>CM065132.1:20977500-21587500 GCA_033026305.1 Cirrhinus molitorella | reverse complement strand
AATCAGCATATTAGAATTTATATTAGATTTCTGATTTCTGTGACCCTGAAGACTGGAGTAATCTTACTGAAAATTCAGCTTTGCACCACAGAAATAAATGTGATGTTAAATTACAATATATACCAAAAGGAAAAAAATATTTTATTTTATTTTATTAAAAAATAATAATATAAAATAATAAATAAATAAATAAATAATTAGTTTCTATTAATATTAATATATTTTAATATACAAGTTAATTTAATGTAATGGTAATGTTGCATACTTTGAAAAATGTAAAAATAATACTTGTGCTTAGAAAGAAATCCCAACAAGAAAACTTTACCATACAGTACAAACATAAATGTCAATATCTGAAACATTTGGAGACCTCAAGCTTGTTAACAGTGATTTTATGAGAAGGCTTGTTCTGTAATTATTATGACACACATCTTGCTTGTTTAAAGCCCCATGTGTTTTTCCTCTTTGTGTATGTGAGTGATTTACAACTCTATTACAATAAACAGTGAGAGGATTTTAAGATTTGGCTGAAGAAGTGTGTGCGCGCGCTCCGGCTTGATTGACAAGCTTAACGATTGCATACAGAAAGTAATTAATTTAGTTTGAGGGAGGCCATACAGGCATTACGAACAGTACGAACTAGTCAGTAATGGATTTTAATTACTGACGCGCTGCAAAGAAACAAAAAACACATGCATAACTTGTAACCCTTGCTCAAGATGTTACTCTGAAAGAAAAAAGAACACCATCAAATAAATTCTTTAAGACAATGACAGAAAGAAATAAAAGAGGAACCTTTCATACACTCATGCAATGAAATGCTAAAGCACTTTGGCAAACAATGCACGCTCAACGCCAACGTATTTTTGCTATATGTGTGCGTTTGACATGCTCTCATTGAGTATGAACGCTGAAGCTGTGCCAAGGCTGCTAATTAATTTGCACATTAACCAAATGTGTGTAATTGCTTGTGTGTGTGTGTGTGCATGAATACACCGAAAGAACAAACGGCTTGCCTTATCCACTCTGGCTTGCTGCAAAAGAAAATGCACCATACCAAGAGTTCTCTCTGTAAACTGTGTAAACAGTTTTTAGTGTGATTTCTGTTTAACACACGTCATGCTCAATTATGCATTATTCAGTGTTGCTAATCATTCCCAGATCTCACCGGGCACCATGCAAAAAGATGAAAGCCACTTAAATGAAGCGTGACCTTTTTCCCTCGGTTTTCAAATGGTTCCTTTTGATGCTCCTTTGCTAATTAGTCATTTAGCTGACACTTTCTAATTCAAAAAAACGATTTATGGTACACTAAATAAAATGACAATCCCTTTGGAGCAGTTTAGGGTCAGTTGCCATGCTAGAAGACACACTGATGACAGTTCAAGGAGCACTATCAAGGAGCTAATCTGGAAGCACTAAACTACACCACTATACTTTTGAACTCTCAATACAAAGAAGTGATATTACATCCCCCTTTCAGAATCTGCAACATGTTAATTTGACCAAAATAAGAGTGGTCATACAAAATGCATGTTAATTTTTATTTAGTACTGACCTGAATAAGATATTTCACATAAAAGATGTTTACATATAGTCCACGAGAGAAAATAATAGTTGAATTTCTAAAAATTACCCTGTTCAAAAGTTTGATTCTTAATACTGTGTTGTTATCTGAATGGTCCACAGCTGTATTTTTTTGTTTAGTGAAAGTTTTAGAGTCCCTTGTTTGTCCTGAACAGTTAAACTGCCTGCTGTTCTTCAGAAAAATCCTTCATGTCCCACAAATTCTTTGGTTTTCCAGCATTTTTGTGTATTTGAACCTCTTCCAGCAATGACTGTATGATTTAGAGATCCATCTTTTTTAACTGAGGGACACGTATGCAACTATTACAGAAGGTTCAAACACTTACTGATGCTTCAGAAAGAAACAATGCATTAAGAGCCAGGAGGTGAAAACTTTTTGAATTTGAAGATCAGGGTAAATTCAACTTTTGTCTTCTTGGAAACATGGAAGTATTTTCTGTAGCCTCTGAAGGGCACTACTAAATGGAAAGAAAAATGATATTTAGACAAAATAAGAAAAATGTACAGATCTCCATTCTGTTCAAAAGTTTTCACCCCTGGCTCTTAATGCATTGTGTTTCCTTCTGGAGCATCAGTGAGCATTTGAACCTTCTGTAATAGTTGCATACGAGTCCCTCAGTTGTCCTCAGTGTCAAAAGATAGATCTCAAAATTATACAGCTCAAAAATCAAGAGGATGTAAACTTTTGAATGGGGTCATTATTTTCTCTTGTGGACTATATGTAAACATCTTTTATGTGAAATATCTTAATCAGGTCCGTACTAAATAAACAATAATGTGCATTTTGCATGATCTCTCTTATTTTGGTAAAATGATTCATTTTGTGTATGAAATATACAGGGTTTCCGTGAGTCCTTAAAAACTGAAACTAGTGTACTGACAAGAAGATAATGCATTATAAACATCTAAACAATTAAGATATTAAAATGTTTATATGTTATTTAAATTAATATGATGTATAAATTAATCTAATAATTCATGCTTTTGACTGGTTTAAAAGCTGAAATGTGAAGTTTATCATTTTATAAAACTTTTTGTTTTTGTGAAAACCTGTATCTGAACTGTAAAGCTTGCTTTTTACAGTCACTTTGCAGTTTACTATGTTACCATACACATCGCCCCACCCTGCTCACATGGTATTCATTTTATTTGTGCAGGACTTACAATTTAATATAAAAAACCCTGCAGATACCCTTATAATAATCCTGACTTATAAAATAAAATTGCAAGAGTTGTTCATCTTTCTGTGTACAAAAGCAGCGATGAGTTCATAGGTCTGATAAAACAGATACTCTTGTAGCGCATGTCCAAGACTGACATGAAAGAGAAGGAATTGTTGAATAAAGTTATTTTTGTTTTCTTTGTGCACAAAAAGTATTTTTGTAGCTTTATAAAATTACTATTGAACCGGTGATGTCACATGGACTATTTTGCCGATGTTCTGGACCTGTCTATGGAAGATCAGAAAGCTGTCAGATTTCATCATAAATATCTTAATTTGTGTTTCGAAGACAAACAAAGGTCTTACAGGTCTGAAACGACATAAGGGTGAGTAATAATGAATAATACCGAACTATCCCTTTAAGAGTGCAGTTTGGTCACTCTGTCCACATTCTGCACTCCAATTGGTAGTTTCCATGCTGCATTGCTGCAGATGCACACCTCAGTTTTATAGAATCAGCAACAGTCTCTGTCGCTCATGTCAACGCTCATTGAAAATGAATGGACTCCGGTCACTTTGTCATTGAAAATTGCTGTCAGATTGCACGAACGCCTCTTTAGTTTGTCTCTCACCCTAGGTGAGACTGACAGAGTCAATGAATCAATAAGCCGAGTGAATTAAAATGCTTGGAAAGTGGTTATTCTACAGTGAAGAGGGTCATTATTTAGTCCAATTTACCTTCCAATTGCAAAGTTTACAAAGAGTGGCCTTGAACAGGTCTGGAGCTCAGGCTTTATTAGAGATATTGAGATTCAGCTCACTATTCACCTCCAGTAGTGAACTTTTAGTTTTTGCCTGCAAGGCTTCTGAACCAATTTACCTCTTTTCCCCCCAAGAATCACCTTATCTTTAAGCAGAGTGGTTGAGTAGCATAGTTCACCTCCTTTAGCCTCTGAAAAGTTGAGGCTAAAACAAACCCTGATCGATTCTGCCGTTGTGTTAAAGTTTCCTTTTGCTCTCAGAATAAGGATGGAGATGCTCTTGCGGTTAAGCGCAGCAATAAAAAGCTTGCGGTAACCCTGATGGGGGCCAAATCTCAACCCGACTCCCACAAACTCCTGAGCTAACATTTGTCTTTGGCTTTCCGTTGGGGCCACGCTACTTTCATGTTCTCTTTTCACACTGCCTTCTCAGCCGTTGCTAGAACCCGCCTCATCTCAGCTCGCAGAATATTAATAGAGAAAGGTAGGGTGCGGGGGGGAAATCACAAATTTCTTTCCTTTGGGCTTCTGCAGGGAAGGAGGAGATCAGGACGCCTACAGAATATACATTATATACTCAAATTTGACCCTTGTATTCAATGTGCATGTAAAATGAAAAAGACATTATGAGGCAGGAAGTGTGGAAGAAGACATCTAGTGTGTTTGTGTGTGATATATTTCAACTTAAGTCCCACATGGGATGCGAAAGCACTTGTATTTTGTGTTTGAATGAATATGACAGTGATGTACATGCTCTTTTTGCGATGCCCTTACAGATATTTCCACATATGCCTCTACTTGTCTTGACATGCAAAGCGAGCCTGAAGCCTTCTGGGTATATCAGACCACTGAGACGCCATACTGTGCAGCCCTGCTTCCATTCCTTCCTGTGCTCCATTCAGTTCAGAAACACAAAACGCTTTCAGATTCAAATCGCTCCATGACAAGCCACTTAGCCTGACAATAAGCGTTTCCCTCTCTTTTCTCCTGCATATAGCAGATGAGTCATTAAAAATCAAGAAAGGTGGATGAGGAGAGGAGAGGAGAGGAAATGGTGGATGTTGTACTGTATCTTTGTTTCAGATTTGGATCCCATTAAAACAATCTGAGTCGTGTTAGTCAGTGTGACGTGTGTTTGTGTGCACACTGTACACTTATGGCATCAGATTACACACACTGCTAGCTGATATCACTGAGGGCTAGATAAAAATAAAACAGACTACATTATCAATAAAAATAACAGTAATACACAGGGATGCAACGATAATATCAATATCGTGATATCGCGATAGCAAAACTGTCCCGATATTATCGTGGTCACATGACGATGTGAAACGATAGGTCTTCCAGGCAAAAAGTGTAGTTTTTAAAATATATTTAAACTTCTTATTCTAACATAAAAGGTCATTAAAGTTGTGTTTTGTGCCATTATGCTTTGACACAGTATCTGTCAAACAAACTAAAACCGAAAACGCAATGTGGCTTAATCCCTTCATCAAGTTAAAGTGAAGTGTGCACTTAGTTCAGGCGATCAGCTCGTGATCCTGTGTTTTCCGCACCTCAGAATGGCTCAGTTCACAGTGAATTAATGCAGTGAACTCACTAATTGCATGTGCTGTGAGTTTAGCACAACACAAATAACGAAGGTCTACATTTCAGTTCCTCTTCATATTAAACTAGTTAAATGTATATTAATTAATCTTACACTGTGGTACATGAACAGTGTTGACCCTGGATGTTGTCATCTGCGATCGTGACGAACCTCACTTACTATTTATTTTAAAATCATTTATATATCCCTCCATGGCTTATTTAAGCCCTACTTGACAGCTGTCATTGTAAGACAGTGGGCAACTCCGTTTGTTTGTCCAAGGCAACAACAGTACTAAGGGGGGCTGGGCTTACCAGTAGGTCAATTGGCTGAGAGAAGTGCAATATTCTAGTGGTATCGTAACTCCAACCATTTCACCATTTATATCACTCTGTGGATGCCAAAATTCACAATAATTGTATAAATAATACTGTTTTTGTGTCACGGCATGTAGTTTTAAGAGATTTTTAGGCAAGAACAAACTTGTTTAGACTTATGCGGTTTGTTAATAAATAATGTCTATTTGAAAATTTGCTTCCATGTTTATGAGATGTGATCTCCAGGGCGTCAGGGGCTGTTTAGCACTTATATTATTTAATAAATAACATTTTACATATAATAGTAGTATTTGATAATAGTATTTAGTATTGGGAAACAGTGTGTGTGTGTGTGTGTTTGTGAAGGCTGAGTGCTGTGCAGAACTCAAGAGGGATTTTGATTCTGTGTGCACACAGTGTGTGTGGGCCTGTTGATCAGGGATAGAAGAAATAAACACACAAAGCATAAACCCTGACCTCTCTGCTTACCCCCTGAAGTGAAACACACTCATTATCATGCGCACACTAACAGTTCAGATGGACCTCCGCTACTTGCAGAACCATTGCTATGGCAACATCGCACGTCTGCTCGTACGACTACACAGGTCTCTCTCTCTTTGATGGACATGTTCAGAGGAGGCTAAAGCCAGACTCACAGCAGGATGAATGTGAATCCTCTTTCTCATTTGTATGTTTGTGTTTATGTGTGTAAGCCGCAGTACATTAGTTCTAGGTCTCTGTTAACAGCGTGTCAAAGTGAGCTCTCACCTAGATTTACTTCCTTCGTCGCTCCATTATTCAATCTTGACCCACACATCCATCCATCCCTCGCTCACCCCATGCCCTCTCTTCTCCATCACCCTGACTGCTCTACCTTTTTTCATCATCAATAGCAAAATAGCCCTGATCTACTGCTGCCCTAGAGGAAGAACCCAAGAAAACAGTGAACAGACACCATCCACTATCCTGTCCAAATGAATTCAACCATTACTTCAAACATCAAAGAGTTCTGAATTACCATTATTTATTTATTAAAATTACAGTGCCTTGTGAAAGTATTCGTATCTCTTCATTTTTTCCCACATTTTGTTGTTGCTGCCTTATGTTAAACTGCTTTAAATTACTTTTTGTCCACATCAATCTACACTCCATACACCTATGACACCATAATGACAAAGCAAAAAACAGGTTTGTAACAACTTTGCAAATTTATTTAAAAAAAAAAAAAAACTTAAATGATTCCATTGCATAAGTATTCATACCCTTGTCTGGAACAATTGAAGTTTAGCTCAGGAGCATTCATATTGCTTGTAGATGTTACTACACAGTTAACATGTGACAAATTCAATTGAATGGGTATGATCTGGAAAGACACATTAGAGCAATGTGCATATTAGAGCAAAAACCAAGCGATGAGGTCAAAAAAAAACTTCCTGTAGTACTCAGAGATAGGATTGTATCAAGCCACATATCTGGGGAAGAGTTCAGAAAAAATTCTGCTGCATTGAAGGTTCATAGATGCATGTAGTCTCTGTTACCCTTAACGGAAGAAGTATGAAACAACCATGATGCTTCCTACAGCTGGCCTCCTAGCAGTTGGTGGAGAAGGGCTTTGGTTAGAGTGGTGACCAAGAAGCTGATGGTCACTCTAGTTGAGCTCCATGATCATATATGCAGAAAGGAAAAACTTACAGAAGGACAAACATCACGGCAACACGATCTGGGCTTTATGATGGTGTGGTAAGACTCAATCCTCTTCCTCAGTAAAGACACATGAAAAACACATTTGGAATCACCTAAAGGACCCTCAGACTGTGAGAAACAAGATTCTCTGGTCTGATGAATCTCAATTCCAAGCATTATGTTTGAAGGAAACCTGCACAGTACCATCGAAAAAGTAAAGTGTGGTGGTAGTAGCCTCTGTTGGGCTGTTTTTTAGCGTCAGGGACTGGAGGACTCGACAGAGTAAAAAAAACGTCTAGGTTACGAAGGTAACCCACGTTCCCTGAAGGAGGGAACGGAGACGTTACTATGGGAGCACTGCGACCAATCCTCTCTGAGCTACAGAGAAAAGGCCAATGAATATTGGCGAGTGGTTAGCGCCAGCCGCCACTCCCCCGTACATATGGGTATTTAAGATGGCGGCGCACATACACTCATTCAGGTTTCTGCTGAAGAGCCGAGCTTGGCTCAGCCCCCCAGGGGGCAGCCTGGGACTGCGGCAAGGGGAGTAACGTCTCCGTTCCCTCCTTCAGGGAACGTGGGTTACCTTCGTAACCTAGACGTTCCCCTTTCAGTCGTTTCACTACGACGTTACTATGGGAACACCCATGGAAAACGCCGCAGACCCAAGCTGCATTACGTGGGGTCCGATTTGCTGACAGGCAAGCGTGCCAGTGGAAATGGACACCGCGACGTAACCTGCCCGACGCCCCGGGAGCCCGTAAGGGAGGGACCCGCGGAGTTGCTAGGAGCAGTCGTCGGGGGGCGGAGACAATGACAAACTATATGGTCATGTGGAGAAAGACAAAAACACTATCTATTCTAGCTATAGATATGTAAGGGAAAAACGACCGTAATCGTGAGTATAAACAGTACTGAGACATGTTGCCACAACCAGTGGGCGAAGGAGCTCCCACCGGAGCACAGCCGCGAACTACTCCGTCCTAGTCCGGACTGCGGGGCAAGGAGGACCAGAGAACCACTTGGAACTACTGGAATACAGCACACGGATCCCGGGGGAATGGTGCAGCAAGCCGACACCGGGCCGGTCCGTCCCGCCAGAAACCTGATTTCGCTAAGTTAACACACGGGAGGACACAGGCTCAACGCGGAGGTTGTAGAACCGCGCAAAGGTATTAGGTGTCGCCCAGCCTGCAGCTTTACAAATGTCTGCTAGAGAGGCGCAGTGCGCCAGCGCATAGGAGGAGGCCACACTCCTAGTGGAGTGGGCTCGAACTCCTAGGGGGCACGGCTCACCTTGGGCCTCATACGCCAAGGTGATGGCATCTACCACCCAATGGGCCAACCTCTGCTTGGAGACGGCATTCCCCTTCTGCCGTCCACCAAAGCAAACAAAGAGCTGCTCGGAGCGTCTGAAGCTCCGGGTGCGGTCCACGTACACACGCAAGGCGCGGACAGGACACAGCAACGCTAAGGCCGGGTCTGCCTCCTCCTGGGGCAGAGCTTGCAAGTTCACCACCTGATCCCGAAAGGGAGTGGTGGGAACCTTGGGCACATAGCCAGGCCGGGGTCTCAATACTACATGAGACTCAGCCGGCCCGAACTCAAGGCACGTATCGCTGACAGAGAATGCCTGGAGGTCCCCAACCCTCTTGATAGAAGCGAGCGCGGTCAGGAGCGCTGTCTTAAGAGACAGAAATTTCAGCTCGACTGACACAAGCGGCTCGAAGGGAGCACCCCGTAGTCCACGTAGGACCACGGAGAGATCCCAAGAGGGAAAGAGGTGCGGCCTAGGGGGATTAACCCTTCTCGCACCTCTTAGGAACCTAACGACCAGAGGATGGCTCCCTAGGGATGAACCCGCTACTGCATCGTGATGCGCAGAAATAGCTGCGACATACACTTTCAAAGTTGAAGGGGACAGCCTGCACTCCAACTTCTCCTGCAGAAAGGAGAGCACTACTCCGACCGAACATCTCTGAGGGTCCTCACCACGGGTGGAACACCAGTCAGCAAATAGACCCCACCTCAGGGCGTAGGCTTGCCTAGTAGAGGGAGCTCTAGCCTGAGTGATAGTATCTATCACGGCCTGGGGAAGGCCGGCGAGGTCTACCGCGTCGCGTCCAGAAACCATACATGCAGGTTCCAGAGGTCGGGACGCGGGTGCCAGATTGTGCCCAGCCCCTGAGAAAGAAGGTCCTTCCTCAGGGGAATCTTCCAGGGAGGGGCTGCCGCAAGGAGCATGAGTTCGGGGAACCAGGTCCTGGTGGGCCAAAATGGGGCAACCATCAGAACCTGCTCCTCGTCCTCCCTGATCTTGCACAGGGTCTGTGCAAGGAGGCTCACTGGGGGAAAAGCGTACTTGAGGGGCCCCCGCGGCCAGCTGTGTGCCAGAGCATCCCTGCCGAGGGGGGCCTCGGACAGGGAGTAGAAGAGAGGGCAGTGGGAGGACTCCTGGGAGGCGAACAGATCTATCTGAGCCTCTCCGAAGTGGGTCCAAATCAGCTGGACGGTCTGGGGGTGGAGTCGCCATTCGCCGGGAAGTGTGAGCTGACGAGAGAGCGCATCGGCTGTCTGGTTGAGCTCTCCCGGGATATGAACGGCGCGCAGCGATCTGAGCCGCGTCTGACTCCAGAGGAGGAGATGGCGGGCGAGTTGCGACATGCGACGGGAGCGTAGACCCCCCTGACGGTTGATGTACGCTACAGTCGCAGTGTTGTCCGTGCGGACTAGCACGTGCTTGTCGCGGAGCACCGGAAGAAACCGGCGAAGGGCGAGAAACACTGCTAGCAACTCGAGGCAGTTGATGTGCCAAAGCAGCCGGGGACCTGTCCAGGCCCCTGCGGCGGCTTGTCCGTTGCACACAGCGCCCCAGCCTGTCGTGGAGGCATCCGTGTTGACCACAACATGCCTGGACACCTGGCCTAAGAGCACACCTTCCCGAAGGAAGGCTGGGTCCGACCACGGGCTGAAGAGGCGGCGACACTCCGGGGAAACGCCAATCCGAAGCGTGCCGCTGCGCCATGCCCATCTCGGGACTCGGTCGGAAAGCCAATGCTGAAGCGGTCTCATATGGAGAAGGCCAAGCGGAACTACCGCGGCCGCTGCTGCCATATGCCCCAGGAGCCTCTGAAAAATTTTGAGAGGAACCGCTGTTTTGTGCCTGAACAACTTCAGACAGTTGAGCATCGACTGAGCACGCTCCTGAGAGAGACGTGCTATCATGTTGACCGAGTCCAACTCCATCCCGAGAAAAGAGATACTCTGCACTGGGGAGAGCTTGCTCTTCTCTCGGTTGACCCGAAGCCCCAATTGGCTGAGGTGCCGAAGCACCAGGTCCCTGTGCTCGCACAACTGATCCCTCGAGTGAGCTATTATCAGCCAGTCGTCGAGATAGTTGAGTATACGGATGCCCTTCTGCCACAAGGGACTCAGGGCACCCTCCGCGACCTTGGTAAAGACGCGGGGAGACAGGGACAGGCCAAAGGGGAGGACCTTGTACTGATATGCCCGACCCTCGAACGCAAACCGTAGAAACGGCCTGTGTCGAGGCAGAATCGAGACATGAAAGTACGCGTCCTTCAGGTCGATGGCTGCGAACCAATCCTGGTGGCGGACGCATGATATGATGCGCCGCGCCGTCAGCATCTTGAACGGTAGCTTGAGAAGGTACCGGTTGAAGACGCGGAGATCCAGGATTGGCCTCAACCCACCGCTCTTCTTGGGCACGATGAAGTAAGGGCTGTAAAACCCTGACTTCATCTCGGCTGGAGGGACCGGCTCGATCGCGTCCTTCGCCAGGAGGACAGCGACCTCCGCACGCAAGACAGCGGCCTCCGCCTCCGAGTGAACGGAGGTGAAGCGGATGCCCCTGAACTTGGGCGGGCGCCGGGCGAACTGAATCGCATAGCCGAGACGTACCGTCCGGATCAACCAACGAGACGGGCTGGGAAGCTGACACCAAGCCTCCAGACAACGTGCAAGTGGGATCAACGGAGCGTTGACCGTCGTGACCCCGGTGGGGCAGCCTGGGGGGGGAAGGGAAAGGGAGGTTAGAACAGAAGGATAAACGTTCTGAATTTGAGTTTGGCTGCACGTGGCAGCCCCTACCTCCATCCCAGGATCCCGCGCTGGCGAAGTCGTCCCCAAAGTCCGAGTCCGAGGAGGCATAGCGTCGCTCAGGAGCAGAGTTTGGGGTACTAGACCCAGAGATGGAAGAAATTGCTCTCTTTGTGAGTGGGTGGGTACCACTGGCCCGCAGACCAGTGGCATAATATTTATGCACAAAGGCCCCCGGCCCTCCTCCAGGGGTGGGGGGACTGGTGTTGTCGTCCCCCAAAGAGCAACCTCCAGCATCTCCGGGTGACCCGAGTCAGGGACGCCGATTTGATTTGCGGGGCTTTTTGGGTCCCTGAGCAGCGGGGGGCGCCGCGCCCCTGCGGAGAGCTCTACGCCGAGGATTCGGTCTTGAAGGGGCTGCCTCCTGGGCAGCGGGCGGAGCTGATGTTGAGGCCGCAGGGGGGCGCCCTCGGCGACGAGCAGACGGGGGCGGAGCACTCGGCGGAGCCCGAGAGGACTCACGACGAGGCAAGATGTGTTTGATCGCCTCCGTCTGCTTCTGGACCGCCGAGAACTGTTGGGCAAAGTCCTCGACGGTGTCGCCGAACAGGCCAACATGGGAGATGGGCGCGTCGAGAAAGCGTGCTTTGTTGGCGTCGGCCATCTGCGCCATGTTGAGCCAGAGGTGGCGCTCCTGGACCACTAACGTGGACATCGCTTGACCAATGGACCGCGCCGTGACCTTCGTCGCCCGGAGGGCGAAGTCAGTCGCCGTGCGCAGTTCCTGCATCACCGCTTGGTCAAGCCCACCCTCATGGAGCTGCTTTAACGCCTTGGCTTGGTGGACCTGCAGGATAGCCATGGCGTGCAGCGCAGAGGCAGCCTGGCCCGCAGCATTATAGGTCCTCGCAGCGAGAGCCGACGAGAACCTACAAGGCTTGGACGGGAGGCGCGGGGGTCCACGCCAGGCGGCGGCGCCTTGCGGGCAGAGATGCGCCGCAACCGCACGCTCGACCTGGGGAACCCCCACATACCCCCTGGCTACCCCCCCATCAAGGGTGGTGAGGTATGAGGAGCCCGAACGCAGGCGGGAGGTGTTAGGTGCCCGCCAGGTCCTGGTCAACTCCTCATGCACCTCCGGGAAGAAAGGCACGGGGGGGGGGGGGCGCGGCGGTGCCGCGGAGCCCGCACCCACGTACCAATCATCTAGCCTCGAACGCTCGGGTGAAGGCGCTCTCGGCACCTCCAACCCGATGTTCTTGGCTGCCCGGAGGAGCAGGGCCGCCACTTCGGCGTCAGACTCAGACAGGGCAGCACCCGCTGTGGGGCGCCGCTCCGCTGAGTCCTCCGCCTCAGGGGCTGACCCTCCCTCAGATGCCGTGATAGACATCTGATCATCGTCGGGAGCGCCAAAGGAGATGCATGGCCCGCGTTTGGATGAGCATGCATCTGCCTGAGGCATCTCAACGGGACCACGGGGTGGTCCAGAAGTCCGTGGGGTTTTGCCCGGCGGAGCATTCTGGATCGTCACCCGCAGGTCACCCGCGGCTCTAACTAATCCAACGGAAGGACCTTTACGGCCCCTCACGCTAGAAGAGGTAGAGGACGCGGGCAGCCGCCTTAGGAAAGAACGGCGGACCCGCAGCGTGGCCATGGTCATACTCTCACAGTGAGGGCATGAACCATCCACAAAGGCTGCCTCAGCGTGATCTAAGCCCAAACACGAGAGGCAGCGATCGTGGCCATCGACGGATGTCAGGAAACTACCACATCCGGAAGCGCACGGTCGAAAAGAGTCCGCGGAGGACATCTTTTTCAACCGCTAGAAAATTGCTCTTTTAGTGAATTTGCACTCCTGGAGTGCTCAGGGAGAGCCGGGGCTTGTAGCACCCAGACTCGCTGAAATGCACAGCTTCTTGCAGCACACAGGAGCGGCGGCCAGCGGCAGAACACAGGAAGTCGATGGTCCCCACAGCGGCACAGCAATCCACACAGCAAATCGTCTTTAGACAGCAACAATAGCGTTGGCTTTCTCCCAGCTCAGCAGCGAGGCTCTGAAGCAGAAGTCTGAATGAGTGTATGCGCGCCGCCATCTTAAATACCCGTATGTACGGGGGAGTGGCGGCTGGCGCTAACCACTCGCCAATATTCATTGGCCTTTTCTCTGTAGCTCAGAGAGGATTGGTCGCAGTGCTCCCATAGTAACGTCGTAGTGAAACGACTGACAGGGGAAAGCTCAGTGCACCAAAATCTTGAGATAGCCTAATGAAAACCCAATCCAGAGCATCCAGAACCACAGAATGGGCAGAAGGTTCATCATCCAACAGGACAATGACCCTAAGCAGACAGCAAGAGTGGCTTATAGACAACTCCTGTCCTTGAGTGGCCCAGACACAGCCTGGGCTTGAACCCAATCAAACATTTCTGGAGAAATCTGAAAATGTCTGCCAGACCCCATTCAAGCTGAAAGAGCTTGCGAGGTGAAGAGGTGAGGCAAAGAATAGCAGATAATTGCCAAATGTTGATGTGCAAATCTTGTTGCATCATACCCAAAAAAGACTTGAGGCTGTAAAGGTGCTTCAGAAAAGGTAATTTTAAAACAGTTTAACATAAGGCAGCAACATAAAATGTGAAATTAAGGGGTATGAATACTTTCGCAAGGCACTGTTTCTATAATAATATTACTACTACTACTACTATGCGGTTGGCTGTTAGAAATGTTTTATGTAGGACTGTGTCCTGTCCAACAATTTCAGCAAAAATCCCAGTATGATTTAATGGTAAAAAGTTCAAATTAAATAAATATACATATATATATGTATACCCCAAAGCACATATACAAATATCCAGGGGAAATAATCCACAAAAGTATATAAATACCTGGTTGTAACATAATGCGCATACAATGTAAAATAAACCTTTGTGTGTGAACTATGAAAGAAAAATAGTGCATAGAAAATATTGGCCCTGATATGGTTTGTTTGAAATGCAGACCATTAGGAACAAGACGCTTGTTCCATTCTCTCAGGATCATATGAAACCACATAATAATCTGGAGACGTGTGTGTTTGTGTCTTCCAGACACATGCACCCACTCACAGCTCTCATTTTATGTTTTTCACATGTGCAGGCCCACTCTTTCCATTCATCTGACCATGTGACCATGAGTTACAGCCATGCGCTTTCTTTTGCAAGGTGTTACGACATCTGTGCGGGAACAAGGAAAGAGGAAAAAGAGAGAAAGCATCACTCTTTTGAATATATAAAGATCAAGGGAAGATCAAAGGAGAGGACGCAGTAAGTCAGCTTACGGACGCTACGTTTAATAGATGAAAGCATGACTGGCTCTCATACATGCTGTCTGTTTTCATTCATCCGGTCCATCCTCTCATCTTCTGACAACAGGCTCAAGCACTCTGCTCAGGCATCGGTTCACTGCTTAGACTCTCACCATAAAAATGATTAATCCAACAGAAAATCTTGCTAAAATCCTGAAATAAAAAAAAGATTTCTACATTTTCTGAAGAACTGAGTTGTACTTGCATGTGCAAAGGGGAATTTTACTATATCAGTGTGTCATGCAGTTGGTGGTTGCAGGGTTTTGTAAGTATTTGTTTATGTTTTTCATGCAGTTAATAGGGTGTTCTAGGTGGCTGCCAGGGTTCTGCTAGAACACCAAACCCTCTTGAGTTTAAGCACTCAAGAAAAAAAGAAACTACCGTGGTAATACCATGTAGGTTGTTGCTAGAGTGTTCTGGGGAGCTGCCAGCGCAATGCTTGTTAGTTGCAAATGCATTCTGGGTGTTTGCCAGGGCATTCCTACTGTAGGTGGATGCTAGGGGTCATGTGAGTCTTTTTAATGTGTTTCTACTGTATGTAGTTGCTAGGGTGTTCTGGGTGGTTGCTACGGTCTTGTATGTTAATGTGTTTCTGCGCAGCTGATAAGTTGTTCTATGTGGCTGCTAGTTTGTTCTGGGTGGTTGCCAGGTTGTTGCTAGCACACAAACTTTCCTGTATTGAGTTTCAGAATTCAAAAGAGCAGTGGTGGACAGAAAAGTATTTCTACTTCGCTTCTGTACTGAAGTATGAGTATTTTTATTTGAAAAAACTTTTACTTCACTTCATTCCAAAGCATAATATCCCTGATAGTACATCTCATAAGACGTATTTTTTAGTGTTTGCTCATCTGCAATACGTCTATAGGATGTTTCCTATCAGATGTCAAATAGACATCTATTAGATATCTTTAAGATGTGTATGATTTAGAATAAATATAAAACTGACATATTACAGACGTCTGCCAGATGTTTGTACACATCAGATGCTTTCCAGATCAAGTGATCTTTAACAGACATCTTGCAGATTATCTGCACTATTGTGTGCTGTCTGCGATTGTACTTTTTACTTTACTATATTTCTTACAAACATGTCAGTCCATGTTATTTTTAACTGGAGAAATCACCACCTGCTCCGAGACCCGTTTCGTGAACGAGCTGATTATTCTTAATGAACCTGTTAAATCGGTTTGAAAATCGCACTGAGCGGTTGATATTTGAATTAGATTAGATTCTCCAGTAATCAACTCACTGATTCAAATGATCTGGTCAGAATGAGTCTTGAGTCAACAACTCACTGCTTCAAATAATCCAGTCATAGTGAGCCTCCAGACAACAATTCACTGAATTCAAATTATTCGGACAGAGTGAGTCTCCAGTCAACATCTCACTGATTCAAATGATTCGGTCAGATCGAGTCTCCAGTCAACAACTCACCGATTTAAATGATCTGGTCAGAGTGAGTCTCAAGTCAACAACTCACTCACTCAAATGATCTGCTCATAGTGAGTCTCCAGTCAACAACTCACAGATTCAAATGATCTGGTCAGAGTGAGTCTTCAGTCAACAGCTCACTGATTCAAATGATCTGGTCAGAGCGGGTCTCCAGTCAACAACTCACCTATTCAATCATCCGGTCAGAGCGAGTCTCCAGTCAACAACTCACTGATTCAAATGATCTGGTCAGAGTGAGTCTCAAGTCAACAACTCACTCACTCACTCAAATGACCTGCTCATAGCGGGTCTCCAGTCAACAGCTCACTGATTCAAATGATCTGGTCAGAGTGGGTCTCCAGTCAACAACTCACTGATTCAAATTATCTAGTCATAGCGGGTCTCCAGTCAAAAACTCATTGATTGAAATGATCCAGTCAGAGCAAGTCTCGAGTCAACAAATCACTGATTCAAATGATCCAGCCAGAGCAAGTCTCGAGTCAACAACTCACTGATTCAAATGATTTGGTCAGAGTGAGTCGCCAGTCAACAACTCACTGATTCAAATGATTTGGTCAGAGTGAGTCGCCAGTCAACAACTCACTGATTCAAATGATCCAGTCAGAGCGAGTCTCCAGTCAACAGTTTACTGAATTCAAATGAACTGTTCAGACCGAGTCTCCAGTCAACAACTCACAGATTCAAATGATCTGGTCAGAACGAGTCTCGATTCAGCAAACTCACTGATTCAAATGATCTGATCTGTTTCTTTTTTTTCACTTGTTTCCACACATGAAATATAAGTAAACTATTTGTATCTGTACTTGGACTCAAGAACTTGATTTGTAAACTTTGTCCACCACTAAACACTATGGTAATACCATATACAATACCATGGTATTCTCTGCCACAGTACTGCCAGAGCTAGAAAGTCTTGTTTTGTTATAATCTACTTTATGGTACTGGTAGTCAAGTTTATTTAGCATGAAACTGTGCAGCACAATGAGAAACAGCATCTTTGAGGCAGCATGATGGCTTGTTCATTACCAGTGATTCAATTGTGAGCATGTTGAGAGCTGCAAACAGTATATTTTTTAAATTACTGCAATCTGTTGAAAGCAGCTCATAATAATATACTGTAGATTGTGCTCATGGTGGCAGCTAAATACGAGCACCTACATCTGTCAGTAGTTTACTGGGAGACCGCTCACACTGATGAAGCAAAAACATAAACGAGAACAATTTAATAACTGAAAAATATGGGCCTCGTGAAATACTGAGGCAGGCTGGATGAAGTTAAACACATCTGTAAAATCTGGCACCGTAAGACCAGCAAAGCGTGTTTGGCAGATGAGTCGCACATATGGGCTGAACGGGGCCAGACACATCCATGCGCTTCAGGCCTGGGTTTGGGTTGAACAGTGTTACAGAGTGTTTTAGTGGGATATATACAGGAATATCTGCAGCGGCCAAAGAGGGGGTTATGGTTATTTTATTTAGTGTGTGTACAGGCTCTATTAAACACTTATCTCCTTCTTTCCTGAGTAGTTAATGTGTGTGTGTGAGTGGGATGTGTTAAGTTTCTGTCACACATCATTAATCAGTGTGAGTGTGTTTTCCTAGTGTACGAGGAAGTGACAAGAATTGACCACAGGACACGCCTCAGATATGACACGTTTTCACACACTCGACTTTCACTGCAAGCTGTGCTAATACTGAATAGCATGGGTGAGAAATCACAGGCGGTGCTTGTAAAATATATTAAATTATTACACATAACTGAGGGAAAACTGAGTTTTAAAGGAATGTTTATATTTATTGTTAAACTTTTATAAAAAAACACACCAAAATCAATGATCCTATGACTATAAAATAAAAAGTCCACACCCTAACTTGTTTTTGTATATGTGTGATTTCTCCTAAAGAGCCCTCAGGTTCTAGAGGAAACAAAATCTGTACTATTTCCCACAGGACAGTTTTCTACTTTTTTTTGGTTTTAAAGAGAATGTGTTACTACGGATCAAACCCACAACAAGCCCATAGCAAGACCAAAGTGGTGTTATAAAAGTAAGACGTCTTAGTGCACACCACTTTCTCTGTGCACACACACGTACTATCTGACAACTTCTCAATCGATTATGTTTTTTGCTCTTTCTCTCCGTGATCGGACATGACAGATGCCCTTTGCCTCCCACACTGGAGAAACAGATGCCGGAGAGAATCAAAGCGCCCTTCGCTCTGACATACTGCTTTAAACTGCCTCACACTTCCTCCATACTTTACTTACTTTAGACATTCTTCCTCAGGTCCCAGAGGACAGTATTAGTTCAGTGTACATATGGTATGTAAGCCTCTAATGCTGCAAAGATGCTGAATAAAAGTTTTTTTTTTTTTTTTACTATAAGCAAGGGTGGTCAACTACAGTTTATTCCAGGTAAGAATCATCTGATCTGACCAACCATACTTGTTATTTTAAGTGCCCAATAGTGGTACTTTTATCTAGAATTGATGCTGTCAAGATAATAGACTACAATTCAAGTAAATGCAAGTTGAAATAATGGCACACCAGTTTCCATCAAATGTAGTACAGGGTCAATGAAATACCCCTTTTTTTGCAAGAATATCATAAACATATGGAAGCCTGTTTCCGCCACTGAGTTATCTTACAATTCAGACTTGTTTTCTTAATTGCGAGTTTATATCTTGCAATTCTGATTTTTTCTCAGAATTGTGAGTTTATTTTTCACAGTTCAGACTTTTTCTCGCAATTGCGAATTTATATCTAGCAATTCTGACTTTCGTCGCAAATGTGAGTTTATATCTCGCAATTGTGACTTTTCTCGCAAATTGTGACTTTTCTCGCAATTGTGAGTTTATATCTCACAATTCTGACTTTTCTCGCAATTGTGAGTTTATATCTCGCAATTCTGACTTTTCTCGCAATTGTGAGTTTATATCTTGCAATTCTGACTTTTCTCGCAATTGTGAGTTTATATCTCGCAATTCTGACTTTTCTCATAATTGTGAGTTTATATCTCACAATTGTGAGTTTATATGTCGCAATTCTGACTTTTCTTGCAATTTTGAGTTTATATCTTGCAATTCTGACTTTTCTCATAATTGTGAGTTTATATCTCACAATTGTGAGTTTATATGTTGCAATTCTGACTTTTCTCGCAGTTGTGAGTTTATATCTCGCAATTCTGACGTTTTTTTTCAAAAATGCAAGTTTAAATCTTGCAATTCTGATTTTTTCTCAGAACTGCAAAGTTATTTCTCAAAATTCTGACTTTTTTCCAAGCAAAGACTTTTTTTTCTCAGAATTGTCACAAATAAACTCATAATTATGAGTTCTACAGTCAAATTTAAGGGGAAAAAATAAAAAAAATATGTTCTCAGAACTGCAAGAATGCAACAATCCTGACTTAACTCACAACTGCATGTTATAAAGTCAGAACTGCGAGATCATTTTTTCAATTTTGGAAAAAAAGTCAGAATTGTGAGTTTATATCTCACTTTATTTCTTAGAATTGCGAGATAGCTTTATAACTCGCAACTGCAAGTTTATTCTCACAATTCTAAGAAAAAAGTCAGAATTGAGAGTTTGTATCACCATTATGAGAAAAAAAATATTTACGAGATGTAAACTTGCAATTGCGAGAAAAAAAGTAAAAAAAGACAAAATCAACATTTACCTTTTTTTTAATTTTTTATTCATTGGCAGAATTAAAAACGTCTTAATTTCTGAATTCAAATGTACATTTTTAGAGCATCAAGTCAAAAATATCAGAGTAATACTACTGTCCTGATAACACAATGAAAAAAAAATATTATTATTTGTCTATATATTATTATTTTAATAAAATAAGAAGCAAAACAGTTTTATAAATTATTATAGAAGTATTACAGTATTATGAATACTAGTCTAATTACTAATGCTAGTAAATACTAGTCTAATATATAATTTTATAAAGTACTAATATTTGAAAAAAACTTTTGCCTGTCATGTGGTGCAACCAATATGCAAGGAGCATTCAGAAAAAAATGCAATATCTGTTCAAAAAATAAAAAGAATCACACAAATGTTTTATTTGTTTTTTGAAGATGTATATATGCAAAAAAAAAAAAAAAAAAAAAATTAAACAGGACAAGGACAGGACAATTTTTTACTTGATGTTTACAATGACTTCTTTAAAAGGCCAATAAATTTAATGTTATTTATTTATTTATTGAACATTTACTTATTGTACAAAGAGTATTTTCTGAAAATAAGAACTGTTGTCTTAGACACTTTTATTTGTCATTGAAAAAAAATGTAATTTGTCATTTTTTGAAAATTGTTCAAAAATATGTGATGACTTTGTGGTCAGAATGTTTATCTACTAAAAAGTAAATCATACAGACTATGCAGCCATGAACTTTACAAACTTTAGCAAATCCAGCATCCGCTCTCAGAAGCACTCATTGTTTGTATGATATGTCACTGCACTTTTGTGATCGCTCTCTCACTCTGTCTCTTTATCTATATTTTATATTTTGCAAAGAGTCAGACTCTTTGACCAGACTAAGGCAGGTTTCTACCTCCTCCAACATAGAGGTCTGAGGCTTAGTGAGAATGACAAGGCTCGCTCTCTATATCTCTCTGTGTCTGTATGTGTGTTCTGAGGCTTGTGGCAGCGCTGGGATCAGGGATTTTGTTACATCACCAAAGGAGCAGTCAATCACTTGAGAGATGTGTGATTAAAAGGACAACCGCCCACAATGGCGGTTTAGTCTGTGGATGCGTGTGTTTGCGTGCCGGGTGAGAATGAGGGAAATGTACATGTGTGGGTGGAGATGTGGAAACCAGACGGGATGGATTTGATGGAGGACACAAAGTTGTGTATGTTGAATGTTTGCTTGGGAACTGTTAGCTCAAAACTACCAAACAGCACAGTAAAAAAACAACTCTGTACAGCCTTAGGACACTTAAACACATGCAGTGTTGGTGGCTACAAGTCTATTGAGTTCTTTGAGGATGGTTTGCAATTTTTGCAAACTTAACTAAAAAGTCAGCTATGAGCAGGTGGAACATGACAGTTTAGTAGAAATGCTTTAATGGATTCTTATCCATCAGAGTTTTCTCTGGTATGTAAGTGCCCAGACCATCTCTCTGTACTCGAGAGGGAGGAAGTGGAAATCCCCATTCACAAATTATCAATTTTTCCACTATCCATAAACAGATTAGCAGCTCTCCATGACAGGCCGCAGACTAAAGTCTCTCATATTCAACACATAGCCTTTCCATCCCAATTAAATTTGGAGCAGGAACGATTACTTACATCTGTAGAGCAAAGACTTCAGGATTCACTCAGGCCAAACGAACAACGTTTTTAAAAAGTCATTGAATTCAAACCTAAATCTGGAATCATTTAAATGTCAGATGCCTATTTTCCACAAGTTGGTATGATTCTTTAGGGTCTTCATGAAATGTCTGCAACATACATTGTGTAAAACAACATTCTTTTTACCTTGTCAAAAACAGCTCTGTTCACAGCAAGCCTTCTCTTTAAACGATAATGAGCTACTGCTGACTCCACCACTCTCTTTTTGTGTATTTGGTGGCACATTTCTATCAAAAACAAAACTAATACACTGCGTCCTCAGTGGCTCGGGATGTTGGGAGAAAATTAAGACTCTTATGTTCACTTTTACATACAAATACAAAACACCTGCTTTGCTTACGAGACATTGTTGTCACTACAGCTGCTCAAACACAGAGAAATTGGCGGACAACATAGACCTAGTTGAGGGTGGAAATATGTTAATGCGGGACAGTATGTCAGCGGTCGTGGCTGGAGGTTGATCAATATGACATCATACTCATATTGATGTCATATTGAAAATTTTAGAAAATTAAAATGGCTTGATTTTTGAGACTGTTTAGGTTTTTTGGGGATTAAAAAAATTAGTGAATGGTTTTTTGTATCTTTCATGTAAGAATTTTTTTTGACAATATCTCAATCACTCTTGATCAGTGTTGGGGAAAGTTACTTTTAAAAGTAATGCATTACAATATTGTGTTACCCCCTAAAAATGTAACTCATTATGTTACTTAGTTACTTTTTATGTAATTGTAATTGTGTGAAAATGTGATACTCTGACAACCCTGTTCTGAAATACACTGCAAGTCTATATATTCTGGGTTATGAAAACTGACGGTAAATGCCATTCGTTTTTGCATGTTTTGAATCCAAAATGTCACCATTAAAGTCAACCTTAAAGCCCACATGAAATCAAAAGTTTTTTGCCTTTTTGTATGAATAAGTTAGCCTTACGGTTATTTGTAAGCTAGTGTGTTTCAAAACAACTAAATTTGCATTTAGAAGACATAAGCATTCAACAGTCTCTAACTTCCGCCAAAATGGATTAACAATTTTGATGACATCACCCTGCACTTCTTAAAAGCTTCTTAAACTTTCTGTCCAATCAAATGCTTTCTAGAATCCAAAGTGTCCCGCCCCCTACACTATAAATCGACACTGAAGCTGTGGCTGAAATCGGTCACTTGTTCACAGAATTCGTACTTTCTGTAGAGTGAATGGCATGTAGTGCACTATATAGGGGTTAGGGAATGATTCAGACAGTGTAAATATGCTTTCCATTGGGGTGAAAGAAGTCTGCCAGAGCCGCCAGAGTGCGCATACAGTCTGCTTAATATGGATGAGATTGTGGCTCTGGCCCTAGCTGTAATATAAACAAAACACTATTGGCTGTTTAAAAAAGGGAGCGGGGCTACTAGATATGTCCCACCCTGTCTTCCTGTTTCAGTTGAAATTATGTCAACACATAGAATAACACTGTTTCTTCTAAAACTGCATTTTTTAGAAAAATGAGTGCCTGTAAAAAAGTCTATACACACAGGGCCTAGTGAATTGCATTTATATGAGGGAATTTTCCGTATTGATTATTCATTTGCTTTTAACCTGTATTTTGGTTTAAGGATTCCAATGTGTTTTAGGAAAAGGAAAATGTCTCAATGTAATGGATAATGGCACAAAATTACCAGTACCTTTTCCGTTTTATTTCATACAGTGTGGAAGAAAGAAAAGCACAAAGGTTTGAGACAACACAAGGAGGAGGAAATACTGACAAAACTGTCATTACAGCTTGAAATATCCCTTTAAATGTTTTTCAAAGCAACACTATCACGCACATACCTCATATGCACACCACGTGTGAATATGGATCTGACAGCGCTGTTTATATCACGTAACAGCTTTCCCTCTCTGTCACGGGATCCTGTGAAGAGATTTCATTACTGACCGACCACTGAAGCAGTGTCTCTCTTATCGTCAGCTGTCAAACTCAATCACATCCCCCATCATCTCTCTCCACATGTGTGAGTGTGTGTGTGAGTTTTAATGATCTGTCATAGTCCTGTGCTCTCCACTACAAGGAGCTGTGGAGAAAACTAATTACAACACACTCTGTGTTCTCCTCAATCACAAAAGTGTGAAATATTAATCCAGCGGCGGCACAAAGAGCCTTTCATCTTATTATTGCTGTATATTTCATTATTTCATTTCTCTCGCTCATGAAACAGTTTTGAAGGTTCATGGAGGTACGGCTCTGAAAGAGAACACACACACGCTAGAAAAACGCCTAGGATTTTATATGATCTAACAGTCATTTTCATAAAATAGCAGACTATAAAATATAACGTTCAGAGCTGTACAATGAAATCAATGGAGGATCAGTCATTTTCTGCCAAGTCTATAAAAATGACTGAAAATGAGGAAAAAAGGATCCATGGCTCTGCAATGAATGAAAATTGTTTTATTAATGTATTAATATTGATATATATTTTACATACAGTTGAAGTCAAAAGTTTACAGTTATTTTGCAGAATATGCAAAATGTTAATTATTTTACCAAAATAAGAGGGATCATACAAAACGCGTGTTTTTTTATTTAGTACTTACCTGAATAAGATGTTTACATGTAGTCCACAAGAGGAAATAATAGTTGAATTTATAAAAATGACCCTTTTCAAAAGTTTATTCTTAAAGGGATAGTTCACTTTGAAATTAAATTTTGATATGTTTTAGTTTACCCCAAGGGCATCCAAGATGTAGGTGTCTTTGTTTCCGCAGTAGTTTCAATTTTGATATTTTTAGGTCCAACCGTTCTTGCCTGTCAGTCATATAATGCATGCCTATGGTCACCTCACAAAAGAAAACGCACAGATTCAAATTAAACAGTCCAAATTAAACAATTCCCCACCGTAAGTACACATTAATGACCTAAGACACGAAACGAGTGGTTTGCGTGAGAAAACGAACAGTATTTATATCGTTTTTACCTCTTGTAAACAATCACGTCCAAGTTGAAGGGGGCGCGCTATCTGGTGTGTGAGCGCGTTCTGGCTGCGCCGGCGCTACTCCCGGAAAGCGCCGGACGTGATCCATTGCGCGAGCACAAATAATTATTTTCTTTTTTAAACATCCCTAAACATACCTTTTTTAACATACCTTTTAAGTGCAAACGAGTACCATTTCTGTTAGCCGTCTTACCTACAATCTCTGTTCTGTGTAAACAATGAGTGACGTTCACGCGCGAGAGATCACTTCCGGAGCTTTCCGGGAGTAGCGCCGGCGCGCTCACACACCAGGAGGCGCGCGCACTTCAACTTGGGCATGGTTATTTACAAAAGGTAAAAAACAACATAAATACTGTTCGTTTTCTCACACAAACCGCTCGTTTCGTGTCTTAGGTCATCAATGTGTATTTACGATGGGGAATTGTTTAATTTTGACTGTTTAATTTGAATCTGTGCGTTTTCTTTTGTGAGGTGACCATAGGCATGCATTATATGACTGACAGACAAGAACGGTTGGACCTAAAAATATCAAAATTGAAACTACCGCGGAAACAAAGACACCTACATCTTGGATGACCTTGGGGTAAGCTAAAACATATCAAAATTTAATTTCAAAGTGAACTATCCCTTTAATACTGTGTTGTTACCTGAATGATCCACAGCTGTTTTTTTGTTTTGTTTTGTTTAGTGATAGTTGTTCATGAGTCCCTTGTTTGTCCTGAACACTTAAACTGCCTGCTGTTCTTCAGAAAAATCCTTCAGATGCCACAATTTTTAAAAAAAGATATTTGGGGAAAATAGGAAAAATGTACACATCCTCATTCTGTTTAAAAGTTTTCACCCCTGGATCTTAATGCATCATGTTTCCTTCTGAAGCATCAGTGAGCATTTGAACCTTCTGTAATAGTTGCATACGAGTCCGTCAGTTGTCCTCAGTGTGAAAAGATGGATCTCAAAATAATACAGTCATTGCTGGAAAGGGTTCAAATACACAAAAAGAATTTTTTCTGAAGAACAGCAAACAGTTTAACTGTTCGGGACAAAAAAAGGGACACATGAACAACTATCACTAAACAAAAAAGAAGCACAGCTGTGGATCATTCAGGTAACAACACGGTATTAAGAAACAAGTGTATGTAAACTTTTGAACATTGGATAATTTGTATAAATTCAACTATTATTTTCTCTTGTGGACTATATGTAAACATCTTTTATGTCAAAATATCTTATTCAGGTCAGTACTAAATAAAAAACAACATGCATTTGTATGTTCTCTCTTGTTTTAGTAAAATAATTAACATTTTGCACATTCCGCAAAGTGTATGTAAACTTTTGACTTTATGTATAATATTTACATTTAATATAAATTTATTTTAAATTGCGAAAATATAAAAACTACAATAGCAGCCTAATCGAAATATACGTAAAGGGGAGTTTTACTATTTTTATTCGATTTTTAGTGCCATGTTAGAGAAAGGTGTCTCAATGCGATGTTGTTTTAATTTGTAAATCCATTTCTCACTCGTTCTCTTTTTCTCTCCAAGCACAACATGCATTTACCCTGAACATAAAAACCCAGTGATCACACTTAATTAGACATTTCATTAATCATGCTGTCAGGAAAGAGACAGAAGCTCATA
The DNA here is from genome assembly GCA_033026305.1 of Cirrhinus molitorella. NCBI lineage: Eukaryota > Metazoa > Chordata > Actinopteri > Cypriniformes > Cyprinidae > Cirrhinus > Cirrhinus molitorella. Next base: position 21,561,569 of record CM065132.1, on the reverse strand, counting down.
GACCAACATACGCCCACAAACCCAAACAGTGCTCCTGCACGCCTTAGACCTTGTCTGACCACGTCTGTTTTTATTTCCCCTTCATCCTCACCTCAAATTAATTCAAAGACAAACCAACAAGATCTAGACATTGATCTGAGGCAAATAAGTTACTAATATATTAAGCTGCTTCGATTATATAAGCAATAGAGTGGCACTGATAGTTAAGCTCCCTGCTAGTCAGAATGCCGTGAAGTTTTCTTAAGATGTACTCACCAATCTGAATACTTCTACAAACTAAAATGGTGTACTTTGTTGGTAATGAGAAATACATTTCTTAAAATTGCATTAAAGTACATTTGTATTTGCATCTAGCAAACCTAATGCATACCTTAAAATTCATAATTAGTACTTATACTCAAATATGCTTTAACATTCATGTGGCATCTTTACCCTTTTGCTTGACAACTCAAACAGGGAACCACAAAATTCTATGCAAAAATATCATTTTGGGCACAATATTACACATACAACAAGACACACACAATCCTAATTACATACAATTTAGCATGACTAGTATGTGAAATGTGCTGTCAGTTGCTTACTATTTATCCTTGATGAAAAAAAAACTGCTAGCTGCTACACTAAAACAGTAAACCAGGGACTGTTTAGTGTTTAATCTACCAAGTCTTAGATGTATTGTGCTGTTGTGTCTTGCTTCACCATGGTAACAAACAAAACACTATCAAAAGATAGATTAAACAATCACAAAAAGATTAAACCACGACTGGAAACACTGCAAGAGCTTTTTGAGATGCCAGACATGAGCTTGCTATCAATAAATCCCAGCTAAAAGCCTTGCAGTGGAACACAATGTGTTTTTCTAACATGTGCTTGACTGCATATTGTTTGTATATTTTGAGTGGAGATCTGTTTTCGTGTACGAAAAGTGGTATGTACTGTATGGTGTACACTGCAGCTAAATCCATGCAGGATGAATTTGTGTCACAATTGGTTAACGGCTAAGCGTGTTGATGAACGTTGCCTTTCTATAGTCCTTGGGCTATTGATGAAGTCATTATTTATATGGTGGGCCGTGAATCTGAGAGTTAAGGCTGTAGGGTTAACGCTTCTGCCATTACCCACCTATTCATCATCTTTAATCTGTGCCTTATGGAGCTCTTTCTCTCTCTCTCTGTGTGTGTGTGTGTATGTGTGTAAGTGGTTGGTTAAGTGTGGTAGTGTTGGTGAGATTGGCTGGTCTCCAGAGGCTCAGTGAAATGCCAGCAAAATGACAGACAGGATTATGATGTATAGAGAGAAAATGTCAGCAAGGACATGCCGTGAGTACAGATGGAACTGTATATAAGAAAGAAAGAAAGAAAGAAAATTCCTAGGACGAGAATCCATAAAATGCATTATTAGACTGTTTTCCAGGGCCGCATGGTACCCATTTCAAATTCATAATTATGCATAAAGCTATTGTGAATTCACAAACGCTAAGATTCAATTCAATAAATATATGTGATATGCGAATGTATGCAGGTTTAATATATGTGCTTTAATTACTTTAGAGCATCTCTGTTCACAGTAAATGCTGCTCCACACAAACTGGTATCATTTTCAACTCTATTTCTGCATATTGAGTTTGGGTTCATTATAATGTTCATCTGGGAACGCAACGTGCACCATTTCATCAGATTTGTAAGGTAAATCATTTATAAACCCACTCAAACACAGGAGAATGCATCTTTCTCTGTTCGTCACGATTTCAAAATAAAAGCTCAAACCCTCACTCCATTTTGACGTCCACATATTCAAGAAATTACAGTGGCTGTAGCATTTATGTCATAAAGAAATGTCCAAATATTAAAGATTAAGTGGATATTTGAATTAAATGTTGTTTAGTCAATATTAAACAGGGATTAGATCACGCTAAAGTGTAAAAACATTTGTTAAGCTGTTGGCGTTCTGTGTTATAATGCATAATGTACATTAGGTCTTTTTTTATATTACATTATGTATTTATGTATTTGTTCAGTAAAACCACATGATTACTTGCTTTTGATACTTTATTTGAACTAATTATTATTGCCTCATTGCTATTATATATGTATTTCAAGTAATTTTCAGAGGCTATTGTTCGCTTAGGTCTATTTTTATTACCACAGAAAAATGTATTATAATTATCCGATTACTCAGTCATCAAAATAATCAACTGATTACTTGATTACCAATATATTTAATATTTATATATTTAATAATTGTTTGTGACAGCCCTACTGACCTACGAACACAAACAAATGTAAATGAAAAAATGGAAGCAACTGCAAAGAACGACAGAAAGAAAGACAGATCAAACTAATAAACAACAAATAAGGAGAGAATGACAAAGAACTGCAATATTATCAAATGCAAATGAAAAAAAAAACAAGTGAACAAACAAATAAATAACCAAAAGATGAATGAACAGTAAAATGAACCAGAGACAAGAAGGAGAACAAGAGAATTAACGAAACAAAAAAAACAAAAAAAAAACAAATGCAAAACAAATGATCATAAAAAGAATAACAAAAATATGGAAAGATCAAACAAATAAGCAACAAATAAGGAGAGAAAGACAAAGAACTACAATATTACCAAATGCAAATGAAAAAACAACAACTATAAGAAACAAATGAACATCAAAAGAATAAAAAAGAACAATGAAAAAAACAATGAAAATAAACAATGAAAAAATGTAAATGATTTTAAAAAGAAACAAAAAAAGATTAACAACTGAACAAAGAACAAACTAATAAACAAATAAATGAACAAAAACAAATATACAAAATAGAAAGAATGAACAAAGAAAGAACAAAGCTATGACTTAACTCTTACACCTGCTTTACTGTATACACAGTCTGAGAATAAAGACTCTTTCTGTATTATGTTCTGCTTTACATAATGCTGTTTGAGAATACATATGGGAATATTATAGAGGCCCGTTACACAGCTCTGATGACACATGCACCTCTGTCACTCGGCCTACACTGCATATTAATCATGTCTTTAACTACAGCCATTAAACAAACACATACACACACTATCTCTAACTCAGCAGAACTCCCAGCCTACGCTCTCATCTGTACCTCCCATCATCCTGATACCATCCGCCCGACAACACCTGGGAAATGATAAGTGTGTGCGAGAATGAGTGTTTCTTCTTTGTCAAGTCACTCAAACGCTTCTGCAAACTCAGCAGAATCCACCTCAGTCCTTGGATCAGTGAAAAGCGGCAAAATTCAAAGCAGCACCGGCGGACTCAACGACCTCTCCCCGTGCTCTTACACTGATCCTGGATCAGCCAATGTGGCTGTTTAAACAAGCAGTAGCCTAATTGGCTCTCCAGGGTGACTGTGCTCAGCTGTAATCCTGTCTGCGCTGTGACTCATGACGGTGAGCGGCTGACCTGAGGTCAGAAAGGCGGCATGTAGCCAATTACTATACAGCACAAACTCAAATTAAAGACATGATCTGGAAACAGTGGTACTGCTAACAGGTGGTCAGCTCAGCAATGACACATTCAGCGCTAACAGCTGACTGATGTGCTTTTACATGCCAAACTTAATGTAAATCAGGCATTAAATAATTAATTCCAAGCATACATGTGATAATTACATAATCTACGTGTGAAAATGCTGCTAAAAGTCTGTAAATAGACTACAAAATGTCTTATAACTTTGGGATTTCTGATAAAACAGTCCAGAATAATTTGCTGCAGATTAAACTAGTTCAAACTAGTTGAACACCAGGTTGGAAGACTGGCAAACCAATAATGCTATATATTATTATTATTTGATTTTTGTTTTTTACTTGATCCTTGAAGACCATATTCCATTGAATTTGTTAAAATTTCTATTACTATTTACCATAAAATGTGCATATTAGCATATGCATATTAGCCGTTGATGTGGCACTAAAATTGACTATATGATTTATAAAAAGAAATCGTCAGAAAAAAGAAAAACAGAAAGAAAGTAAGAAAGAAAGAAAGAAAGAAAAAGAAAGAAGGATTGAATGAATAAATGAATGAAAGAAAAGGAAACTTACAACAAACAAATGTAAACAAAAAGAAAACAAGCAAACAAATAACAGACAACAAAGATAAACATAAATTAATAAAAAAGTGAATAAACAATTAAATGGATCAAAATAAAAAAAGAAACAAACAAATGAGTAAAACATTAAATAAACAATGAAATTTATCAAATGAAAGAAAACAACTTTAACAAATGCAAACATGCAGACAGAAAACTAAGATAGAACAAACAAACAAATGAATAAAACAAATAAATAAAAAAGTAAATAATGAAATTCAACAAGCGAAAGAAAGAACACTAAACTAGCAAATGCAAACAAAATGCAAACAAACAAACAAAGAAAACAAAAATAGAACAAATATAAAGAAATAAAAAAGTAAATAATCAATGAAATACAACAAATGAAAGAAAGCAAAACTAATAAATACAAACAAAATGAAAACAAGCAGACAAAGAAAGCAAAGATAGAACAAACAAACAAATGAATAAAACAAATTAATAAAAAAGTAAATAATGAAATTCAACAAACGAAAGAAAGAAAGAAAAAGAACCTAGCAAATGCAAACAAAACGTAAACAAACAAACAAGCAAACAGAAAACAAAAACAGAACAAACATAAAGAAATAAATAAAAAAGTAAATAATCAATGAAATTCAAGAAATGAAAGAAACAAAAGTAACAAATGCAAACAAAATTAAAACAAGCAAACAAAGAAAGAAAACAAAGATGAACACAAAACAAATGAATAAAAAAGTATATAAACAATGAAATTCAACAAAAAAGAAAATGAAACTAACAAATGTAAACAAAACAAAAACAAAGATAGAACAAACAAATGAATAAAACATTAAATAAACAATGAAATTTAACAAACGAAAGAAAACAACAAATGCAAACTAAACGAAAACAAGCAGACAAAGAAAGCAAAGATAGAACAAACGAACAAATTAATAAAACAAATGAATAAAAAAGTAAATAAACTATAAAATTCAACAAACTAAAGAAAACAAAACTAGCAAATGCAAACAAAACGTAAAACAGTAAATAAACAATGAAATGCAACAAACAAAAGAAAACGAATGCAAACAAAATGAAAACAAGCAAACAAAGAAAACAAAAATAGAACAAATACAAATGAATAAAAAATAAATAATGAAATTCAACAAACGAAAGAATATAAAGAGAAAAACTAAACTAACAAATGCAAATAAAATGAAAACAAGTAAACAAAGTAAATAAAAAAGAAAAAGCAAAAGAAAGAAACTTGCTAACAAAAAAATTAATAAAAAGTGAATACATTTTATTAAACAGGCAAAAGAAACTAAAATGAAAGAAAGAAAGAAAGAAAGAAAGAAAGAAATGCATACAGAAGCAAACAAGTAACAAAGGAAGAACAAACATATAAACAAACAAATGAATAAACAAACTGTATTGAGAAATGTTGCAGACAGATGAAAGTCATGCTGTGCGCACTTTAATAGCAAAACTCCTTAGCAAGTCCTTAGCAAACTACAAAGGGAAAAATTCCGCTAATGCTAGTGGTTGCGTCTTTTGTCTGTAGAGGAATGTTACCCATAACAACTTCTTTACTTGTTCTCCTTCAGCAAAACAAGTGGTTTACATTTTTAGGCTGATGTTCTTAACCCAACATTTATATCAACACAGCATGCTTTTAGAGACTCTGTAAGTACACACAAATTCCTGAGGGTGCGCATAAGTAAATACACACAAGTGCTAACATATTGAGCCTATCACATAGACTTTCCCCTGGTTTAACCCTATCCCCCAGCTCTCCCTTTTGCTGGAAAACTGCCCACCGGGGGGTTAAACACTTTTGGCCCCAGATCTCCATCTAAACCCTGCTGCTAAAGCCAGCGCTAAGCTAAAGAGCCTTGGCGCTAGCCTATTGATATAAGATCTGCTTTCTGGGTGTGCTACTGGAGCACTAATGACCAGACTGATTAATAATGCATAGCGTAACCTCGTCCGCATCAGCCTAATTGCCATGATTTGTCGCTCCCAGCAGAGAAGGGCTTTAAAATGAAATCCATACCCAAAGCGAGGGACACGGCACACACGACAGAACACGGACACACAAACACTTAAACGACACACCAAATGTGGCACGTGTAATTTCGTAATGAATCATCTCCAAGCCTATTTAACACGTGAAGGTCAATGACATTCCGCATTTATGCACACACTCAGACTGCGCATGCATTGACATGATGTGTATACAAAAGAAATTACACATAGATGAGACCCCCGAGATTTCAATTCCTGAAATTAAATTCTTAAAGGGGTAGTTCACCCCAAAAATTACAGTTATGTTATTACTTACACTTATGTTGTAACAAAAATGTTTGACTTTCTTTATTATATGAAATACAGAAAAAGATATTTCGAAGAATGAGGTTTTCGGACGTCTCCACAACTAAATTAAAAATAAAAAAGGTAACTGCAATTTTTTTATCTCACAATTTTTTTTAATTTGTATTTTTTTTTTCACAAAAAGTCAGAATTGTAAGTTTGTGCCATGCACTTCTGAGGAAAATAGTCTGAATTGTGTGATAGTTATAATGTAGGAATTGTCAGATATAAACTCCATTGTGAGTTTATATAATGCAATTCTGAAAAAAGTCTACATTCTTGACTTTATATCTTACAATTCTGACTTTATAGCTCAATTGTGAGTTTATTTAATGCAATTCTGAGAAAAAAAGTCTAAATTCTAAGTTTATATCTTGCAATTCTGAGTTTATAACTCAATTGTGAGTTTATTTAATGCAATTCTGAGAAAAAAGTCTAAATTCTAAGTTTATATCTTGCATTTCTGACTTTATAATTTGCAATTGTGAGTTTATATCATGCAGTTCTGAGAAAAAAGTCTAAATTCTGAGTTTATATCTTGCAATTCTGACTTTATAACTCAATTGTGAGTTTATATCATGCAATTCTGAAAAAAGTCTACATTCTTGACTTTATATCTTGCAATTCTGACTTTATAACTCACAATTGTGAGTTTATATAATTCTGAGAAAAAAAAGTCTAAATTCTGAGTTTATATCTTGCAATTCTGACTTTATAACTCACGATTGTGAGTTTATATCATGCAATTATGAGAAAAAAGTCTGAATTCTGAGTTTATATCTTGCAAGTCTGACTTAATAACTTAAAATTGCAAGTTTATGTCTCGTAATTTCTCAGAAAAAAATCAGAATTGTGAGTTTGTATCACACAATTCTGAGAATTTTTTTTTATTCATTGGCTGAAATGGGCTTCCATAGATATTGGAGCTATCAAGCCAAATTTTGACATCAAAACAAAACTTTTTTTTTCTGTCACCATGAGAAATTCATGCAAAAATGTTTTATTAAGTTAGCTCTTGTCTATTAATTGGTTGATTTCATTCACCAAACCGGTCTGATTTAATCATGTACTAACCAATTGTCAGATTCAACTCATTGACTTGCAAGTGTTTCTTGATTATTAGTGATTAATGCCTTAAATTTCCATCTGTTCCATTGCATAAAGCTATTGTACAGATTCAGAAGACATGGAATCCAGTGAACAAGTCATTACAAGTACTTTTATGATGTTTTTGTTTCCTTTCTGAAGATTAAAATGTCTCAGTTCCCATTCATTGTTATAGCATGGAAAACATCTACAAGACTATTCCTCAAACCATCTCTTTTCATCTTCCACAAAGTCATACAGGTTTCTGTGGCTAAATAATGACAGAATGTTCATCTTTGAGTGAACTATCCCTTTAAGGACAATGAGAATATGTAAAGACAGCAAAACGAGGTAAGGGATGAAGAGAGCAAGAGGACGGAGTGGAGACAAACACTGAGTCTCCCAGGCGCCACAGAAACAAGATCCACTCCCTACGGAGAGAGAGAAATAGAAAGAGAGAGAGACAGTGGTAAGAAGCTCATCCTTCCAGATCCAGATTCATCTAGATACCAACTTTCCTTACTCATGGTTTCAGGGTTTTGTCTATTTTTTCTCATGAGATGAGAGAAGCAGATATGTGTGTTAGATATACTGTACTGTTCAAAGACAGAATTCACTCTGAGAGGATGTTTTGGTAGTACAACTAAAAGGACAACAACATAAGGAAAAAATAGAGTGAGACAGTGCTTTCCATTTTTGCCGTTTGAGACGTTACCTAGCTATGCTGGTAACGCTGATGACGTAAACATACTGTGATTCTGAGCCAAATAATACAATGTGAAAATGGCAAAGGGAATGAATTTGGATACGGACCTAGCAATTAAACCAAGTGTTTAGACATACTTTAGCTTTAGAGACATACTTCTTTAAAGAATCTCCAAAATACTCAAATTATCATGTAATATTAGTCTAACAATTATGAATAAAACAAACTATAAAGATGATTTCCCTTGTGTAAAGGACATTTGTACTTGTCAATAATATATTAAATCATGTCCAATTAAGTGTACTTAAAGAGAGTTCACTTTCATGACTATGTTTCTTAACACACTTATGAGTTTATTTCGAAAGTGTGCTACGTAGTAATGTAAAATTAAAAGTTTTAATATACACTTTAATTCATGTTTTAATAATCTTTTGTCATGCTTTAAGGAATTACACTTATTTTGATGTCCTATAGATGTTCATGTCTTTCTTTCTTTAGTTGAAAACAAATTTTTGATGAAAACATTCCAGGATTTTTCTCCATATAGTCTTCAGTGGTGATCAATGCAGCTTCAAAGGGCTCTACTCAATCCCAGCCAAGGAATAAGGGTTTTATTATTTCACACATTATGTAATCACATTGGAAAGGTCAAGCGTGGTTAGTTGTTCGTCTGTGTACTTTGGGTCAAAAAGGTAAGGTAGGGCAAAAAACTTTTCTCCTCCAACTTCAAAATTGTCTGACATCGATGTTTTACCTTTTTTGTAAAAGGCATTGCTTTTCTTTGCATGTTCGCTTTATAAACACTGGGTCGGTACCTGCGTCTACATCATGTGTGACCGATTTGTAGTCAAAAAGTGTAGAAATTGTAATTTTTTTTTAGAAAATGACAGATTGTTTTGCTAGATAAGACCCTTATTCGTTGGCTGGGATTGTGTAGAGCCTTTTGAAGCTGCACTGAAACTGCAATTTTGACCTTCAACTCGTTGATCCCAATTGAAGTCCACTATATGGAGAAAAATCCTGGAATGTTTTCCTCAAAAACCTTAATTTCTTTTTGACTGAAGAAAGAAAGACATCTTGGATGACAATGGGTAAGTAAATTAGCATTGTGGAGTGAACTACTTAAATGGATCAAAAAATGAAGTAATTAAAAAAATAATACACTTTCAGTTAATTGTAAATAATATGAAATCAAGTGTCTGACAACATTACAGTCAATACGTTATTTTGTAACTTTTGTAAGTGTATAGTTTCTAAAATAAGTAAAGTATACTGAAGTGTACAAGTACTTCTTTTTCACAAAGGCATATTTGCTTGTTAAAAAGAAAAGTGAAAGCATAAGGCCTCTGCTGCAATGTGAACACGCGTTTTTACAAAAACCACATGTTCCCTGAAAACCACTGTAAAGTTTAATGCTCCTGAACAGCTGTATGCCGTGACCTCATAAGAGAGATTGAGAGCTTGAGAGTCATATTGTTGAACTGAAATAACCGCAATGAAAAAACCCACCTGCTCCCCTTTCTTCCACTGCTCTATCACCATTTTCTATCATTCACTATTTCTCTTACAAAAGCAAACCCATAGTCCTCTACACCAGTGTTACTAACAGTAAAGTAGTAGTTCACTTCCAGAACACAAAAAAATTTACAGATGTACTCACCCTCTTGCCATCCAAGATGTTCATGTCTTTCTTTCTTCAGTCATAAAGAAATTATGTTCTTTAGGAAACATTTCAGGAATTATCTCCATGGTGCCTGTGAGTTTGAACTTCCAAAATGCAGTTTAAATGCAGCTTCAAAGGGCTCTAAACGATCCCAGTCGAGGAATAAGGGTCTTATCTTGCAAAATGATCTGTCTTAAAAAAAAACAAACAAACATTTATATACTTTTTAACCTCAAATGCTCGGCTTGTCTAGCTCTGCGTGAACTCTGTGTATTCCAGTTCAATAAACTTAGGGTCAAAAAACAAAAAAACAACAACAAAAAAAAGGTAAAAATGCACGATTTTTTCAACATACCCTAACTGTCTTGAACAAGACTTCACAGAGTACACATGCACATGGCAAAGCTATAAATTGTTATATTTTTTAGCAAATGACGGTGCATTTAAACTGCATTTTGGTTTACAATATAGGCATAATTCCTGAAATGTTTTCCTCAAAAAACATAATTTCTTAACAATTGAAGAAAGAAAGACATGAACATCTTGGATGACAATGGGGTGAGTACATTATCTGTACATTTTTGCTCTAGAAGTGAATGATAGTCAACAATCAAACACACTCTCCAAACATCATTTTCACATTTAACACTGGTTTTAGTAGCTTCAATATAGTTAGCTTTGTTTTATTAGCTAGCAACTTCTTTAACAACTTCCAATTAGCTTTCCCCGACAGTCTCCGCTCACACACTGCGAGCAGACACACAACAAAGTGATTTCACATAAGATTTTCTACGCTTTTAATTCATTTTATTTTTAAACCATCAACAGACTGTCACGGAGTATACGCTGATGAGGCAGACACCCTATTAGCCTCTGTGCTATTCTTGGAAATCTGTTTAATCCATATGCTACACACATATCAGCTATTCATCCTTCTGTTATTAAGCTGTCACTACACCTAACACACTGTTGCACTTTGCTTGCTCATATCCTTCTCTATGGAAACACACACACACACACACACACACATATTGGATAGTGCTGATGAAGCAGGCTGCTGACAGTAGGATGAATGCAGTGGCCTGTGGTGGGGAGAGAGGCGAAGGTAAAAGGTGCTAAATCACGTCTGTTTCGGCGCTTTGGGGAGCTTATGGATGAAACTCCCGTCGCGGAGCACATTCATTCATTTCCCTCCCCTCTCACCTCCCCGCGGCCGCCCTCAGCTGCCAAATTACACACTGTATGAATATGATACACACACAGACTAACAATGCTGCTGGAGTCACTGTGTTTAGTTATTACAAATAACCCATCAGTGCTGGAGAAGCTTCTTGTGGAACAAACAAGCTAGTAAGAGATTTTGAAATAAATTACCATGGCTCATTTATTTGATCAAAATACACAGTAGAAACAATAATATTGTTAAATATTATTACAGTTTAAAATAACTGATATCTATTTGAATATATTTTAATATTTAATTGATTCCTGTGGTGTAAAGTTAGATTTTCAGCATCATTACTCCAGCCTTCAGTGTCACATGATCCTCCAGAAATCAGCTAATTTGTTCCTTGAGTTGAAAACAGTGATAACATTTTTTCTACGATTCTTTGAAAGTAGAACAGCATTTATTTGAAACAGAACTGTCGCTGTCAATTTAATGCCCCATTGCTGAAAAAAACTACACTACCAGTAAAAAGTTTGGGCACACCCTCTCATTTAATGTTTCTTTTAAAGAAGTTTCTTATGCTTATCAAGGCTGTTTTCACTTGATCAAAAATACAGAAAAAAATGTAATATTGTGAAATATTATTACAATGTAAATCAATGTTTTTCTATATTAATATACATTAAAATTTAATTTATATCTGTAATTTAATTTGAATTTCCAGAATCATTACTCCAGTCTTCAGCGTCACATGATCCTTCAAAAATCATTCTAATATGCTGATTTATTATCAGTGCTGGAAACAGTTGCGCTGCTTAATATTTTTTTTTTTAAACCTGTGATACTTTTTTCAGGATTTTTTGATCGATAAAAGGTTAAAAAAGAACAGCATTTATTTAAAATAGAAAGTTTTTTTAACAATATACAATACTGCTCAAAGGTTTGGGGTCAGTAAATTTTTATTCTTTCTTTTTTTTAAATAAATTAATACTTTAATTCACCAAGGATGTGTTCAATTAATAAAAAGTAATAGCATAGATTTACATTGTTAGAAATTACATTGTTAGAATTTATATTTTGAATAAATGCTGTTCTTTTTAACTTGTTATTCATCAAAGAATCCTGAAAAAAGAATCACAGGTTGCAAAAAAATATTTGGCAGCACAACTGTTTCCAACATTGATAATTCTAATAATAAATCAGCATATTAGAATGATTTCTGAAGGATCATGTGATACTTCATGAAAATTCAGCTTTGCATCACAGGAATAAATTACATTGTAAAGTATATCAAAATAAAAAACATTACTTTATATTGTAATAACATTATGCAATATTACTATTTTTTCTGTATTTTTGATCAAATAAATGCAGCCTTGATGAGCATAAAAACATTAAATGTTTAAAAAACATTAAATGAGAGGGTGTGTCCAAACTTTTGACTGGTAGTGTGCATAAATATGAGTGTGTGTAATAATAATGATTTTTAAATGTTACACCTCACATAAATAATTTAAGAAAAATACAAAATAAATAAAAACAATAATAAAACAAATCCCCACAATAACATAAAAGCTACCCTTAAAATAAAATATTTGTACTATTTAAAATAACTGTTTTCTATTTAAATATATTTTAAAATGTAATTTATTCTTGGGATTTCAAAGCTGAATTTTTAACATCATTACTCCAGTCACATGACCCTTTAGAAATCTAATATGCTGATTTGCTGCTCAAAAACCAACAAACAAACAACAACAAAATATTATTATTATGATGTTGAAAACAGCTGAGTAGAATTTTTTCAGGTTTCTTTGCTGAATACAAAAAGTTCAACAGCATTCATCTCAAATAGAAATCTTTTGGAAGATTATAAATGTCTTCATCATCACTTTTTATTAATTTAAAGCATCCTTTGTAAATAAAAAGGATTACTGGAATAAAAGGATTTACCCTTAAAAAATATACTGACTCTAGTGTTAATGTTTTTTTCTGGATAAATGCTGATCTTTAGATCTTTCTATTCATCAAATAATCCTGAAAAAATGTACTCAACTTTTTTAAATATTGATAATAATAATAATAATAATAATAAATGTTTTTGAGCAGCAAATCAGCATATTAGAATGGTTTCTAAGGGGTCATGTGACAATAAAGACTGGAGTAATGATGCTAAAAATTCAGCTTTGATCACAGGAATAAATTACATTTTAAAATATAAAGCAGTTATTTAAAAATACTTTTGCTGTATTTTGGAACAAATACATGCAGGCTTGATGAGCAGAAAAAATAATTTGACTGATCGTGCATATATATACAGAATATGAATAAAAATGCATTAAGGCACATTATTATGAAACACGTTATGTAAAAATATTGACAGATTTAGCAAAGGTGGAAACTTTCTACTCATCTTCATGTCACTAAAAATAATCTGCTGTTATGAATCTCACATAAACTGTATGTCTGATGGCTCTTCATGCTAAATAAACGTGGTAGGGATTTTTATTAGGAAACAGAAGTGGTGTTGGAGGCAGTCTAGACCTGGTGAAACGCAGCATCTGCTCCACTTCTGTCGAGCCAAACCACTTTCCTCTGAGGAATTCTCACATTGTGCTTTAGCAGCTCTGAAGTGCCAAAATCCCCCAAACACTAAATAATTATACATATACATTTCAGTGAAATATCACAAATGAAACCCTAATTCTAAAGCTATGTTTGTATTCAATCAGAGCTCTGTCAGCTAATATCTTGCGTCAGGAAAACTGCACCTGTAATGTTTTCCCAGTGTCATCATGAGTTAGATTTACGATCACTGCCTTCCTGGACAATCTTTGATTGGTTAGAAACTGACAGCAGGCACAGCCTTAAAGGAAACATATCATATACAGCAGACTTTAGTACTTATTTGAACAGTCTGTACCTCACACATTGAATTTTGAATTCAGCAATATTTATATAGCATGTATTCCAGAAAGTGTTTAATTGTCATGAAAAAAGAGACTTTGTTCTTAACATAAATGATAACTATTTTTATTTGGGTTAAAATTGGATGTTTTCCCAGCAAAAGAGACTGCCTTAAAGGTGTTTTCGCCTCCTCTCGTGAGAACAAGAGCGGGCGAGGAGTTGTCCTAAAAGTGTCGACTTTTATCAAGTCTTTTTTTCTACTCTCATTTGAAGTCTGTGCATTTATTCACCACTAGTAAAATCTAACCTAGAAACTTCGGCCATTACTGTCTTCAGATCAGGCTTGATAATAAGGTCAAAACAGACACAACCTAATATGTCTGTAAAATGTCACTGCACAAAATCAATTATATATATATATTCGTTCAGGAGCTAAAGAGGTTCCTCAAAACCATTTCCGTTCCTTTCTCCCTGTTCCCGATTTTCATATGTGTCTTTATTCAGTTTCTTTCTCCCTCGATTCAATCCTACTGTGTGTGTGTGTGTAAGAGAGAGAAGGACAGAGCGAGACAGACAGAGAGGAAACAGTGGGCGCCCTGGGCGATCGTCACATCAGCTCAAAGGTCTAGGAGCAGGAGAAAGACATCTTAGAGGCCACGCTGAGTTAGCGCTTTCCCCCAGCAGTCTGTCTGTTTGTCTGGGAAAGTGTTATTACTTTTATTACAGAGTCCCAGAGAGGGAAAAAGAGCATATCAGAGCATACAGCAGGGCAGAATGTGAAACACGGGTGTCAGTCCCTCTCAACCAACCCATGGTCTGAGCACTGTAACTTTGACCCACACTGGACTATATTAAAGAAAAGTTACAGGTTCAGATTTTCTTGTTGTATTCTGTATATGTTAGTTGCTTTGGATAAAAACTTCTGGGTAATTGCAAGTTTTTATCTCACAGTTCTGGCTTTTTTTTGTCAGAATTCCGTAATACAAAATTGCAGTTCTTTTTCTCTCAGAATTCCGTAATATCAACTCGCAATTCTGACTTTTTTCTTTAGAACTCTAATACAAACTCGCAATTTTTACTTTTTGTCTCGGAATTCTGTAATACAATCTCACAATTCTGACCTTTTTCCCTCAGAATTCAGTAATACAAACTCACAATTCTGACTTTTTCTCTGAATTCCATAATACAAACTCTCAATTCTGACTTTTTGTCTCGGAATTTCGTAATACTAACTCACAGTTCTGACTTTTTCTCTGAATTCCATAATACAAACTCTCAATTCTGACTTTTTGTCTCAGAATTCCATAACACAAACTCGCAATTGTGACGTTTTGTCTAGGAATTCCGTAATACAAACTCACAATTCTGACCTTTTTTTCCCCCTGAGAATTCAGTAATACAAACTTGCAATTCTGACTTTTTGTCTCGGAATTCCGTAATACTAACTCACAGTTCTGACTTTTTCTCTGAATTTCATAATACAAACTCTCAATTCTGACTTTTTGTCTTAGAATTCCGTAATACAAACTCGCTATTGTGACGTTTTTCCTCAGAATTCCGTAATACAAACTCTAAATTCGGACTTTTTGTCCTAGTAATTCCGTAATATAAACTCGCAATTCTGACTTTTTTCTCTGAATTCCGTAATACAAACTCTCAATTCTGACTTTTCGCAATTCTGACCTTTTTCTCTGAATTCCATAATACAAACTCGCAATTTTGACTTTTTGTCTCTGAATTTCGTAATACAAACTCGCAAGTGCAAGTTATACAGTCAGAATTGTGAGACATAAACTCACAATTCTGACTTTTTCTCAGAATTAAAGTCGCAATAACCTTATTTTCCATAGCTAAAGCATTTCTTCTTATTATCAATATTAAAAACACGTGTGCAGCTTAATATTTTTGTGGAAACTGTGATACTTCATTCAAGGTTCTTTGATAGATAGAACACTAAGATTTTTAAATGCCTTTAATGTCATTTTAAATCAATTTGATGCATCCTTGGTGAATAAAAGTATTAATTTATATATAAAAAACTAACTCAAGTCTGTTGAGCCGTATTAAAAAACAAAAAACAGGCATCTAAATAATTTGTGTGCAGCTGTTGTCAAATGAACTTTTGATGTGCTGGCTGTGCTTGTTTCTAAGCATCTAACTCATCAACCCCTTCTTCATACATAACCACACAAACAGACACACACATGCTTCCCCTGCAGCCTGTGCAGTGAGTCATGCTGGACAGCCACAGCATCACTGCAGCACACTTGAGATGAGTCTGATCAAACTCTGAGAGCTCTGAGCAACAGATATTTGCTCTCTGATGATGGAGATTTCTGCAGAAATGTACAGGGTGGAGTCATCTCACCCTTTACAGAGATTGTCCCTCGAGTGTATCTGAATACTGACCCAGAATGATCCAGAATTCCTGTGTAAACTTAATTCATGCAGTCCACTGTGAAAGTAATACTGCTGCAAGAGGTTATTGAGGATGAGAACAGACTTGCTCTATGGCCAGTTCTCAGCAAACAGTGTCATTTGAGAACCCATGACTCTCTACTGATATACTGTAATAACAGGTGAAATCAGACATTTAAGAACAGAACAGTCACATTACGTTGTTTAATGTGTAAAAAATAAATAAACAAATTGTTGTTGTTTTTTATTTTGTTTTTAAATATTGCATTAAAACACCTTATTCTACCTCAATTTTAGCTGAAATAACTTTAAAGTCCTGTATGCCTGTGAAATAGTAGTTTTGTTTTCGGTGTCTTTTTCTTTTTATTGTATTATTTTTGCATGTTCAGAATGAAGTCTTAAGGTCTATAGTCTAAATAGTATTTTTTTAAGGAAAGCTTTGTGGATTTTCTAAAAAGGCAGAACTGTCCCTGCACTTTGTGACATTTTGTGACATTTTCTCATCATTAGATAATATCATTGTGTTAATCCCTTATGCTAATTATTAAAAACCATTAACATGAAGAGATTATGTTATGTTATAAACAATCTCATTATGATCTCATAAAAAGTCATGGCAATCATTTAATTTAATTTTTTCCTTCAAAAATGTCTGTGAATGAATATATCAATTTGTTCTGATCTTCCACTTTCTCATATATTTTCAGGTTCTGACATATTAAGTACTCATGTGAGCAATGCAAATTCAAGTCCAGATTCCTGATCTCATTCCCTCAACCTCTCTCATCATTTCCTGTCTTCACAACACAAGCGCTATGAAGAAAAGCAGCAAAAAGGCCTAAAATAAAAATGATATTGGTGCAAGCCTTGAACAAATCAATCAGATTCCTTTTCATACTATTCCAGTTTGAAATTGCCTCAATTTTCCGACATCACGGCTATGCCCTTGGCGGAAAAATGAAAACCACAGATCAATTTCAAACTAGCCTACACAAACACACACTACTCACACACAAACAGTACACACTTTTCTAATCTACCTCTTTCTACCTCTGTGCAGTAAGAGGCTCACACACAGACATCAGTTCTTTATCAAACACACACACACACACACACACACACACACACACAGCGGGCAGAACAAAGGCAGACATCAAAGAACCATCAGCAGAGCTGGTCAGATCCTTTTATCCTGTCGTGAGTCTAAAAATGTTCCCAGGAAAACAAATACTGCACTCAGAGCAGCTGTCCAGCACAAACACAGACAGCACTGAGATTTTGCACAGCTCTGAGATCAGTTCAGTTGATTTACTGAATAACTTTAAAGTCCTGTGTGCCAGTGAAATGAGAAATGAGAGGAAAGTGACAGGCTCAGACACTCTGTAAACATACTTAATTCTGTGTGGGGGGCCAAGAGACAGAGAAAGAAAGAAAGAAAGAAAGAAAGAAAGAAAGAAAGAAAGAAAGAAAGAAAGAAAGAAAGAAAGAAAGAAAAAGAAAGAAAGAAAGCAATGTCGCCTGAAGAATAAAAAACATGACTTAACCTCATTGTGGGAACAAGAAAAAAGGCACATAATAAAACTCATAAAAAACAAACAAACTAACTAACTAACAAAAAAAGACAAAGCAAACAAAAAAATACAAATCAACAAACAACAGAAACACACACACACACACACACACACACACACAAACAAAAACAAAAAACAAATGCAATACACACACAAAAAATGCAATACACACACACACACACACACACACACACACACACACACACACACACACACACACAAATACACAAACCAAAATAACTAAACCACAATTAAAACCAAATACAAATACTAAATTCTTTGTTGACAGTTTTTCCCTGTAAAAAAGACATTTTCTTTCTGGATTTCTGAAAATGTATTCCGAAGAATAATAAAAGTTAATTGTGGCAACAAATAACAAAAAATAAAAATCAATAAATACCAAAGCAAAAAACAACGAACGACAAAACAAAACAATTCAAAACAAAAACACAGCAAAAACAAAACCCCCAAACAATAAAACTAAACAAACAAAACCATACTAAACAATAAAACCATCCAGAAAAGCACCAAACAACAAAACAAAACCACAGAAAACAGAAACTCCAAACAATAAAACAAACAAAAACAATCCAAACAACAAAACAAAACCATTCATAACAAAATGAAAACACCAAATAAAAGAAAACAAACAAAAATACACAAGCCAAACCAAACAATAAAACAAAACAAAGACTCCAAACAACAAAACAAACCACTCAAAACAAAAACACTTTAAAACACACAACAAAACCATTCAAAACAAAAACACCAAACATTAAAACAAAACATACAAAACCACACCAAATTACAAAACAAAAACATTCAAAAGAGAAACACCAAATAAAACAAAACAAACAAAAACACACTAAACAACAAACCAACCCAATCAAAATAAAAACAAAACAAAAACATGTCAAACAACAAAACAAATCAATTCAAACAAAAACACCAAATAAACACACCAAACAAAAACACTCCAAACAACAAAACAAAACCATTCAAAAGAAAAACACCAAATAAAACAAAACAAACAAAACCATTCGAAAGAAAAACAACAAATGAAGCAAAACAAAAAAACACGCCAAACAACAAAGCAAACCAATCAAAACTAAACAAAAAACAAAACAAAAACACGCCAAACAACAAAGCAAACCAATCAAAACTAAACAAAAAACAAAACAAAAACACGCCAAACAAAAAGCACCAAACAAAACCATTCAAAATAAAAGGTGCCAAACAACAAAACAGAACAAACAATAACACCAAACAACAACAACAACAACAAGAAGCATCAATCAAGAAAACAAACCAACCAAAAACACCAAAGCAAACCAAACAAAACAAAACAAAAACACCAAACAATAAAACAACACAAACAAAAACACACCAAACAACAAAACAAAACCATTCAAAACAAAAACACCAAATGAAGCAAAACAAACAAAAATATACTAAACAACAAAACAAAACCATTCAAGAGAAAAACAACAAAAACAAAGCAAACAAAACCATTCAAAACAAAAACCCCAAATGAAGTGAACAAAAAAAACAACACCAAACAACAAAGCAAACCAATCAAAACAAAACAAAAACACCAGACAAAGTGAAACCATTCAAAACAAAATGCACCAAACTAAACAGAACAAACAATAACACACCAAACAACAACAAAAAGCATCAATCAAGAAAACAAACCAAACAACAAACCATAACCATTAAAAAAAACAAAACAAAACAATCACACAGAACAAAACTAAACTAAACAAAAAGCACCAAACAATAAAACAAAGAAAAACAAAACAATACAACACAAACAAACTGAAACAAAACAATGTGTATGCGTGTCGTAGTGTTGTAAACATAGTGTGTTTGTGTCAGGAAGGACAGGGAAACAGAGCAGAGCTGACACAGAGGAGCGGGCAACAGGGCACAGCCTGACACTCATGTGTGTGTTTGTATGAGCATGTGTGTAACTGCAGGGTCACTCAGGCATGCAAGAACACAATCACACCTCGAGGGAGATCTGCCAAGCTCTACTACACGCAAAGGAATAAGGCCTTGAATACAATACAATACCACATACCAACACATAACAAATAGATTTATACAAACACACTCCAGCATTCCACTCTATATTCCGTAAAATGAATTTAAGAGCTGTGATGCGCAGTGGACTTCTAAAATTATATTCCATATTCCTGCTACACTTTTTATCTCATTAACACACTATATGATCTCATATTTCAAGGTATTTATTTAGCTGTATTTTTATACTGTCATTTATTTTCTCTTCTGATTTTTAAAAGGAAGATTTAATGACTCAATTCAAATACAAAACCCCAGGCTATAATAAAGGCCTACTTTTAATAGCTCAGATTTTGTGCGGGTATATCATGTGTTCATATAAGAGTCTAGTGTGCCTCTGAGATTAATTCTAGTCCAATATGGCATGAGCTGGCTATAGTCTGCCCATAAACAGACACACATACACACCAGCAACAGGATTAGGTAGCTATTGCCCAAAAAATAATGCCCCACTCTGGCAGGGCAAATTGTGTAATTATATCACAGTCTGGAAGGAGAGAGAATAAGACAGGAAGAAGTGCAGCCTGATAGATAAAAAGATGTGTGTGAACAGAGATAAAGGAGAGGGAGAAAGAAACAACCGATAAAGTGACAATCACACAGTGATGCAGCATGACAAGCACATCACCAAGCAAAGAAAATAGTGTGGCGAAGAGGAAACAGATCATGACTAGAGGAAGAACAGGATTCATCACTAGTATAAAGCACACAAATAGGCTCTTTTAAGTCTTACTAATGTTTTTTATGATACTATATTGTATTAAAATGCAGTAAAAATTGGAATATTGTCAAATATTTTTGCAATTTAAAACAACTGTTGGTTTATATGAATATATTTTAAAATGTAATTTATTCCTGTGATGCAAATATGAATTTTCAGCATCATTCCGTCAGGCTTTGGTGTCACGTGATCCTTCAGAAATCATGTCGATTTGATGCTCAAAAAACATTTCTTATTCTTATCAATCAATTTCGAAAACAGATTTTTCACTATTTTCAGGATGTCTTTATGAATAGAAAATTTATTTAAATGAAAATAGTAATAATTGTAACAATTTCATACATTCACTGCAGCATACTGCAAAAAAAAAAAAAAAAAAAAAACGTTAACTGTGCAGACTTGTACAGCAAAGTAACATGTACAAACTATGCTCCATCTATCTTTCTTCATCCCACACAGTGTCCAAAGCCCTCCTACTGCCTCCGAATAAACCGACAGCACTTAAAAATGATAAACTGTGAGCGATGTGACTCATGTTGTGGTGATATAAGCATGCATCTTCATGTTAATCATTTGCTTCAATCCTGGAACACAAAGATGTGCGCGTTTTACATGAGATTACACTCGGTTCATGGAAATCTAGCATGTTTTAGTGGAAACGCAGAGAGACAGCAGTGCTTAGATTAAGTCCTCGTTTAACTGGAATAAGATTTGTTTTATCACTCTGTACAGGATTCACAAGATTAAGAGGTGAAAGAGGTTCATATTTAATACCCATAATTCACATTTCAGTGAATGTAAGTAGTGGTAAAAACAGTTCTGACCCTCTTTTTTTGTTTCAGCAACCTGTTGAGCTAGATTTGAACTTTCACGTCTGACCTGACAGATTAACAGCGTAAGAATCAGGACAGACACAGAGGTGTTACACAAGAGCTTGATAATGTTAACAGGTTAACTCAGAACTCTCTCTCTCTCTTTTCCTCTGTGATTCAGTCATTGCCTCCTCCATGACCTCTGCATGATACAAAGCTATGATCACATCCTGTTACCCATCATCCCTCTCTCTCTCTCACCCCCTGTGCCCGAGGCCCACATTAACCACGGCAAATTGCCTAGCCATAATTACAGCTCATTCTCCGCCGTGCCGTTATGCTTTGGGTCAGTTCAGCACTTAGATTTCAGAATCACTCTCTCCTGGATGGCAAGAGAGCACTTCAAATGGCAATTTAAGGTCTCGGTTTTTTAGCAGCCCATCAGAGTAATTTTCCACCTTTTTTTTTTTTTTCTTGATTCCATATGTGCTCCTGAGTGTGTATGTATAAAGATCAGGATGAAAAAAAATGTCAAATATCTATCTATCTATCTGGACAAAAGTATTGGGACATACTCCTTAATTATTGAATTTAGTCACTTTGTTGTTTAAGAGTTGCACGCACTCAACAAAAACGCATCACTCATCTGAATGCCTCTGATTGGCCATTGCATTCCTAAGCTAAACAGAATCGTGTGTGATTGGTTATAATGTGCAACACTGTAGAAAAGTCTAAAAAGAATAGATTTAATTTGCAATACATTTCATTTGTTTGTGCAGGGGCATTTTTGTCCAATTTAGTTATAAAAAAAAAAAAAAACATGCAACCAATGGACTCTGGAGCAGTGGAAACCTATTCTGTTCTGTGAAGAATCACGCTTCTCTGTCTGTCTGTCTGTCTGTCCGTCCGTCAGTCTGTCCATCACTGTCTATTTCTATCTATCTATCTATCTATCTATCTATCTATCTATCTATCTACCCGTCTGTCCGTCCGTCCATTTCTATTTGTCCATCGATCTGTCCATTTTTCTACTCCATCTATCTATCTATCTATCTATCTATCTATCTATCTATCTATCTATCTATCTATCTATCTATCTTTCTAGCTGTCCGTCCGTCTGTCCATGTCTATTTCTATTCGTCCATCAGTGTCAATTTTTCTACACTATCTGTCTGTCCATTCATCCGTCCATCCGTCCATGTGTGATAAGTGTGAACATTTCCCACAACACTCTCTGTAACTTACCCGCCTGAAATGTTTTCCTCAAAGCATTATTCTGAATCTCTCTTTTGCTCTCATTCTGTGAAATTATACTCAAAGATGAGAGCGTGAAATACAACCAAGTGCAACACATCAGGCTGCACATGTGCACACGTGCCGCTGCCTCCCCACATCTATTTGCTCGCCCGTGAATTTTTTCAGCGCTTCATCCATCCATCTGTCAATATTCGCGGTTAAGAGGGAGCGCGAAGGCATTATGATGAAAAATAAATGATGTGATGAAAGTACACGAAAGAAGCAGAACTGAGGATATATAGGGACGAAATGCGAATATCTTGCAAAGTCAACCGCCAAAAGCTCAGTCTGACTAATGGGAAGTGTGTATGCATGTCAGCTGTATGTTAGTGCGACTGTATTTTTAGCACTACACATTAAAGAAGAATCTCTGGGTAAGCAAAAGCAGCAGAATATAGAACAACATTGTTATGAAATATTAACAGCATGTTAAACCTTATCAGTTTGAAATATTCATAACAAGATGAGAATTTTGATTTCATCACATCTCACAGCCTTTCTTAATAAAAACAGTGTTCACGCTTATTGAAAACACATTACAAACACAGAACTATTATTGGGCAAGCTATTTCAAAACAGTTCCCGCTAGATTTGGAAGCAATCATTTTCAGAACCAATCAACTGAGCTTAAAATGTTAATTGATTTATAGACACATTAACCTTGCATTTTAAATATTTTCCCAACTCCTGTTGCTAAATTCAGCAAGCAGTTACAGTAGCACACACCTATCTGTGCGATCTCTCCTCTGAAGAGTTTAGCATTTCCTGCAACAGGCATAGCAGATTACAGGCACTTAACTGAAGTTCCTTGCTACTTCATTAGCCTACAGTCAAGACCCTTTATCGCTACTTAAATCTATTAAACAATTATGTTATCAGCAGGAGAGAGAAAGAATGGTTTTGTGGGAGATTTTTGCCTGCAAGCACATACACTCATGCACACCCACATACTCAGAGACACTTGAAAGGATTATATTTAGTACCTTGACAACAACAGAGTGCATATTCTGCTCATCTAGCCCTCTCTAACTTCTCCTGCCTCGGTTTCCTCACTCGTTATTTCTCTTGTTATCACTCTGGGCTTCGAGTCAATATGAAGCTGCAAGAACAGAACAGTCTGAGCAGAATTTGTTAAATAAATATTCCAAACTTAATTGGCCCTGCACACACATAAGACAAGACACAAAATAGACACAAACACAGGGTTTAGGACTGGCCATATGTCCTCAAGTCCTGTCGTCACCCTCCATTATACACTGCCAGATGTCTGTAAGTGGTTTAGTAGCAATATTAGAGTTGAATCTGATCACCTAATGTACGCTGAAAAAGATTACTGGAGAATATTTTCTAATAAAATATGCTAACACTTTAGAATAGGGAACACAATATTCACAATACTTTCAATGTGTCATGGTTTGTATTTTGATTCGTTAAAAAGAACTGATACAAAGTGAGTGATTTGCCTCTAAAATCATTAACTCTCATCTCTGAACTGCCAACAGACACTTGTTTGATTGCTAAAACATTGTCAGAGACGATATAATGTTGTGTTTGATAAGACAGCCTTGATACTGATTCAGAAAAACAGCTTCAGAACAGCAACACTCCCACCTCACTACTGAGAAATGTAGTTAAACTAATAACTGCCAAATACTGGAGACACATGAGTAGGAATAATCCTCACGTGGCTGATCCATAATGCATTTCTGCAGGGACAGATTCACGGTAATCATCTAGAATGTCGCCACAGTGGCATTTCTGGAACAGTGTGTGGCCTTTTATTGACAAAGCTTAGTGTCTCCCACTGACAAATCATTGAGAATGAGTTAGGTGACAAAATCAATGACTCTCTCTCTTGCTCTCTGTCTATTTTTTATCAGCAGGGATGGTGGAGGATCGGATGAATCGACAGGCTGTTCAATCTTCCAACAGGTTACGGTAGACAAAAACATCAGAAATATAAATGTGGAATAAACAAGCCACACTTTTGTAAAGAGAAATTTGGTCACTTGTTTCTGCTTATTCTTCGCCGTGTTTCGATCCAGACGTTCAATACTCTTTCAGAAGATGTGTAATAGCACCTCCTACCGTACACCAGTTTAAAAACCGAAAGACAGAAAATTCTGTCAATAGTGTGGAAGCGTTGTCTCATAAATGACGGAAAATTCTGTCAAAGACAAGGAAGCATTGTTTCATAAGTGACGGAAAATTCCGTCAAAGACAGGGAAGCATTGTCTCATAAATGACAGAAAATTCCGTTAAAGGTGGGGAAGCGTTGTCTCATAAATGACAGAAAATTCAGTCAGACAAGGAAGCATTATGTCATAAATGACAGAAAATTCCGTCAAAGACAAGGAAGCATTGTCTCATAAATGACAGAAAATTCCGTCAAAGACAAGGAAGCATTGTCTCATAAATGACAGAAAATTCCTTCAAAGACAGGGAAGAATTGTTTAAAAAATGACAGAAAATTCTGTTAATGGTGGGGAAGCGGTGTCTCATAAATGACAGAAAATTCCGTTAATGGTGGGGAAGCGGTGTCTCATAAATGACGGAAAATTCAGTCAGACAAGGAAGCATTATGTCATAAATGACAGAAAATTCCGTCAAAGACAAGGAAGCATTGTCTCATAAATGACAGAAAATTCCGTCAAAGACAAGGAAGCATTGTCTCATAAATGACAGAAAATTCCTTCAAAGACAGGGAAGAATTGTTTAAAAAATGACAGAAAATTCTGTTAATGGTGGGGAAGCGGTGTCTCATAAATGACAGAAAATTCCGTTAATGGTGGGGAAGCGGTGTCTCATAAATGACGGAAAATTCAGTCAAAGACAAGGAAGCATTATCTCATAAATGTCGGAAAATCCGTCAAAGACAGGGAAGCATTGTCTCATAAATGACAGAAAATTCCGTCAAAGACTAGGAAGCATTGTCTCATAAATGACAGAAAATTCCTTCAAAGACAGGGAAGAATTGTTTAAAAAATGACAGAAAATTCCGTTAATGGTGGGGAAGCGGTGTCTCATAAATTACAGAAAATTCCGTTAATGGTGGGGAAGCGGTGTCTCATAAATGACGGAAAATTAAGTGTTATCTCATAAATGACAGAAAATTATGTTAATGGTGGGGAAGCAGTATTTCATAAATGACAGAAAATTCCGTCAAAGACAGGGAAGCATTGTCTCATAAATGACAGAAAATTCTGTCAAAGACAAGGAAGCGTTGTCTCATAAATTACAGAAGATTACGTTATTGGCGGGGAAGCAGTGTCTCATAAATGAAGGAAAATTCCGTCAAAGACAGGGAAGCATTATCTCATAAATGACGGAAAATTCTGTCAAAGACAAGGAACCATTGTTTCATAAGTGACAGAAAATTCCGTTAAAGACGGGGAAGAATTGTTTAAAAAAATGACAGAAAATTCTGTTAATGGCGGGGAAGCGGTGTCTCATAAATGACGGGAAATTCTGTCAAAGACAGGGAAGCATTGTCTCATAAATGATGGAAAATTCCGTCAAAGACAGGGAAGCATTGTCTCATAAATGATGGAAAATTCCGTCAAAGACAAGGAAGTGTTGTCTCATAAATGGCAGAAAATTCCGTTAATGGTGGGGAAGCAGTGTCTCATAAATTACAGAAAATGAAGGGTTGTCTCATAAATTACAGAAAATTCTGTCAATAGCGGAGATGCGTTGTCTCATAAATGACGAAAAATTCTGCCAATGGCAGGGAAGCGTTGTCTCATAAATGACAGAAAACGAAGCATTGTAAATTGTAAACAACTATCAATGGCAGAGATGCGTTATCTCATAAATGATGGAA
Source organism: Cirrhinus molitorella (assembly GCA_033026305.1). Classification (NCBI taxonomy): domain Eukaryota; kingdom Metazoa; phylum Chordata; class Actinopteri; order Cypriniformes; family Cyprinidae; genus Cirrhinus; species Cirrhinus molitorella. The sequence goes on along the minus strand of CM065132.1, from coordinate 21,534,882 downwards.
AATTCTGTCAATGGCAAGTATGCAGTGTCCCATAAACAATGCAAAATTCTGTCAATGGCAGGGAAAGAGTTAAAATCAAAGCAACAAACACTAAATATACTCAAAGGAGTTCTATTCTCCAAAATAATGTAGACTTACTGGCATTCTTATTTATATAATGAGTCTGTTTCCACCTAAGAAACAAAAGAGAATTGTGAGCATTTAAAATAAGAAATAATCAGATTATGACATAAATACTCACAAAACTCTGAGATATGTTGTATGAAAGTATGAAACAAAGCACAACTGCAAGATATAAAGTAATGTTATGAGATATAAATTTGCAGTTGTGAGATATTAAAGGTACAGTCCTATTTACTGCTGCAAAGATTTTGATTCAAATACAAAAAAAAAATCTATACAAATCCATGCAATTTCCACAAGAAAATGTTGCAACAGGTTTAAGTTGGCCATGTTAACCAAAACAAAAGCAGCTTGGTTTGAAAGCGACTTCTGTTTGAGCAATGGTTCATTCATCTCTATAAACAAAAGACAATGAACCTTTTTTTAGGTAACACATCACAATTGTGAAATATAGCGGAAATGCGTGATATAGTCAAATGGTAAGCTGTAAAGTCATATTATGACATTTACAGTCACACTGTGATTGCATGTGACTGCACCTTAAGTCACAATTACCAGAAAAAGTTTTTTTTTACTCTGAAGTGGAAATGGGGTCAGAGGTCAGGGAACAAGCAACTTTATATAGAACTTCACCTGGATACGTAGGTTTTTCCCCACCATACAGGCTATTGTTTCCATATCCCTGTGGTTTTAAAGGAAGGTCACTTTATTATAGATCCAAACATGACTTTTAATACTTTTACTTCCTACCATTCTAGTGACTTCCTACCACTTCCCCCCCCTTTTTTTCTCTTCCACCTCTGTTTCTTTACCTCACCACATCACTTGATGGCAAACACTTGGCAACAATCCAGAAACACTCAAAATGCACAACAATAGTGACCCCATTACACTATTAAATGTGTTTTAAATTGAAAAGGAATTATTCTGAATAATTTCAGAATAAAATATTCCCACTAAAACCAGACCACTGGAACACCAAAGCACTGAATTAATTTGCAAATGTCTGTTTTCTCTTCTGTGTGAAACCTCCTGCCTTTAGGATTTTCATAACCTGTGTTTCAGGACGGCCCATGAGGCATCCAGGCCGACCTCCCGCTGGCTTTCATAAACTATGAAAGAGATTATGAAATTTATATAACGGCCTCAGAGATCCGATGGGGATTACCGTATGTGAGAACACCGAGTGCAGTGTGCCATGCAGTTTTATGAATTAAACCACAAAACCCCTCCACATTGGATTATTCAGATTATTCACACTCAATTAACTGAAGGGGCTGTATTGTTTTAATAAAGAATCAATATTAACAGATGGTCTGATGTTTGATAAGGCAGAAGGGGAAGCTGGTTATGAGCAAACGGATGGAGTGATTTCTTCTTTTTTTGGTTATACACTCTCTCCCTTCTGTGCTTCAGAATAAGATAAAGAGATGATGATTGCACTAAGATCTGAATGAACAGATGGTTTGCCTTTTGGGAAAACTGCCATTTTGAACGGCTTCCCTCAAACCAATCCGATTGGGCATAAAACACAGCCTTGTTAAAAAAGATCCCTCCATTTTTGTGCAAAGGTTTGCATAGAAGGGAAACAAAGAGCAGAGGTTATCTCATTTAGACTAATGGCTTTGGTCTAATACTAGAGGCTAAGATTTGTTCGGCCATCCGTTCAAGAAACGCCAACAAAAGAGGGAATTAAAACAAATAGCCTGTATTTTCCTGTCCATTTAAACTGCTTGTTGTACAATTGAACCGCGACTGTGCCTCATACATGTAATTATGGTAATTAGTGTTTAGGCAGTTATGTACACAAGCCCACATCTGTGTTGATCTTCGAGGGAAGATGTTGAGCTATATTAGCTAGCTACACTGCGCAAGGGTTGCCATATAGTTCACATAAGCAGGCTTGCGTTGTGAATTCCAACCCGACAACGTCTTGATGCAGATAACAAAGTGATTTCTAAGTTACTGCACTGAGTATTCCATTAATAATGACCTAAGAGTATAAAATGGCTATCTGAGAACTGTTTTAAACTCACACTGGACCGTCAACATGCTTTCTGTTAAATTCAGCGTCCTTCACAGACTTCCCCCAACATCCTACTGTACAAGACCACCAGATCACCAACCTACACAACACTTATAAATGTGGTCTTAAAATAAATATTGTCCTTCTCACCTTTCTGTTCACACTGATTCACTCTGAGGGCAACTTTGGTGGGAGTTTTACCCAGTCATTTGACTCAGATGTGCGCTTATGTGTGAAACAAAGTGAACAGGATAGATATATACAGTAACAGGAGAGAAAGTGAGAAATAACACAGAATACATAAAGTGGCTTAATCAGTTTTCCCATGCCCTGCACTAGAGAAACAAATACCCCTGTACTTAAAAGCAGAAAGTTTGGACAGGATATACTAAAGGGTTCATCTCTTAAAAAAATAGTATCCCAGCCATGAATCTTTTTTTTTTCTACTTATATTATAGGGTGGAGCATTCTCATTCTAGAGGTAATCTGATTGGACAAACATCTATGTAGTGCAGGATGAGTCATCATTCTCATATTTCTCCTCCAATATCTCAGAACAGAAAGACTGTCTGCAAATTTGAATATGTGTATATCTATTAAAGCTTACATGCCAAGTTCTGTCATGAAATTCTAGATGGCGTATTACCAGGGCTAAACTACTTGGTACAAGCTAGTTTGTGTTGCATACGCAACATTTGTCTGGTTAGCATTCACTTGAGTAATTTGCAGTGTGCTTTTAGAGTTCCTTTGAAACCCTCCCCTTCCCCAGGTCCACCTGTATAGATCTGTTTACAATATTTCATTACAATATTGCATTATTCCATAAAAGAGTAACTAATTGCGTACTAAGTGGGGCTGCACTTGACTAAAGATTTTTCTGATCATTTGAAGTGATTAGTCAACTAATCGCACATTCATATTAATAAAACATATAATTCATAATAATGCGCCTTTTGCACATGCACAAACCTTGCCACAGCACACCACAGAAGTAATGATTATGAATGCTTCAAGGAAAAAACAGCAAGAAGACTGCCTTTACATCATAATAATTTATTGATAAACTAGTGTTTTCTGTATTTTTGGCTGCAGTGACATTTTGTTTTCTGTAGATATATTTTTCATGACTGTGAGGCAAGCAAGTTTTCGGTTCTTTTTTTTTTTTTTTGATGTGCTCAAGTTCACACAGACCTAGACAGCAGAAGCACACCCTGTTTGCGTTTATTATTTTACAAAAGTACAACATTTTGTTCAGTGTTAATTTTGCTGACAATTTTTGTCATTTGTTACATACGTAACCAAGACATTACTTTTTATGGCTTGCTTACTAGGGCTGTGCCGATTTTCAGATGCGATATCATGCGCGTCTCGTCAGTAATGCCGGTTTTCTGATTAGTAGTAAATCTCATTCACCTGTTCATTCATGCAGCCGCGTTTACTATACAGAGCCGTAGTTCACTGACAAGCTACGTAAGTATCGCCTTCAGTATCGCAGGCGATATATATCGATTCTGCACGTGAAACTGCGTAGCTTGTCAGGGAACTATGGCTCTATGTAGTAAACGCGGCTGCATGAATGAACAGGTGAATAAGCTTTACGGCTAATCAGAGAACCGGCATTACTGACGAGATACGCATGATAATTCGCGTCCGAATATCGGCACAGCCCTATTGCTTATATATATATTTTAAACAAAATTATATTTTTGGCAACTGTAAAGGCCCTTCTGCACCAATTTCTCTCAACGACGAGGGAGTTATTAGTAAATAAATGGGAAATTTGAAGTAACTCAGATATTGCATAGCAAATCTAAAAGTATTTACTTTTATTTTACTTTAGTTATTTGAAATCTGATTACATAATTCATGTTACTTGTAATCAGTGATGGGAGTAACGGTGTTATAAATAAACGGCATTACTCTTTTCAGTGACAAGTAATCAAATGAATTACTGTTTTCCCCATTACAACGCCGTTACCGTTACTGACAATAAAATGCGCCATTACTATCATTTTTGTGTATTGCGTTCTTCTTTTAAGGTAAATTCTGACTTATTCCTCTCAGCTCGTCTTCTTCCAGAAACGAAAAGTAGCCGAGATGTTTGTTACGGAGGCGATGTGGGTATTTACCTAGATGTTCGCTCATCTCACATGGATGTTTGAAATTTAAAAAGCAAAGCGGCTTGTGAGTGTGATTACATAAGAGATAAGTTTAAACGGGAAAAACTGGAGCTACTTTATCAGAGAATATTTGTTTTTGACGAATATTTTGTTTTTGACTCTGTAACGAAAGGTGACGGAGACCAAGACGGCAGAGATATTTATTTTACAAAAGCACGTTGTTTTCTTGTTATTATGACTATACACAAATAAAAGTAGACCCTCTGCAGTTTTAACATTTCAGAGTATTTTTTAGTTCTTTTCGTGGTTATCGGGATGTTTTTTCATGTTCGTGGGTTGAAGTGATATTCAGTCCCTGGAATGTGTCTCTGACATTGTCCCACAGCAACATTAAAATAGTGTAGATTAGTGTACAATGTTTTATTCATTTAACAATTTTCTGTCATGACAACTCTTGGAGGGATTGGCATGGTAATGTACATGACAATGTTAATGTATTTGGTCTTGGCGGAACACATCTGCTACGCTGCTGGTGCTGCGGCAGAGCAAGTACAGAGACTTGCTACTGCCAATACATCCACAACATGCTGCTGTAAGCATGTAAGAAATGCTGCTGCTGCACATATAACATATATGAATAACCCCCATAGCATACATGAATCACCTCATAGCAGATCTATACAGGTGGAGCTGGGGAAGGTGGAGGGTTTCTGAAGCATGCTGCAAACTGCTACATCTAGCACTAGTTATATATTTGAATGTTGAGCAGTGAGCTCATTGGTTACTGATACAGAGGAGAACCAATCGGCTGTGGCATGTGATTATGATGTCATGTTGTCAGATTGAGTTAGACCCATTGGATTGCATTCTAGAGTTTCATGCCAGAACTCTTTATTTAATATTGGAGGCATCCAAGTTATTTGAAATATTAGAACATTTTTAAAAAGTAACACAATAGTTAATTTCCCTGGTAATTAGTTACTTTTAAAATGACGTAACTCAGTTACTAACTTGTGAGAACTAGTAACTAGTAAGTAATTTTTAAAATTTGTTTTCACATTTTTTTTGCGTTACCCCGAACACTGATTTTTACACACATATATACTGTATATGTGCCTGTATTAATATTAGTTTATTCATATACAGTGCATCCTACCTATTGTTTTATATCTGGGAGTAGTTGCTTTAACTAGAAAATTACAAGGAAAACAGCAGCAGCACGGCTGGTCTTCAACGAGCCCAAAAGAGCCCATGTTACACCTCTCTTTATCTCCTTGCACTGGCTCCCAATTGCAGCTCGTATCAAGTTCAAGACTCTGATGCTTGCATATAGGACAACCACAGCTACTGCACCTGCTTATCTGCACTCGCTATTGCAAATCTACACCCCCTCCAGAACTCTGAGATCTGCTAGTGAACGACGCCTTGTGGTACCATCACAGAGAGGTGCTAAATCACTATCCAGAACATTCTCTTTTACTGTTCCTGGCTGGTGGAACGATCTTCCTACCCCTATCCGGAATGCTGATTCCCTGACAAGCTTCAAGCGACAGCTTAAAACTCATCTCTTTCAACTCTATTTGCTGTTACCATAAAAAAAAAAAAAATAAAAAAAATTAATCTCTTTATTCCTTCCCTTTCTAGCTTGTACTTGTCTGAAGCACCACTTGAAATCTGGTATTATAGCACTGCCTGTGTCTGTTTGTCTCCTTAAGAAGAATCGCTCTATGTTCTCCCAACTGTATGTCGCTTTGGACAAAAGCGTCTGCCAAATGCCTAAATGTAAATGTAATGTAAATGTAAAACACCATCACAATATACAATAAATAAGTATCTAGAGCATTGATTGCATTTCATTTGTTAATTTACTGACTTGATTAACTAATGTACGGTGCTGTTAATCCACCCCCCACTATGTTTGACAGGCAGCGTTAAGTGGGATGCTGGACCATACAGAGGGGAGGGATGTACAGCATGAAGTACCACTCTGAAAAATGCACCTACTAAGACAAAATTACTGTTAACAAGAGAGAACAACCTCTTAAAACTAGTGGAGTACTTCAGTACATACTAAATACACCTAGTCCTTTTCAACCAATGCACCCACTCCTGTTCAAAGTCACGATTATCATGGTCTGGAGCTTTTTTTGTGCCTACTTCAGTCACTTAGAAGTGGAGGACAGTTTTGTGGGGAGGAGACGTTTTTCATGTTTATGAGAAAGTTGTTTACACTCGTCAGATTGGGCCCTGGAGGCTTTGAAGCTTGTCTCCTGATAGCCGTTAGCACTGGCCATTTCATTTCCCTCTCGGTCACGGCCACCTCTACGGCCCAAGTATCCAGGCAACAGCATGAAGACACAACAAGGGTCATCGAAGAGCAAGAAAAGCAGACCTCAGATGCCCCACGGCTGCCTTACAAGTCATTAGAGACTCTACTAGACAGAGGAGTATCTGTGTGGTTAGAAACAATCCAAGTGTGTGAGTGTCTGTTTAATGGTTCCTGTTTGGAAACTTTGTTGAGAGTTTGACGGACAGTGTTTAGGAGGATGAAAGAATTACAGTCAACTGTGCAGAGACGGAGAGACCGCAGCTCACTGGAGGAGAGCGTTCGATCGCTTACCTGACAAAGAGGAGATGACTGCTTGTCCTGACAACCAGTGGAGATGCACAAACCACATACACTGAGGAGAAACAAAAACAAAATTCAGTCAGGATCTGCATACGCAATCGGAATTACTAAGATTGGCCCCTGAGCATGTTTCGAAAGAATATTTTTGGCTGATTAAGAAATAAAAACAAATATTGTGTTTCAACATGCCACTTACTTTAGAGCCTAAATGTCAAAGCAAGCTTCTCTTAGAACTGATTCAATAACAACTGGACTTGACAATGACTAACAAAATTTGTATGAAATGGGGATTTTTTTGATTGTTTTGTTTTTTAAAATACCATTTATTACAATACAAACATGTTGTGAATATGTTTCCCTAACAAGTTCACATGACACACATAAGAAGATAGATAAAAATAGATAACGTGGACACAAATCAAGAATTTGTTCCCACAACTACACAATTTAAAATTTTCATGACCACAATTTAAGTAAAACTAGGAAATTAATAAGTTGTGGCCAGGCCACAATATCTTGTTTCCATGTCGTGTGTGGGCTTGATAGAAAAAAGAAGAATAAATAAAATAAAATAAAATAAAATAAAATAAAATAAAATAAACAAGAAAATGCAATAAAAAATATAACAAATGACAAAAATACAATCAAATAAAAACTAAATTAAAAAATAAAATAAAAATAAATTAATTACAATAAAAAATTAAATTAAATTAAAATAAATATCTAAATAACTAAAATAAAAATAACTAAAATAAAACTAGATAATGTGGGCACACATTAAGAATTTAATAATATAATAATAAATAATATAATAATAAAATAATGTATATAATAATAATAATAATAAAATACGATTATTATTATTATTTAAAAAAATGAAATACAACAAATACAATAAAAAATAAAATGCAAAAAAAATAAAAATAAAAATAAGATACAATACAAAATAAAATAAAAAATGAAATAAAATAAAATATAAAAAATAAATGAGAAAATACAATAATAAATAAAAAACAAGAAAATACAATAAATTACAAAAAACACAATAAAATAAATACAAAATAAAATTAAATAAAAATGTGATAAATAATAAAATTAATAAAATACAATAAAAATAAAATGCAATAAAATAAAAATAAAATACAATACAAAATTAAATAAAAAATGAAACAAAATACAGTAAAATAAGATACAATACAAAATAAAATAGAAAATGAAATACAAGCAAATAAAATATAAAAATAAGAAATAAGAAAATACAATAAAATATAATAAATTACAAAAAACACACAAAAATACAAAATAAAATAATAATAAAAAAGATAAAATACAATATAATTGTCACGAACTCGGTCTCTGTGGCTCCCTCCAACCGCCGCCAGCGGGAGATCTCTCCCGAATTCTAAACGGACTACAACTCCCAGACCCCGTACCTGGCGGCGCTTCCGGTTCCGGGTTCCCTCTCCGGTGTCACTCTCTCGGCGTCGCATAAATAGGGCGCCATTAACACGTTGTCCTCGCGAAGTTTTGATTTGCATGGCTATCAACTCTGAGCGTTTTTCTACGGACTGCTTTTCTGTTGCCAACTCGGAGTGTTATTTGTGTGAACGTACTCTGCCAGCCCTATCGACCCCCGCGCTTCGTTTAACGGACTATTCCTGCCTGCTGCCTGCCCCGACCGATCTGCCTGGACTCCCCGACCACGCTTTAGGACTGCCTACGTCACACCCGGTTGCCGTTGTTTACCCTGCCTGTCTGTTTACGAGCCTGTGCATTAATAAATCGTTGCAAATGGATCAAACGCCTCACGAGTCGTCTGCATCACAGAAAACTTCGCCGTCTCATGATCCAGCAACGATGTTCCAGCTCACCTCGGAACTCACGGCTCAAGCCTCCGTGTTGGCGGTTCACCAACAACGCCTCGACCGCCTCACGTCACTCACCGAGGAGCTGCTCAAGGCCATCCAGACCACCCACGCATCAGCCCCGCCCAGCGTCCCTGCCGCAGCTCCCATGCCTCCTCCGCCGGCCCAGCCCGCCTCAGCCAGCCCTCGCCTCGCCTATCCTGAGAAGTTCGATGGCACACCAGCCAAAAGTAAGGGGTTTCTTTTGCAATGCGCTTTGTTTATTAATCAACAACCTAATTTGTATCCCACTGATGAAAGCCGTATTGCTTTTGTTTGTTCCCTTTTCACTGGGCGAGCGCTGGACTGGGCCACGGCGGTGTGGACGCATGACCGGCCTGCCTTTCCCTCTTACGCCGCCTTCGTCCAGCGCTTTAAGGAGGTCTTTCAACCCGCTGGTGAGGGAGACGGGGCCGGGGAGCAACTGGTGATGCTGCGCCAGGGACGCCGCACCGCAGCGGACTACGCACTCACCTTCCGCACCCTCGCGGCCCAGAGCGGTTGGAATGATGAGCCCCTCAAGCTTCACTTTCGCCGGGGCCTCAACCACGAACTGCAGACGGAGATGGCCTGTCGCGACGAGGGTTTGTCGCTCGACCAATTCATTGAGCAAACCATCCGTCTGGACAACCTGATCCGTGCCAGGAGACCCACTCGCTTCTCCAGCCTGGCCGTGCCTTCGTCTGCTGCTACTGCCGTTCTGCCTGACCCCGAGCCCATGCAGCTGGGTGCCACTCGTCTGTCCACAGAGGAGCGCGAACGCAGGCTCCGAGGAAACCTCTGCCTGTACTGCGGATTGCCTGGACACATCCGAGCCAGTTGCCCCACGAGACCACCCCGTAGAGCCAGTTCGGGGAGTCCCACCAACCTGACACCTACCCGTCTTGAAATTCCTGTCACTCTGTTTCATGCCGATCGCACCGTCATGACCACCGCCCTTATTGATTCCGGGGCGGCGGGAAATTTTATAGACTCAGGCTTTGTTCGAGCTCACAACTTACCCCTGGTCTCTTGCCCTTCACATGTGGCAGTGGCGGCCCTCGACGGAAGACCCCTAGGCTCGGGGCGGATCCATCACACCACCACCGATCTCCAACTACAGATAGAACCCGATCACTACGAAACCATTCGCTTCTTCGTCATCTCTTCACCACAGTCACCCCTAGTCCTCGGATTCCCCTGGCTCAACCTCCACAGTCCCGCCATCTCCTGGAAGCAGCATCAAGTCACTCACTGGTCACCGTACTGCCACCAACACTGCAAGTCGCCAACCTCCAACGATCTTACCAGCTCCTTGACCCCAGAATGCCACTCAGAGCCTGAGTTACCCCCTGAGTACCAAGACCTACACTTGGCATTCTCCAAGACCAAGGCCACTCACCTACCACCCCATCGCCCCGGCGACTGCGCCATCGACCTCATCCCTGGCGCCCAACCTCCCAAGGGACGCATCTTCCCCCTCTCGCAGCCAGAATCCGAGGCCATGAAGGATTATATCAGGGAGGAGCTGGCCAAGGGCTTCATACGGCCCTCAACTTCACCGGCGTCCGCCGGTTTCTTCTTTGTCAAGAAGAAAGATGGCGGTCTGAGGCCTTGCATCGACTATCGCGGCTTGAACGACGTCACCATCAAGTACCGATACCCCCTGCCATTAGTCCCCTCGGCCTTGGAACAGCTGCGCACCGCTCGAATATTCACCAAGCTCGACCTACGAAGTGCCTACAACCTGATTAGGATCCGTGAGGGGGATGAATGGAAGACAGCCTTTTCCACCACAACTGGTCATTATGAATATCAGGTTATGCCCTTTGGCCTGGCCAACAGTCCGTCGTGCTTTCAGGCTTTCATCAACGAGGTCTTCAGAGACATGCTGAACCGCTGGGTGATAGTTTATATCGACGACATTCTTATCTTCTCGGACAATTACTCAGACCATGTCAAGCACGTCAGGGAGGTTCTCCAGAGGCTCATCGACCACCAACTCTATGCCAAACGTGAAAAGTGTGACTTCCACCTCACGAAAATCTCCTTCCTGGGATACATCATCAGCCCCGAGGGCGTGGCTATGGATGATACGAAGGTCAACGCCGTACTGAAGTGGCCCCAGCCCACCACTTTGAAGGAGTTACAGCGCTTCCTCGGCTTCGCTAACTTCTACCGCCGGTTCATTCGCCAGTTCAGCACGGTCGCCGCCCCGCTCACGGCTATGGTCAAGAAAGCCGCACACCGCCTCGACTGGTCGCCACCCGCTGTGAGCGCCTTCCAGGAACTCAAGCAGCGCTTCACCACGGCCCCTATTCTCCATCACCCTGACCCAGAGAAGGAGTTCATCGTCGAGGTTGACGCCTCCAGCACGGGTATAGGGGCCGTCCTCTCGCAACGTCAGGGGAACCCACCTAAGATGTTTCCCTGCGCCTTTTACTCCCACAAACTGAGTCCAGCAGAGCGTAATTACGACGTGGGTAATCGGGAGCTTCTGGCGATCAAGGCAGCCCTGGGAGAGTGGCGACACTGGCTCGAGGGGGCCAAACACCCTTTCACCGTACTCACCGACCATAGAAACCTTGAGTACCTGCGGACAGCCAAACGACTCAACCATCGCCAGGCTAGGTGGGCCCTCTTCTTCACTCGCTTTAACTTTCGAGTCACGTACCGACCCGGTACCCTGAACACCAAAGCCGACGCCCTGTCTCGCATCAGCGAAGCCCAGCCGGATCCAGTCACCCCTGAAACCATCTTGCCATCCTCTCTCATTGTGGCCCCCGTGGTCTGGGACTTAATGACTGAGATCACAGAGGCCCAGCTCCAAGACCCTCCGCCCGTTACCTGCCCACCTGACCTCACCTACGTGCCTCTCCCTCTCCGTGAGCGGGTTCTCACCCAGGTACACTGCTCTCCCAGCTCCGGCCATCCAGGTATCACCGCCACCCTCGAGCTACTCTCCAATCGATTCTGGTGGCCCTCCTTACATGCTGACACCATCCGCTTCGTCAAGCGATGCGTCCCTTGCAACGAATCCAAGGTTCCGCGCCGCCTCCCTGCTGGCCTTCTGCAGCCACTTCCCATCCCACAACGTCCCTGGTCCCACATCGCCATAGATTTCCTTACCGATCTTCCCGCCTCCCAGGGGTTCACCACCATTCTCACCGTCGTGGACCGATTCTCTAAGGGCTGTCGACTCATCCCTCTACCCAAGCTCCCATCAGCCATGGAGACAGCCGAAGCCCTTTGTAATTCTGTTTTCCGCTTCTACGGCCTCCCAGAGGACATAGTATCGGACAGAGGTCCCCAATTCACCTCCCAACTATGGACCAACTTTTGGCGCCTACTCGGGGTTAACGTCAGTTTGACTTCAGGCTACCATCCTCAGGCCAATGGTCAGGCAGAACGGCTCAATCAGGAACTCACCCGCTTCCTTCGCACCTACTGTCACAGCCATCAGGACGACTGGAGCCGTTTCCTCCTTTGGGCCGAGTATGCGCAAAACTCCCTTCGCAAGCCATCAACCCAACTCACACCCTTCCAGTGCACCCTAGGCTATCAACCGCCTCTTTTCCCCTGGTCAGGGGAGCCCTCCGACGTCCCGGCTGTCAACTCATGGTTCCAGCGGAGCGAGGAGACCTGGAACACGGCCCACGTCCACCTCCAACGGGCCGTGAGACAGACTCAGACCCAGGCCGATCGCCGCCGCAGGCCACAGCCCCCTTACACCCCAGGACAGTGGGTGTGGCTCTCGACCAAGGATCTGCGCCTCCGACTTCCCTGCAGGAAGCTAAACCCCAGGTACGTGGGTCCCTTTAAGATCCTCCGACAAATCACACCTGTTTCATTTAGACTCCAGTTGCCTTCACACTACCGTATCTCACCCACTTTCCATGTCTCTCTGTTAAAGCCCGCTGGCGACCCGGAAGGAGCGGAGATCCTAGACGAGACCAGCCAGCAGGAGCCCTCCCCCATCATCATCGACGGCGAGGAGGCTTACCGGGTTAACACGATCCTGGACTCCCGGCGCCGCAGGGGTCGACTCCAATATCTGGTCGACTGGGAGGGCTTCGGCCCTGAGGAAAGGTCCTGGGTGCAGTCAGATAATATTCTCGACCCATCGCTGATCACGGACTTCCATCGCACCCACCCAGATCGACCGGCCCCGAGAAGAAGGGGCCGACCTCGGCGTCTTCAGCCTCCTCGCGCCAGGAGTCGCTCGCAGGGGGGGGGCTCTGTCACGAACTCGGTCTCTGTGGCTCCCTCCAACCGCCGCCAGCGGGAGATCTCTCCCGAATTCTAAACGGACTACAACTCCCAGACCCCGTACCTGGCGGCGCTTCCGGTTCCGGGTTCCCTCTCCGGTGTCACTCTCTCGGCGTCGCATAAATAGGGCGCCATTAACACGTTGTCCTCGCGAAGTTTTGATTTGCATGGCTATCAACTCTGAGCGTTTTTCTACGGACTGCTTTTCTGTTGCCAACTCGGACTGTTATTTGTGTGAACGTACTCTGCCAGCCCTATCGACCCCCGCGCTTCGTTTAACGGACTATTCCTGCCTGCTGCCTGCCCCGACCGATCTGCCTGGACTCCCCGACCACGCTTTAGGACTGCCTACGTCACACCCGGTTGCCGTTGTTTACCCTGCCTGTCTGTTTACGAGCCTGTGCATTAATAAATCGTTGCAAATGGATCAAACGCCTCACGAGTCGTCTGCATCACAATAATAAAATAAAAACAATATAAAAAATAAAACAAAATACAATCGAAATACAATATAATAAAAATACAATACAATATAATATAATAAAATAAAATGCAATAAAATACAACAACAAATACAATAAAATATAAAATAATTAAAATACAATAAAATAAAAAATAAAACAATAAAATAAATGAAAACATTTAATTAAATTAAAAATAAATAAAACAAAACTTACTTAAAAATAAAAAGATGTTTCAGAATATTACAAAGTTGTGAATTCAATTTTTATGTTTTAATTTCAATACACTTGTTGCTTTTTAAAATTAATTTAAGTGAATTTACTAGCAAATTCTGAATGAATTCTGTTTCTACACCAAATTTATTTTTAATGTTGAAGGATATAAGGGATCCAGCTGTCAACCTTTGGTTAATATTTAGTTAAAAGGTAAGGTAAGACCACTATGACTGACACTAACTAAAGCTGGGAAACTTAGAGGAGGTCTTCAGGCGAATTACCAATTTCTATATCCAGACTCAATTTCCAAACAAGACTCTGCAATCAGACGCAACCTGATTCGCCTCGTCATATGAATTTTCACAGAGCTATAAATATAAAAACACTTTCCACTGATGCATACAGGATGAAACATACATTAGTAAATGAGCTTCAACAACAGCAGTAAAGCACACACGCCCGGCCCTGAACGGTAGTCCCCCCGTGTCCCATTTTTCCCTCTCTTTTACTCAAGTATAGAGAGCAATGGCGCAATTTCTCTTATTTTTCAACCAAATAGATCAGAAGGGAGTCATCAAAGCCCCTCCACCGAGGATAAATCAAACAGGACACGCGGAGGAAAGGCAAGGACACGCACGCGCTCAGACAGAGGCAGGCAAAGTCACACAAAGACAAGTGTACGTACGCAAACTAGGAAGTGATGTCGCAGTGGCTAGTGAATCCACACATGCCGAGGAAGCTGTGAAGCCACACGCACACATCAGCTCCTCTCCAGTCCTTCAGTAGGATGGAGTTTTAATGATGACAGAACAGGGAGAGAGGAAACATCTTAATGTGCAGATGCAGAAGCGGGTCTTAGTGAACTCTGCATATTACGAGGTGACAGGCTTTCTTTTATTTTGCCGCTTCCGCTCTCTTCCTACTCTCTCCTATTTTTTTCTCTCCACTCTCCCACAGAAAGCTGAATATATAGTATACCTGTAATACTAGTTCTCCATAAATAATACATAGTAGGCGAAGTAACATTTTCTTTTCAGTTTGTCTAATATGAAAATTCAGTTTCCGTATGCTACCCACTCATAGATCCTTAAGGATACACAACATATAAGTTATTGTTTGATATCACAGTTATTACAGTCTATATATATGAGCAATATCACACGAGTAGCAGTGTGATATGGCTGTATATCAGTTGTAGGTCAGTTACCCGGATGCATGGCTATATTGGAGATTTAAACAACAGCATGGATTGCACAAGTCATGTACTACTGGATATGTTGTTCTGCTCATTTTTACTGTCTAAACCATGGAAAAAACGTGTGGAGGCTGCTAAATCATATAGAGAAGGACTTAGTAAGCAGGAAAGGGCACAATATTTTGACAAACTAAAGTTAATAGGTGGTAAACATATGTACAAGCAGTATTCATTAAGATATTAGTCTACTCAGCCGTCATCAAGTCTGTTCTGTGCACATCAGTAACTGTCTGGTTTGGCTCAGCTACAAAATCAGACATCAGAAGATTACAGAGAATGGTTCGGACTGGAGAGAGGATTATTGGTGCTCCCCTGCCCACCCTTCAAGAACTGTACACATCCAGAGTGAGGAAAAGAGCTCAGAAAATCACCCTGGATCCCTAACATCCAAGCCACTCCCTCTTTGTACTTTTGCCATCTGGCCAGCGCTACAGAGCCCCAAATACCAGGACAACCAGGCACAAGAACAGTTTTTTTTATTTATATGTGGATATATGCATCACTCCTGAAACTTGCAGAAAGTATGCCACTTTGGTCCTCTGAGCAGCATCAAAAACATCTTGTATTCAAATTCCAAATGGACTATATATAGACGGGAAAGCATGCAAAGCTTAATCACTAAAAAGCTGACACTCTTTTCAGTTTATCGCAATGTCTATGATACATGAATCTTACAGCACAATGAAATCTCTTAATTATGTCTCTGCTTGGCTACAATGTTCAACATTGCAAAACAGAGTGCAAAATACATGATGGATTCCGCGTAAGGCAGCTGCCGCTTACTTTCGTTTTGTTGTTTATGTTTATTTAGTTATTAAAGTTAATTTACCCAGTTCCAGCTTCCTTGCTCCTCGAATCTTGAACTTTGCACACACATATATACATACATACATACATACATATAGGCTATACAATTTCCTCAGATCATCCTGGCGACCCATCCGGGGGTCACGACCCAGAGTTTGAAAACCACTAATGTTGAGTATTATGAGAGAGAGAAGGACTGAGTGAGTGTGATTAGCTGCATCTGATACAGCATTCATTCTTCTGCTTAGTCTCATATTCACAATAAAACATTAGTTTGAATGTTTGCTGAGGAAAGCAATATCTTTGTCATACTATCCTTTCATCTGTTAAGGGTGATTTCTGATGACAACACTGCTCAGTGAATTTGGCTGCGTCTTACAAGGTGTTGTTGAAAATAACAATAACTTCCTTGTTCAAAATATAGTTTTATTTGCTTTCAATATAAAAGTATTTACTGCAGACTTACTCAAAAAAACTGTCTCTTGTCACATCCAATGGTGGAATAATGTAACTAAAATCACCATCACGAACACACACCATTTATCAATACTAAATACTACTATTATGTATATAAAATATTATTTATTGATAATACTATTTAATAAACCTCAATGGCCATCATAAAAGTATTGCTAGGCAATTCAGTCAAAAGTACAAAGGCAGCACTCTGATATGCAGCATTAAATTTACATTAAACATAACGTGAGGAGATTTTGCCCTCATGTTTAAACACTATAGAGACATCAAACCAGCAGCAAATTCTACAACATCTGGTCGAAGTGAGGCTGCTCTCAGCGGGTTCATAGCAATAGGGTTGGTTTTGTTTTGCAGACCTGGCAAACCTGAAGCCCAAGTCAGGACAACACTGTCTCTAAATATTAAAAAAATTGTGGAATTATTTATCTGTTCAATTCAATAAGCCCAATCTTTTATAAAAAATGTTTAAAAATTAAGATCAGGCTAGTTTTGAATAGCAATAAGGCTGGTTTTGTTTTGCAAACCTGGCAACCCTGAAGCCTAAGCCACTACGATATTGTGAGCCCTAAATATTAATTCGGGTATAAATCTGTGAGATTATTTTAGCAGTTTTATTGTCTGCCTGGCAAAAATCCATGAGCCCAATCATTCAGAAAAGTAAAAGCACATTTACTCATCCAGGCGCATGATTTGAGGTATTGTTTGCTTTCTCATTACTCTACAAATGATACAAAACATAATTTATTCCCATGCCCAAAATCCCCACACAATATAATCAAAAAGATTCAGATGTTTGATTATGACACACATTATACCGGTGCTGAATTTCTGTAATTGTGATGTAGCCAATGTATTTTTGAGTTTTATTGTTGGAGCTAATTGTGTGTTGAACATCTGTGCTGATTTGCAAGGAAGAGACAAATGTCAGACCATCTGCTACCCAATAGACTAATGAGAATAAAACATCTCACACGCGCACGCACACACATCAATTTTCAGCCATCCTATGCTTGCATTACCGCTATATTTTATACAACAATCCCCAGACAGCCATTCAAACATCTTTATGCGTCCAATGTGTCTTACAGAGCTATTTGATTTGTAGAGGGCGAATCAACCCTAAAGCTCGAACATCACTTTTTATCCACTTATGCGGCAAATAAGATCCGTGAAATATTACTCAAACAGCTTTGAAATACCGATCTTGGGCCAGTGTCCACTTTCCTGTCCATTAACACCAAAAATGAACTCGTATACCTGAAAGGAAAGTGGCACCCATGAGGAATCTCGCCATACAGAAATGTGCCTGTGGCGAACTCACTGAATCACACAAACTCATTGAATCACATTTACCGCCACGTTTCTCTGTCTAACAGCGTCCGGGCACATGCATAATGCACGAGGTGAGAGCAGCTCAGTCTAGAAAGCAAGAATAAACACAACGTGTGAAATAGACTCCATGATAACACCCGTGTTATATCAAGCGACAACGTACTATATCACTTTTTGTCTTTGCTTCTCCGCCTGCCTTTAGTTCTCTCTACTTCCTCTGACTTCCTAAATGAGGATGATTCCACACTTTCATTTGTGTGCTGACACCCACATCCAAAATAGTTCATGGTTAAAAAAAGAGAGACGGCAGTCAACTAAAAACTAAAAAAATCCACAAGCCTTGAGACAGATGATGAAGATTCTGTCATAATTTACTCACGCTCATGTCATTTTAAATTCTCATGTCTATCTGACCTCCTTTCTTCTGTGAACCATAAAAGTTTAACAGAATATTCACAAGGAATCAACAACATATTGATACCATATTGGTTACTGGATGATATTAAAGATTTTTAATTTAATAGTAATTATTTATTTACTCTATTCATGTAATTAAAAATGGAATATTTTATTATTAATAAAAGTAATCTTTGTGTTTGTGCCAGTGTTTGTTATTGTTAACTAATACTATTAAAACGAACTAAAATAAAATAAAATATAAAAACTAGATAACAAATCTTACAAATTAGAAAAGTTGCCACTGCAACTAACTAAATTTAAATAAATTTTAACTAAAATAAAAATAAAGGTAAATAGGCATATTAAAAAAGGGTAACACTTAACAGACAGGTGGCATTTGTTAACGTTAGTTCATTTATTAATTACACTGTAAAAAATAAAAGTCAACTTAATATAATTTGTTACCTGACTGCCTTAAAATTTTAAGTTGAGTCAACTCAAATATCTAAGTTATCACTAGTACAACTTAACATTTCAAGTTGAGTAAACTTCGTTGGGTTGACTGAACTTAAAATGTTAAGGCAGCCAGGTAACAAATTATTTTAAGTTAACTCAACAACAAGTGTTTACAGTGTAACATGAAATAACAATAAACAGTACATTTAGTACACTGTCAGTTAATAAAAATACAGTCGTTAATTGTTTGTTCATGTTAGTTCACTGTGCATTAACTAATGTTAACAAATACAACTTGTGATTTTAATAATGTAAATAGTAAATGCTGAAATTAACATTAACTAAGATTAATATATGCTGTAGAAGCATTGTTCAGTCTTAGTTACTAATGAAACTAACTGTAAAGTGATACCAGAAAAAATGAATACAAATAACAAAAGCACATAACAAAATGACTAAAAATAGTACTAAAATAACAGTTTTTAGCAAATGTATCTATTTTTCATACTGTAGATTATCATGTTGTGATGACGAAATTCACTATCAATTAAAATGACTTTTATTTTTTATACTCTTATATTTTAATAAGCCATTAATCATTTATCAGCCATGACAGAATACAGTTATCAGTTCATCTATATCTGTAATTTTCTGTAATTTTAATATATCGGTGCATCCCTCATGTACAATGTAAGTGAAAGTGACCAGGGATTTTCAAGTTACATAAAACACATCAGAACAGAAAAACAGCAAAAGAAAATATGTAAAGGTGCAAAAAGAAAAAAAAAAAAAATCCTGGAGAGAAGCTGTCAATCGAAGCAGGCAATCTCTTTTTCCCTGCTGGGATAACAGAGCATTTGATGGTCCTGTTGGCAGGATCAGTGCCACTCAGTGGTGCGAGAACAGCGCATCCCCTTGAAGGAACGTTCTGGGTTCAATACAACTTAAGCTCTATTGACAGCATCTGTGGCATGTTGTCGATTACTGCAGAAAATAATTTAGACTTGTCCTTCAGATTATAAAAACAAACATGTTTGCAGTAATTCATGTATAATTAAAGTCTATGGGGCAAGGCGCTGCACTGAGAGAAACATTAAAACCAAGCAACCTTCTGGTCTCTCTCTTGAATTTAACGCAGAAGTGACTTAAACGGCAATTCATCGACTGGCCACTAGAGACAGGCTCCAAAAAGGAGTCAATCTTATAAACCAACTATGTTCAAAAGCCTAACTTTATAGCAGAAAAAAATATAGGTTTACAGATTTTGGTCTATATAGCTAATTTTGCAACCTGATCTCATGACGAAAATTAAAAACGAATTAAAAATTAATTCAGTTATTTTGTTGTATATTTAAAAGTAATACATTACTTTACTAGTTACTTGACAAAGCAATCTGATTACTCACGTTACTAGTAATGTGTCACTTCCAACACTTTAAAAAGTCTTCGTTTGGCAATGGAATTTTCTTTTTTTCTTTTTGGAAAAGTTCATTTCTGTCCCTGCTCACTAGTCTACAGTAGGTCTCTAAAAATAAGTTAAATACTGTTCAATCTGTGGAAGCCTGTTTCTGTCACTAAATTAAAAAAAAAAAACTTTTTATCTGACAATTCTGACTTTTTTCACAAAAATGTGTAATACAAATTGTGAGTTATAAAGTCATAACTGCTAGATAATAAAAACCCTTACAATTGTGAGGTATAAAGATAGAAACCTTTAATTCTGAAGTTTATATCCTGCAATTCTGATTTTTTTCTCAGATTTGTGAGATTTGTGAGAAGTCCAATTTTGAGAGGGGAAAAAAATGTTTTTCAGAGTTGCCAGTATATATCTCACAATTCTGACTTCACTTGCAATTGTGACTTTTTTCTCAGAATTGTAAGCTTCTAACTTGCAGTTCTGACTTATAACTCGCAACTGCAAGTTTAATTTTGTCCAATTTTGAGGGAGGAAAAAGACTGATATGTTCTCAGAAATGCGAATTTATATCTCACAATTCTGACTTAACTCACAATTGCGACTTTTGTCCTCAGAATCGTGAGTTCATATCTTGCAATCTTGAGAAAAAAAGTCACAATTTCGAGATATAAACTCACAATTCTAAGAAAAAGTCAATTTCAAAATATAAACTAACAATTCTGAGGAAAAAAGTCAGAATTGTGGGTTTATATCTCAGTTCTGATTTATTTATCAGAATTGTGAGTTTATATCATGCAATTCTGACTTTATAACTCGCAACTGCAAGTTTATATTTCAATATTCTGAGAAAAAAAGTCAGAATTACCTTTTTATATGGATATAAACTCACAATTGCAAGTATGATATATTCTCAGAATTACAAGATTAAATCTCACAATTTTGAGAAAAAAGTCAATTAAAAAAAGTCACAATTTTGAGATATAAACTAACAATTCTGAGAAAAAAGTGAGTTTATATCTCACAGTTCTGACTTTATTTCTCAGAATTGAGTTCATATCATGCAATTCTCACAATTATGAGAAAAAAAAGTTTAATTGCAAGACGTAACCCTACAATTGCAAAAAAAAAAGTCAGAATTGTGAGATAAAAGTCGCAATTACTTTTTATTTATTTTTTTACGTTGTGGAAACGGTCTTCCATATAAATCAAACCTACCAAGTGACTAAAATTCACTGCCAACTCAATTACAACTCCTACCTGGTGTTTGCATCCTGTTTTTTTTAATTAATTTCCTTATTTCATTTCTGCCTTGGCAACTTCTGCAAAGAAGGGCCAAAAATGGATTTCAGTTCAGGAAAAAACACAATTATTCTTTACTCAGTGCCACTGAAGAAAAACCCTGTTAGTCTGAACCTCCCTCTCCCGTACTCTGTAAACCCACTGAATAGAAAAATGGGTTTCAAATTGCCAAAACACAGTAACAATACCTCAGTAAGGGCCAGACGTGGATGAAAGACTTATTATAAATTCCGGACATGCGCTTAAAGTAATACACCCTCCACATGCCCGGAGCAAGTGGATCCATTTAGAAAAGTAACAGTAGGGAAGCACAGCGGTTTCTACTGGTTACTGAAACTGTGTGTGTGTGTGTGTGTGTGTGTGTGATACACAGAGCAAAGAGCGGCTTTAGAAAGATTTTCAGGGTTGAGGAAATCGGTTTTCTGTGGATTAGATGTTGCCATGCACCGTTGCCCTGGATTATTTCTGGTTCCTCTGGAGCACAACTACTAATGACATTACCAACATCAAACCACTCACTGTCCCACATGGATAAAGAATCACACCTCTCTGTGAGTGTTATTGTGTTATAAGATTCACCTGCTTACAAAAACAAGCCGCGTAACCTCAGGATGACAACGCTCCGGGGAAAGACCTCACCACACCTTAGCGTGACTACGGTTCTGTAGTGAATCAGCCTCAGTCGGCTGGCACTCGCTCACTCGCACACTAAATCAAATCAGTGATCCTGCGGTGTCCCCATGGTGATTAAAACAGCAATATATGATCATAGTTCAACCTACGGGTTCTGCAGAAAATAAGCTTTCAGAAAAAAAGCAGGTGTGGTTCACAGATACATTCCATAGACTCAACACACCCAGAGTTTGTGTTATTTTAAGTGTGTATCAAAAACAACATGGTAGTGTTACCATCTTAACTACACTTGTCAGTTTGTATGGTTTACTAGGATAGGACAATATTTGATAGATATCGATAGATACAACTATTTGAAAATCTGGATTCTAAGGGTGCTAAAAAAATCCAAACACTGAGAAAATTGCCTTTAAATTTGTTCAAATTAAGTTCTTAGGAATGCATATTACTAATCAATTAACATTTACAAAATATCTTTTAAATACATTTTTTGGTTTTGTTTTTTGACCAATACAATGTATTTTTGGCTATTGCTACAAATATACTGTGCTGCTTAAGACTGATTTTGTGGTGCAGGGTCACATATTATTTTTACTTCAAGTATTTTCAATCTTATTTTAAGTACTGTAAATAATAAATAATAAGAGCAGCTTGGTAACTGACAAGCAACTATTTGAAAGTAGTACATAGACTGGGTAAAAAAATATAGATTTCTAAATTTTAATTGATTCTCATTTTTGTGAAACGATATTATCAATTCTTAAATCCCAAGAATCGATTAATTTATCCTGTTTTCAGTTGATGAATGGGACACTATAGCAGGTCTCCCATCCAATAAATTGGAAAAATCTTTGTGCTTTGTTACTTTTGCTATAAAACAAAGTCTCTGATTTCAAATTCTGTCCATTGTATTATAATATTCAAACAAAAATAGCGTTTTGGCACTGTTTAATGTGAAGTGACAGATCGCTGTAGTGTCTCAGTTCAAGAAAAGCTAAAAAAAGTGAACTGAATATCTCCTCCGCTTTACTATTAGTTTCAGCACGAAATACACATGAATGAACATTCAAAGGTATGTTAAAAGAAAGAGTACAACTTAGCAAAATCCATATTATGTCTTATGTAAATGCTTAATCAGTGTTTCAACCTTGCAAAGATGTCAAAATAACAGCTTGCAAACAATTTGTCATGTAACATCAAATTTACCTCAGAAAAAACATATTTGGTGACCAAAAACTCATTAGTCAGCTAGAAAAAATTTACTCTAGAGAGGAACATTTTATTTAATATATGCACCATATAACATATTCATGATATTTTTAACTATTCTTATGTGTTGTACCTGATATAATATCCAAAATAATTAAATTAAATCAAATTGGAAATTGAATTAAATCACAAACTTTTGAGTCAGAATCAAATTAAATCATGAAATTTGTGTCAAAACCCAGTTTTAGTAGTACAGATTGTTTCTAAAAATATGCTAAACTTACACTGTTGCATGCGGGAAGGTACTGAATTTGGGTAAATAAAAAAAGTAATCAAAGATCATGCTTATTCTCTTTAGATTAATAAAAGTTTGTGCTTGTCTGTTTGTGCGTGCATTTGAGCTGTCATACCACATGAACAATTAAACTGTCTGTTTTGTGGGTTTAATGAGTTTGTTTACACTCATCTCTGAGCAGAGTATCAGAGCCAAAGGCTACACCAAGAACATTTAACAAATATTGTCTCTTGTGACATAAAACACACACACACACACACACACACAACCTTCATTCCTCCAGCTCTCATCCATCTCAATTTTCCGCTCCCTTTTTTCCTCTCCTCGTATTAGGTGTTTGCAAACCCTCAGGATAATGCAATGTCAAGTAAATTCAGCATTAAATGAACCAAACAAATAAATAAATAAATTCAAAGACACAAAAGTTAAGCACACTGACAGGAAATTAATGATATTTCCGTCTCTCTTTCACCCAATTTCTTCTTCTTGAGACGTGAGCAGAGTATGAATGATGTCTAAAGACAGAAGATGGATGAAAAAAAGCAATTCTGTCTTTATAAAGAGTCTTCATTTCAGAGAAGGAAGCAGAATCAAAAAAAGCTGATTTCTTCTCCACAAGAGGCCCTTCGTTCAGGACACCTGAGAGGGAAAACCCAACAGGAAACTGAAGAGTTCTCATTAGCCCTCTTCTAAGCTACTGAAGACATCTAATTACTCACTTCACTTGATTATGCACAATCACTATTACAAGCAGAATTAACAGCTTGTCTAAACACAGAATAGACAGAGACTACAAAGAAGAGGTAGTATGTTCAGAAAAACTGATATCTTACATAAAAAAAGCTTCGCCACAAAACACCATTAAAGCACCATTAAAGCAGTCCACATCTGTGACCAAAACAATTGACAACACACAAGCGTGTTCAGCCATGCTTTGCTGATGTGTTAACAGATAAGAGGTTGTGAAATATGACTGGTCAAAGGCATCGGCTGACCCATAAATCCAAGTGAAATGCCAAGGTCAGTGCAGGCCAGCTAAACAGTTCTGCACAAAATGATGGGTTGAGTCTGTAGTGGTGTGAGTGGAGAAACAGACAAGAGAAAAATGATACAATGCCAAATAACTCAGAACGCTAAAGCACTGATCAGATAAATGTGTCTAACCTCTCAGAAAACACACTTGCATAGCACACAACATTTGAAGTTTTTCTTATATTGCCATACTGCATTAGAAGCTTATTAAAGGATTAGTTCATTTCAGAATAGAAATTTCCCAATAATTTACTCACTTTACCCATGTCATCCAAAAATAAAGGTGCTTTAAAAAGTGATGCCATAGAGAAACCCTTTTTGATTCCATTTTTGAACCAAAGGTTCAAAGAACCATGTCTTTCTTACTTTTTTATAATCTAAAGAACCTTCTTTCACCAAAAAGAACCTTTTGTGAAACAGAAAGATTCTTCAGATGTTAAAGGTTCTTTATGGAACCATTTAGATAAAAAAGGGTCTTCTATGGCATCGTGAAGCACCTTTATTTTTAAGAGTGTTCATGTCTTTCTTTCTTCAGTCAAAAAGAAATTAAGGTTTTTGAGGAAAACATTCCAGAATTTTTTGCCCTATAGTGGACTTCAGTGTGAGTCAGCGGGATGAAGGTCCAAATTGCAGCTTCAATTCAGCTTCAAAGAGCTCTACGCAATCCCAGCCAAGGAATTTTAAAGGGTCTTATCTAAAGAAACGATGGGCCATTTTCTACCAAAAAAATTTGCATATTTTTAACCAAAAATGCTCATCGTGCCTACATAGCTTAATAAGTGCTCAAGCACAAACAAACAAAAATTCTGACCACATCGCACCGTCAGATTTAATAATTATAAATGTGCCTGGGAAAAACAGCAAGGAGACTGAATTAACCTTTTAATAATTTATTGATAAACTAGCGTTTTCGTCTTAAGAGGTAAAGTCAGCGACACTGACTCGTCATCTCCGCAGTAGTGATGCGCCTGTTGTTTCATAATTTGAGAATATTTGTTTTCTATTTGAATTGGTTCATTTGAAAGTAGACATTTCACTCTCTATAGATATATATTTTAATGTCTGTAAGGCAAGTATACACGCAGTTTCAAAGTTTTGCACCCAAGTTCACAGAGACGGCAGAAAGTGCATCATGTTTGCTTTAATTATTTTACAAAAGCGCAATGTTTCGCTGTTATTGTGCACACAAATAAACGTAGAATCTTTACAGATTCAAAAGATTTAAAAGTATTACTTTTATCTGTATGATCAAAAATGAAGTATTTTAAGAGCAAGCGACCGCATCCGTGCCTCCATCTGTCATGCAGAGAGCGCACTACTATTCAGCTTCTGAACTGACACTTGAATAGCGCACATTTTTCTAGGTTAACATTAGATCGAGCGGCCATGTAAAGTTGCTACTACGTATATCTTTCAGATGAAAAGCCATATTTGAGGTCAATGAAAGATAGGTAAGCATTTGGATGTTCTTCCCGACGTACTATCTTACCACACAGTCCAGCCATTAACGATCTGTCTGTCACTTCCTATGGAATTAAACATTTTTTGAGACCAAGCCTCTTCTCGTCGACTAATGGTTTGTTGACTATTAGGGGGCAACCCTATTAAAAAGTATATTAACTTGTATTTTTTTTTAGAAAATGACCATTCATTATGCTAGACAAGACTCTTATTCTTCAATCGTGTAGAGCCCTTTGAAGCTGCACTGAGACGACAATTTGGACCTTCAACCCATTGGCTCCCACTGAAGTCCATTATATGGAGAAAAATCCATGAGTGTTTTCCTTAAAAACCTTAATTTTTATTTGATATTTTAATTTAGAAGTGGACTAATCCTTTAAAAAATTAGTAGCATTTGTGTTGTGTAGTACATATTTCGGACTTAAGCAAATTCATGGCCATGAATTCAGAGCTTAATATGAGAGGTGAGAGCCACTGGGTAAAAAAACAGTAGAAGAGCAGTTCAGCATGAACTGATTTAATAACTGAAGCTTTCCTGCTTATCTCTCGACCAACAAATCCACTACTCACCCAAAGGGCAAAAACCTTCCCACAATGCCACTCTAGTCTATTACTGTAAATAATAACTACTGTGTCATGGCCATCCGTTCAGAGAAAGCATACCTGGACAAACTTCAGGGGCAAAAAAAAAAGAAGCAATAATTTCCGCCTGGAAAACCTGAGGACTCATAGATTTTTAATTTATTACACACCTTGTACGTCGAGGTGAAAGTCTGTCATCGCTTTTAAATACAAGCATGCTTTCTAGAGCAAAAAAGGATCAGGTCTTTCTGCTGAGTCAGGGCTGCTGCCCTGCAGGCCGCTGTAGCAGAGCTGTATTCATTACCTTCTATTCCTCTGAGACACAAGCTTTATTAGAGAGCGACAGACGGGTGGGGCACGAGTTGAATCAAACGGAAATGTTGAAGGGAGAGCCGGGTGCTTTATTATCAGAGAAAGAGCACAGGAAGACAGGGCACGACGTAATGAAAAACAAGTTTAATACGTTGCACATCAGATTTCTAATGCAGCTGACATCTGAAGGAGAGGAAGGAAGTGAAAAAGAAAGAGAAGCAGAAATAATTAAGGTTTCTACTTTCCACTGTGGGCAAATCTACTTTTGAAGATTACAAAGCACTACCAAAGAACTATACCCCCCCCCCCCCCCCCCCCCCCCCCCCCCCCTTAAATAGAAAGTTTAAATGTCACAAAAAACTGCTTTTGTGTTCCACAAACGAAAGTCAAACAGGTTTGAAAGGACATAAGGTTGAATAAATGACAGAATTTTCAATAAACTATCCCTTTAATTCTATGAGCTTTTCAATTTGCTGAATTGGCAAATGGTGCAGGAAAATCATGGATAAGTAATGAAGTGAATGACGATATACGACTCCATGACAGAGGTGTGTATGTATGTATCTAGGGAATGGGGAGAATAAAATGTGGGTGTGTGTTCCCATGTAAGCTAACCCTACTCGGAGACCACAGCCGTTCCCACAATAAATACCCATGGCACAATGAAACACAGAGGACGGCTCAAAGACAAAACGGCAAGAGAGAGACAGAGCGAGTGATATGGAAAAAGATCAACAAACTCTTCATTTCGCTCTTTCACGCTCATAGCCTGCAGAGATGAGGCTAACAGAGTTGAGGGATGGCTGTCATCTGTCTGTATGGGAAAGAGGGGGCACAAGGCAAAGGCACAATTGCCAAATTTGGGAAGAGGAAACGACAGCGGTGTACCGTGACGAATTGTCACCACAAAAGAGAAAAGGGCACAGATTCATGGTGAAATGAGAAAAAGACCATTCCAGCTAACTGCTCTGACTGCAGGCATTAGACAAAAATGGAGGCAATGTTATTTTATTATCTGGATTTTAAATATCTTGATTGCAATTGAGCTGTGTTGTGGGTTGTTGTTTTACTGGGAGAGTATTTTACCTTTGAAAAGATAGAAATGAAACATCTGGACCTGGACAAGCAACTATATGGAGTTAAAGACACAATATGTATGTATTCACAGCTAGAGGGCGCATATTCAAAACAAACAAAGAAACAAAGGCGTAGTTTGATGACGCTGTGATTGAGTGTGAAATCATGGGAGTTGTTGTCTTCATCACCACAGCCAAAGCAATCTAATGGGACTTGGATGTATTAAGCTAATGCATTAAAGACTTATTAAGGTCACTGGAGTACGAAGCAGGGTGGGGCTGAAAGTCGTGAAAGCAAAACGAGACTGTTGGAGCGTTTGCTAATGAAGGACGAGTGCGATACACAGCTCAAAAGCAGCGGAGCTTTTATTATGTCACAGTTGACAGTTCCAGTTTTTTCCAGTCATGTGTATGTAGGAAAAAGCAGCACTGTTTTATCATACTAGATTCATTTGAGTGTGTTGAAAGTTCTGTTATAATGCTACTCACCTAGTCACCTGTCTAATAAAATGCATAACATATTAAAAAAGTTTTGGGGTTTTGGGGTAAACATTCTTTCGAAACATTTGGGATAATGTAAGTACACAAGTCAGCAAAATATATAACACTGTTCTAATGGTTTTTGGATATTTTAATCAAAAAATCTTGCATATTGTGTCTTTAAGCCACTAAAAAGCAGATCACAAAGGCTTGCTGAAACATAAGGTTTAAAGTGGAAAGACTGTGGTTGGGGGTTTAGTACTGACCTGAATAAGATATTTCACATAAAAGACATTTACATATATTCTGAAAGGGGGGTGTAAACTTTTGACCTCAACTGTACTCTCATGAATGCTTGACGAGGACTGACACGGAAGAGAAGGAATTGTTGAATAAAGTCATTCATTTTCTTTTCTTTGCACACAAAAAG
This sequence comes from Cirrhinus molitorella, assembly GCA_033026305.1. Taxonomy (NCBI): domain Eukaryota; kingdom Metazoa; phylum Chordata; class Actinopteri; order Cypriniformes; family Cyprinidae; genus Cirrhinus; species Cirrhinus molitorella. The sequence continues at coordinate 21,506,203 of CM065132.1, read as the reverse complement.
TATTCTCCTAGCTTAATAAAAATAGGGTTGAACCACTGATATCACGCAAAACCTGATTTTACCAGGTGTGACATGTTCCTGGAACAACATCTTTGTTGACCCTGGAACAACATTGTGATTAACCAATCAGATCTGAAAAAACAGTTTATAGCTTTTGTGAAGTTTAGGCTTATAATCAGTGTTTGGTGCTTATACATCAGTGTCATTCAATTCTATAATTTCCTCTGATTTTAAGAATTACTCATAGTTAGGTTTAAGTACAGGGATGTGGTCAAGACTAAACTTTTGGATTACAATGTTGTTCCAGGGTCAACAAAATATGTACACATCAAACTGATGTCACATGGATTACTTTAACAATGTCCTTACTACATTTCTGGGCCTTTAATGTGTAATTTGTGTTGCCATCTATGCAGGGTCAGAAAGCTCTCAGATTTCATGCAAAAAATCTTAATTTGTGTTCTGAAGATGAACAAAGGTCTTATGGGTTTAGAAAGACATGAGGGTGAGTAATATTAAAGACAGAATTATCATTTTTTGATGGTTAGCTGATCAACTTTTGTGCATGGAACACACACACTCCCTACTTCAAACTTTTCCTCTCACGGCCCCTTCTGAGGTGAACAGAGTTACATACTCCACCATATTATCCACAATATGAGTCATTTCTATATTTCAATCTGGGGTGGTTTACAGCATGTTTTATAGCATCGGCACCTCTGCCAAAATTGAGAAGATCAGTCACGCTCTGCCCTTATAGTAAGTGGTGGTGGGTGTCATAAATAACAGCTCCAGCCTTTATTACATCAAAATGCTGAGTTCGTCTTGTTGCTTTTTACATCAGTTCACTCAGACCTCAATGATAGATGTGTTCCTATCGAAATGACCACTCTATTTAGCCATGTCCCAAACCCCAACTGTGAAAAAGGCACATCTGAAACAAATTCAGCTGTTCAGAACATTAATTTTAGCCTAACTTCTAGTACTGAGAATGAATGGAAGGTAAAGCTTGCCTTTCAGAGTACACAGATACACTCTCAGCAGGAGAAACCTTTCCCCAAACCAAATGATTTCTTATAACATGAAAAACATTAAAAAAAAATGGAGCTATGTTTTATTCTTCATCTTAGCATTGCATTACAAGTAACCCTCAGTGACTTTGATGGAGAGGCCTTCCATTCCTCAGCAGCACTGCTTCACAGACAGGCAGGCAGGAGCCTTCAGGTAGCTCAGAGATCAATAGCAGCTCTAAGCCCACTCTGGATCAGCCACACCTGAGACTAAATCACAGCAACACTCACTTTGGTTCCAATCAATACTATCCATCAAACCGTATTCATCATTGATCATTCCCTGCCTGTACTTTGTCATCTCCGACAACTCTTCTTGGAGCTTGAATATCATTTAGCAGGCCCTAATTTAACAAACCCTTCTTGACTTGCTGACACAAGTAATTTTCAAGTGAAACAGAAATAAGAAGAGAATAAGAAGGTATGTTTATCTATCTTTAATCTAGAGGTACAATCACAAAAGTCTTTAATTAGTGTGGGCTGACTAGCGCACAAAAGAAGAGCTTTGCAAAACCTAAAATCTCAGGGAGTGAAATTGGCACTACCTTTCAGCAAAAAAAGACTTGGACGTTGTCTGTTGTGAAGGGATCATCTCTGCTTATCTGTGTTCGTTTACTGTGAATACAGCTGAACTCAGACTAAGCACTTTATTTGCTTTCATACCAGCGCATTGTTAAATTCTTGATTCTTATCCAAGGACGTTCATTTTCTATAATTGCAGGCCTATGCAGGAGCTCTAGGTTACGGAAGCCAGAAAAGTCAGAATTGCAAGATAACTCACGTTTGTGAGAAAAAGGTCAGAACTGTGAGATGCAAACTTACAATTGAGAAAAAAAGGCAAAATTGATAGATACGAACTTGCAGTTGAGAGAAAAAAGTCAGAATTGATAGATACAAACTCGCATTTATGAGAAAAAAGTCAGGATTGCGAGATAAAAACGTGCAATTGTGAGAAAAAAAAGTCAGAATTGTGAGATACACACTCGCATTTGTGAGAAAAAAAGTCAGAATTGCAAGACATAAACTGGCATTTGTGAGTTTACAAACTTGTAATTGCAAGAAAAAAAATCAGAATTGTGAGATATAAACTTACAATTGCGAGAAAAATAGTCCGAATTACAAGACAAAATTGCATTTGTGAGAAAAGTCAGAATTGCAAGATACAAACTTGTATTTGTGAGTTTACAAACTTGTAATTGCAAGAAAAAAGTCAGAATTGTGAAACTTACAATTGCGAGAAAAATAGTCAGAATTACAAGATACAAACTCGCATTTGTGAGAAAAAAAGTCAGAATTATGAGATATAAACTTACAATTGCGAGAAAAATAGTCAGAATTACAAGATACAAACTCGCATTTGTGAGAAAAAAAGTCAGAATTGTGAGATATAAACTTACAATTGCGAGAAAAATAGCTAGAATTACAAGATACAAACTTGCATTTGTGAGTTTACAAACTTGTAATTGCAAGAAAAAAGTCAGAATTGTGAGATATAAACTTACAATTGCAAGAAAAATAGAATTACAAGACAAATTCGCATTTGTGAGAAAAAAGTCAAAATTGCAAGATACAAACGCATATTTGTGAGTTTACAAACTTGTAACTGCAAGAAAAAAGTCAAAATTGTGATATAAACACAATCGTGAGAAAAATAGTCAGAATTACAAGATACAAACTCGCATTTGTGAGAAAAAAAAGTCAGAATTGTGAGATCAAAACTTGCAATTGTGAAAAAAGGCAAAATTGATAGATACAAACTTGCAAATGAGAGAAAAAAGTCAGAATTGATAGATACAAACTCGCATTTATGAGAAAAAAGTCAGAATTGTGAGATATAAACTTACAATTGCGAGACAAATAGCCAGAATTACAAGATACAAACTTGCATTTGTGGGTTTACAAACTTGTAATTGCAAGAAAAAAGTCAAAATTGTGATATAAACTTACAATTGCAAGAAAAATAGAATTACAAGACAAATTCGCATTTGTGAGAAAAAAGTCACAATTGCAAGATACAAACTCGTATTTGTGAGTTTACAAACTTGTAACTACAAGAAAAAAGTCAAAATTGTGATATAAACTTACAATTGCAAGAAAAATAGAATTACAAGACAAATTCGCATTTGTGAGGAAAAAAGTCAAAATTGCAAGATACAAACGCATATTTGTGAGCTTACAAACTTGTAACTGCAAGAAAAAAGTCAAAATTGTGAGATACAAACTCGCATTTGTGAGAAAAAAAGTCAGAATTGTGAGATATAAACTTATAATTGCGAGAAAAATAGCTAGAATTACAAGATACAAACTTGCATTTGTGAGTTTACAAACTTGTAATTGCAAGAAAAAAGTCAGAATTGTGAGATATAAACTTACAATTGCAAGAAAAACAGAATTACAAGACAAATTCACATTTGCGAGAAAAAAGTCAAAATTGCAAGATACAAACGCATATTTGTGAGTTTACAAACTTGTAACTGCAAGAAAAAAGTCAAAATTGTGATATAAACTTACAATTGCAAGAAAAATAGAATTACAAGACAAATTCGCATTTGTGAGAAAAAAGTCAAAATTGCAAGATACAAACTCATATTTGTGAGTTTACAAACTTGTAACTGCAAGAAAAAAGTCAAAATTGTGATATAAACACAATCGTGAGAAAAATAGTCAGAATTACAAGATACAAACTCGCATTTGTGAGAAAAAAAGTCCGAATTGTGAGATCAAAACTTGCAATTGTGAAAAAAGGCAAAATTGATAGATACAAACTCATATTTATGAGAAAAAAGTCAGAATTGTGAGATATAAACTTACAATTGCGAGACAAATAGCCAGAATTACAAGATACAAACTCGCATTTGTGAGTTTACAAACTTGTAATTGCAAGAAAAAAGTCAGAATTGTGAGATATAAACTTACAATTGCAAGAAAAATAGAATTACAAGACAAATTCGCATTTGTGAGAAAAAAGTCAAAATTGCAAGATACAAACGCATATTTGTGAGTTTACAAACTTGTAACTGCAAGAAAAAAGTCAAAATTGTGATATAAACTTACAACTGCAAGAAAAATAGAATTACAAGACAAATTCGCATTTGTGAGAAAAGTCAAAATTGCAAGATACAAACTCATATTTGTGAGTTTACAAACTTGTAACTGCAAGAAAAAAGTCAAAACTGTGAGATACAAACTCGCATTTGTGAGAAAAAAAGTCAGAATTACAAGACACAAACTCACATTTGTGAGAAAAAAGTCAGAATTGTGAGATCAAAACTTGCAATTGCGAAAAAAAGGCAAAATTGACAGATACAAACTTGCAAATGAGAGAAAAAAAGTCAGAATTGATAGATACAAACTCGCATTTACAAGAAAAAAGTCAGAATTGTGAGATATAAACTTACAATTGTGAGAAAAATAGTCAGAATTACAAGATACAAACTTGCAAATGAGTGAAAAAAGTCAGAATTGCAAGATAAAAACTTGCAATCGCGTGAAAAAAAGTCATAATTGCGAGACATATATTTGCAATTGTAAGAAAAATTGTCTGAATTATGAGATACAATCTCGCATTTGTGAGAAGTCAGAATTGCGATATAAAAACTTGGAATTGCAAAAAAAAGTCAGAATTGTGAGATTAAAACTTGCAACTGCGAGAAAAATAGTCTGAATTACAAGTCACAACAGCAAATCGGCATGATTGAATGATTTCTGAAGGATCATGTGACACTGAAGACTGGAATAAAGATGCTGGAAAAAAAATATATATGATCTGGTCTGACTGTCCCATCCCATTAACAAAATAACAAAAATGAAATCCAGTAAATGTCTGATGTTTTCAACCTTTTCAGAGGGCACGTCCATTTAAAAAAAAAACAACAACGTTTAAATGTCAGTTGCAAAGGCTTTAATCTAGTGTGTGAAAACTTGGACTCTGACTTGGCAGGCGTCAGTCGTCTGTAACATTTTAACGGAAAAACTGCTGTACTGAAATGAACCATAAAAAGTGCAAATTATATCAGATTATCATATGATTAAATGAATTCAGATGACATTCAGCACCAATTTATATAATCCTATAATAATCCCCTGAGCTGCTTAAACCCTTCTTTTAAAACATTCCTTCAGAAAATAAGGCCATTTTCTCATCTCCAAACTTGTCTACTCTTGAGCACTCTTTTCTGACAGCTGGTCTCGCGTATAAAGTGAGCCGTGGATGAAAGGCTCTCTCCTCACCGGACTGCAGATGTATTAACTTAATTACCAATGATTTCTGTCTTCCTGAGGGGCGCTTTTCAAGCAATCAATTTGAAAACAGAGATGCCATATTAAAAGGCAATTTATTAGCAAGGGTTAAACCTGTGATGTCTACTGGTTTGGAAAACACCCTGCTGATATTTTGGCATAACTATAGAAAGGGCTCTGAATGCAGGGCAGATTGATGATGCTTCTGGTGATGGAGGTCATGGCCAAGTGCTCAGAGTTAAAGTTCAAGATGATAAATCGAAAAGGTTGCGCCCCTGAAGAAACCCCTGGGGAATAAATATGACAGTGAGACTTTTCACACTGGTTTCTAGAATTAAATATCCAATATAATTGAAATATAGATTAATATAATCCATTAAGGACCAATACAAATCCATATAATAAATAATCACCTAAATCAGCACCTCAGAGAATCTCAAAACATAGCAATTTCTTATTACATTTTTGTTATACTGTAATACAATATTGTGTGGTAATCTTTTTGTATGTAAGTATTTATGTATGTAAGTAAATAAATAAAACTGGCATAAATGTAAGCCTGTTTTTCTTTCTTTCTTTTCTTTTTTTATTTTCACTTTCTTACTCTCTTTCTCCTTTTTTGCATTTTTTATTTTAAGAATTGCAACATATTAACTTAAAATTGTAAGATATGAAGTCTGAATTTTGAGAAATAAAAGTGTATTTTTTTCACCACTGAATAAAAAAAAGGTAACTGCTATTTCTTACAAATCTATTTTTGTTTTTGTTTGTTTGTTTTCACCACTGGATTAATTGCTATTTTTTATTTCACAATTCTGTTTTATTTAAGTTTCTACCATTGAATTGAAGGAAAAACCTGATAATTTTTATCTCACAATTCAGTTTTTTTGTTTTGTTTTTTGTTTTTGTTTTCACCACTGATAAATAATAATAATAATAAATAAATAAAACATCAATCATTTTTATTTCACAATTCTGTATTTTTTTGTTTCCTCCCCTGAATTTAAATAAATAAAATAAAAAATACAAATTTTTATCTCACAATTCTGTCTTTTTTGTTTCCTCCAGTGAATTTAAATAAATAAATAAATAACTGCACATTTTTCTCGCACAATTCTGTATTTTTTGTTTACACCACTGAATAAAAATTTAATAAATTAATAAATTAATAAAAAATAAATACTAATAAATAATTGCTCATTTATATCTCGCTATTCTGTCTTTTTTCCCACCACTGAATAAAAAAAAACTGCTACTTTTTCCTCACAATTCTTTCTTTTTTTTTGTTTCCATCACTGAATTCAAATAAATAAATAAATAAATACAAAATTGCACATTTTTATCTCGCAATTCTGTCTTTTTTTTGGTTCCACCACTGAATTTTTTTTTTTAATAAATAAACAAATACTAATAAATAATTGCTCATTTTTATATCGCAATTCTGTCTTTTTTTCCCACCACTGAATAAATAAATAAATAAATAAATAAATAAATAAACTGCTACTTTTCTTACAATTCAGGCTTTTTTGTTTCCACCACTGAATTCAAATAAATAAATAAATAAATAAATACAAAATTGCACATTTTTATTTTGCAATTCTGTCTTTTTTTTTGGTTCCACCACTGAATAAAATGTTTTAAAAATAAATAAATAAATACTAATAAATAACTGCTCATTTTTATCTTGCAATTCTGTCTTTTTTCCCACCACTGAATAAAAAAAACTGCTACTTTTTCTCATAATTCTGTCTTTTTTTGTTTCCACCACTGAATTCAAATAAATAAATAAATACAAAATTGCACATTTTTGTCTCACATTTCTGTATTTTATGGTTCCACTACTGAATTAAAAAAAAGTAACTGCAAATTATAAAAAAACAAAAATCAAATTAAAAATGCACATTTTTATCTCTCACTTCTGTTGTTTTTGTTTCCACCACTGAATTAAAAAAAAGGTAATTACAAATTTTTATCTCTCAATTCTGTCTTTTTTATTTCCACCACTGAATAAAAAAAAAAAGGTAATTGCTATTTTTTATTAAAGTTTAAATCTCACGATTATGACTTTATATTTCACACTGTTGACTTATTGCAATTATGGAAGATACAATCAGAATTATGAGATATAAACTCAAAAGTCAGAATTGTGAGATGAAAAGCAATTAAATTAAATTATTTTTTTAAATCCCGTGGAAGAAACAAACTTCAATACAAAATTAATTCAGCACAAATAGTTATACAATGAAAAACTTGATTTGAAAATGTCACAAAGAACCAGAAACACACTTAAATTCTCTTTAAATCTAATTTCTGATTTTTGATTTTAGGATGATATATGACATGAGATTCACTCACAGTCCACTTCTCTCCTCTCCACACACACATAATTCCCAAAGAAGCAGGTGCATTATTGCTTAGCTGTTTTAATTATACATGAACCTTTGATCTGACTCATTAAAAGGATCAGATTAATTAAAGAAGTTCATACGCTCAATCACTCCTTTACTCTCTGAAGTATCTCTCTCCATTCCATCAGTCATCTGACGCCCATTTTTATTCTGTATGCACAACCTACTCACCTGTCTCTGACTCTCTTTAACCCAGGCCTGCTGACAAACTCAAACAACAAAGCGCTGCCTGTCTGGATTTATGTATGTGTAAAATATGACTCCCTTCCCTCACACACACACACATTGTGCCGCAGATGGCTGCGTAATCCATCAGAATGTCACAGGAGATATAAAAGGGATTGAGAAGCTCTGGCGTCTTTATTGTTTATTTATTAAAGACAGAGTCCAGAATGACCCTCCTCTCCCCACCCTCTCTCAAACAACACAGCCGAGCGCATCTCACAAAAACTGTCAAGAAATGATGGATAATATTTCATTCTGAAGCGAAAAGAGATATTCAGTGCATAAATTACATTTTATAATGAAAATGAAGTCTATTTTAGGAATATTTGGATTTTTGCATTAATGTTATTTTGAAAACTCCCCCAACATTCTTATATTTTCAGTGGATTATAATACATTTAAAATAATAAAAACAATATTAACAATGAAATAAAAAATCTTTATTAAACTATAGTTAATAAATAAACCCATTTTCGTTAAAACAGTATTTTGGTCCTAAAATTACATTACATTTTCTTCAATATCCAAGTAGTATTTTAATATTTCTTTCTTTTGATATTGGGATGAATATGGGCTGAACATGTTCTTCAAGAGATTCACTCTGTTTCTTTTTGAGCTTGTAATAGGGGACGCTGCTGGTGGAGCGATCTAAGCGACTGGGGAAATAAGTCTGGTTCAGACCCCTGGGGTGGCTACTATTCCTGGTGGACACAGTGAAAAAGAGCTCTATCTTTCTCTCTCTCTCCCTCTCCTCCACACTCTTGCTGATATAATGGTCTTAACTACTGCCAAAAATACTATACTCACTATCACACCCTAAAGGGGGGGGCTCTCTCTCTCTCTCTCTCTCTCTCTCTCTTACACACACACACCTGCAGCCAAGGCTCAAAGGATTCAAGTGGATTGTTTACAAAGACCCAGTTGCTGCAGGGTTGTGCAAAGTCTACATACTCAAAAATAAATCACCCAGACACTTAGAAGAAGAGACAGATAGACAGAAAGAAGTGCTTCTTCGCAAGTGCCTACTAAAAAGTTACAGAAATACTTAACTTACACCTGGTTCAAGAATAAAACATTTCTGATAGTTTACTCACCCACATGTTATCCAAGATGTTCATGTCCTTCTTTCTTTAGTCGAAAAGAAAGTAAGGTTTTGGAGGAAAACAGTTGAGGATTTTTCTCCATAAAGTTGACTTCAGTGGGGATTAACGAGTTGAAGGTCCAAATTGCAGTTTAAATGCAGCTTCAAAGGACTCTAAACAATCCCAGCCGAGGAATAAGGGTCTTTTCTAGCAAAACGATCGGCCATTTTCTAAAAAAATCCTTGTTTTGTACATATTGTAAATATTTACTTTACTACTTCACTTTTTCTCAAGCACTTTAAATGAAAATAAACATTGACTAAAATTGACTTGCTCTCAATTGTTTTTTCTTGTGAAGTTTTTTCCCCTTACGATACGCACACACATAGTTTTTGTATGTTATGTTCAATAATATCCCTAGATGTACTACAACTGATTGATGAGGGATGCAACACAGAGCTAGTGCAAGATGAGCATTTGTGGTTAAAAGTATATACATTTTTAGAAAATGGCCAATCGCTTCACTAGATAAGACCCTTATTTCTTGGCTGAGATCGTGTTGAGCCCTTTGAAGCTGCAATTTGGACCTTCAATTCGTTGATCCCCATTGAAGTCTACTATATGAAGAAAAATCCTGGAATGTTTTCCTTAAAAAAATTAATTTCTTTTCGACTGAAAAAAGAAAGATGTAAACATCTTGGATGACAGGGAGGTTAGCTACAGTGCCATGGGCTGTAAACCTCGATGATATTGCGCACAGTGGACACAGGAACATTAAGATCTCTGGACATCTCAGTCTTGAGATTGTCAATGTTTTTCACACTATTTTTTCTCTCAGATCCACAGGCAACTCTTTACGCTTCTTTCTATTCTCCATGCTCAGTGTGACACACAACACAAAGGTTGAGTCAACTTTTCTCCATTTTAACTGGTTGCAAGTGTGATTACTATATTGCCCACACCTGTTACTTGCCACAGGTGTGTCTAAATACAAATTACAGGAGCATCACATGCTTGAAAGGCAATTATTTCTTACAATTTTGACAAGGTGCCAATCATTTTGTCCAGTCCATTTTTGAGTTCTGTGTGAAACATTATCAAGTTTTCTTCTGTTTTTGTGTGTGTTGTTCCAGTGCAAACAAAAACATTTGCAATTGGAACAATTTTCTGAGAGAATTGCAAGGGTGCCAATATTTTTGGCCATGACTCTATGTATATATGTAGACAGATAGATACACACACACACACACACACATATAGGACAAAACGATACACAAGTAGATATATAATATTTATATTTTATATTAATATATTTGTTTGGCTTTTGCATATAATTAGCTTAATAATAAAAACAACACAAATCTGTAGTGTGCCCTCATTTAGCTAGGGGTGTGTGTGTGAGATACACGACAGGCCATCCAGTTGTGAACTCTAAGCGATCCACTCAATCCCCCAGCAGCCCCTCCGCCTCTGGTCATGGGCCGTGGCGTTGCTGTGGAGACAGGCCATGTATATGATGGATGATTGGTTTCCTCCCATGTTGCCCCTGCACGATGCTGTTACTATGATAAATGGTACCCTAGGTAACAAATCTCTACACGTCCTTACGGCAGCGGACCACGGAAAAATACAAACAGCACTGCGGGATGGGTCACAGCCCCTCCTCTCATCTCACAAACTCAAACATACAGGAAACCACACACACACACACACACACACACACACACACACACCAATAAATAACTGCATTGCTGAAACCAATCTAAATAAAGAAGCCCCATTCCTTTGTCCATGTAAACAAACACCAAATAGAGCCGTTTTCAGAAATTAATAATCAACCACAAACCGAAAGCTTTCGTCGCTCTATTAAAACACACATTTAAAGTGTTTTTCTCCTAAAAACGCACGCTATTCATCCCACATCCTCCCACATCTCGCCTCAACCAACACTTTTGCTGACATAGACTCAAAGGAGTGCTATTTCTAATGAAGTTTTCTCCCAAAATAACCTTTAGAAATAGAATGATGGATTAGCGCCGGCTCTCTACTGGGATTTTCAAGATTACACGTGCATTATTTATTTTTTTCCAGTGTGTTAGATTGGGTACCGCTGTCCACAGAACATGTGCCCAATTAAGAAACAAGAATGACCTTATTATAAACCACTAGTCCATCCGCCAGTCACTGTGGAGTGAGGTTTGACTGACAGCTCAAACTCACACCTACAGACGCTTTACCAGCTTTAAAGAGCCTCGGCGCATCTGATGTGGGGGTGGACGGCAGACGAACAACAAGAAGTGTCCTTGCAACTCTTTTTTTTTACACCAAAAAGAGAAGGATGTTCCTTTGACACTGAAAGAAAACAAGTAAAGTGACTCATGTCTCTGACAGAGTTATTTTTTACCTTCCAAACCTGGCGAAAGGAAATAAAAAGAAACAAAGTGGAAAAATGCTTATAATGTGGCAGACATGGAGGTCATTTGCATTTTTTAGGGGGAAAGTATTTGTACATGTAGCTTAAAAATATCTATAAATGGCCCTTTTAGACCAGTTTGGCTTCTCATTGCCCATCTTAAAACTTAATTTGAACTATTTTTTCATTTAGTAGTATGAGCGGATGTATTCAGGGTCGCCAGTATGACAATATGACATTTATTATGACAATTTCATGCACATGAAGGCAACAAGAGTTCAAGTCTGGCTTTGTTTACACAGACCATAAAAATGTTGAAAAGCTGCAAAATAATGAAATAAAATATAATAAAAAAATACAATTACAGAAACTCAAATCCAGTCAAATAATAATAATAAAAAATTTATCAATCCAAAGACAAACTCATATCCTGGCAATCTACTACTGTCAAACTAAATAATATATATATATTTTTTTACATAAATAAATACAATAAAAAAAAAAAAAAAAAACTTATATTGACTTATATTCAGTCAGCTAACCTAAACTAAACTAAAATAAAAAATATACATATACATAATAAAATACAAAAAATAATAAAATAAAATAAACCATTTATATTCAGTCAATCTCTTTTTTAAAATGAACAAATAAATAAAAAAAAAAAAAAAAACATTTATATTCAGGCAATCTTTTTTTTATAAATAAAAAAAATAAAATAAAACATATTATAAAAAAACACTTAAATTTAGTCAAACTACTTTTTTAAACAAACAATTAAAATAAAAAAAACACTTATATTTAGTCAAACTATTTTTTTAAATAAACAAACAAAATTAAATAAAAAACCCACTTATATTCAGTCAAACTACTTTTATAAAAAGTAAACAAATTAAATGAAATAAAAAACACTTGCATTCAGTCAAACTATTTCCTAAAATAAACAAATAAAATAAATAAATAAACCAGTTATAGTCAGTCAAACTTTTTTTTTAAATAAATAAAATAAAATAAAATAAAATAAAATACCAAACAAAACAAAACAAAACAAAAAAAAACACACACACATATAGCCAATCAAGGGAGAAACCTGGTTAACTAAAACTATTTTAATAAAATAAAATAAATACAACTAGTCGTGCAAAAGTCAAACTGTCATTCTGTCAAGATTGAAGAAGTTTTACTGTTATTTACCTGTTTAATCAGAAGGGTGGCATCAATCACCTACATCATGATAAAAAAACAAACACTTTATTGGCCAATATAGACAAATTGTAATTCTGCCGATTAAACAGGCCTCAGTAAATGTTAACTCAACAGGCCACTGTAATATAAATATATTATTGCAAATTAAATGTATAACTTCTCTTGGGGGTCAGAAGGTTCAGACAGAAGGTTCTTCTTTTAGAAGAGTCCCTTTTCCACCAAAACTGCTTAGTGTGACAGAAAATGGGATTATAGCACATGTAAACTTGATATGAAGTCGGTAAGCCAGCCGCCACTCACCGCAGAAGTGGCACTGAGAAATGTTCAGTAACCTCACAGAGACGGACGACACAAAATGAAACAAAACAGAGTGAGGTCCAGATTGAACCTGATGTTCCATTAGCACAGCCTGCTGGGAAATCAGGATGCCTGCTTTCTAGAGCATATCTCATCCCTGGAGACCGTGTGTGTGCCAATGTGTGTGTGAAGGAGAAAGTGAGACTTAGACAGAAACCTTGGGAGACAAAACAGACCGTGTCTCTTTCTCACCCATTCCCTCTATCTTCCACTCCTCTAACCTCCAATGTCTTTTTCTACTCCTCTTCATTTTCGGAGACATCACACACACACACACTGCGCTGTGTACTGTTCCTGGCTGGCCTCTCATGACTGCAACCGTGGGACAGCTGGAAAGATTGAAACCATATGCACATTGTGCGAGCGCGAATGTGGGTGTGTATGAGCCAGAGAGAGGAGATCTTTATCAGAGGAATCTTTGTGGAATATGTTCTCATCTTTTTTGCTGGGTGGGTGTGGGAGAGAGAGAGTGTGGGAGGAATAAACAGAACCGATCCAAGCGCTTACAGAAAGCCTAGGATTCAATCTTGGGTGAAAGTTCACTGACCTCCGGGTCATGCAGAAAGACATTTAAAACTATCGCGTAAGCGTTCTGCACTCGACTGGTACTGTTCAGATAGCAGCAAATAAGCAGTTCAAAGTTTGGACACACTTGCAAGAGTTTACTCGCATTCACAAGTTGTTTTCCCTCTAAGGAAGTAATAGCAGATTTAAAGGGATAGTTCACACAAAAATGAAAATTCTGTCATGAATTACTTATCCTTCATGTCGTTCCAAACCCGTAAGACCTTTGTTCATCTTTAGAACACAAATTAAGATATTTTGATATCGATAGGTGAACAACATGAGGGTGAGTAATTAATGACATAATCTTCATTTTTACGTGAATTATCCCTTGTCATTTCATTTTGGCAACTTTAATATGAAGGCATAGCAGTCAAAATAAGTTAAAACCATAGAGCTTTAATTTTGGTTGTGAAATTCCCAATTCACATGACTTTCTTGTTCTTTTACATTTAACCACAGTGAATGCTGATCACAGATTATACGTTTCAAATTAGTTTTGTACACTATTACCATCAGGTGTATGTATATTCATTGTTGTCTTCCATCAGATTTCGAAACAATGAGTAGAGGCCAGTTGTTCAAAAGTAATCAGATTTCGGCTGTCGGATTGGTTCACATCTTGAAAATGGGTTGTTCAAAAGGGAAAAAAAGTCAGAAATCTATCAGATCACAAAATCCAATCTTGGTTTTGATCTGGATCAAATCATCAGTTTGTGTTGTATAAAATATTTCAATAAGATTGAATACCTTTGATACAAAAAAAAAACAAAAAAAATGGGTGGATTTAAGGTACAAAAATGTAAACTACCAGTCAAAACTATTTGAACAGTAAGATTTTTAATGTTTTTTAAAGAAGTCTCTTTATTTGATCCAAGGGACAGCAAAAACAGTACAATTTTGAAATATTTTTACTATTACAATTAACTGTTTTCTATTTGAATATATTATAAAATATAAATTATTCCTGTGATTTCAAATCTGAATCTTTAGCATCATTACTCCAGTCTTCATGTCGCATGATCCTTCAGAAATCATTCTAATATTCTGATTTGCTGCTCAAAAACATTTATTATTATTATTATGTTGAGTATAACTTTTTCACGTTTCTTTGATTAACAGAAACTTCAGAAATAGAAATCTTTTGTAACTTTACAAATGTCTTTATCATCACTTTTGATCAATTTAAAGCTTCCTTGCTAAATAAAACACAACATTTGTATTATATATTTATTTAAAAGTGTGTTTTATTTTTTAAATGAACCAGTCAGATGTAGTTATTTGAGTAAATGCAATAGAAAGCTTTTCTGAAACGCAAAAGCTTTTACACACACACACACACACACACACACACACACAAAAATCCATCACCAAGTAGCTTCAGTAATCTAGATTTGGTAATCTGAAAAGGTGTGTATCTGAATCACTATGGTCCAATCCAACTTTGTTTTGAAAAAATAGCAGAAAAGCAAGATGGATCTGATTCTGGATAGCAAAACATGGGATTTCCAAATCCAGATTTTCCAGATCATTTTGATCCAGATTAAGCATTATGAACAACTGGTTCTAGGTGTGTCCAAACTTGGCCTGGTGTTGTATGTGTTTGTGTGTGGATCTGTATGTATGTGAGGTCATTCTTTGTCAGAACATTGTGTGTGTGTCTATGAGGCAGAAGTAATGAAGCATTTGTGTGTTTTCAGTGAGGGTCGTTCTACAATGCAAAAAGGTCATCCCGTGTGTTTGTGTGTGTTTGTGTGTGTGTGTGTGTGTGTGTGTGTGTGTGTGTGTGTGTGTGTGTGTGTGTGTGTGTGTGTAGCACCCCACAGAGCTCTGACCTCATGTCCTACTTTCACCAATTTTATTTTATTCATATCCTGTATTTATTCAGTCATTTCAGTTTTTCCATTTGCATCAATGATTCCTATCTGCTATGTAGAAATCATCACACACTCTGCTTCACTCACACACTAAAAATCTTGGTGTTTTTGTAGTGTTTTTTGTGCATTACTCTATTACTCCATTAACTTTAAAGTACCAAATCAGTATCATGCTACAAAAATCTCCAGACACTTAAAGGGACCGTTCAGCCAAAAATTTAAATTCTGTCATTAATTACTCACCCTCACGTCATTCCAAATCCGTAAGACTTTGGAACACAAATTAAGATATTTTTGATGAAATGAGATCTTTCTGACCCTGCATAGACAGAAAAGGTAGTAAGGATATTGATTGTTAAAATAATCCATGTGACAGCAGTGGTTCATCTATGTTATGAACCTACAAGAATACTTTTTGTGCGCAAAGAAAACATGTCTTAAAAAGTCTTACTACCTTTCTGGGCCTTGAACATGTCAGTTGCATTGCTGTCTATGCAGACTCAGAAAGCTCTTGGATTTCATCAAAAATATCTTAATTTGTGTTCCAAAGAAGAACAAAGCTCTTACGGGTTTGGAACGACATGAGGGTCAGCAATTAATGACAGAATTTTTATTTTCGGGTGAATTATCCCTTTAAGACCAACGCGTATCTTAGCAGCACCACGGCAATTGTTAATAGCACACAGTCATCTTTAACAATACGCTTTTGTTTCTGTTTGGTATAAAGAATGATCAACATGTCTAATACAGCTGGCAGAGTCCAATATTGAGGGCAGCTTTTTTGAATAAGACAATTTCTCATCATGACAACTTGGCCATGTTCCTGTATCATTTGTCCAACATCCTGTCACTCACCTGCCGGTGCGGAGTACCAGCTCACGGCTCTTCTAGTTGACTTCTTTGTTCTGCAAAACAAGCAAACAGAGAAAAGTCACATCTACTGGAAAAAAAACCCAACTTTTGTGTGTCAAACTCTCAACATCTCTCATTTTTCAGAGTGTCTTTATTCAACAACTTGCTCTAAATGGCAGCAATTGATTTCTGTTTTGTGAGTTTGAAACTTATTTGCTCCTGAAAAAAAAGAAAAAAGAAAAAAAGCTACAGGCCACATTTAATTCCTAGTCAAAGGACTTTTATGCGCGCCTCTCTCTTTCTTTTTTCAGTCCCGCATTCTCTCTCTTGCCTTCCCCTCCTTTTGCACTTCTTTCCTTTGTGTCTGAAGTGAAGTCTGACCAGAATACTGATGTCATGGATTTGTGCAGTGCATTTGGACACGCAGAATGACTTTCTGGCCTCTTTTTTTTCCCACCGCACTGCCAGCTCCTACTGCGCTCGGAGGCCGCTGAGAGAAAGCAGGCCCAATTACCAGAGCAGGGGGGCTTAGTGAGCGCCACACCACAAAAACACACACAAACACACACACTTGTACGCAAAACAGAGCACGACAAGTTTATTCAGACGAAGCGGCCAGAAACTACACTCTGCAATCAGGATGAAAGCTTAAAGGGACCTCGAGAAGGAGGTTAGGTTGTTTAGCGTGATGGCTAATGACAGTGTGGGAACTGCTATAGGAATGCATGAGGAGAAAGAGGGAGGGAGGAGATATCCGATCGAATGGAATCAGCGCTCCATCAATCACTCTGATTAAGATGTCGAGCTGTCAATCATGAGGATTAAGCTGAGGGGGCTCATGCATATTCATGGACATCTTTAGGGTGGGATGTGAATATGTTAAGCTGTATTACAGAAGGGCTGAGAGTGAAAGAGGAGAAGAGGCAATTAGTGGCCCACCATTCACCCCAGACAAAAGCCGGGTTGAAATGGTGTGCTATTCAGCCTCAAAGAGCTAGTTGTTGAGATGTAGACGCGTTCGTGCGCTATTCTGAAGTGTTTGAAATTTGGTAAACAAAATGTATGCGAGGTGAAACGCAGAGTCAAAGGGTGAAAAAGTACTGTGGTGCCAGAGCTGTGGTGTAGAGATTAGCGAGCTGTGATGATGGTGTGGATTGAATGTGGTCCAGCATGGCATGCAACGTATTTTGAGCACATTACCACTCTCAGTCCTCAATAATTTCCTGTCACTCTTCATTGGGTGTTTTCAACTAGCAAGAAGGGTGGGTTTCAGGGTGTTTTGAGTGGTTACGAAAAGTTTTCATTGTTTCATTGCTTTAATCCTAAGGACCCCATTTTATGAAATATAAATGAAACAAAATATTTTAATGCATGAAAAGCCATTTAAACTGTGTGAGAAAAAAATAGGTCTAATATTCTAAACATTATAAAAAAAAATTAAAAACTAATATATATATATATATATATATATATATATACTTTATTGAAGCCAAAGCACATTATTAGTAAGTATTATCTGTAAATAAACTAAAATAAAATAAATAAAATGTGTATTAAAAAATAATAAATTTAATTAAATTAATTAAATAGGCAGATATATTAACATATTAACATGTTTACTTTGAGAGCTGTAAAACATATATATATATATATATATATATATAGAGAGAGAGAGAGAGAGAGAGAGAGAGAGAGATAGATAGATAGATAGATAGATAGATAGATAGATAGATAAATACATAAATAAATAAATAGCGGATATGTTAACATGGTAACTTTGATAGTTAGGAAAAAAATAATAAATGAAATAAAAAATATGTTACTATACTGTATTGAACCCAAAGTACCTCATTAAAATATAATCTGGAAAATAAGTAAATATAGTAATGTTTTCAAAAGTGGTAGATGTGTTAAACATAACAATAATATGTTAATTTTGACAGCTTTAAAAATGCATTTTGTCAAATATTTGTTATTTATTTCAAGTCTACTTTCTGAAATATAAACAAGCTGATGTTTCTATTCATGTATAAAGACTCATTTATACAGTTTGAAAACAGCTTGTATAATATAAACAATTGCCTTTTATGTCGTCAAATACTTGATTGAAACAAATAACAGTATTATAATATTATTTATAAATAAATAAATAAATAACTGGCAGATATGTTGACATGCTTACACTGATAGCTGTAAAAATGAATAATAATATGTTGTTATATACTGTAAAACAAACAAACAAAACACATCATTTAAATGTTATCTGGAAAATATGAATAAACAGTAATGTTATCAAAATTGATAGATAGATTTTAGATAGATCATTTTAATTTCTCTAAGGTTACCTAGGGACGCATTTTCTAGTCCTGGCTCAGCTGCTTCCTTCAAAGTCGATGTGCTTTTCTGCCATTTTATCAGTTCATTTGATCATTTGCCTAAAAAGTAATAGAAACAAGCTGCACAATTTGAAGTATCATTCTTTGCCAAAATGTAATACTTCAGAAACAACTTCAACCCAAATTATGAGCAAAACTAATCATAATATGTGTCTTATTAAAGCATGAAAGGTCAAGTAAAACATTCTCATATGGAAGAACACTACTGGACAAAGCTGTGCAACTGTCGCCAGTCTGAACCAATCTCTGTGTTTTTCTACAGCAGTGAGACATGTTAAGGTGACATTGACAGGAGGCACACGCTCAGCCATCATTCAGCATCCTTCCCTTCAGCCATGAGCTCACACTGACCCTCTCTCCTCTTCATCTTTACACATCTCCATCTCTGTCACTCCATCACCCTCTCCTCTAATCCGCCACTCATTCTCTCTTCCCACTTATGTTTTCCGCCATCCCTAATCCTTCTTTTCTTTTTCTTTCTTCTGTCATGTAACTTTGGCTTTTCTCCTCCTCTGCTCCCTCTCCTCTCTCGCTCTGTAATTGTCAGCGTGTTGAAAAGAGCCCCACACTGAGAGAAAGTTAGCCACCGTAGATTAAATTAAACCCCATCAAGTAGAAAGCAGACACCAAACACCCAATGCAATATTAAAAGGCTGCACACAAGCGAGCGCGTGAGTCACTCTCTTCAGTCATTCCTCAGCTTTCTTCTCTGACTAATGTAAATCAATGATGTAAAATGGCTGCTTCCCTCACTACAGCTTCAGTGACAGCAAACAGGCCCAACCACAGACCTGCTGTCGCCAAGGTGATGGATAGGTGAGAGAAAACTGATACAGAGGCGGCTTTCATCTCCCTCTCGTTCTGTCTGTCACCCTTTTCCATGCGTCATGATTTCTCTCCTTTTTTTCTTGATCTTCTGTTCTATTTTCGTGACCTGCGTCTCTATTGGTGAATTTGAGGAAAATCACACCTAGAGGAAATGTGATATAACAACCTGAAGAGGATTTCTTCAACTGTAATGACAAAATTTAGTACGGGTAAAATGCACAATCATGGTGGACTTTGCTCTGGTATCTGCTATTCCAATTCTAAAACAAAAAGCAAAACAAAACATAAAAGTAAAGCATACAAATTTAAAGAAATAAAAAAATCAACAAAAAGCAAAGAAAAAATTTAAATAAAAATACGCAAATCAGAGCAAAGAACAAAAAAGCAAAACAACAAGCAAAGCAAACCATAACAAACTAAAGCAAAAACAAAGTAAAAAAAAAAAAAAAACTAACAAAAAAGGCAAAAAAACAAAGCAAACCAACACAAAACAAAGCAAAACAAAACAAAACACATGAAAGCAAAGCAAAAAACAAAAACAAAAGCAAAGCAAAAAACTAAACAAAAACCAACAAAAACAAAACAAAGAGCAGCAAAAAAACAACAAAAAAAAATCTAAAAGCAAAGCAAAACAAAAAAAAGGCTTAAAACAAAGCAAATCAACACAAACTATAGCAAAACACAACACTTAAAGCAAAATAAAAAGCAAAACAGCACAAAAACAAAACATGGTGATTTTGCTCTAGTACAGGGTTGCCAGATTTTCACAACAAAACCCACCCAATTGCTACTCAAAACTAGCCCAATCGCGTTTCAAGCGGGTCCCCTGTTAAAAATCCTGTTCTAGGAGGATGAAATAAACGTTTTTATTTTTTTTTTTTTTGTCTGGATTCCCTTGGTAAATTTGCATTTCAGGGGCTAAATATGACCATATTGGTGTCGATTCAACCCGCGGACATCAAAAACAACCCACGGCAACAGTGTTAAAGTGAAAGGGAAAACCGCAGACTTGGCAACACTGCTCTGGTATCTGCTATTCCAATTCTGTAACAAAAACACAGCGAAAAAAAAAAACTAAACAAAAACAAAAGAGCAAAACAAACCAAAAAACAGGGCAAAAAGGCAAATTAAAACAAAACTCATAAAAGCAAATGATGGAAACATGATGGACTTTTCTCTAGTATCCGCTATTCCAATTCTAAAAAAAATCAAAAACAAAGCAAAAAACTAAATCAAAATAAAAAAAGCAAAACAAACCAAAAACGGGGCAAAAAAATCTAAGCAAAACAAAACACATAAAAGCAAAGCAAGACATAAACAAAAAGCAAAACAAAATGCAGAACAAAGCAAAGCAAAAAGCAAACAAACAAAAAAACAACAAAGACAAAACAAAAGCAAAGCAAAACAAAAAACAAGGCAAAAAGCAAACCAAAGCAAATTAAAACTGTTAAAAGCAAAGCAAAACAACACAAAACAAAACAAAAAAAACCAGAAAACAAAACAACAAAAATAAAAAACAAAACAACGAGCAAAACAACAAATGCAACGCCTAAACAAAAGCAAAGCAAAAAACTAAACAAAAAAAACATAAAAAGCAAGGCTAAACAAAAAACAAGGCAAAACAGCAAAGCATACCAAAGCAAAACAAAAAACTTCAAAGAAACGCAAAACAAAGAAAAAACTAAACAACAAGCAAAGCAAAACTTATAAAAGCAAATCAAATATAGCTGCATATACTGGAGCTAACTTTTTTGTATTTTTTTTTTTTTTTTAGTTTGAGTAATAAGCAAAAAGACAAATGTCTTTTTACTGCTATCTTCTTTATCTAGATTTCTGTCCTCCTATGACCTTCACTAATCGCTTAGTTTGCGGATTGGCTCAGATGCACCATGTGATCAGTTTCTCTCATTACGCAGCCCACCGCTTGGCGTGATTTATGCTCTTATTCATATTCCATGTGAAGCGCTTTTAATCACCACACTGCATGCTGCTGCTTCACATAACTATTGCAAAGATGCAATTAATTCCTGCTGCTACACGGCTTACTCAACAAGCCAGAAATTAATACAACACTTAAGAAATACTGACTCATTTGTTCAAGAAGAGAGAAGAAAATGCACACAACAACCTTGTGAGTGATTAACAACAACTCTAACAGCCAAAATATGCTAGCTCAGCATCTTACTATGTGTGAAGTACTATCAGGTAAGATCTAGTAGAACACATGCATTATTTTTGACATAAAATATATGGTGTTAGGATGCCTTTAAAGCCAGTGAGAAATAAGTTTCCTTCATACAAAAAACTCTGCCTGTTTAGTCACTGAGATTTTAGACACAGGGTAGGCTACTTGAGAGGAGAGAGGAAATGATAGGAGGACAGAGAGGGATCAGTACATGATATGAGCTGGAATTGAGCTTGCGTCTCTTTCATTGGTTTCCGTGTCTGGAGCACTAACCACAGGGCCACTGCTCCAGCCTATATTATATTTATCAAAAAAGATACAGAGTAAAATGTCTGATATGCCCTGTCTCTCTGTCTGGACAGTAGACCTGTCTGGCCTCTGGGGTTTGCTGGGATGCGTCCATGCTCCCAGACTTAGATTAATAATTTAGATAGTTGCTGAGCCTGGTAAGACAAGCTGATGACCGCTGGTCCGTGGGGCGATTTAAAAAAGCAACGGCGAACCACACCAGAGCCCCTGCCTGTATTCAGACTGGGCAAAACCATAAAAAAAAGTTCTTGAGTGTACATGCAGTTGCAGACTAGTCGAGCTGTAATAACTCATTACACATCAGTAAGACAGGTATTGAATATATTTTAAAATGTAATTTGTTCCTTTAATGCAAAGCTGGAATTTCAGCATCATTACTCCAGTCTTCAATGTCACTCACAAAATCCTTCAGAAATCATTCTAATATCGTCGCTGTCGGGCGGAATCCTCGTATCTCCAAAACCGTAATTTTTCAGGAAATGAAAAAAACTGCATATTTTTTGAGTTATTAAACATTTTATCGTTAAAGTTGGTATTATACCTTATATTGCTATCATACACTGTTGTGTGCCAGCATTAACACAACATTTCCCCAAAATCATGTTTTATCGGAGATACGAGGTTTTATGACTTGGGAGCCGGGAGATACGAGATTACGCCGTCATTGATAAGAATGGTACGGAAACAGACGTCGCTGCTGCCAGCAGTTCATCAAAGTCTGCGGTCGCGTTGAGCCTTTTGACAAGAGAAAAGGCTTCAATAGTTAACCAAAGCTAACGACTGTGGTTACATCTTCCTAAACTCTATTTTAAAGGTTTAAGAGCTATAAGTGATGCAATACAAAAAAACTGAGTCCGTCTTTTTCCCCTTCTTCCAGAACAGCCTATACTACTGTTTCAGCTATTAAAATAGTTATGTTTTGTATGTAATGCCAAAGTGATCATATTTCGTTTCGTTTTCTTATTAAGTTAATTTAGAAAAACTTTTGGAACATTTTGTTTTCGTTAAATATAAGTTTTTTTTTTTTTAAAGTAGCCTAACGAACAGCGGCCAGCGGAAGACTGTTCATAGTCGGATCAATTTGCCTTTTAAATCATCACGCCTTGCATAAAATAAAATCTATAGATCTAAAACAGTTAAAGTAGCTATAGAACAATGTCCGTTTTAATGTCAGTTTACATTAAATCTAGATAAATGTGCGCTATTAGGTGAATATCGTTTTTGGAGAGGAGAAGCTGAAATCGCTTTGGCGAGTAGCTACATGCCTCACAAACATGATAAATAAATAAATAAATAAATAAATAAATAAATAAATAAATAAATAGAAAGCTTTAAATTATTACTTAACGAAATAAAACAAATCGGAAAAAAAACACTTTTATTATGTAATTCAAATGTTGCGTCCAAAGAAGAGATTGCGAGTCAGGGTCTTTGCGACATTATCTCAGAATACACTAGTTTATTAATGGATCATTCAAATATCTCCTTACTGTTTCCCCCGACACATTCAATGCTAATTCTTTTTGCCGGTGCTTTGTGACAAGATGATGGAAGGGGACATAGGCATATGCCCCGAAGCTCAGCGGAGTGAAGAAAAGGTGGAGATACGAGCTCTTCTCAGACAGTTGAAGCGTTCAAATGAGTTAAGAGATTTGCTCTCAAGCTATTTTCAACACTTTAGATTGGTCAAAAATTTGTAAAAATGACAGATCCACGTGGGCACTGACCAATAGCATCGATTTGTGTAAAAATATGAAATTCACAAAATTTGGACATACGAGGTTTCCGCCCGACAGCGACGATATGCTGCTTTGCTGCTTAAGAAACACTTAGTGTTATTAATGTAAAAAAAAGAAATATTTTGTAACATTATAAATGTATTTACAGTCCCTTTTAATATAAATATATTCTTTTTTCCACATTTTGTTATGTTGCTCCCTTATGTTAAACTTCATCAGACCAGAGAATCTTGTTTCTCACAGTCTGAGAGTCCTTTAGGTGCCTTTTTTACAATTTCCAAGTGTGTTTTCATGTGTCTTCACTGAGGAGAGGATTGAGTTTGGCCACGCTGCCATACATGCCAGATCGGTGGAGTGTTGCATTGATGTTTGTCCTTCTGTAAGTTTCTCCCATCTGCAAATATGACCATGAGTGACCATCAGCTTCTAACTAAGGTTCTTCTCCATCAATTGCTCAGTTTGGCCATAAGGCCATCAGCTCTTTAGTTGTTCTAAACTTTTATCAATTATGGATGAAGGAAGCTACGCGCTTCTGTGAACCTTCAAAGCAGCAGAATATTTTCTGAACTCTTCTCCAGATCTGCAGCTTGATGCAATTCTCTCTCTGAGCTCTACATGCAGTCATTTTGACCTCAGGACTTGATCTTTGCTCTGATAAGCAGACATATTTTCAGCTGTTAGACATTTCATTGAGAGGTGTGTGCCTTTCCAAATCATACCCATTCAACTGAATTTGCCACAGGGTAACTCCACTCAAAGTGTAGTAACATCTACAAGCAATATGAATGTTCCTGAGTAACATTTCAAGTGTTTATATATATATATATATATATATATATATATATATATATATATATATAAATTTGCAATGTGAAAAATTAAAGCAGTTTAACATAAGGCAGCAAAATAGCACAAAGTGAAAAAAATTAAGAGGTATAAAATACTTTTGCAAAGCACTGTCTATATAATACATAATACTTCTTAAAAAAAAAAAAAAAAAAAAAAAAATATATATATATATATATATATATATATATATATATAAGTAAATTTATAAATAATCTTATTTCAAGCTGAAAACAAGATTATTTTGCTTACCCCATTGGCAGATTATTTTGCTTGTTGCAAGCAAAAACTCACTTAATTTTGACTTCTTTTTTCTGAAAACAAGACAATCATTTTTGCTTGTCTAGAAAATCCTTCTTGATTTAAGTATTTTTAGATATTTTGGCTGGAAACAACACAAAAAATCTAAGTAAGACAAGCATTTTTTGCAGTGCATTAGAAAAAAAAGTGTTTCTCAGAACTAACTTCCCTTTTCTGTGCCCAAAAATGACTACTTCCCTTCTACATAATCACATAATCAAATGAGTAATCCAAATTACTTACTACATCCAGAGAGATTTTAAAATGTGGATCTGATGGGTATTTCACAATCCCACATGGCCACTCGAGAGGAGTCATCATATTCATAAATGGTCATATGACAATGCACTGCTATAACCACAGGTGTAATTCATCACATTAACAATGTACATGGTTTCTCTCCATTTGAAAAAAATAAATAAATAAATAAATAAACTTTACCTCATTTGCCTATATTTTTACCATAATATTTTCTAATGCAATGACATTCAAGAGTTTTTAGGACATATTAGGGGTGTGATGAGACGCTTATCTCATGAGACGAGACGAGACACAAAACTGGGTTCACGAAGATGAGACGAGACTAGATGAGATTTTTAAACTTTTTAAAGAAATCCTTCATAATGAAATATATAGGGAAAATAGTATTTTATTCAACTGAAAAAACACCAAATGCAAAATAAAAAAATAAAACATTATATATATATATATATATATATATATATATATATATGTAGGTGCATTTTGATATGAACTTTATGTACTTTATGAAATTAAAATTCTATTTTAATGAATTATATGCCGTAATAAACGTAAACTAATGCTGCATGATTCTGGATAAATTAAAAAACTGATGATTCTAAAGATATATAGATCTTCTATATTTCCCTATATATAAATATATAAGGAAAATAGTATTTTATTCAACTGAAAAAACACAAAATGCAAAATAAAACAATAAAACTATATATATATATATATATATATATATATATATATATATATAGGTGCATTTTGATATGAACTTTATGTACTTTATGAAATTAAAATTCTATTTTAATGAATTATATGCCGTAATAAACGTAAACTAATGCTGCATGATTCTGGATAAATTAAAAAACTGATCATTCTAAAGATATATAGATCTTCTATATTTCCCTATATATAAATATATAAGGAAAATAGTATTTTATTCAACTGAAAAAACACAAAATGCAAAATAAAAAAATAAAACTATATATATATATATATATATATATATATATATATAGGTGCATTTTGATATGAACTTTATGTACTTTATGAAATTAAAATTCTATTTTAATGAATTATATGCAGTAATAAACATGTAAACTAATGCTGCATGATCTGGATAAATTAAAAAACGAATGATTCTAAAGAAAAAAAGATTAGAAATCTAAAAAAAAAAACTATTTACTAGTGATTCTGACACAACGTTCATTGTCAAGTCTTTTTTTTAAATATATTCAAACAAAATAATTTTGCAATTAATAAAGACTTGTTTTACTGTTGGAATCACCTGAATTCATGATTCAATGATAAATATGTTATATATTATTATGGATAAGCTTTACAATACATACACGTGTTAAGATACTTTCGTTTTGATCGCTGTTACAGACATTAAGTGTTTATACCCAAGCTATAAACTTTTATTCCAGTAATTCTGTTATTTAAATGTCTGTAACACAGAAATAATTATCATTATGTGGTTGAAAGACAGGAATAAGATTGCATGGCGTTTGAACAGTGATTGCGATCTTTTTAGGATTAATCATACAGCTCTAATGTAAACACTGCACATACTATCAAATTCTCGGGAGACCAGACAGATCTCGCGAGACACATCGGATCATGTCACATCCCTAGGACATACTGATCTTTCCAAGAATAGAAACTAGCATGATATAGGTTTAGTAAGTCTTGGTTTTAACAAACACTTTTCCACCCTTTCCCCTTAAGTCCTGAAATCAATTCAAGGAGAGTTGCAACCTTCAGGCAGCCTAGTTTTAATTCCATCTGTTATCCCTTCACTGTTTCTATTTCTCATCCGCTCTTCATCCCTTTCTCCGAGTCAATTGATTCCAGAGGCCTTTCAAGCACCCAATTAAACCCCGCTAGACTAGTCCAGTAGAGCTGGTTTAATGAATGCCAGCATAGGCCGCACTATGATTATCTCTCCTTTCCTCTCCCCCGTCTCTGTTTCTCCTTTCCATCCTGTGTAAACTTTAACGAATCACGCTTGAGTCCAAATTGAAATTCATTGATCAATCCGTCTTGTAGCTGCGTACCAACATGAAAGCAGAAAAGAGAAAGAGTAAGTGAGTGAAAAATAAAGTGTGTGAGGGAGAGAGAGATTGGAAATTAGTTTGGCAAAATCCAATCTCAGGGACATGTAACACAACTGCCAGATCTTATTTAAAAAGCAGAAACGGTCCTATCAGCACCTACTCTGGAAACAGATGAGAAAGAGGGGGAAAACAGATGAGGAAAGAGGGGATAAACAGCAGAGAAATCCCACAAGAGCAAGCATCCTACTGACCTTCAAGCGCCCGAACACACAAACACACACACACGAGCCAGGCTATCAGTCACATGTAAGGGGAAAAACGATGGCAAACTGATTAGCATAAAGCTATAGAAAAGCTACAACTGAGTGTGAGCGTGCTGAGGCCGTTCAATGCAAACACAATATAGAGGCTTGTACAATCTTCTCCTGATCTATAAGGCTGATCTACAAACAAACAAGCACAAGGGCAGTAAAGGTCCTCTTGGATGTTATCAGACGCCTGACATCTTCATGAAGCCACACACAGACGCCTTACACTGCAGATTTAATTTAACAAACTGATGCAATCTTTTTGACAAACATGATTTATGTTAGTCATTTAAGGAGGATGAACTTAACAAACATTGTTCAGGATAGCAAACATTTACATGTTTCAATTTTCATAGCCTCAGGATCAACAGATCAGATATTAGCGGTGTTTGTTAGGGTACATCACTATTATTATTGCTCATAATTAGGGTTAGAGATTCAAACTACATATTAAAGTTTGGTGGGTAACTCATCTCACACTGCTTATGCTGCAGACATGGATCACACCTCAGATCGTCTGATTTGGTGAGGAAAGGTGTGCTATTAGATTTCGAAGCGACTGAACTTGTCATTTTCACCTCACTTCTCAGATTTCTCTCCCTAAAGGCAATGTTTTAAAACTATTTCTTCAATTTCTATTTCTAATCCTTATAAACTTTCTAATCCTTTTTTAAGAAAAATGTAAATCAAGATCAAGGTTATAATAGTTAAAACTAAAGCCTTAAATAAATTAAAAACATTTGTGTGTGTATATATATGTGTGTATGTGTGTGTGCGTGTGTGTGTGTGTGTGTGTGTGTGTGTGTGTGTACACATTTATACATATATTTCTCTTTACATGAGAATCTAAAAAAAGTTATCAAATATGACAAAACCAATAGAATTTCTGACATATATTTCTAATTTAATGTAAAATAACTGAAACAAGATTAATTAAAACTACATAAACATTTAATCTAAAAAAATGTAATCAAAATTAAAATCAAATGACAAAAACAACATAACATTTCTGCCACATTTCTTATTTCATGTAAAATACCTAAAACTACAATAAAAATTTAAGATGAATTAAAACTACATAGATATTTAAATCTAAAAAATGTCATTAAAATGACAAAAAACAAAATTTCTGACATATATTTCTCATTTCATGTAAAATAGCTACCACTAAAACAAAAATCAAGATTAATTAAAACTACATAAACATTTAATAAAAAAAAATCAATTAGAACTAAAATAAATTAAAAATGACAAAAACAACAAAACTTCTGAAATAATTTCATGTAAAATAACTTATACTTAAAACAAAAATCAAGATTAATTAAAAGTATAGACTTTTAATCTAAAAAATATAAATAAAAATGTAATTAAATTAAAAATGACAAATATAACACAATTTCTGACGTTATTTCTCATTTCATGTAAAATAACTAAAACAAAAATCAAGATTAATTAAAATTACATAGACATTCAATCCAAAAAAAAAATAAATCAAAATGACAATAAATTATTAATGACAAAACAACAACATTTCTGACATACTTCTAATTTCATGTAAATAATAATAATAATAAGTAAAAGTACAGACATATTTATGTAATGTAAAATAACTAAAACAAAAATCAAGATTAATTAGAAGTACAAAGTACAAAGTATCAAAATGAAAATGTAAAATTAAAAAGGACAGAAACACAACAACATTTCTGACATATATCCTCATTTCATGTAAAATAACAAACTAAAACAAAAATCAAGATGAATTAAAACTACACAGACATTTAATCTAAAAAAATTCATGATAGAAAATGATAGTAAAATAACACTGAAGTAAATCTGGCTAAAACACACACACACACACACACACACACACATATATATACAGGTCCTTCTCAAAAAATTAGCATATTGTGATAAAGTTCATTATTTTCT
Organism: Cirrhinus molitorella; assembly: GCA_033026305.1. NCBI lineage: Eukaryota > Metazoa > Chordata > Actinopteri > Cypriniformes > Cyprinidae > Cirrhinus > Cirrhinus molitorella. Next base: position 21,476,758 of record CM065132.1, on the reverse strand, counting down.
GTAATGTACTGATAAACATTAGACTTTCATATATTTTAGATTCATTACACACAACTCGAAGTAGTTCAAGCCTTTTATTGTTTTAATATTGATGATTTTGGCATACAGCTCATGAAAACCCAAAATTCCTATCTCAAAAAATTAGCATATTTCATCCGACCAATAAAAGAAAAGTGTTTTTAATACAAAAAAAGTCAACCTTCAAATAATTATGTTCAGTTATGCACTCAATACTTGGTCGGGAATCCTTTTGCAGAAATGACTGCTTCAATGCGGCGTGGCATGGAGGCAATCAGCCTGTGGCACTGCTGAGGTGTTATGGAGGCCCAGGATGCTTCGATAGCGGCCTTAAGCTCATCCAGAGTGTTGGGTCTTGCGTCTCTCAACTTTCTCTTCACAATATCCCACAGATTCTCTATGGGGTTCAGGTCAGGAGAGTTGGCAGGCCAATTGAGCACAGTAATACCATGGTCAGTAAACCATTTACCAGTGGTTTTGGCACTGTGAGCAGGTGCCAGGTCGTGCTGAAAAATGAAATCTTCATCTCCATAAAGCTTTTCAGCAGATGGAAGCATGAAGTGCTCCAAAATCTCCTGATAGCTAGCTGCATTGACCCTGCCCTTGATAAAACACAGTGGACCAACACCAGCAGCTGACATGGCACCCCAGACCATCACTGACTGTGGGTACTTGACACTGGACTTCAGGCATTTTGGCATTTCCCTCTCCCCAGTCTTCCTCCAGACTCTGGCACCTTGATTTCCGAATGACATGCAAAATTTGCTTTCATCCGAAAAAAGTACTTTGGACCACTGAGCAACAGTCCAGTGCTGCTTCTCTGTAGCCCAGGTCAGGCGCTTCTGCCGCCGTTTCTGGTTCAAAAGTGGCTTGACCTGGGGAATGCGGCACCTGTAGCCCATTTCCTGCACACGCCTGTACACGGTGGCTCTGGATGTTTCTACTCCAGACTCAGTCCACTGCTTCCGCAGGTCCCCCAAGGTCTGGAATCGGTCCTTCTCCACAATCTTCCTCAGGGTCCGGTCACCTCTTCTCGTTGTGCAGCGTTTTCTGCCACACTTTTTCCTTCCCACAGACCTCTTGCTTGAGGGTGTCAATGATGGCCTTCTGGACAGCAGTCAGGTCGGCAGTCTTACCCATGATTGCGGTTTTGAGTAATGAACCAGGCTGGGAGTTTTTAAAAGCCTCAGGAATCTTTTGCAGGTGTTTAGAGTTAATTAGTTGATTCAGATGATTAGGTTAATAGCTCGTTTAGAGAACCTTTTCATGATATGCTAATTTTTTGAAATAGGAATTTTGGGTTTTCATGAGCTATATGCCAAAATCATCAATATTAAAACAATAAAAGGCTTGAACAACTTCGAGTTGTGTGTAATGGATCTAAAATATATCGTCGCTGTCGGGCGGAATCCTCGTATCTCCAAAACCGTCATTTTTCAGGAAATGAAAAAAACTGCATATTTTTTGAGTTATTAAATATTTTATCGTTAAAGTTGGTATTATACCATATATTGCTATCATACACTGTTGTGTACCAACATTAAGACAACATTTCCCCAAAATCATGTTTTATCGGAGATACGAGGTTTTATGACTTGGGAGCAGGGAGATACGAGATTACGCCGTCATTGATAAGAATGGTACAGACACAGACTTCGCTGCTGCCAGCAGTTCATCAAAGTCTGCGGTCGCGTTGAGCCTTTTGACAAGAGAAAAGGCTTCAATAGTTAACCAAAGCTAACGACTGTGGTTACATACATTTTCCTAAACTCTATTTTAAACGTTAGAGCTATGAGTGATGCAATACCAAAATAAAGCGATAAACTGTCTAATAGGCGGAAATTAATCTGCAGGCAAACAAAGTCTGCGGTCGCATTGAGCCTTTTGACAAGAGAAAAGTCTTCAATAGTTAACCAAAGCTAACGACTGTGGTTACATACATCTTCCTAAACTCTATTTTAAAGGTTTAAGAGCTATGATGCAATACAAAAAAACTGAGTCCGTCTTATTTCCCCTTAATTCTTCCAGAACAGCTTATAGGCCTACTACTGTTTCAGCTATTAACATAGTTACGTTTTGTATGTAATGCCAAAGTGGTTATATTTCGTTTCGTTTTCTTATATTTCGTTAATTTAGAAAAACTTTTGGAGCATTTTTTTGTTCGTTAAATATCAGTTTGTTTGTTTTTTTTTATTTTTTTACGAACAGCTGCCAGCGGAAGACTTTTGCCTTTTAGCCTAAATCATTACGACTTGCATAAAATAAAATCTATAGATCTAAAACAGTTAAAGTAGCTATAGAACAATTTTAGTTTAAACATTAAACCTAGATAAATGTGCGCTATTATGTGAATATTGTTTTTGAAGGGGAGAAGCTGAAATCGCTTTGCAGGATATGAGGAGTCAGCGCGATCACATTTTTCAGCGAATAGGCTACATGCCTCACAAACATGACAAATAAATAAATAAATAAATAGGTAGAAAGCTTTAAATTATTACTTAACGAAATAAAACAAATCAGAAAAAAACGCTTTCATTATGTAATCCGAAAGATGCTTTCCTTCAAAAGTTGCGTCCAAAGAAGAGATTGCGAGTCAGGGTCTTTGCGACATTATCTCAGAATACACTAGTTTATTAATGGATCATTCAAATATCTCCTTACTGTTTCCACCGACACATTCAATGCTAATTATTTTTGCCGGTGCTTTGTGACAAGAAGATGGAAGGGGACATATGCCCCGACGCTCCAGCGGAGTGAAGAAAAGGTGGAGATACGAGCTCTTCTCAGACAGTTGAAGTGTTCAAATGAGTTAAGAGATTTGCTCTCAAGCTATTTTCAACACTTTAGATTAGTTAATAATTTGTAAAAATTACAGATCCACGTGGGCACTGACCAATAGCATCGATTTGTGAAAAAATATGAAATTTACAAAATTTGGACATACGAGGTTTCCGCCCGACAGCGACGATATGAAAGTCTAATGTTTATCAGTACATTACAGAAAATAATGAACTTTATCACAATATGCTAATTTTTTGAGAAGGACCTGTATATGAAGAGTTCAGATGCAAAAGCCTCTAAATCCATCTGACATATTTCTTTAAAAAATGCATTTTTATCAGGCTCTGATGTATAGGTTTCTTTGTAAGTAGTGGTACTTCTGATTGGGCTAAGGCTGGGATTTTAGCGAGTGTGAAGTAAAAGTATTGATGGACGTATAATTTGTGTCAAGAGCATTTTCTCAGTATCATTATCTCACTTTTTGACCTAGATGGCTTTTAGCTGGTTTTGCATCTGAAATCTTTATATATACAAATACTATCCAGATATGAAATATGTATGTTAAAAAGGATAGTTAACCCCAAAATGAAAATTCTGCCATTTCCTCATCATTCCATAAGACTTTTGTTCATCTTCAAAACACAAAAGATTTTTGACCTTATTTGATGTGCCCCATGTGTATTCATCAATTCACATTGTTTACGTGTGATTAAAATCCTAAATTGAGTCTTTTTATCATATAAAGCGAGTGTGGCTTAAACTGCTCAACCATGTGGGTTACTTTTACAACCTTCATGAACTCTGTGAAGCATCAAAGCATCCGTGCCATGGACTTTTAATGGAGTGACAGAAACCTCTCAAGTTTCTCAATAATATCTTTAACTGTGTTACAAAGATGAAAGAAAGGCTTATTGGTTTGGAACAACATGAGAGTGAATAACTGATTACAGAATTTTCATTTTTAAATGAACTTTCTTTTAATAGCATCGCCCTAGCAAACACCCAGAACTCTTTTGCAAATGCGTCCAAACATGCCACATCACGTCACAGTAACCGCATAACAGGCCTGCACAACATCATGCCATCGTTAAAGCAAGTTCTGCAAGGACAAGCTCCACAGAAAATGTGAAAATCTAATAAATAAAATTCAGCTGTTATCACAAGGTGCCTTAACAGTTTTCCCGCTCACAGAAGCATCCGCGATGCGCCCCGCGGCGGGAGTCTTGAGTGACGTCTGCACGGTGAGAGAAAGATCACTGGGCTTTTTGTAACTTTTTCCTCAAGCGCTTGTTTTATTTGATGATGTTAACAAGGCGAGAGGTGAAACCGGATATGTTTTCCTCCGAGCCATTTTTATTGGAGTGTCAAGTCACCCGCACAGCTCCTCAAGGACTCCTTGAGAGCGCTGCCGCGGCGTCAAGGTAACAGTCAGTCTTAGCAGGAAAGCACTACTGTAATTACTCAAATCACACTGTGTGTGCCTACAGCGCTAATCCCTGTCAGTCAAACACAGTCATTAAGCTTCCCTTTTTACCCTAGCGCATTCATTTTGTTTCTTTTATTACGAGCTCACTTTCATCTCCCGCTCTCGCGTTTTATCTGTTTTCCGCAGTCTTTAGCGTGCGAGAATTAAACCTGCTGCCTTTTCATTGTACGCAGAGTAATAAACACAACAAGAGCTCCAATAAACCTGCTAAATGCTAGCAGAAGTTGTCTGAGAGTTCGAAATTGATTTGGCTGTAGAGATGGGGTTGGAAAATTGGTTCACGGCAAGTTCGCGAACGCAATAGCATCTCACGGGAAGCCTCGCATCCCGACGACAATCATTAACAAGTAGACTAGCAACTTGACAGACATACCATCACTTGATTTAGATGTGTCCCCAGGCTCTGCTTTTCCTGTCGTTGTCACACGTAAACAAGCACGCGCCGCTAAACACGTGTACACACGAGCTTTCTTTTAAACGCGATTACGGCAGTCACTTACAGCTCTGGCGTATCAGATATCGCTAATATTTGACAGCTGCATCAGTTTATATTTACAAGTCCCTGCAGAGGATAAAATATCTCTCACTGCTTCACATTAATTTTCAATTCTCTTTCTTCTTGTAAAGGCCACTTCAGTTTCCAGAGTAACCGTGAGGGAGTTTATTGCAAAGTTCTGCCTTTAAACATTCAGTATGTCCTTTGTTTCACCTGGATCTTTGGAAGTCTCAGGCCTGCTTACTGTCAAATATGGCCTTTGCTGGGAATTACACAACAGGCTTCACACTTCTTATTTAATTTTGCAGTCTATGAGTCAAACGTACCGTTCAGATAAATATTTAGTTCTGCTGGATGAGAATTGCGATTTTATTTTTTTTTTTTTTAGCTCAAGTGGGAATAGATGATTAACAGTGCTTAAGTCCAGTTGCATAATTTTGAAATAATGGTCCTTCTGTGAAATGGTGCATGGAGTGCAATGGTAACAGAGACAAATAATGGAGAGCTGCCCCTTGTTAAAGGCAAATTAGATTCAACATGTTGTTATTACACTGCAAAAAAGGCTTATCTTATTTAGTATTTTTGTCTTGTTTCTAATCAAAATAGGCCTATCTAAAAAAATTTCAATTAAGATGCATTTACTAGATGAGCTAAATGATGTAAGATATTTAGTCTTTTGTTTAGTCTTGTGTAAATAAAATAATTTCCTTACCCCACTGGCAGATAATTGTAGTTGTTTTAAGCAAAATTCACTGAATTTTTTTCCCAAGGAGACAAGACTAAATGTGACACTGGACCACAAAACCAGTCTTAGTAGCACAAGTATATGCAATACATATGGGTCAAAATTGTAGATTTTTCTTTTATGCCACAAATCATTAGGATATTAAGTAAAGATCATGTTCCATGAAAATATGTTGTAAATTTTCTACCGTAAATGTATCAAAGCTTAATTTTTGATGAGTGATATGCATTGCTAAAAACTTAATTTGGGCAAATTTTCTCAATGTTTTGATTTTTTTATGAATTCATTCAATCTGACTTGTGCAAAAAAGTAAGATTTGAAGGCAAAAGTAACAGTAATATTGTGAAATATTATAAAAATGTTAAACAACTGTTTTCTATTTGAATATATTTTAAAATGTAATTTATTTCTATATCATTACTCCAGACTTGTCCAGTGTTACATGACATGATCCTTCAGAAATCATTCTAATATGCTGATTTGCTGCTCAAGAAACATGTATTATTATTATTATTATTTTTATCAATGTTGACAATAGTTGTGCTGCTTCATATTTTTGTGGAAACAGTGATACATTTTTTAAGGATTCTTTGATGAATAGAAAGTTCAAAAGAGCAGCATTTGTTTGAAACTGAAATCTTTTGCAATATTATTCATTTCTTTACTGTCACTCAAATGACAAGACTAAATATCTTATGTCATATTGCTTATCTAGTTAATGCATCTTGATTTAAGAATTTTTATATATTTTGATTAAAAACAAGACAAAAACACTAAGATAAGCCTTTTTGCAGTGTAATTGCCTAGATACAGAAAATGAGAGCTAATTGATAAAAACAGATTTTTCTCCTAACAACAACAACAACAACAAAAAAACTGTTAATCTAAGATTTTGAACAAGCCAAAATTGTATGAGCTTGTATGAATCTGACTTGTGCAAAAAAGTAAGATTTGAAGGCAAAACATTGATTTCATGATGAGGTATGTTTGATTAATATTGCAGTGAAAACAGTAATATTGTGAAATATTATTATCATTTAAAATAACTATTTTCTATTTAAATGTATTTTGAAATGTAATTTATTTTTGTGAAGCAAAGCTGAATTTTCAGCATCATTACTTCAGTCTTCAGTCACATGATCCTTCAGAAATCATTATAATATGCTGATGTGCTGCTCAAGAAACATGTCTTATTATTATCAATGTTAAAATTTGTTAAGTAAAAAAAATAAGTATTTTATTAATATTAAATATTAAGTGTCACTTAATATTTCACTGGAAACAGTGCTACATTTCAAAAGAACAGCATTTGAAACTGAAATATTTAGCAATATTATTAAATGTCTTTACTGTCACTTAAATGCATCCTTGCTGAATAAAAGAATTCATGTCTAAAAAATAATCTTACCTATGCTAGTTATGGATGTTGGTTTGAGCTGGTCCTGACCATCTTAGTATCAGCTCATGACCAGCTAAGGACCAGCTTTAATCAATTCAAACCAGCATCTATGATTCAAAACCTACCTAACCATCATATGCTGTTTTTTCCAACAGGGTACTGACCCAAAACTTTTGGAAAAAGCCTTGAAAATGTGCTGAACTTCAACATGAACTTAAACATTTTTCATAAAATCAGTCACTCTGGTCACATTTTCTCAAGCATTCGGTCTTTATCATGCAAAATGCATTGTTTTTCCTTTGGAAGCTTCATTTCAGATGTAGTATGTGACTTTTCAGCCTCCGCAGTCGGTCAACAACCCATTACTACACACCTCATGCCTCCAGTCCTCCCTCGAACACCCACTCTAATTGGCTTTTCAATGTCGCTTTGCAATGATGTATTGGTTCATGCTGCCCAATCAATGTTGGCCTAATTAAATCCTGTTAATCATCTTCTTATCACAACTTATTCTCACAACTTCACTTTAAAAGCATGTTCTGGGCTCAATACCAGTTAAGCTTTATCGGCAATGTCCGTGGAATGACAATTAGTTACTTTCGACATGACCATTAATTTATAAAAACAAGTAAAAATGGTCTTTACAGTAATGTACTTGGGGCAATACTTCACACTTTCTTTAAAAACCAAATCCGTTTTTTACAAATGCATGTTGAGATGTAAAGTTAGCATCCTTTCTGAGGTGAGACTGCTGTACTAGTTTGATGAAAATATTTATTGGCATCTTGCCCCATAGAGTTCCACTGTAAGTGCATTAATGTAAATATGATTTTGCTTGTGGTATTAAACAAAATCTTTCTTTAGAAAACAATTCCTAAAAAAAACAAACAAAGGACATAGAGACCTTTTTCTTGCAAGTGACGGAATAGATATGAGCTTCTGAAGTCTATATTCTAAAAGTGCAGAAAAGTTTTAGTGATGGTTAGATTTAGGTGACAGAAAATGTTGAGAAAAAAGAGGGAGTGTGACTATGCAACTAGCCATTTGCAGTTGGATGTGTGAACCGCTTTTCCTTTTGGCACTTTAATTACTGTCATATTTTAACATTAAAAATATAGCTAAGCAAACCCACACTTAAACGAACATGAGGTTTACACATCACTGCTCAAAGGCTTCTTTTCTGGCACAATTCTGTAGCGTTAATTTAACGTTCCCCGTCATTCACATGGAGACCTCATGACCAGCACAATTAGCCTTTCACACAAATTCGAAGAAAATTGGAGAAAGTAAATGAAGTGGAGCCTTAAGTGACCAAACATAATTTAAACAAAATGGCTTAAATTACCTCAGCTCTTCATAAAGCTGTATTAGGTCAGGCTTATCTACTTGTGAGATAGTTTTATTGGTAGAGCTAAATTGTAGGCATGTTAAGAGAAAGGGCCAGGATAGAGGGCCAATAAAGAGGTGGGCAGATAAGCAGGGAGACGAGTGAACCAGTGATGTGTGAAATGAGAGAGAGAGAGAGAGAGAGAGAGTGTGAGTGCAGACTGACTTGACAAGGTGGACTTAAAGCCATGACAGGATGAAGCAAGAAAAGAAGAAAAAGAGAAAATGAGAGGGCATTTGAATATCTCAAGATTAAATATTCAGAGATGTTTTGGCATGATAAAGAAGGTGCTTTTATCAAAGCATTAGTTGAGATCACAATAGGTGTATAGGCTATTTTTTTACATAGTTTTCTGGGATACTTCATTGGTGTCATGACGAAAACATACAGTGGGTACGGAAAGTATTCAGACCCCCTTAAATTTTTCACTCTTTGTTATATTGCAGCCATTTGCTAAAATCATTTAAGCTAATTTTTTTCCTCATTAATGTACACACAGCACCCCATATTGACAGAAAAACACAGAATTGTTGACATTTTTGCAGATTTATTAAAAAAGAAAAACTGAAATATTACATGGTCCTAAGTATACAGACCCTTTGCTCAGTATTTAGTAGAAGCACCCTTTTGATTTAATACAGCCATGAGTCTTTTTGGGAAAGATGCAACAAGTTTTTCACACCTGGATTTGGGGATCCTCTGCCATTCCTCCTCGCAGATCCTCTCCAGTTCTGTCAGGTTGGATGGTAAACAGCCATTTTCAGGTCTCTCCAGAGATGCTCAATTGGGTTTAAGTCAGGGCTCTGGCTGGGCCATTCAAGAACAGTCACGGAGTTGTTGTGAAGCCACTCCTTCGTTATTTTAGCTGTGTGCTTAGGGTCATTGTCTTGTTGGAAGGTGAACCTTCGGCCCAGTCTGTGGTCCTGAGCACTCTGGAGAAGGTTTTTGTCCAGGATATCCCTGTACTTGGCTGCATTCATCTTTCCCTCGATTGCAACCAGTCGTCCTGTCCCTGCAGCTGAAAAACATCCCCACAGCATGATGCTGCCACCACCATGCTTCAGTGTTGGGACTGTATTGGACAGGTGATGAGCAGTGTCTGGTTTTCTCCACACATACCGCTTAGAATTAAGGCCAAAAAGTTCTATCTTGGTCTCATCAGACCAGATAATTTTATTTCTCACCATCTTGGAGTCCTTCAGGTGTTTTTTTAGCAAACTCCATGCGGGCTTTCACGTGTCTTGCACTGGGGAGAGGCTTTCGTCGGGCCACTCTGCCATAAAGCCCTGACTGGTCTGCAGTGATGGTTGACTTTCTACAACTTTCTGCCATCTCCCGACTGCATCTCTGGAGCTCAGCCACAGTGATCTTTGGGTTCTTCTTTACCTCTCTCACCAAGGCTCTTCTCCCCCGATAGCTCAGCTCTAGGAAGGGTTCTGGTCGTCCCAAACGTCTTCCATTTAAGGATTATGGAGGCCACTGTGCTCTTAGGAACCTTAAGTGCAGCAGAATTTTTTTTGTAACCTTGGCCAGATCTGTGCCTTGCCACAATTCTGTCTCTGAGCTCTTCAGGCAGTTCCTTTGACCTCATGATTCTCATTTGCTCTGACATGCACTGTGAGCTGTAAGGTCTTATATAGACAGGTGTGTGGCTTTCCTAACCAAGTCCAATCAGTATAATCAAACACAGCTGGACTCAAATGAAGGTGTAGAACCATCTCAAGGATGATCAGAAGAAATGGACAGCACCTGAGTTAAATATATGAGTGTCACAGCAAAGGATTCGTCTGAAAGAAAAAAGTTATATACACCTAGGATGGCTTGAGGGTGAGTAAATCATGGGGTGAACTATACCTTTAAGTACACAATATTTGTAACAAAAACATGCTTTTATTAAATAAAATGTTTTTACTCAGTCTCTAAATTCATATTTGTGCAAAAAAGAAACTTTTATAAAACGGACAAAAGCAGGCACCTGAGCTGTTGTGTTACTCTTTTTCTAAGGCAAGGCCAGATTCCTTTTGGTTTCTCTAAAATACCCAATGAAATACACATGCGAAGACAAGCACGCATGCACACTGATGCACCTACTGACTCAGCAGAGGACAATCCAGTGGAAACATGTGAGAGGCAAATGAAGAGGAAGCACCCAATAACCCGGAGCTTTCCACATGGACTGAGTGTACTGTACGCCTTGTTTATAAGGAGCTGAGAGTGAGCAAAGCACTGGAGAACTTCATATGCCTGCGTACCTGTGGCAAGCATGGAATATTTCAACAAACAAGGAACAGACCTTCTGTATGAGCTCCTGTGTGTGTGTAAGTGGTGGCAGGAAGCCAAGCCCTGACTGATGTTCCATTCTGAAAACATTTATGTTGACCTGCTAATGCCAACCATGCCGTCGTTCAAAGAGAGCGCTAAAGAAACAGCGAAAGACAGAGAATTCAAAGACACTCTTACAAATAAAGCTTCCAATTAGGACCAAAGGGCTTTACCAGTCTGATGTCATTGGAGAACTTTTTTAGTTTCAACAAAGAACTTGTTATTCTCCAGTTCTTCAGAAAACCACCTGTGTACTGGTGTTTCAACAAACTCAGAAACAAATACACTGATCTGAAAAGCTTACAGAGTAATATTAATAAGTTTTAAACATCAACGATCTTCAAAAAAACCTAATGCAATGGAATTGCTTGTTAAGAATACACCATGATAAAGGGATAGTTCACCCAAAAATGAAAATTACCCGATTTACTCACCCTCAAGCCATCCTAGGTGTATATAAAAAAATGTCCTGGCTCTTCCAAGCTTTATAATGGCAGTTGAGATTTTGAAGCCCAAAAAAGTGCATCCATCCATTATAAAAAGTACTCCACACAGCTCTGGTGGTTAATAAAGGCCTTCTGAATCAAAGCATAAGATACTTTTATTCATTTACATAATTTAATTTTTATTTAATTTGAATGTTCTAGAGAAGAAAAGTCAAAGCCTTTTCAATAAATCCCTTCATTTCCTCTTAACAAAATGGGGACGGCACCTTGTGACACCCTCACGCTCTGACTAGAGAGCACTGTAGGTTGAAGCTGTGGTGTTCACACAGCCCGCAAGTGTATCGAAACGAAAATCCCACACATTTGCTTCCAGGAAATATGCACACACACACACACACACACACACACACACACACAGGCGTCCGAGGGCAGACTTGCACGCACTCCCCCACACGCTCCTTGTTAGCAAACAGCGTGTAACAGGGGTGAAGAGCTCATGAATAGAGTTCCAGCTACCTGCTGTGCACTTCAATTCCAGAACAAGACTCAAGGAGGACAGAGAACAGAGGGCATCATCCCTCACCTCTGCACTTTGTGTATGCCTAACAACCTCCATTTCCTAAAACCCAGGAAATCATCTCTTTTCATAAGTTGAAATCCAGGATGAAGCCCGATCTGTTCTGCCTGGGCGAACCCAAGAGCTGGCAGCAAGCTGTGCCGCCCCATGTATAAAGAGGGAAAGGCAAGTGTTTACTGATTTGGAACGTCACTTGCCTGCAGAGATGATTAGATCTTGTGCTTCTATTATAAGATATGTTATGCAGGCATGTATTTTACGTAAGTCCTTATTGTCTTGTATGATTAAGCTACATTTTCCTGCAATGCCTTGTAAGTTTAATCTTTATTTCAATTAATTGCACTATTTTAAAGGAACACTCCACTTTTTTTGAAAATAGGCTCATTTTCCAACTCCTCTAGAGTTAACAGATGGGTTTTATCATTTTTTAATCCATTCAGCCGATCTCCGGGTCTGCCATTAGCACTTTTAGCATAGCTTAGCATAAATCACTAAATCAGATTAGACCATTAGCATCTCGTTCAAAAATGACCAAAGATTTATGATATTTTTCCTATTTAAAACTTGACTCTTCTGTAGTTACATTGTGTACAAAGACCAACAGAAAATGAAAAGTTGTGATTTTCCAAGCTGATATGGATAGAAACTATATAATAGTCAAGGAACTTTGCTGACGTACCATGGGTGCAGCAGGTGCAATGATATTACGCAGTGCCTGAATATAGTCCCCAGCTATTTTACTATTACCTTAGTGGCTTAGTGCTGGTCATGTTTGGAAGTTACCTAGCTGGGGACTATTTTCAGGCGCTGCATAATATACTTGCGCCTGCTGCACTCATGGTACGGCAGCAAAGTTCCCTCATTATTACACCAGAAAAAGAGTATAGTTCCTATCCATATCAGCTTGGAAAATCGCAATTTTTCATTTTCTGTCGGTCTTAGTACATGATGCAACTACAGAAGAAGTTTTAAATAGGAAAAATATCATAATTCTTTGGTCATTTTTGAACGAGATGCTAACGGTCTAATCTGATTCAGTGATTTATGCTAAACTATGCTAAAAGTGCTAGTGGCAGACAAAAACTGACACCAGTATGAAAGCAGCAGTCAAAAACTCATCTGATTACAACGATGTGGATGTCAGCTCTGCACTTTGGTATCTAGTAAAGTCCAGTCACGTCACATTTATTTATGTAGTACTTTATTTTATAGATAGCCTTAACTCAAGCAGCTTTACAGTATTAAACATGGAAAACCAGAGTCAGTGTCTGTTAGAATTACAACTGAACTGATTTTCTGTTATAAAACAGGTCTCCAGTGTTGAGTTAATAATAAAATAATGCAGCATTCCAGGCAACCCGTTACCAGTGTTTCTCCAACCTTCTACCCGTGAAAGTACACTGGAACAGCACTCAAACCCATGAATTCCCACCTGTGAACTCATACTAGATCGATGTACTCCCAGTTCCATGCTCTGACATCACATAGCCAGCAAAACAACAATGGCAGCCCCTACGGATGCATTTCCAAACATACAAATAACGTAAAATAAAAGGTATAACAGCTTCTCTTGTCTTATGTGCTGTTTTTCCTCATCTGTTTCCCTCAAATAAGCAAGGAGTAAACACCTTTGGTGATAGAAATGATTGTAAATGAGCATAGGCCCCGTACGGTCCGCCATGCTGGTTTGTTTACATCTAGCTACCACAATTCCTAGCACTCAGGCAGTTTGGCGTGACTTGTTTGGAATGCTACAAAGTCATGAGACGTGGTTTGAAGTCGTGAGTGGAACGCAGCATAATTTTATTAGTGGGAAAAAAATATTTTGTTAAAGTGATAGTTTGGTTTGAAAACTTGATTTTAACTAACTGCAACAGCTGAATAATCAATAATCAAGGATTAGTCAATTAATCGTTCCAATAATCATTAGTTTAATCGATTATCAAAATCGTCTGTTGCAGACCTACTGTCTACGCAAGGTCAGAAAGCTCTTGGATTTCATCAAAAATATCTTAATTTGTGGTCTTACGGGTTTGAAACTACATGAGTAATTAATGCCAGCATTTTCATTTTTAAGGGAGCTGTCCATTTAATAACTCTGATCTAGATGAACAGCACACTACTAAAGCAACTGAGGAACTTGGTTGCGCAATGATCAGTCAGGTAAGTGGCTCAAAAATGTGCCTGGAACTGATTGCGCATGAACAAAGATGGCAAATTTCAGACTGTGCAGTTGTGCAAACTGAGACTGATGAGAATGCCAAGACAGTTTCATCCAGTTACTAAAGCCCTCTTTGATAAAACACACAAGCACTAAACTCCACTAAACTCCACTAAACCTTTCTACGCATCTTTATGGTTTGAATTCTCTCTCGCTTTTTTTTTTTTTTGGTGGAGCTCTCTACATTTTCTGAGACTCACACCCTCATTCTTCCCCTCAGTTGACCTCCAAGCCCTATTTAAGTCCATTTGCGTCAGTGTGATTGTGTGTCTTCCCTCTTAAAATATTTAAGATGTTTTTGCTGTTAGTGTTCACTGCTGAGGTGTGCTCTGAGTACATGAGTGTGTTACAGTACACAGTCATGGTCTGCCCACTTTTAGCTATGAAACACTTAGGAGACATTATATACTGCATTATACATGAATCTTTGCAGGAATCTCCTGAAATCTTTCAGAGACGCAGGTCTGCACATGTACACTGTAAAACTACACTGTATAAACATGTTGCTAATGGCTTCCTGTTGCAGATGTTCAACTGCTGACATTGGTGTATCAATGTATTAAATGCAAGCAGTACAAATTACATTTTCTCGGAGGCATGCTGTCAAAATGCCAAAGCAGAATAACCATCATGAGAGCCTAAGGAAGAAAACATATCTTTGGAAGGCTGGATTTCTAGAGGGATATAAGGAGGAAGATGTAATGAATACGGTTTGTTCTGAAATATTCATAGGAATTGAAAAATGTTTGCCTGATCAAAGTCAGTGGGGTATAACCAACACACAAAACACAGTTTTAGTTTTAAAGTAACAAAATGTAACACAAAACAGGGAAATACATCGGAAAGAGGATCCCTGTAGACTCCTGTGACTGTGTCAATGTCATTTTGTAAAAAAAAAAAAAAATGCAAATGTTAAATTGTGTGACCATAAGTTGTCAGGACTTAAAAAATAAATAAATAAAAATTGGAAAAGAAACACAACTAACTACCAACTATTCAAAACATATATTTCACATTCATTTACATAACACTTTTTACAATACATATCGCTTTAAAATAGCTTTACAGAAGAGCCAGAGGCGACTAAGTCAAAAGAAAAATGTTATATAGTTTGTTCACACTGCGTTCACAGGGGCAAACTGTCATCTACAACACGTTTATGAGTTGACAGTTGCTAAAAATGTGTGTGATGGTGTCAGTGGCCTTTTTACTGTAAGTGTGTTTGTGTGAGCAATTAGACACTGTGCCCCATTTCCAGCAACAGAGGAATTCAGTTCACACTAGAGAAAACACTAGCCAAGTCGGACTCTCAACAGCACATGACTAGAAAGTGTGTGGTCATGAGCCAAATCAGATCAAATCAAAGTGATAGTGAAGACAAAAAAAACAGAATGATGAAAAGAAATGATTCATAAAGGAATAAACATTCAACTTAAGGGATAGTTCACCCAAAAATGAAAATTACTTACGCTGATGTCATTTCATCTTCATTCATTTTAAGGTTGAACCACTGATGTCACATGGACTATTTTAGTGATATTCTTAATACATTTTTGAGCCTTGAACATGATGAGACCCCAGAAAGCTCTCAGATTTTATCAAAAATATCTTTATTTGTGTTCTGAAGATGAACCAAGGTCACGACAGAATTTTCATTTTTGGGTGAACTTTCCCTTTACCAGAATCTGTGTGGATTCCCAACTCCTCATTTACAGTATGGGTAAAAAGAGGGTGTCACTGTCACATAGTGTCTCATGATTTTGGAAAGGTCAGAGGTCAGATATGTGAATGATCTTAATATGACAACAAAGTCTCTTTGGTTTTGTTCACACTGTACATAAACCTCGCTTTGTTTAACAAATCTGATCTTTTGGACTGTTCTCTATTTTGATGAAATCTGATTTGTTTGTTGTAGTCTATATGTGACCCTGGACCACAAAACCAGTCATAAGGGTACATTTATTGAAATTGAGATTTAGACATCATCTGAAAGCTGAATAAATAAGCTTTTTTTCCATTTATGTGAAAATCTGGAATCTGAGGGTGCAAAAAAATCTAAATATTGAGAAAATCGTCTTAAAAATTGTCCAAATTAAGTTCTTTGCAATGCATAGTACTAATCAAAAATTAGTTTTTAATATATTTACAGTAGGAAATTTATAAAATATCTTCATGGAACATGATCTTTACTTAATAACCTAACGATTTTTGCCATTAAAGAAAAATCAATCATTTTGACCCATACAGTGTATTTTTGGCTATTGCTACCAATATATGTTTTGTGATCCAGGGTCACATATATGATAAATCTATCTGTCTATTTGTGCAATACATGTGACCTAAAATTGGACACTTTGTGACACTATATACACTACCATTCAAAAGTTTGGGATTGGTAAGATTTTTAAATGTTTCTAAAAAAGTCTCTTTTGCCCAACAAGGCTGCATTTACTTGATCAAAAATACAGTAAAATCAGAAATACTGTGAAATATTATTACCATTTCTATTTGAATATGTTTTAAAATGTAATTTATTCCTGTGATGCAAAGCTGGATTTTTAGCACCATCACTCCAGTCTTTAGTGTGTCACATGATTCTTCAGAAATCACTCTAATTAGCAGATTTAATGCATTAAGAAACGTTTCTTATTATTATTAACGTTAAAATTTATATCTAATGAATATAAAGTTCAAAAGAAAAGCATTTATTTGAAACCAAAAAGTCTTTACTGTCACTTTTCATTAGGGCTGTCAAACGATTAATCGCATCCAAAAGTTTATGTTTACATACTATATATTTGTGTACTGTGTATATTTATTATGTACATATAAATACACACACATACATCTATATACTAAAACAAAATATTTATATGTATATATGTTTACACCTGTATACAATTTAGATTATAAATAAATATAAATATTTTAGATATAAATCTAAAATATTTTTCCTTAATATATACATGCATGTGTGTGTATTCATATATACATAATAAATATACACAGTACACAAATATTCGCGATTAATCATTTGACAGCCCTACTTTTCATCAATTTAATGCATCCTTAATGAATAAAAATTGTACACATTGCAACCAAACAACAAAAAATACATAGAATCTGATCTGACTGCTTACAACGTAAAACGTTTATTTATTCTGATTTTATCAAGTTCTGAATAACTCAAGTTGGATATATCATAAAAAATCTGACCAATGCCTTTGATTCATACTATGGGACTTTTAAAACCAAACCAAATAATTATTATGCTATACTTAATTCAGTACATTTTCTTCCAACCTGATCTAATGACGAAAACGTACCTGTGGGAACTTTTTTGTAAGACGCAAAATACATAACACCATGTACGTTTTGTGACATATTCGATGTGAAATATCCACTGAGTGGCGCTAAAAGTGTGTTTGTTTTTTCCTCGGAACAGATGAACTTTTTTATGCTACTTTTTGTGCGATGTTGATTTGTACACCACAGTTCTGACTTGAAATGTCAGAGTCACATTTTTTTGATTTCTCACCTTTCAGCTCTTTCATTGCGATTTTTTCACAGGATTCGTACTTAAGGATTCTGCATTCTAAATCCAAATCTGTGAGAGCTGAGCTACTGAGCAAGCTTGCTGCGTCCGGAAAGGACCACCTCTAGTGTTCATTTCTGTTGGAAACAGAAGTGAAATGTACTTATTGGTACGTATTCCGTGTCTTGCGAAAAAGTTCCCACAGGTACGTTTTTGTCCTGAGATCAGGTAGTTTGCACCATATAAAAATGAACATCATTGTTTATAGGCCTAGCTGTATGTTTTAGCTCACTTTATGCCAAGAACTGCATGGGAAAAACACATATCACCTTCACGCACATAAACACCCACACCCTTAATTATCGTACCCTGGCCTCTTGTTATCAGTCTGAGTAATTAGTTGAAGTTCATAAAACAAAACCATCCGCTCTGAGCCCAAACACACTCAGCACAAGTCAAACATCGGCCCACATGAAACAGCTGCTATCTTTCTTTAAAATCTGCCGCTATAAAGGGAAAGGCAAAAAGGTGGTTGGGCATCAGAGCCAATCATCTATGAAACGGTTCCATTCCACTGACATCGGCCATAACATTAGCCTTGAGTGAGCGCAGCAACTGCCTTTCAGAGGTTAACAGCAGGAGGAGACGAGAAATAGAGCAGAAAAGGAGAGATAACGAAGGAGAGGCGAAGAAAGAAAGAGAGAACTCAAGCAAAAGCGACCGATCTGGCCGTCCCGCTTCGCCACCTGTCAAAATCGTGGGAATTTACTAACCAAATGTAAGCAATCAGTGTAAACATTGGCTAGGCCATGGAAGGC
The DNA here is from genome assembly GCA_033026305.1 of Cirrhinus molitorella. Classification (NCBI taxonomy): domain Eukaryota; kingdom Metazoa; phylum Chordata; class Actinopteri; order Cypriniformes; family Cyprinidae; genus Cirrhinus; species Cirrhinus molitorella. Next base: position 21,458,527 of record CM065132.1, on the reverse strand, counting down.
TAACCACGGTCAGAGTCCCAAAATCAACATGGCACTCAAAACCTCAGTGCCAAAGTAAAGACACAGACACCACCTCTCAGACTACCGCTGCTACACACACACGTATCAAAGACCGCTTGTAAGCGAACGCTAATCTTCAGCGAACACGCTTGTACGTTCATTAGAAACTGAAATCATCAGTCAGCGGCTAAATTAGATGGTTTAGTTTAGCGGTGGCTCTGCTTCCTTAGTTACTTCCTCTTCTTTTGAAAAAACAGAAATGAATAAGTGGGTTTTGTTGGCTCAGCAAGTCTTGTTAGCTAGATATAATCTAAAGTAGTCCTTATCATAGCATAAAATGAGATATGCAGCTTATCCTGCACTGCTATTCAGAATCTGCAGTGCCATGGAAAAAGAAATTATATTTAGCTGAGTTTGCCAGTTTGCTATCTGAATTGAATTTCATGAGAGAGACTAGGTGCCATGGAATAATGTGAAGACAATAAATGCACTACACATTTTTTTGTGTGTTGTTCGTACTGCTAGCATGTAGCAACAAATGTAAAACAAAGGCATAGTCCAGGTCTTGAACAAATGATACTCACAAGAAAGTGCTATTCAAAGAATCAGAGTCAGAAAGAGGAGTCAGAAAGAGTCTTACATTTCAGTCTCAAGCTCACAAATAATGCAGCGTTTCCAAACAAGGTGTTCATGGTTTGGGTATATACTTCATTGGAAAACATCTGAATTAAATAAGCTTTCCATTGATCATCTATGAACAATATAGAACAATATTTGGCTGAGATCTGGAATCTGAGGGTGCACAAAAATCTAAATATTGAGAAAATCACCTTTAAAGTTGTCTAATCAAAAAGTAAGTTTTGATATATTTACAGTAGGAAATTTATAAAATATCATAATGGAACATGATCTTTACTGAAAATCTTAAAATAAAAATCAATCATTTTGACCCATACAATGTATTTTTAGCTATTGCTACAAATATACCCGTGCCACTTATGACTGGTTTTGTGGTCCAGGGTAACAAATTATAACAATGTAAAATTAAAATAAATATTTGTAAACTACAATCAATCACTGAAACTCACAAAATTGTTGTATTTGTATTTATTCATTTTTATTTTATTTTAAATATACAAAAAAAGGTCAAATGACTCACTAGCTCACTAAATCCTTCAAAAACATGTCTAAACTTAACATATGACTTGTTTGACCTGAAATGATCAACTAATGTGTTTTAGCTACCTTTAAAAGTTATTTAATTAGTGAGAATACATTATTGCAAAGAAGTTACTGAAATAATTGAAGTTATGGGACGGGTTGGAGTGGATAGTGATCAGTCAAAAAGTGTTAAACATACACTAACGTTCAAAAGTTTGGGATCAGTAAGACGTAATGGTTATGTTTTTCTCTTATGCTCATCAAGGCTGCATTTATTTGATCAGAATACAGAAAAAAACTGTAATATTGCAAAATGTTATTACAATATAAAATAATGGTTTCTATTTTAATATACTTTAAAATATAATTTATTCCTGTGATGCAAACTGAATTTTTCTCAGCCATTACTGCAAGTGCCAAATGATTTTTCAGATATCATTCTAATATGTGACCCTGGACCACAAAACCAGTCATAAGGGTAAATTTTTTGAAACTGAGATTTATATGAATGATGATAGCATAGCTACACATACACACTGTTATGTGTTATCTGTGTTACTGACAGGCCGGGAAAAAAAAGAAAAAAAAAAAAAAAAAAAAGAAACTGAGATTTATATATCATCTGCAATAAACAAATTTGGTGCATGGTTTGTTAAGATATGACAATATTTGTCCAAGATACAACTATTTAAATCTCTGAAAAAAAAAATGTAAGTTCTTAGCAATACATATTACTAATCAAAAATTAAGTTTTGATATATTTACAGAAGGAAATGTAAAAAATATCTTCATGGAACATGATCTTTACTTAATATACTAATGATTTCTGGCCATTGGTACAAATATACTTGTGCAACTTAAGACTGGTTTTGCGTTCCAGATTTATTATTAGAATTAGAAATATATAATTTTTTTTAACCTTTTTTTTTAGGATTCTTTGATTCTTTGACCAGCATTTATTCAAAATACACATCTTTTCTAACAATAAGTTTAAGCTATCACTTTTTTTTAATCAATTTAACACAACCTTGCTGAATAAAACTATTATTTTCTTTAAAAAAAAAAAGAAAGAATAAAAATGTACTGACCCCACACTTTTGAACGTTAGTGTATATTGTCAGAAAAGATTTATATTTTAAGTAAATGCTGTTTAATTTTACTCATCAAAGAATCATAAAAAAATATCACAGGTTGCAAAAAAATATTAAGCTTCACAACTGTTTCCAGCATTGTTAATAATCCAGTATATTAGAATGATTTCTATGTAATGATGCTGAAAATCCAGCTTTGGTCACAGGAATGCCACAGCCTTGATAAGCATAAGAAACTTCTTTAAAAAACACTAAAAATCTTGCTGATCCCAAACTTTTGAACAGCAGTGCACATTCAAACTTCCTCAATAATGTTTAAAGCAAATTATATTTAAAGCATGAGTTTTTTGAGAGGAATCTAGACTAAAGTTGTCAAGCTCAAGCTTTGGAAAGCCAAATCTAAGATTTTTTAAACATTTTTGGTTTCCACATAATTCCCATACTGTTATTTTAGTTTTTGACAACTTTACTATTATTCTAAAGCACAGAATAAACAGCAGAGCCCGAACTTTTGACTGAAATCTATCATTTTGTATATCTGACGACAGATGACCTAAAACCATGAGGCTTTTGGAGAACTCAGGATGCCTCAAACTTATCACAAGCAGGTTTCCTCTGTCTGACACATGGCTGTGTCTGTCGAGGGAACAGGGTGTAACTCTGACCCTCCCTTTTTTCAGAAGCCCTTGAGTCAGTCAATCAGTCTGTCATGGAACTAATAATAACAACAACACCCATCACCCACATAGACATAAACATAGACAAATGACTCATGCAATGTATGCACTGTATGCACAGTAACACAAGCCAAGCTGACAGGCAAACTGCTCCTTTAAGAATGAGAAAGTGCAGGGGGAACTGTGAGGGAGGGAGAACATGCAATCGCAACGGCGGAACGTCAAATCGCTGCGCTACGCTTGTTCTTCAGAACTCCCAGTGTGCGGTTACATCAGCTGAGCAAAGGGAGAGAGGGGGAGAAAGAGAGAGAGGGGAAAAATAGGGCATTTCACAGGAGCCTACCTCACACACAGCTGCAGGGGAGGCAGGTGGCAGTTTGTCCCCTTCTGTCCTGCGGCGGAGACCCCAAACCAGTGAGCCGGTGTGGTTTGGGAGGGGGTGATCAGTGTCCTGATGCACTTTTTCCTCTCCCTTCCTGATATCTGTCTTCCTGCAGCCTGTTGCACTGCGGTCACAGCATTGCTGCGAAGTTTGTCAAACTTTCAAGTGACTGTCAACACAGAAGTGAGAGTGAAAGAGGCTGGACGGAAAGTTTTAAAAGAGACGAGTGAAAAAAAAAAGAAAGGTTTCAATTTCCTGAACTACCTTGCGCTCTCTCTCTCTCTCTCTCTCTCTCTCTCTCTCTCTCTCGCTCTCTCTCTCTGTGTTCGAGTTGTACCAGAGGCAGTGAGCTGGCTGAATCGGGACGGCAAGAGCCATCTGTTAAAACACGCCTGCCTCTTTTGCTTTACTCACATTCTCCCTCAATCGCTGAGCGACCGAGGGGTGAGGGGGAGGAGGAGGGGGAGGCAAAGAAAGAGAGATACTGAAAAAGAGAGGCTGTACTGCCTGCTGGTACCCAATCTGAACACACAAACACTCGCATTGGGCAGCACAGGCGGAGCTTGCGGACTGAGTGAGTGAAAGGGGAAAGCTTGGCTTCGGTGTGCTGTATTCATGGTTATTCATGTGGCTTCTACCTTCTGGGCTTAATAGTGTGAGTTAGTCAGAGGAACGGCGCTTTAGAGGCAGCGACGCTTATAAGTCCTACAGCTTATATTAGTACAGACAGGTGTGACATCAACATTCATATGTGTTTCCAGCAGTTTTTCAGCCAGGTGGACTTTGAATGTAACATCCAATGCAGATTAGGGCTGTCGAACGATTAATTGTGATTAATCGCATCAAAGAAATGTATTCAGTAAGATTTGAAATGTGTTTTTAAAAGAATTCTCTGCATTTATTTGATCAAAAATACAGAAAAAAACTATAATATTATAAAACATTAAAATAAAGGGTTTTCTATTTGAATATATTTTAAAATATAATTTATTCCTGTGATGCAAAGCTGATTTTAAAAAACAGGTATGACACCCCTGAGTGAGAAATCTCTGAACTAGTGCAAGAAGTCAAGAGATGTTTTATGTTTTACGCCTCTGTCGATTTTTCCATTCCTCCGCCTTCTATTCCTGAGAACGGCGAGGCGAGCGAGAATGTTCTATGAGAATGATATAAATGGTACATGGTGAACCCGTAAGGTTATCCACCGCCTCCAAGGCCTCGTGTAACAGATTTAACTAAGACCGGAATAGAACTCAAGGATTTCAGTTATCAAGGGAAACGGGAGAGAGAAACTAGATTTTTACATTTACTGAAGAAAACAGAAGTAGTGCTTGCCCCTGCAAAACTAGCCGACACCATGTTAGGGGCTTCATAGAGGTTGCCAGAGTATTGAAATATGGTTGCTAAGGTGTTCAGGTGGTTGCTAGGTGATTACATACTGCCCTAGGAGGACGACAATGATATTCTAGTGTCTATATATAGCTCAAGTCCCTCCTTCAATGTAAGTCAATGTAAAGATTTTCTGCCTGTTTTATCTGCCTTCTTTTTAACGTATAGTAGGCCTTTTTTTTTTTTTACATTTTATGTTGCTGCCTTACGTTAAACTGCTTTAAAATTACTTTTTTTTTTCTACATCAATCTAGACTCCATACATCATATTAACAAAGTAAAAGCAGAATTGTCACAACTTCGTAAATGTATAAATAATAAAAATAAGAACATGGCATAAGTATTCATACACTTAACACAGAACTTGTTGAAGCACCTTTACAGCCTCAAGTCTTTTTGGGTATGATGCAACAAGATTTGCACATCAACATTTAGCAATTATCTGCCATTCTTTGACTCACCTTTTCACCTCTAAAGCTTTCTCAGCTTGGATGTGGGCAGATACACATTTCTCCAGAAATATTTGGAGAACATTCACAGAATTGTCTATAAGCCACTCTTGCTGTGTGCTTAGGGTCATTGTCCTGGAAGGTGAATCTTCTGCCCAGTCTGAGATTCTGAGAGCTCTATACTGGGTTTTTATTAAGGTTCTCTCAATATTTTGGTGCACTGAGCTTTCCTTCTACTCTGATGAGTCACTCAGTCCCTGCCACCGAAAACCAGCCCCACAGCATGAGGCCACACATTACTTTTGGGATGGTAGTCTGCAGGTGGTGAGCAGTGATTGGTTTCCTTCAAACATGATACTTGGAATTGAGGTTCATCAGACTAGAGAATCTTGATCCTTCAGGTGTTTATTTTTGCAAATCCCAAGTGTGTTTTCATGTGTCTTCACTGAGGAGAGGATTGAGTCTTGCCACACTGCTATAAAGACTAGATTGGTGGAGTGTTGCATTGATGTTTGTCCTTCTCTAAGTTTGAGCTCATGGAGCTCAACTAGAGTGACCATCAGCTCCTTGGTCACCACTAAAAAAAAACCTTTTCCATCAATTGCTCAGTTTGGCCAGGAGGCCAGGAAACTTCTTTCATTAAGGGTAACAGAGACTACATGCTTCTGTGAACCTTCAATGCAATTTTTTTCTGAACTCTTTCTCCAGATGTGGCTTGATGCAATCCTGTCTCTGACCCCTAAAGGCAGTTTTTTTTACATCAGGGCTTGGTTTTTGCTCTGATACGCATTTTAGCTGTTAGACCTTTTATTAAGACATGTGTGTTCATTCAATTGAATTTGCTTCACTTGAAGTGCAGTGAAATCTACAAGCAATATGAATCCTCCTGAGCTAAATGTCAACTGTCCCAGATAAGGGTATGAATACTTATGCAATGGAATCATTTCAGTTTTTTATTTTTATTACATTTGCAAAGATGGTAAAACCTGTTTTTTTTTATGGTGTGTATGGCCATTATGGTGTATGGAGCGTAGATTGATGTAAAAAAAAATAATTTAAAGCAGTTTAACATAAGGCAGCAACATAACAAAATGTGACCCTGGACCACAAAACCAGTCATAAATCGCTGGGGTATATTTGTAGCAAAAACTAAAAATACATTGTATTGAGTCAAAATTATTGATTTTTCTTTTATGCTAAAAATCATTAGGATATTAAGTAAAGATCATGTTCCATTAAGATTTTGTAAATTTTCTACCGTAAATGTGTCAAAACTTAGTTTTTGATAAGTAATATGCATTGCTAGAACTTCATTTATACAACTTTAAAGGTGATTTTCTCAATATTTAGATTTTTTTGCACCCTCAGATTTCAGATTTTCAAATAGTTGAATCTTGGCCAAATATATGGTAAGCTTCTTTATTCGGCTTTCAGATGATGTATAAATCTCAATTTCCAAAAATGGACTGGTTTTGTGGTCCAGGGTCACAAATGTGGGGGAAAAAATTAAGGGGTACTGATACAGATACTGGTGTGCATCTGGTGTGATTTCCAGACATTTCAGCTGTACAAAAACAGCCCTGCTTTATATTGCAAGCTGGTATTTCTTATCAAATTATTTGAATATTATAATCATAAAAACACTGGTTTGTAGCACAGATAATGCACATTATTCTTCTTCTAGTTATTTACCTTCAGCGCCTAATGAATAAAAGTCTCACACATTTACAGAAAATAGCTTACTTTCGCATTGCAAAATAAGGTGAAAATCATAAGTCTGTAATAGCTTGGTGAAAAATTAAAGCACAAATCTCCTTAAAGCATTCCACCACATTAGATATCAATTATGTTAGCAGCAAGAATGGTAAGGTAACTCACTTTTCTGCAGGCTGGCCTATTGTGAGCCATTGGACAGGTGGAAAAGCAGCATCGAAGAAACTTTAAAGAGAGCTTTCTTCTTCCTGCAAACTTCAAGGATGGTATTTGAATATCCTGTAACAGAAAAACACAGTAAAGAAGAAAATAATAGGATGATGAAGGGAGAATAGGACAGATGAAGGTAAATGGAGTGAGGAAAAGTAGACAAATAGTTTCCATATCAAAGAAAAGTTGCCTCTCTCTGTCTTTCTGTTTATTCACAACCTCGTTCCCTCCCATTCTTTCTTGGTAATAGAGAAAAGTGCCTACCTTTTTCTCTTCTTCTTGCTGAGGCATCAAAAGCTAAAGGTTGCATATATCTATCACTGTCTGAGTGGCAGGAACCTGACGAATGCCCTGGCGCTTGCTTTCAAGAGTCATTCATTTGGAAAAGCACCACCTAGGTTTTTCCTGCTGAGCATGGTGTAGTAAAAAGCACACAGCTAGGAGATTATACAGTATCCTGAAGATCTGAATTTGCTCTATAACCAATCCCACTCTCAATCTAATGTGTGGGATGGATTAACTTTAATCTTTAGTCTTTTCAGGGAGGTCGCGTGAGAGTGACCGTGTCATGCAAAGGGGACTGGACCATGGCTTGAACTTTACTTGCTCTCACCAAACTGAGCTCCTGTAATCCAGATTAGATTAATTCACATTATGTAGAGACATCTAATCCGGATTGCAGTATTCGTGTGGTGTTCTGCACTTACCTTGCACATATGAGCACATACATGCTTTTTATGATAAACTCCACCCTTAAAGAGACAGCACACCCAAAAATGACAGTTTTTCTGTCTCATGATTAATCTCATGTTAATCTTGAGTACCTATAGAGTAGTACTGCATCGTTCATATATCCAAAAATCTATTTTAGTTTTATCATATTTACAAAAGAAAGATACAGCTTTACGATTCTTTCAGATTCTTCTCCAGAAGATTAACCAACAGTCGCACGGCGATTACTAATAAAAACACATACATTTGATGCCGTTTCACTTACTACCTGCAGTTCTGAATCATGACCAGAATCTTTTATAGCTGGGACCATTCCATCTTTCAGTATCAAACGATGTGTAAATCTAGCATCGAACTGGGCCTCCTTTTTAAAATGTTTGTCAACAAACACACTTGCAAAAAGTTTCTGCACCGGAAAAACGAACTGCATCCACTGTTACGCTGGAAGGTGAGAATAAGTAGGAAGTTTAGAATGAGAATCCAACTCTTTAACAGTGAAAATAACTTAACTTCCTTTAATAATGTAGGATTAGTCAATGCTGAAATTAGGGATAATGTAAATTAAGCACTTTTTATGATGGATGGATGTACTTTATTGGACGTCAAAATCTCAACACCCTTTTACTGCCATTATTAAGCTTGGAAGCATTTTTATTTATTTTAATATACACTGCCCTCCAAAAGTTTGGAAACGCCCCAGAAAAGTGGGGTTTTGGACAATATTGGTATGAATCCTTTTTGTTCTGTTATTAATTACTCACCCTCATGTTGCTCCAAACCTGTAAGAGCTTCGTTCATCTTTGGAACACAAATTAAGATATTTTTGATGAAATCTGATCGCTTTCTGAGCCAACAAATGTAGTAAGCACAATGTTAAAATAGTCATGTCACATCAGTGGTTCAACCGTAATATTGTGAAGCTATGAGGATACTTTTTGTGCACAAAGAAAACAAAAATAATGCCTTTATTCAACAATTTCTTCTTTTCTGTGTCTGTCTTAGACAAGTAGGCCTTTGTTCAGAACCACTGCTCTCCTTATCACTCTCTATTTATTTATTTATTTCTTACCTCATTTCCTATTCCAGTCCAGCGTCTTTTGTAATAACTTGTTGACTGTGCGTGCGTGTGTGTGTGTGTGTCTAGGCAGCTCTGGACCAAAGGCAGGCTAATCATAATATTCATTATTCATTATCAGTGTTGCCAAACAGAGCAGGTTCTGCCCCAATAGCTTCAGGCTTGAGCTCTGCCACTCAAATCAACTGCATCTACAAGGATGAATTATAATTATACAAAATCCCTCACAAATTACTACCAAGAACAGTATAACGCTGAACCCTCAGGTGAAACCCTAGCTAAAGAGACTTCAGAGGCCTCTGATTGCAATTGAAAGTGTTTCATTCGAGTGTAAGGGGAAAGATAAATAGAAGGAGCGAAAAATGAAAATTAGATGTTTGCACAAGAGGTATTAGCATAGAGGGGGAAAAAATGACAAATGTGATTTCTAATTTCTTCACTGTTTTCTCAGACGACAATGATTGAGTGAGAGCAAATCTCCTGAAAGTGTGTTTGTGGCCCAAAGTGTGTCAAAAGTTTGCAGACAAAAATTGCAATATGAACTCATTATTATTTGTTATATTTTTAAGTAATTTGGTAACACTTTACGTTAAGATCCCATTAGTTACAATTAGTTAATGCATTAGGATTTATTAATCTTCGTTAATGCTGTTCATTGCTATGTCTATTAAATCATATAAACAGGTACAACGTTTGACTTTAAAGGGGCGTAACACACAATCTCATGTTAATCTTGAGTACCTATAGAGTAGTACTGCATCGTTCATATATCCAAAAATATATTTTAGCTTTATCATATTTACAAAAGAAAGATACAGCTTTACGATTCTTTCAGATTCTTCTCCAAAAGATTGACAAGCATTCGCACAGCGATTGCCAATAAAAACACATACATTTGATGCCGTTTCACTTACCACCTGCAGTTCTGAATCATGACCGGAATCTTTTATAGCTGGGACCGCTCCATCTTTCAGTATCAAACGATGTGTAAATCTAGCATCGAACTGGGCCTCTTTTTTAAAATGTTTGTCAACAAACACACCTGCAAAATTCTGTTTCTGCACCGGAAAAACGAACTGCATCCACTGTTCAAGTAACGCTGGGTTCTTCAGGAAGCTGAGAAAGGTTTTCAATGCATTACAACCAAAACCAAACTACTTTAGAGTCATTCTTCCCAAATAAGTAGTGCAGCCAAACAATAGCACGTTGATGGGCGTGCTTTTGCGCTTGCTCTGGTCAATGTGTGCGCAGACACGCTCTTCAGAGAGAAATGCCCATACAAGGAGTTCTACCCTTCAGGATGTCATAATCGAAAAAAACTTTACAAAACTTGTAAGAAAATACTCTGTTATACGTCCAAATCGTTTTTTGAAAATTCGGCCATGTTTAGCATTAGAATCTCTTTAACAGAGTTAAATAACTTAACATGCATGAAACAGCATTGGACCCCCCCTTTAATAATGTAGGATTAGTCAATGCTGAAATTAGGGATAACGTAAATAAATGCAAATTAAGTACTTTTTATGATGGATGGATGTACTTTATTGGACGTCAAAATCTCAACACACTTTCACTGCCATTATAAAGCTTGGAAGCATTTTTATTTATTTTAATATACACTGCCTTCCACAAGTTTGGAAACACCCCAAGTGGGGATTTGGACAATATTGGTATGAATCCTTTTTAATTTGTGATAATTTTGCACTGATAAGGGACAACACAAACTACAAAAACATATTTTATTACATAAACAGTTTATACATAGAAAAAAACTTGATTCATCACAATATCCACCATTAGCAGCTATTACAGCTCTGCATAATCTGGGCATCCGAGCTGTCAGTTTATTAAAACATTGACTTGATATATTACTCCAAGCCTCCTGAAGGATTGCCCAAAGATGATTCACACTTGTGGGACACTTCTTACGGACATCACGGTCCAGTTCCTCCAATAGTAGCTTAATTGGGTTGAGGTCAGGTGATTGGGGAGGCCATTCCATGACAGACATGATGGTCTTCAATGATAATGTCAAGTTACTTTAATGTATTTGCACCAAAAAGTGATAAGGATATATGCTGATATCGTCCAAAACCACACTTTGCCTGTCTTTTTTCACAGGGGTGTTTCCAAACGTTTGGAGGGCAGTGTAACTGAAAGTCATAAACACCTAGGATGGCTTGAAGGTGAGTTAATCATGGGGTAGTTTTTATTTTTGGGTGAACTACGACCTTAACATTAACATTAAGACTAGTTTAGAAGTAATTTTCATTGTTGGCTCATGTTAACTAATTTTAACTGACATTTGTTCCCGCTTGGAGTGTATGTATAAATTATTTATTTAACTTTTTTTTGTATAAACGTGTTACCATCTTTCCCTGATGATTAAAGTATTTAAAGAATTCGCCCATAAACATGCCAAGACGCAGAGCAGAAATTTAATCCAAACAGCTGCCAGGATTAACCTAAAAATAATAAAGCGTCTTCGGCACACCCTTCAGTCCCCTCCTGATGCTCTCTGCCACAGGGGAGCACTTTTGGCAGCTATACAATCGAATGTCACAAGAAATAAAACCAGTCGAATGCCTTTGAGATGTGACATTAAAATAACTGAAGGATAAGAAAACATGTAAGCGAGAGACAGGAAAATGTAACTTCAAATGTGACCCCAACAGAACAAGATTTCTTCCTCAGGCAGGTACCTGCAAAGAATTTGTGTCAGTGATATGCTGGGAACCTGTGCTGTGGTGAGCTTCTGAGAACCGCGTGGTGTGGTTAGATGGAGATAAACTCGGGTTTACAGTAAAATGCAAGTGAAGAAGGACAGCAGTCTGCAACCGAACGGTGACAAACATCTCCCAGCAATCTGTCTGTACCTGTTACAAAGGGGGAAAACAACCGTTAACCAAGACCAACTTCATCAGAAAGTGAAAGAGAGAGTGTGTTGAATGACACATACCCTGCTCAGACTTGAGAAGGTTAATAAGGTGGAGCTGTCACAAAAAAATTACCTTCTTCCTCACTGTCGTGTATCTGACATTGTGAAGGTTACCATGACCACGTCAGAGAAAAAGAAGAAAGACGGAGATGGGAGAGAGAAAATAATAAGGCAGATAGATATGAAGACACAGCTGAGGTGAGATGATGGAACAGAGAGGATTGGAAAAGAGAAGTGTGTGTGTATAAGTGAATCCCAGCACTCTATTATAGATGTACTCTGAGTTCCAAACAAATGAATTCTCAGTTCCTGTCCCGTTCTCTCAAATAAGCATCCCAGACACAGAAGACGAGCCCACGCGTTCTCCTTCAATTATGCGCTCCGAGAGCCTCAAATACAGCTCAGACAGGAGGAAGTCGGTTTATTAGTCACGAAAGTCAAACGTGGAAATTTTTGGCTGAAATCTGATGTGTTTTTTGACTGAGAGACGAGGAGAACGTTGCCACTGAGACTGAAGCAGCATGAACACACAGTGGTGGTTTTCACGGTTCTAAAGCTGAGTGAACTGCCTACTTAGACAACATTTTAAGCATTAACAGACTCAAAGACGGTTCCAAAAAGTAATTTATGCTGCCTCCTATGGAGGCGCTCACAGAAAGTATAATTGATATTCGAGTTGACTAAACAAAAAAAATTGACTGTTAAACTTAACAGCTGTGTTTGTTAGTCAGCTGTCTTAAAAATTTAAGTTGAATCAACTCAAATTTCTAAGCTGTCAATTAGTATCATGTAACATTTCAAGTTGTCTAAACTTAAAATTTGTAGGCAGCCAGGTAACAAATTAGACTCAACAAATTGTTTTTTACAGTGGAGGGGCATGGTTAGCCAACTGCTTGCGCTAGCCTGTTACAGTTGTGTACATAATAGGCCTATATATTTCACTTACCACATAAACAGTGAGGAGAGATGACTGATAGGACAATAGTGAATGATTTGCAGATCTTGAGCACCTCTGACATCTAATCTTGTAAAATATGTGGTAAGTAACGTTAGGTCTACGCTCCATGTATTCGCGAATCTCAAAAGTGAAAGTAAAACGCAAACGCGCATGCAAAACCGGTTTCAATGCCCCACATATTAATAATGGCTCCCTGCTTATCACAATTTATGTACAGTATAATTACCCAGCGATATAATTGCGAGAGAAAGCATTGAAATATATTTTTTTCCTCCCATCTCGTGTTTAGGGATTTCATACACTCTTAAAAATAAAGGTTCCAAAAGGGTGTTTTTGCAGTGATGCCATAGAAGTTTTTGTATTAAAATACTGGTGTGTTTGATGTCCAGTGTGCAACAAAAAAGTTGATGAAAAATTAACGTAGGGCAAGCTCTGGTGACGAATGAAAAACGTGCTGTTGACTGAAGCGCAGAAGAGAAAACAAAATATTGATCACAAAATAGAAGTACAAAAGGATTTGTAAAGAAAAATGTCAAAGTATTTCAATATAAGCCAGGAGGAGACTGGTTTTCCTTTGCTGTAAACAAAACTTGGTTCTTGAGAGACTAGCATATTCTCACCAGAGCTTACACTACGTCTACCTCTTACTTTTTACACTGGAACACAACTTTCTTGTGAATGTGCGTACGGCAGTTAGCGGATGCTAGAGATTATGGTTTAAATATAGATATTTTTCTTACACAAGTTTGAAGAAATACGGTCAGTGTTTAGGCTAGTTCAAGGCACGGTTTTTGGACATTCTAAAACGCTTTATGTGAAACACTGGAGGACCAAATTAAGTACACACCTTATTAATAAAGCATACAAACAAGCAGAATGGCCCAGAATATGAACATAACCTGGTAAATTGCATGTTAAGTGTATCCCCCATAGAAAGAAAACACTTAATTAATGGACTAAGACAGTGGTATAAAAATGGCCTAATTCGCTATACAATTTATTAATAAATTATACATATAGGAAAGCAAAATAAGCACAGAATATAAACAGAAAGTGGCAAATTGCATGTTAAGCATTTTCCTCACATACAGAAATGAAGACGGTGATAAAAAAAAAATACCAAATATGCTATAGAAATTATTATAAATATTTTCTGTGTACATGCAAGTAGTGTTTTCTTCCCCATAGAAAACCTTGCTTAACATGGCTTAATATAAGAAGACAGTGAAAAAGCCCAAATAAAAAGCCCTAATGTTTATAATGTTTTACTATGGGGGAGAATACACATGAAACTCTGCACGTTCTAATTATATTTTGGGCTCGTCTGCTTTCCTGTGCGTAATATATTTTATTAGTAAACTGTGTACCAGATTTAGTCTTTTTATATTACCGTCTTTGCCCACTAGCCAACCTTAAGCGTTTTCTATGGGGGAGAAAAAGCTTATTGTGCATTACATGTTGTGTTCATCTGCTTTATTAATAGTAATGTTATTAATAAGGTTATTAGTATTTAAATTGTTATTAGTATTAATAGTGTTTATTAATACAGGATTGGGCCTCCAATGTCACTGTTTTAGTACATTAAGCCATATTAAGCGTTTTAGATTGCCCCAAAACCCTGCCTTAAACTAAGCATTGACTATGTTTATTTATACTTGAGGCCAAGTTCAAAATAAAACTCTATGAACCACTTCACTGCGAACGTACGAAGCTGTAACTCAACTGGTTTTACAAGAGAATGCAAATATCTTTGTGAGAAAAAGTTTTAATTTTTGGGTGAACTATCCATTTAAATATTAAAAAGTATTAACAGAAATACTTGTAATGCAAGTAACTGAAAAGAGGATTCAAAATGATTTAACCTAATATTTGCGTGTGCTATGTAGCCTGTGACACTTGCGTGCATGTGCACTACTGAAATTAATTTAATCATGGCTCTCAAAGGAATACTGTGTACTTTTGTAGCCAATGTAGACTGTTACATTATGGTCAACTATGAAGTTTCCTGATGTTTACGCAGCCACCTTAGAAGACTGCATTTCTAGGTTTAGGAATGGACTTACAGTCAAAGGATACTTACTGTATGTGTGTGTATGTGTGTAAGAATCAGTATCATATGAACACAGAGGTAAGCAGGACTACAGTAATGCAGTAACACTGACTTACATTTCCCTGTTACATTATACACAAGCTCGCTGCCTGACATGTGTAGCTTACACTATGTAAACCAACACACTTTTCCTGAACCGCTCGCACCATCAATTATTCATAAATGTAAATGCACTCAAATACATTATCAAGCACTTAGGGAAAAGTTGCAGCGGATCAAGCTTTCATCTGAGTTTTATCGGACGCTGGGCATCTCAATACCTGCTCGGAGCTTTCTTATGTAAGCGTATGTAAAGTTAGACTAAGAATAATGCAGCCCATTTATAATTTTGTCATTGGCTTCTGTCCCTGGGAGCATTTTGTGAGAATAGACTAGAAGTAAAAGATATTGTGCCATCACAATGTGGCTGGATGTCTCTCAGGGTCTGATGTTCCACATTCATGCTCTAAAAGCTGATATCTGTTTGGAGGGAGGGAAAACTTCCCCACAACGCACTTTATTTAAAGATGAAGTTCCAAAACAGTTCGTAAGAATGTTCCTAAGTAGAAATTCTAAGCAAAAACTTTTTTTCAAGAAGAAAATGACAGGCCATGGTGTGTGGAAAAACACCTCAAAGGCATCTCTGTGCACAATGTGTAATAATCATATTTGTGCACAGTTCTTTTAGACTGGCATGACTGGAGTTTATTTTTGAGTGCCTCAATATGCAATCTGTTGCATTCGTCTTTTTGTGCTCTTTCTAGAATGAACATCTTGTGTATGGATGCTCTCATATGTGTTGTATATTGCAATGTTTAATCAGTTCATCCAAAAACGACAGTTTGTTGAAACTGTATTCACCTTAAGGCCATCCAAGATGTAGATGAGTTTGTTTCTTCACCATAACACATTTGAAGAAATTTTGCATTACATCACTTGTTTACCAGTGGATACTCGGCAGTGAATGCGAGTCCAAACAGCTGATGAAAACAATAATTCATATAATCCACACCACTCCAGTCCATCAATTAACATTGTGTTATATCTGTAAATATTAATGTGCAAAAATACTGTTGAAATTTGAATCCTGCATGTTCTGCATGTCTCTGTGTGAATGAATGTCGCAGATCTGTGGTTTTGTTTACTACACATATGTGATCTCACTGATTTCAGCATCTGTCGTCTCACTAAATGAGGACATAAATATATGAACAACATCCCCAGAACTGCTCTGAGAGTACTTCATGGGTTTCATTTGAGTAGAACTAGTTGTAATATAACTACCTTTTTCCTGAGTGACAGCCATGATGGATTCTAACTTCCATTTGGGTGCTCATCTTCTGGTCTCTATAGAAATCCATGTTAAAACAGGGTAAAAATAAATAAATAAATAAAAAAAATAAAACTACATTTTTCCATTAAAACCACAGATAAAAATGTGCGCAAGGTTAAGCTGTGCTGTTTTTGGCTGTTACAGTATAGTATATACAGTAGTGCCATTTTATGAACCAGTGTCTTTGCTGCTAACCTTTGTTGATCCAATTAAACCATACTTCATTTTTCTCATTGCTGAAGAATTTTAACTTCCTTCTCCTACATTTCTACTGTACAGACTTCAATTTACTTTTCCTCAAGCCTTAGGCTTTTTTATTTATTTCAATATTTGGTGTGAAAGGGCTTTTACATTTGCTAAAAATCGAACAGCTCAGACTTACATTTTTAGTCTAGAACTAGGCTTAGGCCTTTTCTGTGAAACCGGCAGTATACTGCATCTCACAACTGTTTTCTACTCGCAGTTGTGAGATATAAATTCGTAATTCTGACTTTTTTCAGAATTGTGAGACATAAGCTTGCAATTGCAAGTTATAAAGTCAGAATTGTGAGATATAAACTCACAATACTGAGAAATGAAGTCAGATTTGTGTGATATAAACTTGCAATTGCAAGACAAAACTGTGCAAGACAAATAAAAATAAAAATAGAAATAAAGTTGGAATTCTGAGAAATAAAGTACAAATTTGCAAGATATAAACTCATAATTCTGACTTTAAGTTTATATCTTGCAATTGTGACTTTTTTCTCAGAATTCCAACTTTATTATTAGTTCAGATCTCACAATTCTGAGAGCATATCAGTTATTTTTTCCTCTCAAAATTAGAGTTTTGCGAGCATTTGCAAGTTTGTATATTACAATTCTGAGATAAATTCAGAATTGCGAGGCAGAAACTTGCATTTGGACAAAATGCAAAAAATGTTATTGTTTTTATCTCGTAGTTCTGAGAAAAAAAATGTAGAATTGTGAGATAAAAGTTTCAGGATTTGATTTAATTACACATGCTTTTTGATTAAAACTTAAATTAATCATTAAAAAGGAGTGCAGAAAAATAAAAAAAAGAATACAGAATTTTGAAAAAAAAAAAATAAAAACAAAACAGAATTTGGGAAAGCCAAATCCACAGCCCTTAATACTATATGTCTGTGGATCTTGATGTGAGATGACAACAAGAAATGGATTTAGAGGAAGCTAGAGGAAGCACTATTTTCAAAATTTATCTTGTCTGCATCTTAAAGTTAAAATGTTTGTTAAATATATAAAATATTAAACTCTGTAAAACGTTAATGATGGATTTGATGATAGCCGGAAGGTGAATACATTTTCAGCAAACTTATTGTTAACTTTTTCTTTAAGAAATGCTTTTGGGACTATAAAATATTCTTAACTTCATTCATAATTCAGAAAATACCAAAAAGTAAAAGTTATTATAATGAATGATTCGTGAATCCGGCCCCAGACCTTTATAGACAGTCTGCTGGACCATTAGAAAGACAAGAGAAGCAGATCTGTGTTTATCTCCTGGGGTAACTTTCCCTCTCCTTTTGTGTTCTCCTGATGCTTCTTTG
The DNA here is from genome assembly GCA_033026305.1 of Cirrhinus molitorella. Lineage (NCBI taxonomy): Eukaryota > Metazoa > Chordata > Actinopteri > Cypriniformes > Cyprinidae > Cirrhinus > Cirrhinus molitorella. The sequence continues at coordinate 21,440,762 of CM065132.1, read as the reverse complement.
TATTTCAACAAGCCCTGAATGAGCGATGGATATTCCCGGCACACAGGCAGTCAGGAACCCTACAGATGCACCACGCTCCCTCTCACTGCCCTTTATCAAAGAGAAGCAGCGCTGTGCAAATTACACTGACCCCTATTCCTGACCCCTAGCGGCCCGCCCCTCCTCACCTCCTTTCTGCTCGCTTTTCTCGACCCTCTCTTTCAGAGCTGTTCTTTTTGTGCTCGTGTCATGTAGCTGAAAGAGGAAGTCGCCATCCGTCAGACCACCCTCACGCTCGCAGACACCCACCGAGTCGCCATGGAAACCCACTTCGGCCCCCAGAGAGAGGCATCTGCGGTCATCGCCGGACAGAGCACAATGCAAATGAGGGCTAGACGGAGAGGCTGAAGATGTTGGAAGTGGGTGCAGAGGCGGGCTAGCTGTCCTAATTTTGTCGAAGCCAGTCCTCGGATAACTCTTTTAGAGAAGTTTTGAAGAGTAAAAGCAGATGTATCGTAATGAATAATGCACGGGCGGCATTTGAAAAAACGACTTGCGCTCAGACTGTAAGCGCTGTGCAAATCTCGGCGTGTCTAGCGGTTGTGAAACAAAATAACGGAATGGCAGCAGAAGAATAGTGAGAGTTCAGCAATGCCATCTACTAGAAATACAGCCCGTATGCATACTGCATACTAACACATGCTGCTTCTGGAATTACAGATCCCTGAGGGAAATCATAATGATTAATTATACAGCCACTGCACTTTTTAATGCTTACTTTCTGTCGCAGACATTTAGGCTGTATTGATGCCTAGTCTGGTCGCACACGTATTCGCATATTTTCGTATAGCCTGCGGGCACAGAACTGCAATCATCGGGGTTCTTTTAATTAATAAATATTAATTGGGCCTGTTACCCTGAGGTGGCAAACACAGCAGGGTAAGAACTTTAAGAGTGATTATTTATCCCTCAGCTTGTTTGTTTTCTGTTCATTTATTATTTAAATATCCATAAGTGTTGATTTACTCTAAATGTCACTGTTTCCAGACTCCATTTAATAGAGAGAGTGAGGTTAACGACTGTTTACTGTGAATCATTCCCCAAGTTGTTCAGTAAATAGTTGCCTGAAGCTTCAGAGCTCAAATCAGCAATAAAAACTTGTATGATGTAATCTTGATGATACTGAAATTCAGCATTAGACATATCAACTTACATTCACACTTGTAATAACCTAGTGCATTATTAGCATATTAATGAAGGCTGTCAAATTTAAAGTGATTAAATATGTTTATTCACACTCACTTAAATGGCTGGAGGTTGCTGTGCTGTTAGCTCGTAGTATTTTTTTCCTACTGGTAGTTGCTGTTGCTGCTAGTTTGTATCAAGGTTCATTTGCTTCGCCAACTGTTGCTGTCGCTCAGGAAATCGACAACTTGCTGAACAACTGCATCATTTACTCACCTTCTGTGGAACACAAATCACAGCATTTAAAAAAAAAATCATACAGGTTTGAAATGACATGAGGGTTGGATAATGACAACTGAAATCAAGCTGAAATCAAATAAAATAGACTTAACAGTAATAATAATACAGTAAATCACATTTTGTAATGTTGTTGCTTTATGTTAGACTGCTTTAAATTCCCTTTTTTTACACATCAATCTACACTCTATACACAACAATGGCAAAGCAAAAATGGAATTGTCACAACTTAAATTTATTAAAACAAAAAAAAACTGAATTACGTACATTGCATAAGTATTCACACCTTTAACTCAGTATTTAGCTGAAGCACCTTTACAGCCTCAAGTCTTTTTGAGTATGATGCAACTAGATTTGCTTCTGCCCAGTCTGAGGTTCTAAATTCTTTGGACTGGGTTTTCCTTAAGATCTTGGTGCATTGAGCTTTTCTTCTACTCTGATGAGTCCCTTAGACTCTGCCACTGAAAAACAGCCGGACAGCATGAGGCTGCTATCAGCACACAATATTCCTTTCGGATGGTATTTGCAGGTGATGAGCAGTGCCTGGTTTCATTCAAACATGATGCTTGGAATTGAGGTTCATCAGAACAGATCATCTTGCTTCTCATAGTCTGAGGGTCCTATAGAGGCTTTGTTGCAAATTCTAAGTGTGTTTTTTTATGTGTTTTCAATGAGGAGAGGATTGAGTCTTGCCACACCACCATAAAGACTGGATTTGTGGAGTGCTGCAGTGATATTTGTCCTTCTGTAAGTTTCTCCCATATATGATCAGCATATATGATCATGAAGCTCAACTATAAACCATCAGGTTCTTGCTCACCAGGCTAACCAAAGCCCTTCTCCATCAACTGCTCAGTTTGGCCAGGAAGCCAGTTTTAGTAAGAGTCCTAGAAAGTTGTTTCAAACTTTTTCTAATAAGGATAATGGAGGCTACATGCTTCTGTGAACCTTTAATGCAACAGATTTTGTTTTTTTTACTTTTTTCCGCAGATGCCTTCATGCAATCCTGTCTCTGAGCTCAACAAACAGTTCTTTTGACCTCAGGGCTTTTTTTTTTTCTTTGATATGCATTTTCACTTGTTAGACTTTTAATTAAGATGTGTGTCATTCCAAATCATACTCATTCAATGAATTTGCCACAGGTTAACCCCACACAAAGTGTAGTAACATCTATAAGCAATATGAATGCTCCTGAGCTAAATTTCAACTGACCCAGATAAGGAAAGGAAAGAACATGACGTGTGGCCAAATATGGTGACCCATACCTTCGGGTTACAAGTCCGACTCTCTAACTATTAGGCCACGGCTGTCCTGGTTATGAATACTTATGCAATTAAATAATTTAAGTTTTTCATTATTAATTTCCATTTGTTTTTTGCTTTGCCATTATGGTATATGGAGTGTAGATTGATGTGGGGAAAAAGTCATTTTAAACAGTTTAACATAAGGCAGCAAAATAACAAAACTAATATTGGCACCCTTGGTAAATAAAAAAAAAATACAAAATTCTAACCTATCATTGAAGTAAAACCCTGGAAAGTTGAGGAAAATGTCATTATAAAACAAATGTTTTTCTCTAGTTCATGTTGGCCACAATTATTGGCACCCAATTATTGCAATGTCATTTCAAGATAACAGCTCTGAGTTTTCTCCCATAACAGTTGACAAGAGATCAGAGACCATTCCTAATCTCTCCAGATCCTTCTGATTCCCAGTTTCATGTTGTTGCTTCTTCTCTTCAGTTCAACCCACTCATTTTCTATAGAGTTCAGGTCAGGGAACTGGGGCGGCTTCATTTGTGCTCAATGAACATTTTTGTGTTGATTCTGATGTTTATTTTAGATCATTCTCCTGATGGAAGATCCAACCAATTTCCCATAAGAGTTCTAAAAGAGGCAGTCAGGTTTAGATTTTGTATCTGTTGGTATTTGATAGAATCCATGATGCCATGCATCTGAGAAATAGGCCCACAAAATTAAAGATCCAGTAGTATATTTAACCATGGACATGGGGTACTTTTTTATCCCTGTTTGAACCATCTGGTTTTATCTGACCATAGAAGCCAGTCCCATTTGAAGTTCAAGTCTTGTCTGACAACTGATATGCTGGAACCTGTTTTTGGATGAGCGAGAAGGATTTTTCTTGAAACCCTCCCGAACAACATGTGGTGTGATGTAGGTGCTGTTTGGTACTTTTTTTAGGCTTTCTGACCCAAAGACTGAACTAATCTCTGCTATTCTCCAACTATGAGAGTCTTTGGCCAACTCTCCTCCTCACCATGCATTAGAATGATATAGACACCTCTTCCAGACAGATTTAAAACATCTTTAGTTGATTTAAACTTTTGGTTTTACTCCTGATGGATCATTCAGGGAATTTGGTATTCATATTTTAGTTCCTCCCAGCTGAAAAAAAAAACAGAATAGACATCATGACAAGATTTGTAATGGTTTTACTGGTTATAATGGGACTTATAATAATTTTAATCGAAACTGTAATGGACCCTGTGGGTTCCTACTGGTAATTGGTCACTTTCTATTAATGGCTTGCTAAAACCACTAAATCCTGTATGTCCCAAAACACATTTTTAATGGTTTTAATGGTTAAAAGTTGATGGTTTGAAATGTAAAAAACATAAAAATTTCTGCCATGGTTTCTACTGAGTTTTGTTTTTTTGTTTTTTTAGCAGGGCTGTGGAACAGAAAGTCATTGCTGAAAAAAAAAATTAAATATGAATGGGAATATACGTCAGAGACATTTTACTCATAAGAATTGCTAGGGGTGCCAATAATTTTGGCCAACCTGCATTGGAGAAAAACATTTATTTCATAGTGTGAGTTTCCCCCCACTTTTACTTGTTTTACTTCAACGAAAGGTTAGAATTTTGTGAATTTTATTAATGAAAGATCAAAAACATTTATTGATTTATTTTCACAGCCGCCTTTGCTCATATTTACCAAGGGTGCCAATATTAATGGAGGGCACTGTGTGAAAACTCCTCGTTTATTTTAAATCTTTTCTTAAAAGATGTCATTACAGTATAACCGTTTGAAATTGTGCCGGTTTGCCTTTGAATATGCTAACTGCACTTATCCTTCAACACAAAACAGTGAAGTTACAGTAGATCGAGAGCGTATGTTAACTCTTCTGGAGTTTGTCGAAATTAAATCAGAGGGCTTTGCTAAAGACCAAATTCATCTGAGTGTGTTATGCTGATATGAAACCCTCAAAAGCATAAAATGCCCACTTGTCTAATTGAGGGTTTTAAAACACCGCAGCGAATAAAACATTTTGCCTCTTAACTGAAAAAGGAAGCGAATTTTATACAGGGATATGATCGCTAATGGTCTGAGTGACTGTGCTAAGTGGTTGTAACGTTAGATGGGAACTAAAACTGATGGACTCAGTGATGCAATCTGCCATGCCAACTTTGGCACTGGAAACCCGCTGCTACTGTCGCCCAAATACTCGGCATTTCATTGCGCCAACGTTCATCGCCGCCAGACATACAGGCAATGTGCACCCACTCTTCAGCTCAGCTAACTACACGTTATTGGCAGGCTTGGCGGACCATAATCACATCCCCTCCCATACACACACATACATATACACAAACACACTACTAACAAGGCCAGTTTGTGAGGCCGCTATTATGGAATCCATTGTACCACTGTATTTCCTCCCAACATTATCTGCGACAGAGCATAACAATGCATTCATTCAGTCAAAAACCATATGTCTTCATTACTCGAGGGATGAATCATCTTCTTCTGAGGGCTATTTATCCAAATATTGCGCAGCAAAAGCTTAGGCAGAGAACAGGATTATTAAATGGGTGTATCCAAGTTTTAAGCGTAACTGAATTGAAGTGGGCATCTCAAGGACAAAACAACAAACTTTTTTGCTCATCCACAAGGATGAGCACTTTAAATGGATGGGAGGAAGAATGACAGATAAAAAAGAAAGTGCAGCAGTGTGAGTATAAGAGAAAATATTGAAAGTATGATGAAATTTGTGGAGAAGTGTCGTCAGATATTAAAGTCATAAAGTCAAGAGAGGCAGACCGATGCCAGCTTACTCAAGACTGTCAATCTACTTGTCAGTTACACTATTAAACTTTCGACTTGGAGGCGTGAGTTTAAACTAAAGTTGAAAAACGTAACTTGATGCACTTAGAAAAGAAAACTGCAGAGCAAAATAAAAGGAGAGGAAAAACAGTCTAATGGTGGCATCATGGTGCAAATGATCCTACTGTGATTACCATATTCATGTACCACGGTATTAACATGGTCCTCCAAGGTACTTGTTAGCAGAGTTTTGAGAATAAATACTTGCCTTTCTAGTAACTGTTTATATTTACTTGTAAGTTTTCATCACTGTTAATTTTGTCAGCCATTTTTTATTGCTGTTTGAAACTTTTTGGTTGTCACATTTAGTTTTTGTGACAAGATTTTGGTAAAGATTTATTTTTTAATGACATTTTAGTCTCATCTTTTATTGTCAATGATACTGTATGTTAATGTATTCAGAGTAATCGTTTATTGACCTTATTTATGTCTCGTGGTAGTCATGGAAAAAGCTCGTCAACAAAGGTTTTTAATCATAGACTTTACTGATGAAATTAACACTAGTTTTCATTTGTGCTAAATTTCTTTTTACAGTATTTTTTGTGTATACTACTTATATGATTTGCTGCTGCAAATATTCAGTTATGTTCATCACGACAAATATAAAACTGCTACAGCTAGAAAGTTGGCAAATGGCAAATGTTTAGTGTCTAATTTTACAGTTTTAGAATTTTTTATTTTTTATTTTTAAATGATTACTTATTTGTTATTATTTATATACACTGCTGTTCAAAAGTTTGGGATCAGTAAGATTTTTAATGTCTTTTACGTTTTAGTTTCTTATGCTCATCAAGGCTGCGTTTCTTTGATCAAAAATACAGAAGAAATTTAATATTGTGAAATATTATTATGATTTATATTATGATTATTATGATAAAATTACATTTTTCAAATTTAATAATCATTAAATTTAACTTTATTCCTGTGATCAAATCTTAATTTTCAGCATTACTCATCTATAAATCATTCTAATATGGTGATTTATTATCAGTGTTAAAGACATTAATACATAATATTTGTCTGGAACCCTTGATACTTTTTTCAAGATTCTTTGATGAATAAAAAGTTTAAAAGAATTTTTTAAATTATGCAGTTTTTTAGAACTTTTTCTTTCAATATACACTACCGTTCAAAAGTATAGTACAAATTTTTTATTCTTTCATTTTTGAAAGAAATGAATACTTTTATTCAGCATGGATTCTGTTAAACTGATAGCAAAAACTTACATTGTTAGAAAAAATTTCTATTTTGAACAAATGAGGCTCTTTTTTACTTTTTATTCATCAAAGAATCCTTGGGGAAACAAAAAATAAATAAAAATCACAGGTTCCAAAAAAATAACTGGCAGCACAACTGTTGCCAAAATGGCTCTTTCTAATAATAAATCAGCATCTGTATATCTTATTATTATTTTTAAACAAATATATCTTAATTTGATTTTATCTTTTTTTAATGCATCAATACATTTTTATACATCAATAAACAAATAGTATGAAAATTCCCCTATGGGTGATGAGAAAAAAATATGAAATCGGAGGAAAAGCTTTTGCTTTCCCCTGAAAAACTTTGTGTTCTCTCACAAAACATTTGCTTTCTTTCACAAAACTATTGCATTCAACTGAGAAACTTTGCATTCACTCACAGAAGCACTGATATATATATTTTTTTTCACATCCACCTGATATTATTTCTATTACAAAAGTTTCTCAGAGGAACTGAAAAGTTTTGTTAGTTTTGTGAGAGTATACAGTTAACTGTGTCCTCTCTTGACTGTCTGCGAATTCGATTCGATTTTTGTCTGGTTAGTCTTCGTTTCAAAGGAGAACATTGATTTTGGGCTCATTTTTTTTATTTGCAGTTTGAATTGAACACATACTAATGCATGGCCAAATTGCAGCTTTCTTTTCCATCTGAGTTTTGCTTTGTAAACAATACAAAGAGTTGCAAATTGCTGTGCTTTGTGCTGCGTGTGTCTGTCCGCCGTTCTCAGAGATGGTCTCTCAGTCTCTCATCTTCAAGCTTCTCTGTGTGCCTCACTTTTCCCCTTTATTCTTTTAAACTTTGCCAGATGCGATAAAAGGTGAAATATCTGAGGCAGCAGTAAGGCCTCTGACAGGGTTATGAGGATCGCTTCATAACAGCTGAAAAATTCTTCAAAACGCTTGACTCTCTCATCTCACTGTCGGTGAAAGTTATAAAACACTGGTGCTGGAAAAGACGGGCATTATAAAAACTGCTTTCGGTTTTATCCCTGTTGGTTTAGGTTAGAGGTTAGAGGAAAATGTTACTCGGTTCGCTTGTACTGCCAACCTCAACACAGAGATTGGCACCTCTGTTGCACTAGACTAATTAGGGAATATGGAAGTTGAGGGCCTGTGAAATTTTAATTGGAATTTATGTCATGCTGAAGGCTCAGAGTAGAATTATAAATGGGTTTGTAAACAGATGAATAAACATAATGAAGAATTGAACAGTCTATGACACCCAGGAGACGGCAAATTACGCCAGGAACACAAAATATAAGCCCAGTCGATGGCAGGATGAATTACTAAAGGGTGTATCTGAAAATTCAGAGAAGGCACACTTTACTCTAATGAAAGCGATGCTGTTAAATGATTCATTTCAGTCTAAAACATAAATATTGTGAAAATAATATGACAAGAAGTTTATTTTATTTTAAACTGTGTAAAGAAACCTGTAGGCAATGACTTTGAGAGAGTAAGACAGCTGTGAGAAACATGTCGATTGACAACGATTTTTTAATTGCTCCTGGAAACAAGGCAGTGCCTTTAATAACAATGGTCTCTAAACCAATCTAGATTGCTATTTGGTGATAAAACATAAAGCTCCATCTCCCCTCCACTGAACCACGGCCTCGGTGCGAGCGGCGCTTACATGCAAAATGTCTTTTTCTCAAGGTCTCAGGCCCAAAGGAAGAATATATTGATCCTGTGAAAAAATAAATGGGGGTGCTGTTAGTGTTCCTAGTGTTTGTCATTCTGCCGCTTTCAACAACACTGATTATGCACATTTCTTTTGTTTGTTGGTGTAAGCTGAGAATATATTATGTGAACACTATTACAGCACAGAGCCAAGTCCCATGTGGACAATATATATTCATGGAACACCGGCGCTCCCTAAACGATAGAAACGGGGAGAAAAAAAATTCATGCAGCCTCAGCAAGGTCGAGAACAGTGTGTGCGCTATTGTTTAAAGAGCTGATTGGCTGTTTTCTTTCTGATGGCGATTCTGCATTAAACTATACATGCGTGGTGTAATCTTTGTGTAACCCAATGCAAGAACCCTGGGTATACAGTAGATAACAAGAGAAAGAACAGTGCAAAATAGAATATGATTTTAGCATTGTTATCCATTCAAACACTTGTTGGTGCTTGCTAGGGTGTTGCTGTGGAGGATGTTCTGGGTGGTTGCTAGATGTAAGCTTGTTTATAACCTTTGGATGGGCATATTTTCCATTGTTTCACTATACTAGATTGCTGCAGCATTATTCACACTATACCACTGAAAAGTTTGGGTTTAGAAGATTCTGAAAAAAAGGAATCCTCGAGGATGCAACATATTGATCCAAAAACAGCACAGATGTTTTCAACACTAAAAAAAATTCTTAAGCAAATCAGCATATTAAAATGATTTCTGAAGGATCTTGTGACACTGAAGACTAGAGTAATGATGCTGGAAATTCAGTTTTGCATCACAGAAATAAATTACATTTGAAAATAGTAATGTTATTTAACTTTTTTTTCTGAATCAAATAAATAGAGCATTGGTGAGCATAAGAGGCCAACATCATATTTTTGAAAGAAACCATTTGTCAATTTTTTGTATTGGTTTCAAATTAACGTGTAATCATTAGGCATTTAATGATATCAAAATCTCACAATAAATTACTTTCACACTGGTGTTTTAGGAAGCCAAACAAAAGAATATAATGATAACAACAACAACAACATTTTTATATTATGACAGTAATAGCCATATATTGTAAAACACTTGCACTGTAAAACAAATGAAAATTAATATTTCATAGGTATATTATTTATTTTACACTACTGTCAGGATTGCCAGCTGGAGTGCCCATGAACTCCATTAGAGGGCACTCCACCCTGAACTCTTGTCCTTGTTTATTGGACTCAATTCCCCATGTGTCCCTTGCACCTCATGTGATCATGTCATATGCTACCCTTGTCTGTGTGTCATGCTCCGATTGGTTCCTTGTTGTCATGTGTCTCGTTCCCCATTGGTTGGTTTTGTCATGTGTTCTCCTTGTCCTCTATAAAAGCTGTTTGTAGAGAGATTTAAATGGCAGATGATTGTATAGCTTTTTCCTAGTTCCCGTGTTTACCTTTCTATGTTTCCTAGTTTCCCTGTGTTTTGACCTTGGACTGTTTCCTTATTTTTATGATCATTCGCCGCCTGCCCTGACCTTTGCCTGTTTTATCGGATTACTCTTTTTGATTATTCTTTGATTATACTGTTTGCTGGTGTTCGACCCTCCCTGTCTTAACTACGTCTGTAAATAAAGCCCTGCTTTTGGATCACCAACTCCGTTGTCCACACTCCCCACATTGTAGACAACACAGGAGTGGCAACCACAAGCACTGGACATGATGGTGGCCATGATAAGTCAAGCTTCGCTGCCGCCGGAGCTTGACGATGTTGCAATAAACAAGGGCAAAAGTTCATGGTGGAGTGCCCTCTAGTGGAGTTCATGGGCACTCCAGCTGGCAATCATGACAACTACAGTATGGAAATTACAATACTTATTTCCTAATTTCTACACTTGAAAGAGATATTTTAAATTTGGACTGTAGCAGCGTTTCCCATTTAAACCAATAACTGTCAGCAATTCATACTGCACTTTTACACAAAACTCAAGCTTCAGTGAAAACAGGCTTACAAAAACGAGTCTCACTACAAATTTAGCAAAATGCTGTAATAATCAGCCAACTAAAATGTTGGGAATTGCGCAAATAAAGCATAACTGTTGCCCAAACACGCACTTAACTCAGCACATGCAATAAACGAGTTCACTGCGTTCATTCACTGTGAACAGAGCCATTCTGAGGCACGGAAAACACTGGATAATGTGCCAAAGCATAATGGCCCAAAACACAACTTTAAATACCATTTATGTTGAACAAGTTTAAATATATTTTAAAAAGTACACTTTTTGCCCAGAAGACGTTTCATATTGCCATGCGACCACAATGATATCAAGACATTTTTGCTAACGCAATATCACGATATTAAAAATACCATTACATCCCTATTAATCATCTATTTAAAATAAAGATGGCGTCTTTCTGTCTAAATGGGGAGTTCTTGGCCAAAATAAGCTGTAATGTGGATCAGACCTTATGTCAAATGTGTCACAAGTTTAGACTAATCACAATCTGATCTCTCTTTCTACATCTTGAGTCATTCACAGTAAGCATTCATTCTTGAGACAAAAAACCACAAGCCATCAAACTACACTGAATGTCACCAGTCGGTTGTTTGCCTGTCCAAGAATTTTGCAGCATAAAGAAGTGCTTGTGTGTTAGGCAGACGAACATGCCAGTGGTGAATTATAGCAAAGTTCAGATAGCCATTTACACAAAAATGTCTTTCACTAGATGTCTATTGTCTCTTATAAGTGAGTGACTCAAAATAAGTTGAGATGAAAAAGATTTTAAAGAACTGAGAGACACAATGCTTTTGCTTTTAGTATGATATGATTAAAATATGAGTTGAGAAGCTGAAATCATAAAGATTGGATGAATGAACGCACACAAAGGCTGCTAACAATATCAATTAAATTTGTTGCTATTCTACGGATAAAATTACTTCTTGATCATTGTTTCAGCTCAGTTTGAACGAAGCACTAATCTAGAAACTCTTTTTGTTTGTAAACAATGTAATGTAACTTTATATGGCATACCATGTGAGTATTTCTTTATACTTTCAACCATTTATTAACAGTGCACATACCACATCAGCATAAAGAGCAAGGCAGTGTTGTGAGTGTGTTGTCTTTATCTATTAGCAGACTGTTTGACTTATTGTCTTAGATGTCTGGAGGTGAGGAGGACAAGACTTGGGCGTTAGAGGTGGGAAGATGATTGTATCTATCCTAGACAAAATAGCTGACGTGTATATGCTTATGTTGAATATGAAAAATGCCTTGTGTTTATTGTAGAATGAGCATGTTCATTAAATGGACCAGCTAGAAAAATGCAATGGTTTTAGTATTATTTGAGCAGAACAAGCAAAATGTATAATACTAATGTGGTTAGATTTTACATTCATTAAAAATAAGTTAAGATGCAATCTTGAAAAGCAAATTTAATTCTTTCCCAGTCTTTTCTTCATTATCTTTTGCTGCAGGAGAGCAGTTGAGAGAAATTCTGTCTTCTTTGCAGGATTATTAGGACTGTACAAAGTAACATTTATCAACATTATTATAGTGAATAGCAGGCACAACAATACAACCATAGATAGATATTTATGGGTACATGATCATCATTTTTGAATACCTCCATTTGCACAGTCAACACTTCAATGTGAAAACAACATACATTTTCAAATTTATCCACTTGGAAGAGTGTATTCAAAAAGACAAAGGCAAAAACACAGGCTTTGTACAAAATAATCCAGATGCTCTGTCCACACTAGCATTTTAAAATATTTTCAAGCTTCCCATCCATGCTGAAATGTCAGAAAACCCTTATTGCACATGCGTAAAAATGCTCACAGAGATGATACAGTTGAAAGAGACCAGACATTAAGTTCTCATGCTATTCTTTTGGCAGGATCATTTTAATTAGCAAAATATCTCACCAGGTCGCACTCAATCACCATTATATGTTTTGTCTAAAATGCAGACGCCCTCACGTTATGCTGCAGAACAATAATTGCGAGTAAATTTTCTGTCACCTTTGCAAGACTGTGATGTGAAGAGTGTACAAAGTAACATATCTTTAGCAACAGTGTGAAAGTGAATAGCACACAGCAGGCACAGTTCATAAAAGTAGATATCTATCGGTACAATTATTTTTACCAGATTAAACATGTCATAGTTTTCGAATACCTCAATTTTAACAGTAATACAACATGAAAACTGAAGTACTTTTTCAATTATTTTCAAATGTATCCACTTGGGAAAACATCTTAAGAAAGCTGTGTTTTCACAGGACAAAAACAATGTCTAAAGTGTATGCATTAGGGCTTACTACTTGTTGAATTTAAAATAAAAATCCACATTTGAATGCAAAAACATTAGATTCAAATGTTTGGTGTGCATCAGACAGCCTTATTATTAATGCCACACAAGATGCGAAGAGGATGTAAGCGTTGTTGCATTTTAATGTTATTTGTTAGCCTATCCATCTAAACCCACTAGATTCAAAGCTGCTGGTTGTTCTTTCAAAATATTGCGGAAAAAGTGAACATCAATGCGGAGAAGATCTTGTTTACGGCAAAACTGAAACCAAACCATTCACTACAGAACTGTAACGCTAGCTCCGAGGAAGAGACGAGAGGTGTGAGGATCCATTTGCAGACTTTTATTAGATAACAAACACATAAACAGACAAGCAGGGTCAGCGGGGGCAAACAGTAGCAAAACAGATAATCCAAGAGAGTAGTCTAAGTCCAAGCGAACAGAGTAGTACGCGGGCAGCGGAAAACCAGGAACGAAGCAAGGGCTCGGTAGGCGGGCGGAGATCAATCAATAACGAGGGGCTTCAAGGTCGACACGGAAAAGGAAACACGGGAAAGAAACACTCGGAATTACTAGACTAGTTAATAAGACTTCGCGAAGATACTGTGGGAAAACTGGTCTATTTATACAATGAATGAAATGAACAAGATGGCCAACAGCGGTGAGAGGTGAGAGGTAACAGGAAGTCCATGAGAAGGGGATTATGGGAAATGAAGTGAATAATGGTCCATAGTGAAATGAAGGCTCCCTCTAAGGGTGAAGGGAGGGAGCCACAACGGCACAGTTCATGACAAGACCGCATATGTATTGCATGTTCAATAAGGACATATATTACTGTTGCACTTGTGTCTTGCACAAAAGAGTCGCTTGTTTAGAAAGCCATATAAAATTAGTTTAGTTCAACTTTAAAAACATGTCTCAAAACTTGGTGGGTTTCACCCTATCCCACTGAATCTCATGTTTTTAAATGAAAAAGTACTCTTTGTGATTGGTTTTCGGGTCCTTTGTATTAAACTATGCATATAAATAATAATAATAATAATAACTATTATTAGTTTTTTACTAATTGTGTGCTAATGAACACAATTATAACAGTATGTGATTTGTATGTAACTGTCATGAGATTCTGCCTATTTTCCGAACAATACATGAGTAATGCTATACAGATGTATGTAGAGATTAGCTTGATATAAAAGCTACAAATAACACATTTCAGCAACATTATATGACCAAAACAAACATTATATTGCAATCGGGAGTTATTACAGACACTCGATGTTGGTTTAAAGTGAGTTTTGAGTAAAAGCGTAGTATAAATCTTACACATTTTTTTCCTTGATGCTTCACCAGAGTCAATCACCAGCACTCATTTAGGCAAGACTGCTGCATGCTTATTGGCTCACTGACGTTGACAGGATTAACTCCTTAGGTATCGAAATTTGGTATTGAACGACAAGACATTTTTCCATACTCAGTGGTATCGAGGCTATTTGGTTGGTGCCTAGAAAGTATCAAACTCCAGAGCTATACAGTGCGACCGATTTGGTCCCGCATGCAACCTAATTTCTCAATGGTGCGACTAAAAAAAAACTGAGGTCGCACCAGTGCGACCAGCCATTCGGGAAAAAATCTCAGCTAATCTGCAAGTCTCCCTGGAGTTCAACGACATTAGGCCCATATCGTGGTCTAAACCAGTAACTTAAAAATCGGGTCGCCAGGATGATTTAAGGAAGATGTATGTATGTAACAAAGCTCAAGACTCAGGGAGAAGGATGTGGGAAGCTGCAAACGTAACTTTAGTAACAAAATAAACATTAACAATAAAATGAAAGTAAGCGGCAGCCACCTCACCGCTCAAAACGCAGGACTTTTTGTTCAGTCCTGAGTTCTGCAAGCTATTTAATCCCCTCATTATAACAAAGCCTGTAGACGTGCCTGTAGAATGCACGTTCAATACTGCCGAGAGTTTCACGCGATCGTTAAAATGAAACCAAACGTGAAACGCGCACGTGCATTCAAAAGCAATTTTAATAGCCTACCCTGTGTTTAAAGAGCGACTCCCCAGTGCGTGAAAATTAGGGTAAATAACATATCTAGGCTTTATAACAGGTGTCTAGCTCTGTATCATTCCTGAAAAATTTGGTCTCTATATGCACTTTGAATACTGAGAGAGTACAGCCTACTTTGATTATGACTGCATTTAATACGACTAGGAAAGTTGTGTTGTTTATTATTTATTTTTTATACTGTTTTTATTTATATCTTCAGTGTGTGTGTATATATATATATATATATATAATTTATGTATTAAATGTGATGCGGTCAAAAATCTGGGTGCACCTAACTTTTGTGCTGGTGCACCTAAGAAAAAAAGTTAGGCGCACCAGCGCAACCAGTGCAAAAAGTTAGTCTAGAGCCCTCAACTCGATACAAAGCCCTAAACACAAGCACTCATCAATGTGGCCGTCTGTTGTTGTTGCAGTCTCTGCTATTTTGTTGTTGTTGCTGTTGTTCCGTCTATTTAGTTTTGTTTTACTGTAAGACAATGGCCTAGAGCCAGTGCTGCCACCTTGTGGAACAACTTATTAGAGCAAAATCAAGTCAATGCGCATGTGCGTACTGCAAAGTACACATGGTTACAAAAATTGTATAGTATTCTGGTGATGAAATTTGCGCCACGCACACTGCGCTGCCCCTCACGTACACCTAAAAACCGAAGAATATTTTGGGAAAAAGAAGTTTATTCAAGTGAGGTGTTAGTATACTTCTTTTAAAAAAAGGAAATTATACTTTCAGTATGCTTTTTATGTACTTTTTGTACTTGACATCTTAGAAATGTACTTAAAATGACATTTAAGTATACATGACTTATACTTGTGCTCTTGTTATACACTAGGGGTGCCATTGCACATCTTCTATACAGAATTTCCAAAACACACCTGAAGAAGAAACTGAAACAACAGGTGCTTCCACATCCACATCTCATCAAAACCATAGATATGTAAAACTGTGTAACGTTATGGAAAAAAATGTCAACCAACGAAGAGGTTATAATGACTGTCAGGCTTTGGGGTGTTGATCAACTCTACGTTTTGATTATCATGAATAGTCTTTTTTTAAATGTTTGTTATTTATTTATTTTTTATATATGAAACTTCAAGTGTTTATAAAAAAAAGAATGCATGAAGCTAAAATAAAATGTTTTTGTTTACAAGCAGATACCCGTTCTTTCTTTCGAGGTTTTGTATGTTTGAATATAACAAAATATATACAAATGAATACCTAAATAGGGACATAGTAGTATACTTAAAGTATGATGTAAAGTTCACTTAAAGAAATCTTACAAGTATACTTGCAGTATAAAACTACTGAACTAAACTAAAATGCATAATAAAGTATTTAAACTTTATAAGTTTACTTTTAGTATACTTGCAGTACAAACTGAAAACATAGATGTAAACTAGTTGTGTGCGCTGTTATACTTAAAGTATACTTAAATGTATACTTTTATATACTTGAAAGTGGGCCAATTTAGTCCCAAGGAGTATTGAAATCGTACGCACATTTGTATACTTTATATGTATACTACTTTTTTTGTCTGAGTTAAGATTAAACTGCCACAAAATGTTTTTTTTATACTTCTACAATATCCACACACAGGAAAACTGTTTAAACTCCCTGAAAAAAATAGCTAACCAGACACTCCATTCATAAAGGGATCTAACAGGCTGAAGATATGGAAATTAAGGACTTTTTTTGGTCGTGCTTACTGCAAAAAAGCGGATCTCCATCCAGTGGCACTGGGCAAGTGGAGAATGGTAAGGCAAACAGGAAGGACAGTTCGGGTCAGAGGGATTTCAAATTAAGAGCAGAGGAAGAAGAAGAAAATACAGATCAACAGATGAGGGATAAAGAATGAGCCCAAGAAGAAGAGCGGTGGATAAACAGTCCAGAGGAAGAGCCTTTGGCTTTATATTAAAGCCAGTCTGGACTCCACCATACTCACTGGCGTACACCCACATAGACTTCCTGTGCAGGCCTCTATCTCCAGTGCCACAGTTAATACCACCACCACGCACTGCTGAGGATGTCGCATGAGGACTGATGCAGATGAGGGTGGAAGAAGCCAATGTTTGTGATGGATGGAGATTTGACAGCTTGGAGAAGAAAAAGGACAGAGGGAGAGACTCTCCAGAGAGGAAAGAGAAACAAACGTGAGAGACGTGAACTGTCTCTCCTCTCGTATGTCAGTGTTTGTAGTGCCACACTGTTCCCGCCTCAGTTCTGCTTCCCAGCTCATGCTGATAAAGATCTGTAAGTGGAGGAGGATGGCTGACCTTAAATCAGTGCCTCCCGGGGACCTTGATCAATGCGGACACGGCTACGGAAAGCTACCGGGGTTCAGAATGGGTCAGCGGCGCGGGTACAGCTGTTTTCTGAGGCGGCCCAGCTGGGATGGGTTCACCGGGTTTATCCATTCGTAAGCGCTGGTGCGGCGAGCACACTTGAGACCTCACTTTGGGTAAAAAGACTCTTGCTCGCTCTCTCCTGACAGCGTACAAGTGGACTACGCAGGAAGGGTTTTATTCGCCAAGCGCTCTTCAAGATGCCTTTGGTCTGTAGTGGCCCTGAACACCTCACGCCATAGAAATGCATTATGGGTAAGGGTAATTGAAGGCAAGGAGAAGATGCAAATGCAGAGAATGAGAGAGAACGCCAAGGGAAAAGGTTGAGCAAGTTCATGGTCTTATCCATTTTCATCAGCTTCACCACAGAAAGATACACTTGTAGCCTGGAGATCTTAGTTTGAATTCCTACTCCAAATGTCTTGCTTTTGAAATTATGGATGCCCAGATAGACTCCTTTCGCCTCTGCCTCACAAAGCATGATATTATTATCTTGCAAAACCTTGACAGTGGACTGCCATAGCAACATCTTGGAATAGAAACTAAAACACCCTGAATCTACAAAAAGTACATTTAAGATTTAAAAGTAAAGTTGTTTTGGCTACAACAAGCCAATTTCATTTAGTTTGAAGCACACTAAGTATTTTCACAAAACTAGCCTCTGTTAGGAACTATTGGGAGTGTTTTTCTTATTCAACTGGCAAACTGTTTATTCTTGTTTTAAACAAACTTTAATACATTGTTGAATTTACGCTTTCATCAGCAACAAAAAAAATTCCAATATGTCACCCTGGAAAACAAAACCAGTCATAAGTAGCACAGGGATATTTGTAGCAATAGCCCCCCCAAAAAATACACTGTATAGGTCAAAATTATTGATTATTCTTTTATGACAGAAATCATTAGGATATTAAGTAAAAACCATGTTCCATGAAGAAATTTGTTTAATTTCTAACCGTAAAAACGTTTTTTTTTTTTGAAGATTTTCAAATAGTTGTATCTCGGCCAAATATTGTCCTATCCTAACAAACCATACATCAATGGAAACCATCTCAATTTAAAAAAAAATGCCCCATATGACTGAATCTTATTTGTTAAAAAATTTCAGACCTTTATGCAATTTTTATTTTATTTATTTATTTATTTATTTGATTTTATTTTTGCCATTGGGAACTTTTTCGAATATTGATTCATGAATTCTTGATAAGTTTATTAAAGGTGCAGTATGTAATATGGGCAGCTAGCAGTTGAAATGGGAATGGCAGACCAATTTAAAAAAAAAAATCGCCTCCTTCTCTTCAGACACAATGCACATGCTTGCTCATTGCCAGATTGAGGACACGCAACAGGAACAAGTGCTATTGACAACGAAAGGCAACCAGCTTGATGAAGTTGATGAGTTGATTAATCTACGTTTTCATATTCCTCTGGTCATAGAGCTTTTTAGATGGATGCTGAGGCTTTTTTAGAATATGTGGAATCTGTGATTTTTGATCCAGTTCGTTTTCTGGCTTCCATGGCTGCAATAAGCTGTGTTTCCTGCCAACTGGCAACCCGGGGTGTTGAAATATTATTGGATAAATTGGCTGTTGGTGGAATCAGAGACCAAACCACAAACAGACATTCTGACACGCGTTTCAAAAGTAGAAAAACTGTGCGTAGCATTGTTTTTTAGAGAAACACACTTCCTAAATATCTCTACAAATATTATGGTATTTTTATTCTTTAGTATAGTCAAAAAATTACATACAGAACCTTCTTAATCAGTGTTTTTGTCTTGTTTTGTTTTCTGTAAAATATTTAGCATTGTTAAAACAGGATAACAATTTACTTTCGAACCACAATGTGTATTAAAGAGATGAAAATTCTGTCATTAATTACTCACCCTCATGTTGTTCCAAAGTTCAGCACACAAATTTTTGAAATATTTTTCAACTTCAAGAGCTTTCTGACCCTGTATAGACAAAAATGCAACTGACATGTTCAAGGCCCAGAAAAGTAGTAAGGACATTGTTCAAATAGTCATGTGACATTGATGGTTTAACCTTTTTGCGCGCAAAGAAAACTAATATAATGACTTCTTTTCCATGTCAGGCTTCAACGCAAGCATACCAGGGTGCAGTGTCCTTACTACCTTTCTGGGCCTTGAACATGGTAGCTGCGTTGCTGTATTAGTAGTTGCATCAGAAAGTTTGCAGATTTCATCAAAAATATCTCAATTGGTGTTCTGAAAGGTCTTACAGGTTTGAAACTAAATGAGGGTGAGTAACTAATGACAGAATTCATTTTTGTGTGAACTTTCCCTTTAAGACTATTTATGAGATTTAAGTGTAGCCTATTATTGTTATTCCAATGGTCAATCCTTTGTTTTTGTTTTAAACACAAACTTCAGTAAGTTTTGTTAAGACTTACAAAAACTTACCATTGGGGTACGAAAAAACGTAATTAGTAAATGTACTATTTATAAATGTACTTAATTTAACTGAACAAAATCTCATAGTAATTACTAAACTTTAACTCCAGTGCACTTTCCTCTGTGATATGCGGTGGACAAATAAATCAACAAGGCATTTTAAAAAATTATTTATTTTAAGTCCTAATTAATTGTCTGGGTGTTATCTCTTATGTAAAAAAAACTCAATTCACATCTCCAGCCAGACTCATGTCTTCAAATTAAACAGCAACATACTAAAATATAAAAGAAATACCAACCAACTATATCGATTACAAATAACAATTATTCTCAAATTCCCAGAAGGCCAAAAAGACTTGCTTATGATTGAAATGTACAATCACAGGGACTTCTGGGTCACCCAGCCGCTCAGTAACTGACTCAATTAAAATAAAAACGATTAAAAGTACATTGCTTTTTAATATAACTCGGAGTCACGATGCGCTCAGTCAACCGCTTTAAAACTCCCTCTTGCTTGCTCTGTTACCTTTATATCAGGCCAAAGGGGAATGATATTGAGACTATAACTCAAGGAGAAACTTTGTTCAAATCATGCTGTCCTTTAGAGACTACGATACAGTATCTAAATCACTCGGCCATGAATTCTTGCAATTCTTTCTGAAGGTTAGTTGCCCCTGGGAAAGAGCTGAATGACGTATACGGTTGTGAACGATTTTAACACAGCGCATAAAGACCAGAATGAGAGCGCTTCCCTCTTCCCAACTCGAGCACCTTTTGTAACCGTTATTTATTTATTTACAGACTCCATGCTAATGGAAGAGCCTTGTTGTAGCAAAATAGGCCATGTCACAATGTTCCTCTTCTAGACGCAGCGCCGAGCTAAAGATAAATCCATTAGGATGGAGCAATACGAAGAGCGAGAGAGTGGCATGAAAGGGACAGCGCTCAGCAATGGAGGAAGAAAAGGGCGAAAGAGCAAAGAAAGCAGGGAAGGAGCACATTCAAAATGAAGAAACTAGAGTAACATTTCCTGCCACTCAATTCTGTCTTTCTGCTCCGTCCTTTTCTTCCTCCTCGGCTGAATTGGAAAGAAAAGCGGGGCATTCATCTCCAGACTTCTAGTTTTTCCAGCCCACTGTGTTCGCTCCAGCCTGCTTTTGTGCTGGGCTATACTTTAGCCCTGACTGGCGGCTCTTGCACAAACCTGACTCCCATGCCCAATGGCTGGGAATTGTAGTCCAATGAGCAGGGGATGATGGGGGTCGTGGGCCAAACATGCTTTCCCACCGTGCTGAAAAGAAGTGCTTGACAGATCGGGTGGCTCGGTAGCCAGGACGACCGATGAAGACAAGGTCATTCACTTTGACCTCCACCCTGCCCCCCTGGCGGGTGGTTAGATCACTAAGCTGTTGACTAATTAATGAGTGTGTTTGTAGTCATGCTAGTTAGGATGGCTTTGACGGGAGCTTGCTCTCTTTGTGAAAGGCTTCTCTGGCGATTTATTGGCCTGTCTTTTGAGACGTGTTCAGACGGTTGTTTTCGGCGGCTCGGTGAAAAGATGCATGCATATATGCAGTGTAAACATGGCCTGTGATGTGTTTATTTTATAACATTAGCTCAATGCAGAGAAAGGACACACAAAAGCTGGAAAAATGAGCGTGTCCTGACACACACACGCAATCAAAAACCAAAGAACAATCAACGCAGCTCTGAATTGAGATGTTTCCCGGCTGGGAAAAGTACAGATCAAGCTGGTTTGTTGCTGGTCTAGCTTGACCAAGATGAATTCAGTCATCTTGTACCAGCTCAAACTCACGCAAAAATGAAAATTCTGTCATTAATTACTCACCCTCAAGTTGTTCTGAAACTGTAAGAACTTTGGTCATCTTCAGAACACCAATTAAGTTTTTTTGATTACATCAACCTCATCCAGCCCTCTTTTTGTTTTTTGTCTCATCTTAAATATCCTGTTACTATGTTACTGTGAGAAACTGCTGCAAACAATTAAGTTTGTGAGTGAACTGTCATAATGAATCTTATTTGTGAATAATTTCAGAGCTTTTTGCAAACTTTCTGCGATTAGATCAAAGGAATGAATCATGTGACTCCAGCTGTGTAGCTGATCAAATTTTGTTTGAATAACATCAAAACTAACCATGTACAGTACCTCACAGAAGTGAGTACACCTCTCACATTTTGTAAATATTTTATTACAACTTTAATGTGACAACACTGAAGAAATGACACTTTGCAACAATGTAAAGTAGTGAGTGTACAGCTTGTATAACAGTGTAAATTTGCTGTCCCCTCAAAATAACTCAACACACAGCCATTCATGTCTAAACTGCTGGTCAGAAAAGTGAAAATGCCCAAATTGGGCCCAATTAGCCATTTTCTCTCCCCAGTGTCGTGTGACTCGTTAGTGTTACAAGTCTCAGGTGTGAATGGGGAGCAGGTGTGTTAAATTTGGTGTTATCGCTCTCACTCTCTCAAACTGGTCACTGGAAGTTCAACATGGCACCTCATAGCAAAGAACTCTCTGAGGATCTGACAAAAAGAATTGTTGCTCCACATAAAGATGGAATAGGCTATAAGAAGATTGCCAAGACACTGAAACTGAGCTGCAGCACAGTGGCCAAGACCATGGACAGGTTCCACTCAGAACAGGCCTCGCCATGGTCGACCAAAGAAGTTGAGTGCACATGCTCAGCGTCATATTTAGAGGTTGTGTTTGGGAAGTAGACTTGTAAAGTAAAGATGATGCACAAGAAAGTCCGCAAACAGTTTGCTGAAGACAAACAGACTAAGGACATGGATTACTGGAACCACGTCCTGTGGTGTGATGAAACTTATTTGGTTCAGATGGTGTCAAGCGTGTGTGGCGGCTACCAGGTGAGGGGTACAAAGACAAGTGTGACTGACTGCCTACAGTCAAGCATGGTGGTGGTAGTGTCCTGGTCTGGGGCTGCATGAGTGCTGCCAGCACTGGAGAGCTACAGTTCATTGAGGGAACCATGAATGCCAGCATGTACTCTGACATACTGAAGCAAAGCATGATCCCCTCTTTCGGAGACTGGGCCGCAGGGCAGTATTCCAACATGATAACAACCCCCAAACACACCTCCACTGCCTTGCTAAAGAAGCTGAGGGTAAAGGTGATGGACTGCTAAGCATGTCTCCAGACCTAAACCCTATTGAGCATCTGTGGGGCATCCTAAAATTGAAGGTAGAGGAGTGCAAGGTTTCTAACATCCACCAGCTCCGTGATGTCACCATGGAGGAGTGGAAGAGGACTCCAGTGGCAACCTGTGAAGCTCTGGTGAACTCCATGCCCAACAGGGTTAACCGAAAGATTGCAAGTTCAAGTCCCAGGTCCGGCAGGGATTGTCAGTGGGGGGAGTGAATGATCAGTGCTCTCTCCACCCTTAATACCATGACTGAGGTGAGATCCTTGAGCAAGACACTGAATCCCCAACTGCTCCCCGGGCGCCACAGCGTTAGCAGTATGGCTGCCCACTGCTCCGGGTATGTGTTCACGGGGTGTGTTTGTTCACTACTGTGTGTGTGCACTTGGATGGGTTAAATGCAGAGCACAAATTCTGAGTATGGTTCACCATACTTGGCCACATGTCACATCCTCTCCTTTCCTTTCCTTTCCTGAAAATAATGGTGGCCACTCAAAATATTGACACTTTGGACCCTTTTTTTGGCACATTTTCACTTAGGGGTGTACTCACTTTTGTGGCCAGCGGTTTAGACATTAATGGCTGTGTGTTGAGTTATTTTAAGGGGACAGCAAATTTACACTGTTATACAAGCTGTACACTCACTGCTTTACATTGTAGCAAAGTGTCATTTCTACAGTGTTGTCACATGAAAAGATATAATAAAATATTTACAAAAATGAGAAGTGTACTTACTTCTGTGAGGTACTGTAACTAAACATTTTGTGTCTTGTTGTCAACTTTTTGAATATTGATTCTACTATGCTACAAAAAACTAATAATAATAATTAAAGGTGTTGTATGTAATATTGATAGCTAGCAGTTGAAATGGGTACTACAATCCAAATTCAAAATATTGGAGAGAGTTGTTTCTCCCATCCCCTGCTCCTTGAGGACATGCAACAGGAACAAGTGCAATTGAGAATGAAAGGCAACAAGTTGATGAGTTGATTCAGCTACACTGTCACTGGCATCCATAGCTTTTAAATGGATGCCGAGGCTTTTTAGGCCAGGTAGAATCTGCGATTTCTGATCCAGTTAATTTGCTTGCTTCCATGGCTGCAGTATGCTGTGTTTTTTGCCAAGTGGGAACCCAGGGAGGTGAAATTAGAGGTGGGAATCTTTAGGTACCTGACGATTCAAATCATTTCGATTCTTGGGGTCATGATTTGATTAAAAGTCGGTTCATGATTTTTCGATTTCTATTCATGATTTGGTCACATTTTTTGTGCACAATGGACATCAAATGCACCAGTATTTTGATACAAAAAACACACCAGTCTATAGTATTGGAAGTCCTGACTCAAGAAATCAGTGTTTCCTAATAGCTAATTATCCTAAATTTATTCCCAATAAATCAAAAATATTTTACACTTCCTATTATGGATGTGCCCAAATCCGAATACAGTGTTCGGAAAGGAAATGAAGTGCACTACGGAACCCCTAAAGGGAATAAATATGAGTTGGGAGGGAAAATGCTTTTGAAAATGCTTTTTTGAATTTTGATGCTTTCTCTCGCAATTATATTGTTGGGAAATTATACTGTATATAAATAGCGCTCTGGAAGCTGTTATTAATATGCTCGCTTTTTACTTTCACTTTCAAAATTTGCGATCGCACATACTCTGTGTATACAATGGAGCAGCAGTACTTACCAAACATTTTACAAGATTAGATGTTTGCCAGTGGTGCTCAGGTAGGGCTGCAAGATTAATCGAAGGTGATTGTCATGCGCATGTTGTCAGTGAAGCCGGTTGTGTAATCAGCAGTAAATCTCCAGCACCTGTGTTCAGGTGGAGCGGCATGTACTACACAGAGCCGTACTCCACAGAAAAGATACGCTGAATCGCGTTCATTATCGCAAACGATTTAATCGGGCGATTATGAAATCGAAAGAAATCGTTTGCGATAATGACAGCTGTTTGCGTAGCTTC
Organism: Cirrhinus molitorella; assembly: GCA_033026305.1. Lineage (NCBI taxonomy): Eukaryota > Metazoa > Chordata > Actinopteri > Cypriniformes > Cyprinidae > Cirrhinus > Cirrhinus molitorella. The sequence goes on along the minus strand of CM065132.1, from coordinate 21,415,974 downwards.
TCCTTGAACTACGGCTCTGTGTAGACATGCTGCTACACCTGAAAGCGTGTGAAAATATCACATTTAATAACGTTTTTACTCCAAACTCACTTCATATTATAATATTTATATCAGTCGAGTGTTTGAAATAAATCTTTCTGTGAGATAGTATAGCTATTTACACAGAATAAAGCACGAATGGTATTCTAAGCAGTGATAAAGGCATTGCATTATTATATACTGCATTATAAGGAAAATTATAATCAGAAGAAGTCAGATAAACCATATATTGTTGTAGTCGTGGGTTTATTAGTCACGTTGAATCAATGACAGCAGTTAAATCTTGTTTATTCAACTGCAGCGATAGCAAAGATGCGTTTCTCCCATCTTCAGTGTGGACAGGTCTGAAAGCCATCACAAACTACAAGACACCATCCCCAAGCACTGAGGCGAATCAACGACTTGCTGAAGACCTGAATGAGTTTTATTGTAGATTTGAATGCCCCCACACCTGTCCAGACGATCTCTTTTCAGAACTATTAACACCTCCAGCAACCCCCCTCTCCCCCCCTCCCACCTTACAAATCAGCGAGAATGATGTGTGCCAGGTCTTCAGGAAGAACAAAAGAAAAAAGGCACCAGGTCCAGACGGTGTGACTCCAGCCTGTCTGAAAACCTGTGCTGACGAGCTGGCCCCCATCTTCTCATATATCTTCAACAGGTCTCTGGAGATGTGTGAAGTACCTGCCTGCTTCAAACGCTCCACCATCATCCCCATTCCAAAGAAACCCAAGATAACAGGACTTAACAACTACAGACCTGTGGCACTAACGTCTGTCGTCATGAAATCATTTGAAAAACTGGTTTTAGCTTATCTGAAGGACATCACTGGACCCTTACTGGACCCCCTGCAGTTTGCTTACCGAGCAAACAGATCCGTGGATGATGCTGTAAACATGGCATTGCACTTCATTCTGCAACATCTGGACAGGCCATGGTCTTACGTGAGGATCCTGTTTGTGGACTTCAGTTCGGCCTTCAACACCATCATTCCTCCACTCCTCCAAACCAAACTGAACCAGCTTTCTGTTCCCAGCCCTATCTGTCAATGGATCAACAGCTTTCTGACAGATAGGCAACAGCAGGTGAGAATGGGGAAATTTATGTCCAGCAGCCGCACCACCAACACCGGCGCCCCTCAGGGTTGTGTTCTCTCCCCTCTGCTCTTCTCCCTCTACACCAATGATTGCACCTCTAAAGACTCCTCTGTCAAGCTCCTGAAGTTTGCAGATGACACCACTCTCATCGGCCTCATTCAGGACAGTGACGAGTCTGCCTACAGACAGGAGGTTAAAGAGCTGGCTGTCTGGTGCAGTCATAACAACCTGGAGCTCAACACGCTCAAAACTGTAGAGATGATAGTGGACTTCGGGAGGAATCCCCCTGCACTTTCCCCACTCACCATCATGGACAGCACTGTGGCTACAGTGGAGTCATTCAAGTTCCTGGGACCTTTCATCTCCCAGGACCTGAAGTGGGACACTCACATCAACTCCATTGTAAAAAAGGCCCAACAAAGGTTGCACTTCCTTCGCCAGCTGAAGAAGTTCAACCTACCACAGGAGTTGCTGAAACAGTTCTACACAGCTGTCATCGAGTCTGTTCTGTGCACATCAATAACTGTCTGGTTTGTCTCAGCTACAAAATCAGACATCAGAAGATTACAGAGAACAGTTCGGACTGCTGAGAGGATTATTGGTGCTCCCCTGCCCACCCTTCAAGAACTTTATACATCCAGAGTGAGGAAAAGAGCTCAGAAAATCACCCTGGATCCCTCACATCCAAGCCATTCCCTCTTTGAACTTTTGCCATCTGGCCGGCGCTACAGAACCCCAATTGCCAGGACAACCAGGCATAAGAACAGTTTTTTCCCACAAGCAATCCACCTTATGAACAGCTAAATGTTCACACCATCGTACAATAAAAACATGTGCAATAACCTTATATTTATTTGTTACCACCTCCATCCTAATGCACCCCCTGCATCTCTATTTTTTTTTTTTTTTTCCTTTATCATCAACAGCACAACTGTACATACCACTTATTTCTTAATTTAGTTTTCTATATATTTTTGTCTATTTATATTTAAATATGTATATTTTTTATTCTCACCTTATTGTATTTTTCTTATTGTCCGTGTTGTTGTTGTATACTGGAAGCTACTGTCACAAAAACAAATTCCTTGTATGCGCAAGCATACTTGGCAATAAAGCTCTTTCTGATTCTGATTCTATTTCTCTTCTTCTGGCGTATTTTGAGTTTCCACGTGAGAATGAGAGCGCCCTCTGGCCTTCGGATGAAGATTTACTAATTTCAGAACAGTGCTTTTCTAAAAGATACGCATGACAATCGCAGCTTTCGATTAATCCCGATTTCGATTTCACTTCGATTAATCGTGCAGCCCTATGCTCAGGATCTGCAAATCATTTGCCATATCAGTCATCTCTCCTTATTGTGTTTATGTGGTAAGTGAAATTTTCTATAATGTAATAAACCAGACAAGCACTAGCAGGCACCTAACCATTAGGGGTGTAAGATAATATTGATACACGTGTATCATGATATTTTGTTTTGGCGATACTATATCGATTCTCAAAAACACAATATCGATATAAAAACAAATCATACAAGATTCATGGCAGTTGCTTCGTTTTGAGTTCATATCCTGACCGCTAGATTGCAATCATCTTATCTCTGAACTTAAACAGTGACAGGAAATACTTGCATAAGGGCACGCCAATAATGTTGGCGTTAATGGAGGATAAAAGAATAGTGTACAAAGAAATTTAATTCAACAATCTTACAAAATACAACTTTTGCATTTAAAAATGGGTCACAGTCCGAAAAAAGTATTTGAAATATGATGAAGGTAAATCGATCCGCTCTGTGACAAGTTAGAAAGCATGTTAAATCACCTACCAGCTGGTTTCAAGTGGATTTTCCAACAAGGAAATTTATTTCCACCAGTTGCCGTTTTAAATGGAGACAGTCACTCATATTTTAACACTCGCACACATTCCCCTATACACTCACACGTGGTGTTATAGTCTGCTGCGTTCATTCTTTCCAGACATTTAATAATACACTCATCTTCTGTCTCTGACTGGAAAGCCTTGGCTGTCCACACTGAGATTTAAAGTCTTACAGTCATATATACACACACACACAAACTTTTTAATGCCTCTATTTCTGATAAGACACATCTGTCCTGCCAGGCCCGGATCCATGAGTCAGAGTCAGCAATAATGTCCTTTACTGGAACCCCAGAACAATCTGCCAAAATACTGTCGTCATCAGAGTAATTGTGTATATATCTGTGTAACTTCAGCTATGGGCACTTTTGGCCACGTGAAACCTTCACGTCATCATAAACTACAATTTTTACCAACATAGGCTCATTGGAAATATGTTAACCTATATACATTTCTGCAAAACTGAAAAAACGTACCTATATGTACAAATCACGGCAGTTTCCAGTTTAAATGGACATTAGAAGAAGTAAAAACTCCAACAGCTTTTATTTCTTTTTCACGCGAAGTATGGTTTACAAACAGAGTTTTGATTAATAAAGCCTAATTTTCACACAATTACTTGCAGAATATTACATAACGGCTTTAAAACTATTTTAACATCCTGCGCAAATGAAAACAAATACTTCTAAATGTTGTCACACATGCAGCTTCACATGCATGAGTTTTCTAATTCAGCAGGTTTTACTCGGTAGCTCACGCGATACGCCGTTGCACTTCACTTCCTGTGAAACTATGGTTCAACAAAACAGCTCAAATCTTCAAAACGAAGTTAAAATAGCACTAACTGCCTCAACAAATGTGTTTTTTTATCACTTTTGCATTTGTTGACACTATCGGTTAGGTATAGGTTGGGTTTGGTGTAGGGGATATTTCCAACATAACCTGTAGCTAAACTACTTGGATATGAACAGCCACAATACATACCTTAAGCAGGGTAATAAAAAAGCAGCAATACATGCCTGTCACTTTGAAACTGCCCCGAAACATGCAGTAAGGTACATAATTACGGTGCTGGAGTGCGGAGTAGATCAAAACCTTTCATCAAAGTTGTCCTCAAACCAAAATAATACCCGTTTTTGTCTTAGGAAAACTTTGATGAACTTTTTTGATCCACTTCAAACATTGACTAATGTAGACTTACTTATATGATTTTTACACTCTCATCACGTTATAGCCCACTAACAATTTCCAACTCTAGACACATTCATCGCAAGATAATTTTATATTTTATTTTTTTAAGTCATTCTTATCACTGTCATTTCCACCATATGTCAGAATATAATAGCGTTCTGTGGTGGAAATGACATTTTTCATTTGGTTTGTTTTTCATTATAAAAATGATTTGCCTTGATATAGCAAATTTGATTTAGTTATTATTTCGTACATGCAAAATCCAATTAAATAATTAAATTCAATTGTATTAACTTTTTTTTTTTTTTTACATTTTGCATAAGTTGTCAAAATTACAGCTTTTTAAAGAAAAACATCATAAAGAAAATAAGATTATTAGGGGGCAAAGAAAATGGCACCACAAATGAAGCACAATTTGAGAGGGGAAAAAGTATATAAATAATTTAATAATAAAAAATAGATATTAAAGTAGATACAGAATTTCAGTCATTCTTTAGGTTACCAAAGTTTTGAATGCTGGATGTTCATGTGGGATAAGAGTAATTTTTACATAATAGGCCTTTAAAAATAAGTAATTAATAAAATAAAATTAGTTGAACTAATAAATGCATATGATAAAATATTTGAATGCCTTTTTTGTCTCAGAATAATTAGATTTAATAAAAATAATTAATAATACTTTTTTTGTTGTTGTTTGTTTGTTTGTTTGTTTGTTTTTAAATGACCGTTTGTTTCGCTAGATAAGACATTTATTTCTTGGCCGGGATTGTGTAGATCCCTTTGAAACCCATTAAAGTCCACTATATGGAGAAAAATCCTGGATGTTTTCCTCAAAAACCTTAATTTCTTTTTGACTGAAGAAAGACAGATGTGAACATCTTGGATGACATGGGTGTAAGTAAATTATAAGGGATTATAAGGGATTTATTCTGAAAGAACTAATCCTTTAAAAGGTCTATAGATAAAGAAACTACAGATATCCCCAATAATTGGCATCACAGGATATGTCATCACCCTCTCAACTTCTGACCTCGTTCCTAATCACAGAGGGTCAAAAGACGGCCCACAAGGTCACAATGCATCACCCACATAGAGAAATGCCACTTAAAACCCTTTCATAAATCCACTTCATCCCTAAAAAGTCGATAACTCGATAACAGACCACCACCAAACCATCTGAATACAAGCTTTATAAAACCATTGTAAACATTCACATTCCATCAAACGTTTTTCTCTTTATGCATTACAAAAGAATTCTGAGAATTGCACAAATGCGAGACATGAATGAAGGTTTGACTCCATTTCCAGGAATCCTTTTGATAATGCTACATTACTCATAATGCATTTGAAATTGTCTAGTCACAAGCAACAAAAAGCTCAGTCAGATTTATAATATATTTGCGTTGTTGTTTAACATGTCTGTTAACAGAGTCTGTTAATCTACTGGGGTTGACTTCTATTGTGTAACTTCAATATGTTCAGCTTTTTGAAGAGAAACGAGACAAAATAATTTTGCGTTGTAATCAACATAATGCCACAAATGCTGCTGAGCGATATTCAGGGTTGACTTTTATTGTGTAACTTCAGTATGTTTTGCTTTTTGAAGCGAAACGAGACAAAATCATTTTGCGTTGTAATCAACATAATGCCACAAAGGTTGCTGAGCGATGCTGAAACTGAAATATTCTTCCTATGAAAACTGTGATCAAATGAGCCAGGGTTTTCACGTGATATTTATGTTCACCGGGCATCTGTTCGGTCAAATGTGCGTCATAATGAATGTCAGGCACTGACATCAGCTCTCCGTTGTGTTCACGTCTCAACCTTTACAAATATACTGTAACAGAGCGCTGTTATTTATAGCACGTCATCACATAACCATCCTGCATGCTGTTATAAACAGATACAATCATACATGTCTTGTTTTAATACAGAAGCCTCGTCTGTGTTTAGCTCAAACATAAACATGGACAATTATAGAGAGAAAACGAGAGGGAGATGTATGTTGGAGATGATTAACTGCTTTAATGTTTTTGTTTTATAGAATAACACTGCATTAATTCACTCACCACATGTTTACACAGCTCAATCCAAGACTCGCTTTTGCGGTTTGGCCTTTTATTTGACCACTGAGGATGGTGTCTGATTTTACACTCTGGCTCTAGTGGTGAGTGTGTGGATTTGAATGTGGAAATTATGATCAAGGGGTCATAATTCCCTTGCAAAATGAGTAAAGAGCCAGACTCACAGCAGAAGCTGCTCTGATCTGAATGTAGTTTGAGGGGAAAAATCAAATCGACTGAACATGAAGTAAAAAGCACCAGTGTTCAAAGCTTTGAGATCGATAAGATTTCCAAAAGAAGTCTCTTATGCTCACCAAAGCTGCATTTATTTGATTAAAAATACAGTAAAAACAGTAATACTGTGAAATATTATAAAAATTTTAAAAAACGTTATCTGTTTGAATGCGTTTTAAAATGTATTTTATTTCTGTGATGCAAAGCTGAATTTTAAGCATCATTACTCCAGTTTTCAGTGTCACATGATCCTTCAGAAATCATTCTAACATGCTGATTTGCTGCTTAAGAAACATTTCAGATTATTTTAAATGTTGAAAACAGTTGTGCAACTTTTTGGAGGGATTCTTTGATATATATAACGTTCTAAAATCCAGTATTTGAAATGGATATCTGATTTACCATTCAAAATGTCTATGCTGCCACTTTTAAACAATTTATTACATCCCTGTTTAAATATATAGGACAGCCTATAAAAATATTCATTGTTATCCAGCAGACAGTAGAAAACCTTTTATTAGAACTTCATTAACATAGGTGGGCCATTCTACAGAGTTGGAAACATCTTGGAAAAATTTTCTTTTTCCACAAAATTTGTATGTATGCTAAATTGTATAATATCCAAAGTACACATTTCTAGTAATTGTGCAGTTAATTCTCATATTGTATTTTCAGAAATTTTTGGAATATTTGTCCAAATTTGTCACTATCAAAACACAGTAATATATCATTTAAATAAAAGAGTTATATTGACCTATTAAGATTTTGCTTACATCTACATTGTAAATATATTTTTTGGCTATTGTATTAAAATATTTTTCAGGAGGTACATCAATAACAATTACATTTTTAACAATATTTCAAGTGTAATGAAATGAGATTTGTTGAGATTTTGATAAAAGGCAAAAAGTTGATCATTTCAAAGTTAAGGATTATAACATTAATGAATATACATTGAACCATATACTATCATAATTCAGTATACTTTATTTTTGACAAAACATCCCATCTTTTGGTAGTGACTGCACATTTTCAGTAGTGACAGTAATGTATGCAAACCACATACTAAATCACAACTAAAACATACTAAAATACTACAAAATTTGCATAACTGTACTAAAATTTTATTTCCCCAAATATGAGGATTATGTGTTCCCTTTTGCGACAATTTTAGATACTTTTGAACCTAGCTTAAAGGTTTAGTTCATTTTCCGAACAAAAATTCACAGATAATGTACTCACCCCCTTGTCATCCAAGATGTTCACTTCTTTCTTTCTTCAGTCGTAAAGAAATTTGTTTTTTGAGGAAAACATAATGAATATGTATGGTGCCCTCAAGTATGAACTTCCATAATGCAATTTAAATGCAGCTTCAAAGGGCTCTAAATGATACCAGCTGAGTAAGAAGGGTCTTATCTAGTGAACGATCTGTCATTTTCAAAACAAATTGACAATTTATATTTTTTTAACCTCAAATGCTCGTCTTGTCTCGTCTCTGCGATGCACGTGTAGTCTGTGTGATCCGGGTCAATACAGTTAGGGTATGTCGAAAAACTCTCATCTCGTTTTCTTCCCCAACCTCAAAATCGTCCTACATCACTGCAGAAATACCAATCTAGTGTTTACAAAGTGAACATACAAAGAACATCAAATGCCGTTTACAAAAAAAAGTAAAACAGCATTGTAGGATGATTTTTTTTGTAGGACGAATTTTTTTTCTGAAAGTGAACTAATCCTTTAAAGATACTAAGTAGCACATAGGTAGCTACCATAGCTCTGAACAGTTGTACACATATAAAAACTAAATGTTATGGAATAACTCTTAAAAAAGTGTGCCTAACTATAGAAAAAAAAAGGTGTTACACAGATTTTTCAGACTTTTGAACACATTTACATCAAAATGATAAGACTTATATACTCACCATGTAACTATTGGAGAAAGTGACACATAGAGTGTAGTTAAAATCAGTCTCAGCCAATAAAACATACATACACTGTTTTGGTAGTGACGTGAAAAAAAAATAAATAAATAAAATTATATATATATACTTTACTTTTTAAAGGAATCAAAAAGATACTATTTATTAGTACCCAATAAACAAAAATTTTATATATATTAAGCTGACTAATATTTTAAATATAATTGAGGGTTTCAATGGATAAAAGAAATAGATGCTTTCTAAATGTGTTTTTTTGGTTGTGGGACAGCAGTTCAGACCAATCCTGTAGAATAGCCCAGGTATACTTGATGAATACAGCAAAAGACAGACCTGTGGCAGTTGTATTATAGTGGGGACTTTCTTAAGAGTAAGAGTACAAAGGGATAGAAAGGCAATAAATGAGAAAAGAGTAAATTTGGCACCTTGTGCATTAATATTCTTTGTCTCCATGGAGACTGATCACAAAGCCTGAAATACACCACCTGTGGCCTCAGACGTGTAAACGATCAGACTCATGGATATGTTTCCATTTTTATTTCCCGCACATACACACACTTTGTCACGCAGCAACAAGGCACTGGGAAACACACAAATTATGAGCCATGCCTCAGCTGCTGTGCGTTCAACCACAATGGCTTGTCATGAAATGATTTTCAACAGCGATCGCGCTTGCAGATGTGGAACGTTAAACGTTGGGAATTCAAGCAGCGCACTCCCTCCTCCCTCTGTACGAAATGTCAGTTTCTCTTGTTACAACATGACGGTACACTTGCCCTGCGTGCAAACAGATGTATCAGACACAGGTCACAAACGGGTTGAGAAAGCATTGTCGAACAGCGCTTATATGAGAGACTGACAGAAACGTGTGTGGGGGGAAACATTATGCTGACATTATTGCTGACACATGACAAAGTCTTTATCTAGATATATTTTCTTTGACTGTTATCTAACCATTATGTGAAAGAAAAATACAAAACAGTGGTTTCGAATGATAGCAAAAGATTTTTGTTCCATGTTATTTGATGCTAAAGAAAACAAGGCTATAATGGACAGAAGTCAGCTTGGGCAACAAAATGCTGAACATACACTGTATCATTTAAAAGTTTGGGCTGGTGTGATTTTTGCAATGTTTTTGAAAGAAGTCTCTTATGCTCACCACTTTGTTTTATAGACCATCTTCAGAACACAAATTAAGATATTTCTGATGAAATCCAAGAACTTTCTGACCCTGCATAGACAGCAACACAACTAACACACACTCAGTGCCAAAAAAGGTAGAAAGGACATTGTTAAAAAGTCCATGTGACATCAGTGGTTCAACTGTAATGTTATAAAGCCAAGAGAATACACTGTAAAAAGTCATTCTGTAGGTTTGTAGATTTCATTAAATTTAATGTCTAAACTTTATTTAACAAAATTAATTTCTTGCTTTTTAAAATATTTTTTACATTAAAATTAATTAAAAATGACTAGAATAAAACCTACTCAATTCTGTTGTTAAAGATTTAGTTATATTTTTTAATCAATTCCAAATAGAGAGAATATTGAATATTGAAATCAACATGATGGAAATGAGCTGTTTTAAATTTACAAAGGTAAGGAATATTATTTAACTTATATATGAAATATCTGTTGTTAATTGTTAGAATTGTCTGCTTTATCTAATATAGGCGTCAATCAAATGAAAGATGCTAATTCGTTCATGTAGCCAATATTTTTGTATCTTAACTAATGCTGAACAAACAACGCTGTTTAATGGCTGTAGGAATTCGTTGCTCATAAAGTATGGGAAATCATTAGTGATTAACGTTAGCGCTGCCATTGCACAACGTGCACGCCGTTTCCGTCACTCTAATGCACTTCTCCATTTCAATCCCTCATGTTGGCATATTACGAATAATAATCCATGAACATAAGGTTGAAAATCGAACATCAAATAATTTTATACATCTGTGAGGACCTGACCGGAGATCCGCGTTAATCAAACAGTAAACACTGGCACACTAGCAACAGTGAAAGCATGTATCTTTAGTAAATTAAAATCCTTTGAATCTAATATTTCCTTATAGTTACACATCTTGTTATTTTGTGTTTCAGGAAAAATAATAAATGATCGATATAAATGTTCGATATTTTGGCATACAGTTATTAACTTTCCACATTTCTATTAACTTTATTTTTGCAGAATTGCAGAAGAGAACTTAAGAAGAACAACAATGACAAGAGAGAGAGACTGAAAACTGAGATTGAACTGCTGAAGCTAAAGTTTATAATGAAGTATACAAGCCATTTAGCTACTTGTTGTTTTATATAAGGGTGAGATTAATTGTTTGTTTTTTTTTCTTCATGATCAGTAGGTAGTACTTCCTCTTCAATTTAAATTCTAATAACTTCAGTAACAAATTATCGTAACAACCTAGAGTTAATTTCATGGACTTTCACAGAAAACATTCAATAGGTAATGTCTATTTATATAAGTTCAACTTATATCAACTTCAGTTTCAAATGTAAATCAGCTGTACAGAGGATAATACAGTGCCATTAGGTTTTTATTCAACAACCTCTGTTGATAGATTCAAGCACCGTTTAATTTATAAAATGTACTAAAAATGTACTTAAACTTTTTTGGGGTTTTTTTTTAATCCCATGTGATGAAGCCAAATGGTGAAAGTAGCAAGGAACAAAATATTGTGGGGGCAAAAACACTGGGTGGCTTATACAGTTTGTTGCTCACCTGTTGACATTTTTGCACCCCTGTTTTATACCACTAATTAACCTCTCTGCATAACATTATTTTTTTTTTTCTCAGGTGTTCTGTTGATATGACAAGAGAGGTGGTCATCAGCTGTATTATACAATTCCTTAGGGAACATGGAGGAGACCTCATCAATGAATTCAAAGTATGCAGTCTTTATTTTACTATACCAGAAGTGTGAATGGATATCAAAATTGTGTACTTCCTGAAGATGCCATAATATTGTTGATTGAACTTTCTGCTTAAACATGTTGAGTTTCCAATCTCATCTTTTGATCAATATTTCATAGGTTTTGAGTGTCCCTGCTGTTGAAATGAAGACCGGACAGAAATTCAACAGCTTGCGATGGCAGTAACTGTGACCAAGACAGGAGCAACCATTGACAGTACAAAGGACATTGGAAGTATTATCGAGGGGAAGAAAGTTACAGGCCTTGAAGGTGTTCACAGGGCTTGCCAAGTTCTCCTTGGTTTGACATATTCACTGAATCTCCATTATCCCAGGCATGTAAAGTATATTTTAAGGTATTTGAGAAACTTATCTTGGATGGTGGTTATAGATAAGAGTCTAGTCACTCAAGTCTAAACTGCTGACTTAAAAATCAAGTGGTTTTTAATTCTGTGGTTTCATGTTACCAAACAAAGACCTCACATATTTGAACATATTGTGTATAGAAGGAGAAAGATTCCAAAAAAAAAATGTAACTGCATTGTTTATTTTAAACAATTTGTACCTAAAAAGAAACAAAAAGACTTTGTTCTGCAGACTTGAATTTATATGCCTTAGAAAGTAATTGTGGATTTAAAAAAAAAAACAGCTGGTTCTGTTGAGAGAATATTGATGCTGTTGTAACTGTTGTTGGCAATAAAGCAGAAGTTTGTAAGTCATCTTTAATGTATGTGTCTTTTATTCATACCTGAAATTATTTAAAAACAAATCCACATTAAAAATAATTATGTGATTTTGTATTCATTATCATAGTGCTCTGATGAAAACAATATTTTTGTTTAAATTTCAATAATTTTTTTGTGTGTGCTATTTGCATCTACTCAATTTCAATGACTAATTTTTAAGGAAATGTTTGATTAATTTTAACTCATTTCTCAATAGTTGTTGAATTTAATTAATATTATTGCTTGTAATCTGTTGCCACAATTTTATTGAGTAGATGTAGTGCATTATTTTTTAGAGTGTATTTTTGTGTGCAAAGAAAACAAAAATAACGACTTACAGTGGGTACGGAAAGTATTCAGACCCCCTTAAATTTTTCACTCTTTGTTATATTGCAGCCATTTGCTAAAATCATTGGCTGCGGTGATGGTTTCTACAACTTTCTCCCATCTCCCGACTGCATCTCTGGAGCTCAGCCACAGTGATCTTTGGGTTCTTCTTTACCTCTCTCACCAAGGCTCTTCTCCCCCGATAGCTCAGTTTGGCTGGACGGCCAGCTCTAGGAAGGGTTCTGGTCGTCCCAAACGTCTTCCATTTAAGGATTATGGAGGCCACTGTGCTCTTAGGAACCTTAAGTGCAGCAGACATTTTTTTGTAACCTTGGCCAGATCTGTGCCTTGCCACAATTCTGTCTCTGAGCTCTTCAGGCAGTTCCTTTGACCTCATGATTCTCATTTGCTCTGACATGAATTGTGAGATGTAAGTCTTACATAGACAGGTGTGTGGCTTTCCTAATCAAGTCCAATCAGTATAATCAAACACAGCTGGACTCAAATGAAGGTGCAGAACCATCTCAAGGATGATCAGAAGAAATGGACAGCACATGAGTTAAATATATGAGTGTCACAGCAAAGGGTCTGAATACTTAGGACCATGTGATATTTCAGTTTTTCTTTTTTAATAAATCTGCAAAAATGTCAACAATTCTGTTTTTCTGTCAATATGGGGTGCTGTGTGTACATTAATGAGGAAAAAAAATGAACTTAAATGATTTTAGCAAATGACTGCAATATAACAAAGAGTGAAAAATTTAAGGGGGTCTGAATACTTTCTGTTCCCACTGTATAAGCTCTTCTGTGTAAGTCTTCGACACACATTCACATACCATGACGTTTTCTTTGTGCACAAAAAGTATTTCTCGTGTGAAAATAAAATACTGATAAGATGCCACATTGTGCTGCTTTTGGTTGTAAGTTTCAGCTGAAGGGAAGAGAAGCGATGCAAGTCTTCACTGCTTTCCTAGCGATAATAAGAGGAGAAAAGAATGGCAAAATGCCTGTGGATGAATAAAACTTACTAAAGACCAGCGTTTTTGTTCTCTTCACTTCAGCCCTGATGCCTTTGAGGCTTTTAGTAGACCACAGTTACTTAAAGAGCTTACAAACGGCAGAGACAAGAAATGCCAGATGCCATCCTGGCAGGATGTAAACATGCCAAAGCTTGTCATGACACCACAGACACTAAAGGACTTTCTCAGCATGGATTTTACTGGATATCCGGGGCGTTTAGAAAAAAAAAATCGATGATACAGAATTTGATTTAAGTCTACGCTTATATCCATCGCCACATGTTAGCTCTGTAGCTAAGTAGCTGTGGTCATCATATCGTTTCTGAGTTGTGTTGCAGTAAAAAGTAGCAACAGGTAACTCAAGTAGCTCACAGAGTGCAACCATTTTACATTCTTTGAAATAATGGTGCTCCCCATAGTCCAAAATGTGTTTATAACGATGCAGATTTAAAAAAAAAATAATATAAATCTTTCATGTGTTTTCTACTACATATTTCACTAAGAGACATCATTTACGTTATACTAAGCCACACAAGGAGTTCACAGAGTTCTCTTTAAAACCTCTGGATTCACCTTCAGCATCTCTGAAACATGGAGCCAAAGCTATTCCATCTATAGGTCATGAGATCGTTTTTCTTTCAGGTGTGAGGTTAATGGAGAGATGCCTATTTCCCTCACAGCGGACTCTTAAGGACATCCAAACTTCTAAAAGTGCAAATACATCAAACCACACGCAGAGTAAGTAACAAAAGAAGAATATGCGACCAAATCCTCATGCTCCTCCCTGCTCAGATATGTCCTTTCACCGAAATTCTATCAAAGCATGAACTGGTGCCAAGGCTTCCAACTGCCATATTTAACCTTGATGTGCCCTAAAAGAAATGCACGATACTGGTTCCCTCATCAAAGAGAGAGATTACTGCGAATCTCATTTGGCTGTTTGCTGCCAGTCAAGCATTTGTGCTGATTGAACTCTCGACTATATGGCAGCTAAATAATGTCTAAGCAAACACAAGCATCACATATCAGTCATTGCCAGGTTCATCTAATGACCTGAAGAGGGTGAAAGAACCTTCTGTTCATGATACAAACAGAAGATGGCGAGAGGCTTTATCACAAATAAGGCAATAAATCTCTCAGCTGCCTCTGTTGTCTTTGGCAAAGAGTGCAATTGGAAACTAGATTTCCAGAGGGAAATACCAGTGCTTGTAAGGCAGAAAACAAATAGCACTGAAGTTTTAGATAAGTTTGGTTCTGACTAGATGACTTTCAGTGGCTTACATACAAGAATCAACACTTAGTCTCTGTGCTAATAAACTGTCAAACGGCACAACATGTGTGGTCAACATTAATTAGACGTTAATATTTTTTTATTTAGCTAGGTTGCAAGCGTGACAGTAAATATTTATAATGTTACAAAAAATGTTGAACTTTATATTTATCCAAGAAATCCTGAAAATGTATCCTAGGTTCCACAAAGAATATCAGGCAGCATAACTGTTTTCAATATTGATAATAATAAAAAAAAAATCAGCTTTGCCATCACAGGAAAATCAGTTTAAAATATATAAAAAATAGATAGAAAACAGTTATTCTAAACTGAAAAGATATTATTATATATTATTAATATCTTATAGTATATATTATTTATATTAATTATAACTATTACTCCTTTTACTCTATTTTTGAATAAATAAATACAATTTTACCAACCTCAACATTTTGAACAGTAGTGTAAGGAAGACAAAACCAATAACAAATATAGCTGCAAGCAGCAATTATCGAAGTTTAAGTTGTTTAAGGCCTTTAAAGGAACACTCCACTTTTTTTGAACAGATGAGTATTACCGTTTTTGAATCCATTCAGCCAATCTCTGGCTCTGCCCGTAGCACTTTTAGCATAGCTTAGTATATAAATCAGACCATTAGCGTCTTGTTCAAAAATGATTAAATATTTTTCCTATTTAAAACTATAGTTACATTGTGTACTAAGGCCGACAGAAAATGTTGCGATTTTCCAGGTTGATATGGATAGGAACTATACTCTTATTCTGGCTTAATAATTAGGGGACTTTGGGGACTATATTCAGGCGCTGCATAATATCATTGCGCCTGCTGCACCCATGGTACGGCATCAAAATTCCTTGATTATTACGCCGGAATGAGAGTATAGTTCCTATCCATATCAGCTTGGAAAATTCAACTTTTCATTTTCTGTCAGTCTTTGTACATGATGTAACTACAGAAGAGTCAAGTTTTAAATAGGAAAAATATCGAAATTATTTGGTCATTTTTGAACGAGATGCTAATGGTCTAATCTGATTCAGTGATTTATGCTAAGCTATGCTGAAAGTGTTAACGGCAGACCCAGAGATCGACTGAATAAATTCAAAAACAGTAAAACTCATCTGTTTAACTCTAGGGGAGTTGGAAAATTAGCCTATTTTCCAAAAAAAAAAGTGGAGTGTCCCTTTAAGAATGTGTATAAAAAGGAGTTATGTTTTATTTAGCAAGTATGTAACCACTTATATTATAGATGAACAAGGCATGTATAGCCAATAGCCATTTATTAAGAAAATACATGGATTTTAAAACTTTTTAAACGGGTATAGTGCCTCCCATGGTCCGATTTTCATAAAAGTTGGCATGCTTGTTTAGAATCAAATGTTGCTCACCTATTTTCGTGAAGTTCTGAGTTTTTTGTTTTGGAAATATAGCCCTTAATAGTTATAGCTGTTTTTATAATTTATAGGGTGTCTTAAAATACCTCTGCCCCTTACTCACATTTTGGCATCTCGTTGTGATGGTGAGTCAAAAGTTAAACTTTTTTTATATATTTACTGATCTAGAATTGTGCTGCATTCGTTTTATTGAGGTTGAGCGGAAAACCTAGTACTAGTTTCCAAAAGTATGGGTTTTTTTAATTAGGAAAATATTAAATGAACATTTCATTGACAGCAGAGGTTCCTGAGAGAGAGTTCCTCAGCATAAGATGTATCAAATTATATGAATATTGTGTTGGTGTGCAAAACACCATGTGATTACAGATGCATAAAACTCGGTAGTGCCACCTAGTGGCTGATTTCTCTCAAAAGTTTTACAAACCACTAGGGCAGGTGTGTCCAAACTGGTGGGTCAATGTCCTGCAGAGTTTAGCTCCAACTTGATTCAACACACCTGACAGGAAGTTTATAGTATGCCTAGTAGGAGCCAGTTTAGCTGGTTCAGTCTAATTGAGGTTGGAGCTAAATTCTGCAGGACACTGGCCCTCCAGGACTGAGTTTGGGAACCCCTGCCTATGGCAATGAGTCAAACATGCTCACTGAGCTTTGTTCAGATCAGCCTCTGTTAACCTTGTCTAATGGGTTCTCAAATTTCATTGGCCAATGGTGGCCATGCTTTTTGAGATACGCAAATGTCCTGGACAAAGACACTGCATACCAGTTTTCAAGTCAATCGGACTAGTATAACTTATAACTATAACTTTTTTTTTGACAATTATTGATATTCACTCTCCAGAGAATCTTTCCGCACTGGTTTGGTTCCAATCAGGTGAACAACCTAGGACTACTACACAAAAGTAGTTACCAGAATATTTAGCATTTTGTCTATCATGAGCCAAGCATTCTAACAATGTAAGTCACTTGAGCCTGTGACAACAGTTTAGGTGTTTATGAACGACAGGCCGACTGGGGCGAGCCTTGGTGACGTTGTAGACGGTATGAGTACTACCATCCCTCCAAGTCTCTATAACTTGCGCTATGGTCTGCCCAATCACTTTTAGAGGAGAATGCTGATTTTTGGACATTTTAACAATTACAATAGGGTTTCGTTGCTATGCAAGGTCAAGCTTAGTTCTGTATGAAAATATTTCAATTACATCTTCCCTGTTGGTAAGAGGATCAACAGCAGATTTTCTTTAATGTTTAAACTCATCCTTCATATATTGGCTTTAAAAAAATGTATGGTTTCCAATTAAAGAACACCCACTGAAATTATCTACAAAAAGTCAGTTTGGAAACAGTCTGTACAGTAAGTGGGTTCCAGCTAAATTAATTGCAGATGTTAAGAAATCCTATGATGTGGCTGGTAAATTCTGCAGTATTCTCTCACTCTCTCTCTCTTACTGATAAGGTCTGTAGATGCCCACAGCATTTATATTTGATTTGAGAGTCATGTTGCACAAATTGGAATGTAATATATGGCTTTGTTTGGGTGAAAGTGTGCTTGGCTGTGAGTGAGACTGTAATTCTGTTTTGCTCTTAGTTTGTCTGTCTCAGCGTTGGAAAACTGATTAAGCCCAGGCACGCACACACATTTATATACACGGCTTGCGGTTTACAAGTTATAATGAAAGATGGATGTCAGAGGGGCTTGGAGGAGATGAAACCTGCTGAACATTAAAATCCCTTCTAATTAAAGAGCAAGAGTATTAGTGTGTGTGCATGTGTGTCAAACAGTGAAGATAATGGAGGACCCGTTGATGAGAAGTGTTTCACATTCCTACAGAGGTAATGAGGCGGCACAGATGATACACACACACACACACACACACACACACACACACACCTCTCAACATCAACATGCTGATAAAGTGGAAGGAACTGAAGGTCAATATGTCTAAAGCAACACAGCACAACTAATATAACGCAGACTATAAAATGTGAAAGGTGTTTGCTGTAATAGCCTTTTAGATTTACAGAGAAACTGCTTAATAATACTTATTATCATGTATGTTGTGACACACCTGACTGCAGTGATGTTCTTGGAAATGAGTACCAGGAGCATTTGTTATTAGAAATTGAATAAAAATAGTATGATTCAAAGGATAGTTCTTTCAAAAACAAAAATGTTGTCATTTACTCACCCTCAAGTTGTTCCAAAACTGTATGCATTTCAATCTTCTGTTGAAAACAAAAGATCATATTAAGAATGTTGGCAACCAACACAGCATCTGGTCTCAACTGAGTTTGACTGACAGGTGATCTGACCAATCATAACAATAAATCTGCCATTTTGTCTGAAAAACAAATCAGAGAGGAGTAGATTTATGTTGGTGCACTTGAACTTGAAAAATGGTGTGTATTGTCATCTTATCTTGCCATCAATTTCTTTAAAAAAATACAAAATTTGAAAGCTAAGACTTTATTTTCTACCAAAAGTAACTTGCTCTGTCTTGTCTGTCAGTGCATTGTCAGTGTTCTCTTTGCTTCCCAATGTATGTTAATTGATAGATTGGAGTGGCGTGGGTTACTTGTGGATTATTATGATGTTTTTATCAGCTGTTTGAACTCTCATTCTGATGGCACCCATTTACTGCAGAGGATCCATTTGTAAGCAAGTGATATAATGCAAAATTTCCCCAAATCTGTTCCAAAATCTTAGATGGCCTGAGGGTGTTCTAGTACATTTTTTGCTAATTTTAATTTCAACAACACCACCACACATCCAGCAAGTTACCAAAAGCTCTTCAAAATACCAGTATCTGGTTTCTCTGAGATATTTGTCTTGCTTGAATGATAGTACTTGGAACAAATGAGCTAAACATGCAGTTTTGGCACTGAAGTGATGTTTTACATTGACAGGTTCTCATGAAACAGCACTACTGACGAAGGCTTGTTTGAATTTGTAACCTTATATCAGTCCAAACCATTTTAAAAATAAAGAAATTGATTCTCAAAAAATGTTGGTTTGTGCAAAACAACATGCCACTCAACATAAGAAACAGAATAATATATTTTAAAAGAAACAATGGATATCTTTGCATGAAAGAAAGATTTGAAAGGGCAATGAGAGAGAGAAGCAAGGAAAGTCAATCCAAAAGGCTGCGTCACTCATTTTTATTCACCATGTTTCTCGTTTCACTGCCCCATTCGCCCTCAATCAAAAAGTGAAAAGCACTTGAGTCCTGTGGTGAATTAAAGCTTAGACCCCTGCGACTGGCCCCTGTTGCTTCATCAGCCTGTGAGTACAGCAAAGCCCACAGCAGCAGCGACGCACTGCATGAGAATCCGTCCTATGGTGCCACACAGTGTGAACCAAGCTTTGAGGAGCAGAAAGTAAGCTGTGTGTTAATCACTACAGAAAGAGCCAGAAACAGTCTGCAGTAGAGGTTTTGTTTGGAGGCCACAGAGAGTCTGTTTCAGGACCTGGAGTTCAAAGATCAAGACTGCAAACTGTTAGTGCAAATTAATATTATATACAGTGCCTTGCTGAAGTATTCATACCCCTTCTTTTTTTCACGTTTTGCTATGTTGCTGCCTTATGTTAAACTGTTTTAAATTACTTTTTTTCCCACATCAGTCTACACTCCATACACCAGGGGTCTCCAACACGTCGCTTGCGGGCTGCTGAGGTAGCTCGCCAAGATGAGGGCCCTATATTTTACGAAAACGCAGACAGAATCATGGAATCCAATCATAAAATTGGAATTTACAGTTTAACGCACAATGTCTCGGAAATTATATATAATGTTAATGCAAACCAAGAGCATAATGCTGCTACTTTTGTTGTAAAATTTAGTGAAATGAAGTGCGTGTATACTTTTGAAAACGTCCAGACTATTTTAACATATTATACCATGTTATTCCACGCATAACGGTTTGGATATATATACATTAGACCTATTTAAGAGATTTAAGTATTGTATAACATGGGTAGCTCTCAGACACTTTCTTTTTTAAAAAGTAGCTCTCGAATGAAAAAAGGTTGGAGACCCCTGCCATACACCATAATGACAAAGCAAAAATAGAATTGTCACAATTTCCTAAATTTATATATATATATATATATATATATATAAAAGACTGGAATAAGTACATTGCATAAGTATTCATACCCTTAACTCATTACGTAGCTAAAGCACCTTTACAGCCTCAAGTCTTTTTGGGTATGATGCAACAAGATTTGCACATCAACATTTGGCAATTATCTGCCATTCTTCGCCTCACCTCTTCACCTCTCAAGCTCTGTCAGTTTGGATGGGGTCTGGCAGACATTTTCAGAATTTTACTTTCGGGATGCTACTCTGCAGGTGATAAGCAGTGCCTGGTTTCCTTCAAACATGATGC
Source organism: Cirrhinus molitorella (assembly GCA_033026305.1). Taxonomy (NCBI): domain Eukaryota; kingdom Metazoa; phylum Chordata; class Actinopteri; order Cypriniformes; family Cyprinidae; genus Cirrhinus; species Cirrhinus molitorella. The sequence goes on along the minus strand of CM065132.1, from coordinate 21,395,471 downwards.
TTGGAGGTTCATCAGACCAGAGACTCTTGTTTTTCAGGCTGAGGGTCTGTTAAGTGCTTTTTTGCCAATTCCAAGTGTGTTTCCATGTGTCTTCACTGACAGGATTGAGCCTTGCCACACTGCCATAAAGATTGGATTGGTGGAGTGTTGCAGTAATGTTTGTCCTTCTGTAAGTTTCTCCCATCTGCATCTATGATCATGGAGCTCAGAGTGACCATCAGGTTCTTGGTCACCACTCCAGCCAATGTCCTTTTCCATCAACTGGTCAGTTTGGCCAGGTGGCCACCTCTAGGAAGAGTTGTGGATGTTTCATTAAGGGTAACAGAGACATGCTTGTGTGAACCTTCAATGCAGCAGAATTTTTTCTGAATTTTTACCCAGATGTGTGGCTTGATGCAATTTTACCTCAGGGCTTAGATTTTGCCCTGATATGCATTTTCAGCTGTTAGACTTTTTAGTAAGATGTGTGCGCCTTTCCAAATCATATCTATGCAATTGAATTTGCCACAGGTTAACTTCACTCGAATTGTAGTAACATCTACAAGCAATATGAATGCTCCTGAGCTAAGCTTCATCTGTCCCAGATAAGGATATGAATACTTATGCAATGGAATCATTTATATTATTTTTTATATTTTTAATACATTTACAAAGATGTTAAAAACCTGTTTTTTGCTTTGCCGTTTTGGTGTATTGAGTGTAGATTGATGTGGGAAATTAAATTAAAATAAAATTTAACATAAGGCAGCAACACAACAAAATGTGGAAAACATTAAGAGGTATGAATACTTTTGCAAGGTACTGCACATATGATGACAGAATCTTCATTTTTGGGTGTACTTAGTAAAATTCCTGATTATTTACTCACCCCATGCCATCCAAGATGTTCATGTCTTTCTTTCTTCAGTCGAAAATAAATTAAAGTTTCTGAGGAAAACATTCCAGGATTTTTCTCCATATAGTGGACTTCAATGGGGATCAGCGAGTTGAAGGTTCAAATTGCAGTTTCAGTGCAGCTTCAAAGGGCTGTACACAATCCCACAATCCCAATGCCAGAGGAATAATGGTGTTGTCTAGCAAAATGATCGGTCATTTTTGAAGAAAAATAAAAAATTATACACTTTTTAACCACAAATGCTCATCTTGCACTAGCTCTGCAATGACTTAGGATAATGACTAGGACAAAACACTCCATCTTATTTTCTCCTCCAACTTCAATATCGATCTTTCGCTAGATAAGACCCTTAATCTTAAAAAGTATTCTGGAAGTGAACTAATCTTTTAAGATCACTGATTTCTGGTCACAAAACAATATCAGTCAAACACAGTCAAAATAAAAATATGCAGTTTAAGGTACTGTGGATGTTCAAAAACTATAGCCCTAATAGGTGTTTGTGCAGTCAGCAGAGCTTGAGGATCATCCAGTGTGTCTTTCTGCTCACTTCTCTCCCCGTCACTGAATTATTCTACTGCAAACAGACCAAATGCATTTATAAACCCTGATGATCCACAGTGTCACCGCCTGGCTTATGCTGTTTAATACAAACTTTTGTCCAATCTTTGAGAAAGGAGGATGGGATTATGCAGCACATTACTCACATTAGGAGCATTTCTCTTTGCCAGCATCAGACTTTCACTGCAGGTTAATAGAGGTCTCTGTATTACAGCTGCGATTCTGAATACGTTATATGTGACTGAATATAGCTACAGTGCATTATAATAACAGCTCGGCTATATATCTCTCACAATCCCTGCAAATAATTCCTCATATCGCTTCTCTTAGAGACGCATAAAGGTTTACAGTAACCTCCGGAGGATTATGTATCAGATTTGATTGACAGGTTTATGACTTCCTGGTGGTGAGGGGGAAATAAGTTTCTCCTCATTTCAGAGACGCATCAAGGTCTGCTGTGAGAGAAGAGAAATGCCAGACATCATGTTGACTTAATAATAATCTCAATAATATAACCTTCCTCTTTTGCAGCAGATATTGCGATTGCAGTTTTATCTCCAAAGCTCCATTGTAAAACAATTTAATGAAATCTGAGGGTGCTGTGCAATGATGCTGATATCAAAAACAGAGAATGAGGTTTATTTTATAAGGCGTTAAAATTATTGGTGCTTATGACAGAGACATACTCATAATACTGAGAGTCTGTAGAGGAAACATACTCAGATACATACATACATCAAAATATACTGTAAGTTTAAGTAAAATTTCTTTATTTTAGTAGAGTCTTTTTATACAAAAGTCTCCTATGATATCCTACTGACACTGAACAATGAACAATACATACACATACATATATATACACACATTATACACACACACACACACATACAACATTAATAATAATAAGAAATGATTCTTTGAGAATCAAATCAGCATATGTGACCTTGGGCCACAAAACCAGTCTTAAGTAGCCAAAAATACACTGTATGTGTCAAAAAAAAAAAAAAATCTGAAAGAAAAAAAAAATTATGCCAAAAATCATTAGGATATTAAGTAAAGATTATGTTCCATGAAGATATTTTGTAAATTTCCTACTGTAAATATATCAAAATTTAGTTTTTGATTAGTAATATGCATTGCTAAGAACTTCATTTGGACAATTTTAAAGGCAATTTTCTCAGTATTTTTTTTTTTTTTTTGCACCCACTGATTCCAGATTTTCAAATAGTTGTATCTCAGACAATATTGTCCTACCCTAACAAACCATACAACAATGGAAAGCTTATTTATTCAGCTGTCAGATGATGTATAAATCTCAATTTAAAAAAAAAAAAAAAAAAAAAAAACACTGACCCCTATGATGGTTTTGTGGTCCAGGGTCACATATTTGAATGATTTCTGAAGGATCATGTGACACTGAAGATGTAATGAAAGAGTAATGATGCTGTAAATTCAAATTTACATCTGAGGAAATAATTACATTTTATAATATATTCACACAGAAACCAGTTATTTTAAATTGTAATAATATTTCACAATATTACTGTTTTACTGTACTGTATTAATTTTAACTGATATATTTTTTTCCCACTAATAAAAATATTTTCTCATTAGCTAACTCCACACCAAAGAGCTGCTTTATAACAGGAAATCAAGTTGTAATTCTAACTGAAGGCGACAGGTTTTTCATGTTAAATACCGTAAAACTGCTTGATTTAAGACCATCTATTGCATAAAGTACTATATAAATAAACATGATGTGACCAGACATTACAGGAGTAAGTTACAGAACTGCAGAGCTTGTGCAAACATCCACATCATTGCAATCAGATGCATTTTTAACTGCTGCTTTCACACTGCTGTCAGTTTTTGTTGTTTATTTCATTACAGAGAGTAAAGCGTGCAATATATATTTACATATTTATCCAAAAGCCGCTCAGATTCTGATGCATTTGCTCCGAAGCACTGTGTGTGTCTTTTTCTCTTGAATTGCATCCAGGAGGGCTGAATTACAGTCTTCCACTACAGCGCCACACTGGGCAAACTTTACTGGTCATTATTGCAGGCTCTTACATTAGGTTATATGAGATCAAACGACTACTCGACAACAGAACTATTTGTCGACAATCTTTTATTGTCGACATTGTCGATAATGTTGACTAATCATTTCAGCCCTATTATGTAATTTGTAAAAAAAAAAATATATATATATATATATATTTTTTTTTTACACTACTAGTCAAAAGCTTTTGAACAGTAAGATTTTTAATGTTTTTTTTTTAAGAAGTCTCTTCTGCTCGCCTGAATTTATTTGATTATAAAATAAATTTAAAATAACAGTTTTCTATTTGAATGTGTTTTAAAATGTAATTTATTCCTGTGATCAGCTACATTTTATAATGTTACAAAAGTGAGCAGAAGAGACTTCTTTAAAAAAAAAAAAAAAAAAAAACATAAAAAATCTTACTGACTGGTAGTGTAGTTGCATGGACTGCTGCTAAAAAAAATATTTTCTTCTGTACTGTATAACAGTACATGGACTAAAAGTCACAGAGCAAGAATTTTGATTTCATAGCAAATACAAATGTTGTTTTCTGAGTTGTGGAAGCTGGTGATGTGTGGAAGCGTATGCATACACCTGCCATATCAGTGTCAGGATGTTACTGATGGAGATGGCAGCTGAAAGCACTCATCTTGAAAGCTCATTCTTGTGTGTTGACTCCAGTGTTCTTTAATGTGACATTCAGCTTCAGTCCACAATAATTATTACATCAACACTTTGACCTTAACTACAGAATTGCACTTCTCACACACTCATGCATTCAGGAGAACTGTCATCCAAGTCCCATTAACCACTGAAAAAGCCTTTATGGTCTTTCACCTTCAGACAGAGAAAGAGAAGTGAGGTGCTGAGTTCAAACAAGTGATGAGAATGGTGCAGAAATCATTAAGAAATAAAAGAATCTAAAAAGCTAGAAATACAACTTGCAGCCCTGAAATTTGATTATGGATACATACTGCAATTTTTAAAAGAAAGTGCTACTTTTAATGAAATACACCACAAATCATATTAGACCCACTTCCTTGCTCATGAACATTTTCTTTCCACGTATAGGTTAAAGTTATTATTCAGGGGAAAGAGCTGGAGCATGTAAGAGGTACGCTGTATTTATCTCAATGATCAATGCTATGCTCAATTTCCAGACTAATGGAACCTTTACACAAGCATGCCAAGGTCTATGTGGTCTGAACCAAACAAATTACCCATAATGCACCTGCCCATTATGGATAATAACCAACCACTTTGGGCAAACATATAGCTCAGCACATGTGTGACAGATTTGCTGAGAACTACAATCCTTTTGTGCTCTCTGCAGTGCAAGTCCAGTTCTACCAGTAGAAATAAAGGCAAGAACCTGCCTACTAAGTTTACTAAGTTTAACAAATCCCCAGGGAGCAGTTTGGGGGTTCGGTGCCTTGCTCAAGGGTCTCACCTCAGTCGTGGTATTGAGGGTGGAGAGAGCACTGATTAGTCACTCACCCCACCGACAATCCCTGCCGGACGTGGGACTCGAACCTGCAACCTTTCAGTCACAAGTCCGACTCCCTAACCATTAGGCCACGGCTGCCCCCAATTGTTTGGGAGAAACTAGCTACCTAATTAAAAGTAGTAATGATCAATTATAATGTGACTTGTTTAATTTTAGTTTAGTTTTGAATAAATAATTTAAATTAATGATTTAAATTAATGAAACTATTTAAACTATTTGGTTGAATGAATGACTCAATGACTCACTGAAAGGCATTCACTTGTTCAAATAGTTTTAAGAATCTCATAGAGACAGTCACATTTCATTTTTAATGAATCAATGATTCAATGACAGACTCAAAGACATTCTTGTTTAATTTGTGAATGAATCAACATTTTGAAACAAATTGTTTGAATAAATGATTCAATCCCTCAAAAAATGTCATTTGTTTCATTTCTAAATAAATCAGTGGGTTTGGAAAGAATCACTTGAGGTAATGATTCAATGACTCACTCAAAAAAAAAAAAATTTTTCTTAATGAATCTATGTTTTTAAAATCAATCGGTTGAACAAATGACTCAATAGCTCACTCTTAAAGACATTCACTTGTTCAATTTATGAATTAATTAACATTTTAAAACAAATCGCTTTAACAATTAAATAAAGACAGTCACATTTAATTTCTAAAATAATGAAAAACAGGGATTGAAGGAATGATTCAATGACCCACTCAAAGACATTTTCTTGTTTAATTTAAGAATGAATCAACATTTTGAAACAAATCGTTTGAATAAATGACTCACTCATAAAAAATGTCATTTGTTCATTTCTGAACAAATCAGTGTTTAGAAAGAATTGCTTGAGTAAATGATTCAATGACTCTCATAAAGACCGTAATTTGTTTCTTTATGAATCTGTTTTTAAAATCAATCGTTTGAATGAATGACTCAATGGCTCACTCATAAAGACAATCACTTGTTCGATTTATGAATGAATTAACGTTTTAAGTAACCTGTCATTTCTGAATGAACACACAAAGCATTTGAGTGAATGATTCAATGACCCACTCAAAGACATTCTCTTGTTTAAATTATAAAGGAATCAACATTTTGAAACAAATCTTTTGAATAAATGACTCAATCACTCACTCATAAAAAAAAAATAATTTGTTTTATTTCTTAATGAATCTGCATTTTTTAATCAATCGGTTGAATGAATGACTCAATGACCCACTCAATAACATTCTCTTGTTTAATTTATGAATGAATCAACATTTTGAAACAAATTGTTTGAATAAATGACTCAATCACTCACTTATAAAAAAAAAAATAATTTGTTTCATTTTTGGATAAATCAATGCGTTTAGAAAGAATCACTTGAGTGAATGATTCAATGACTCACTCATAAAAACTGTCATATTTTTTGTTTAATAAATCTTATTTTTTGAAACAATGGGTTGAATGAATCAATGAGTCACTCATACAGACAATCACTTGTTTAATTTATGAATGGAAACAACGTTTTAAAACAATTTGTTTTAACAATCTCATAAAGACACTCACATTTCATTTCTAAATGAGCAAACAAAGAGTTTGAGTGAATGATTCAGTAATTCACTCACAGACATTTTTTTATGAATTTGCAAACCTTTCTGAACAAATCAACTGCTTGCAATGGTCACAAAAACATTGTTTGCATGCATTTTTAAGCAATGCGGTTTAAAAACAAGTGATTTTAAGCTGTTGAAACACAATCAGCAGCAAAAAATAACCGGTTCGCTATATGTGTGAAGACACTATTTGTTTTATTGACATATTTTTGCCACTTTATATGCCCTGAGTGGTAAATACACACTGTATGTGTGTCAAAATACCCGTCTTTGCAAATATCCTTTTAAACACAGTAATTTAGGTCTTAAGTGAAAACCAACAGCTTAGAAGAAAAAACAGCATATTGGTGAGGGGCAGCTCTTAAAGTGACAGCAGTCTAATGTTCCTGCTAAAACATTTTTGTAACATTAATAAGAAATATATATTTAATTTACACACTGAAGAAAATGTTTTTATACATTTGATTATCCATTGCATGTAGCATTTCTTATTTATTTATTCTATTTTTCCCTATTGCTTGTAATTAGTTTTATATTCTTTTTGGGGGGTTTACTTGTCTTCAGTGAGCTTAAGGTTTCTTTTTTTATTTAGGCTATTATTAGTTTTTTTTGATATTGACACTGGTGATAAGAATTATTAAATTTTGATAACATAAAGACCCTTTTTTTAAAAGCAAAAATAACTATATCATAATATATATTGTTACTATGAAATAAAATTACTCGTATCATGATATAAGATTTTGGTAATATCGCCCACCCCTACTATTGGTCGACACTCTTCTATGAAATTGACATTATTTCTTCTGCTATTCCCTCAGATGTTAGCTTCATTGATTTTTCTATCCATCACATCAACTCCTCTACTATTCTTCAATACTTCTGTGATGATTCATTTAACAGACGTGACACTCTCTGTTCTGCCTTTCAGTCTAGTCTCGAAGCTTTACAACCAGAAGCTCCTCTCAGTTGCACCCCATTTAAACAGAACAATCATCATGAACTTCAGTCTCACATATACAGAGAGACCTTTGACTAAACCGAATATGGTCTTAGCCTTTAATTCTCACCCTATATCTTACAGTAAAACCATTTTTCCCAAAGTTAAGTGCATGGAGGGACTTTTTAGAAGTCCTTCAGGACTTCACGTCGTGTAACAACATCCAATCTGCAGTGGCCTTTCATTCAAAATCATTACAAAACGTGAACACTGCCAGAGGAACGACCGTGGGAACGTGTTATAAAAATCAGGGTCAAGGTTTGTTAGTAACCCTGGGTGTGGGACAGTTGGAGGTGAAGTTGCTGCGTTCTGGCTCAGTTCCTTTGAGACAGGTCTGAAAGTACAAGCAGCCTCTCTCTGAGGATACGTTCATTCGCTTCACTGTGTAATAGAGCTGAAAGGCCCTCCACCGAAAATCTCCGGAGACTGAGACAGATAGAGAGAGAGGAGTATAATTGGCCACAGAAATAAGCAGGGATCTGAATTGTGTGGAATTTGTTAGTTTCTCATGGGCAAACTCACAAAAGTTTCTGCTTGAGCATCCAAACTGTCTTTCTCACAGCGTTCTGACTATGTATCTATATTAAGGAGTTGTTTTTGGAAGCAGAACATAATCAAAAGGAATGCGTCTAAACTGCTTTTACCTCTCAAAGATATTCAGGTAATTAAACTCAATATTTCCTCTAAATATAAACTTTTTGTTTGGAAAGGATAAGACTCTCCTTTCCCCAATCCACATCTCTATCCCTCATCCCTCTGATCATTTTTTCATTTTCGCTTCACATCCCAAGCAAAATATTCCAATCCAATTACAGTCCAATTGGGAGTTGTATTAGGGTGGATTAGTTTTAGCTATGCTTTAAGAATTTCAAAGTCCAGTGACAGACCACAGAAGATGAATTTTGCCTACACAGAGTCCGAGTGAAATATGTTTTTTTTTTTTTTTTTTGAAAAAAGAGAAGGTTCAGTATAATGTGAAACTTATTCCATGAAATTGGACATGATGAAGTGAATATATAAAAATATGACATCACAAGCAACTATTAAAAACATATGGAAGTACATAAAAATGGCTAAAACCAAAGTCTGTAAATGGGCAGCTGAGATACCTCTGAGAAGGAGTTCACACACAAACATGCTTCAGAAGGAAAAACAATGCATTAATAGCCAGGAGTGAAAAATTATTGAATTTGAAGATCAGGGTAAATTTAACTTATTTTGTCTTCTGGGGAACATTTAAGAATCTTCTGTAGCTTCTGAAGGGCAGTACTACATGGAAAAAATAGGCAAAATAAGAAAAATGTACACATCCTTATACATTCAAAAGTTTTCACCCCCCGGCTCCTTATTGCATTGTGTTTCCTTCTGAAGCATCAATGAGTGTTTAAACCTTCTATAATAGTTGCATATGAGTGTGAAAAGATGAATCTGAAAATCATACAGTTATTGTTGGAAAGGGTTCAAATACACAAAAATGCTGAAAAAGCAAAGAATTTGTGGAACCTGAAGGATTTTTCTAAAGAACAGCGGGCAGTTTAAATGTTCAGGACAAACAAGGAACTCATGAACAACTACCACTAAACACCAAAACACAGCTGTGGATAGGGATGGTGTACTTTTATTGCACCGACCGAATTGTGTCGGTACTACAGAGTATCGATTCACATAAAATAAATCAGTGCTCAATTTCGATACCTGAGAGAACACGTCTGCATGCCGCGTGTGTCTGGTATGTAGCAAAAGCCTGCGCACACAAGAGAGACCGTGCTCAAACACAGAAAGTGCTCTAATGTGTGGGTTACATTTCACAAAGGTTCATGCGGACAACGTTGCCTGCAATATTTGTAATAGTAAGTGAAAGGCAGGCAGTGGTAATACATCCAACCTGAGGAAGCACTTAGTTAAACACAACGTGCATTTAAAAGTGCAAGAGTTCGATTTATTAGATAGCCGAACCCAGGGCTAGAAATGGTGTGGGACATGGGGGATGGAGTTTGGGGAGTGAATTTCAAGGGAGGACGGCGTTTCAGTTCCAACTTGTTAGTTGTCTTCGGAAATTAAAGTGATTTTTATTATTTCTATATTTTGCAGAGTATGTGTCTATGGTTCCCTGCGAAATGATTCTCTATCTGTGCGCATCCTGCCACTCATAGATATAGCCTAAATACAGACAAAAGTACACAACATACAACAAATCTTTAATTCGGCCATAATTACAGGTGCCTGTCTTATTAAAGAAAGTTTAGAGAAAATATGAAATAAGTTTAATGTTATTATAGACTATAAAGTGTTTTAGAATTAAATGTATCTGAACACATCTAAAATTACCATCAACTTCCCTGCTTCTTATAAACCTATAGGTCCTATTGAAGGCTAATTTAAATGAGCAGAACAATACCATTGTTGATTTAAATATTGTTTTACTTTTCTATAATACATATTTAAAATGTATTACACCAGTGGTTTTCAGTCGCGATCCTCGGGTGGGTCGCCAGGATGATTTAAGGAAGATGTATACATGTATGTAACAAAGTTCAAGACTCAGGGAGAAGGATGCGGGAAGCTGCAAACGTAACTTTAATAACAGAAACATTAAAAACAAAATCAAAGTAAGCAGCAGCGCAAATTAGGCTACATAACATATCCACTGAAAGTCACTTAAGTCATAGTAAAGTATCGAAAAAGGTACCGTTAGGTACCGGTATCGAATTTCAGGTACCGGTACTAGAACCGGTACCGGTAAAAATGTGAACGGCACCCTGCCCTAGCTGTGGATCATTCAGGAAACAATACAATATTAAGAATCAAGTGTATGTAAACTTTTGAACAGGGTCATTTTTATAAATTCAACTATTATTTTCTCTTGCAGGTTCTGTATGTAAACTTTTGACTTCAACTGTATATAAAGTGATTCTTCATTAATTTGGAGACTAGATGGAAGACTTGTATTGTTAAAAATTAATTGGTAGCACTTTACAATAAGGTTCATTAGTTAACATTAGTTAACTACATTAGTTAACATGAACTAATAATGAACTGCACTTATACAGCATTTATTAATCTTTAATGTTAATTTTAACATTTACTAATACATTATATTTACTATATTTACTAATGAAGATTAGCAAATACAGTAACAAATGTATTGCTCATGGTTAGTGGTTCATGTTAGTTAATACATTAACTAATGTTTAACTAACAAACCTTATTGTAAAGTGTTACCAATGAATTTGTCACACAAGGTCACTTAAAATAAACTAGTGATGGCAAAACTGAAAAATGGTGATTAAAAGAAATGGTGACAGTCAAAACACCCAACATTTATATTACACATACCTTTTCAGCTAAATTTTTGTATAACAAAAACAAAGTCCTTGGACATGTTATGCACCATCTAGCCAACCTTTAAACCACAGCGTTGACTCGCTACTGCAAAAATTACCATAGTTACGCAACAAGATAATTAGTTTTATATATTTATTTTTTATTCTACCTTGCCCTTCTGAATTTAATAAACTTTAAGGGCTGCAGCTTGGGGCTTTTGTCTTCAGAAAGCATCTCATTTTCCTTCAGCCAGGGTTGTATGTGTAGATGTGACCGGTTTGTTCAACAGCATCTTTGTTATTAGCGGAGATGCTAATCAGATCGTTCCCTGAGGAGATTATCGGGAAAAAGAGCAGACGGAATAGCGTGTGTTTTAAAAACCATCTAACAAAGCCCTCTAGAGCACAGAAACGTATAGGTGAATGTAAAAGAGGTGCTGAAAAGAGTGAATATACATTCAGAGTGAAATGATCCAGATGAGCTGAACAGTGTCAGTGTGTGTGTGTGTGTGTGTGTGTGTGTGTGAACCTTCATCTAACTTCACTTCATCTACTCATTAAGATGAACAAATGGCTCTGCCTTGCGGCATTTTACTCAGTGGCTGTTTTGGGAAACATTCAGTGTAGGAACATGAGATGAGATGAATTTTGAAATGCCGAGAAGGTATTCGCTTGGCCAGTATAGTGTGTGAAATGCCTTTGTTTCCCATTTTCTGGAATCTACAGTTCAAATATAAAGACCTATAACAGGATCAAAATGCTTACATTGCTGAAAAGACCAGATAGCATAAGCATGAAAGCTAGTTTGTCTGGTGGAATATAGCCATGCTGTTTATTACCAAAAAAATGGATCATCTTTGTTGCAAGGTTAGTTAATCAAGTTTAGTTTATCAATTACATTTAAGCTTCCACCTACCACATTTAATGTGCTTTATTTATGTGCAGTAATCAATGATTATACAGTTGAGGTCAAAAGTTTACATACACTTTGCAGAATCAGAATTTTGCCAAATTAAGCGGGATCACACAAATGAATGTTATTTTTTTATTTAGTACTGACCTGATAAGATATTTCACATAAACACGGTTACATATAGTCCACAAGAGAAAATAATAGCTAAATTTATAAAAATGACCCCGTTCAAAAGTTTACATACACTTGATTCTTAATGGACCCTTTTCACAGGGCTGTGGTGACACGTTTCATTTATGACATTATACTTTGAATTATATCACCTATGCATCAAATTACAAAACAGATTTACGCTAATGCATCGTCTATGAGATGGACATAAATTCTACGTCATTCTCTCTTCTGATTGCCATTATCAGTCTCTCTCAATTTTTTTCCTCTTTATGAAAGTCATGAAATCACTATCGTTGAGTTTTTCTTTTGCTATTTGAGGAAATTCACTGCTCTCAAAGTAAACCCAACTATGACGACTTCTGCTCACGAGAAACCCGGAATTGTGAAAAAGGTCCATGCAGTGTTGTTACCTGTGTTTTTTTTTTTTTTCTTTCTTTAGTGACAGTTGTTCATGAGTCCCTTGTTTGTCCTGAACAGTTAAATTGCTCACTGTTCTTCAGAAAAATCCTTTAGGTCCCACAAATTCTTTGGTTTTCCAGCATTTTTGTGTATTTGAACCCTTTCCAACAATGACTGTATGATTTTGAGATCAATCTTTTCACACTGAGGACAACTGAGGAACTCATATGCAACTATTACAAAAGGCTCAAACACTCACTGATATTTCAGAAGAAAAACCAAGCATTAAGAGCGAGGGGTGTAAACTTTTGAACAGGATGAAGATGTGTACTTTTTTTTAATTTTGCAGACAAAAATAACATGTATTTTGTATGATTCCTCTTATTTTGGTAAAATAATTAACATTCTGAAGATTCTGCAAGGTGTATGTATGTTTTGACCTCAACTGTATGTGATTAAACCCTAAATTAAGTCTGTTCATCTTTTAAAATAATTATGTATCTTCAGAAGACTTTGATTCAACTGCTTAATATGGATTTCTTTCTTTAAAAGGACTTCCACTGTAAGGACAGGGATCTCTTAAAATATCTTTATTTTTGTTTTGAAAATAAACCAGTCTTATGGGTTTGAAATGACACTGAGTCAAACAATTTTTAGATATTGTTTGATAATATGAACATACTGCACCATAGCATAATGATTTCATTTTTGTCACTGTGCTGCATTGCTAATTTAAACACAACAGGTGCATTCATTGGTTTATATATTTTTGCTCTTTCACATAGGTTAAGTGCCTTCATTTCTGGAGGAGAACAAATGTAGGATGTCGGGGAGAATTAACCAATTAGCGGCATGAGTCACATTTAAATGAACTGTAAACATGATTATCAGCACTGCAGCCTTACTCTATTTTAGTACACTGCTTGCTCTAATAAACTTAATGCAGTAGCTTAATGATGTGCATAAATGCCTTGGCTAAATATTTCCTACATTATCTTTACAGCTGTTTGCAACACAGCATGAAAGAAAAATCTGTGTTTTGATGCTGCAAATACACTCAAAGCCCTCATTTTAATGTTCTTCTGTGCAAACCACAATTCTGTGAAAGACTGAGCAGTTCTCAGACTCTTTTGTGAAACTAATGTTAAATCAGTACGTACATCTAAATAAACTGTACTATAAATGAAGTAGAAAGGACTTTCATATGAAACTTAAATGTGGAAATTTTGTTAGCATGGTTACGCTTAAGCACATGTCAAGCTATACTTTGATTTTCCATTGTATTATTTTTAATTAGAATCAAACCCAAGGCTATACTGCCCTAAAAAGCCCCAGACTGTAACTAGCTGTATTCATCTTCTCCATACTTCATCTGTCCATAACAGCTGGTGGTTTCACACACATTCCGGCTGTCAAGCTTGAACTAATCACTGCCGTAAAACAGAATCACAGCTTTTGCTTAAAATTAATGGCCCACTTATAGATAAAATATGTGTGTGTGCAGTAAACACACTACTTTTGACAAGAGCAGAAATGTTGGGAAATGTGTTTAAAACATATTCAGCACTATTTCACTTTTTTTTTTAAGTTTGTAATTTCACCAAATGGATTTGCAAAAATGTGAGAAATAAGAACGCTGCTTTCAACGACTGCTTTTAAAACAGGTTTCTTCCTCTTCGCTGTTTCTGTAATAGGTTGGTTTGGGAGCCGTGTCTACACAAGAAGATTGAACGATTTTAAATTCTGATGACTGAAAAGATTTTTCTGCAAATGGACCTCTGAAAATAAATCACAGAAGCAGAGACTGCTTATGTATGTCTTGAATAATACACAGCTGTCAATGCTAAAATTTGTCAGGGGAGCCTCTGCTGGTCTGGGTTACACAGACAGTCCAAAAATCTCATTAATTTTGTTTCCTAAATTTGTGAATTTGTTGACTCTTTGAAACCAGTCTCCAACGCATCTGTCTCCAATGCAAATGATGTTTTTAATCCACGCCACTAATGGGAGGAACAGACTGAAGTTCAGGTCCTACACGTCCTCTAGCCGATGCTATTGATCAAAGAGCTTCACCCTCATTAGCTCTTAGACCCGTTTTACATCTGCCATTAACATCTGTCTCTGGTGATCCAGTCACATGAGGAGAGTGTTAAATACAGGTGTACACAGGGTACAAAATGTTCTGAGATCCAATCACTCACACATTTGAAGGTCATCAGAAACGCTTTGTGGAACACTAATGGATGGGCCACACATCCAACATGGAATTATTGCACTATGACAAGGCTTTTAAACTTGGATGGATGCATCTATGTATGGATGGATATGAATATATGCACGAATGGATGGATATGGATGGATACATCTATGTATGGATGGATCTATGCATGGATGTATGTATATGAATGGATGGATGGATCTATGCATGGATATATGTATATGAATGGATGGATGAATGGATCGATGCATGTATGGATGTTTGGATGGATGTATGGATGGATGTATATAAATTAACTTATGGATGAATGTATATGAATGAACGTATGGATGGATGCATATGAATGAACATATGGATGGATGTATATGAATGGACGTATGGATGGATGTATATGAATACATGGATGGATTGATGGATATGGATGAATGGAACTATGCATAGATGATGTATATGGATGGATAGATGGATGTCTATGGACAGGATGTATGGGTGGATGGATATGGATGGATGGATGGATGGATGTATACAGACGGATATATGCATGTATGGATGTATATGGATGATGCATGAATAGACTGATGGATATGGACTGATATATGTATGTATGAATGGATGGATGGATGGATGGATGGAAGAAAGTATATGGATGAATAGATGGATGTCTATGATAGGACGGATTGATGGATGGATGGATGGATGGATGGATGGAAGGAAGAAAGTATATGGATGAATAGATGAATGTATATGGATGGATGGATGGATGGATAGAAGGATGCACTGATGGATATGGATGGAAGAAATGATGCATGGATGAATGGATATATATGAATGGATATGGATAGATGGATGTGTGCACAGATCGATGGATATATATAGATGGATGGATGATGATGGATGGATGGATGGATGGATGGATGAAAGTATATGGATGAATAGATGGATGTCTATGGATAGGATGGATTGATGGATGGATGATGGATATGGACTGATATGTATGTATGTATGGATGGAATGGATGAATGTATATGGATGAATAGATGAATGTATATGGATGGATGGATGGAAGGAAGAAAGTATATGGATGAATAGATGAATGTATATGGATGGATGGATGGATGGATAGAAGGATGGACATGGATGGATGGATGCACTGATGGATATGGATGGAAGAAATTATGCATGGATGAATGGATATGGATAGATGGATGTGTGCACAGATTGATGGATATATATAGATGGATGGATGGATGGATATGGATGGATGGATGGCTGGATGGATGGATGGAAGAAAGTGTAGATGGATGTCTGTGGATAGGATGGATGGATGGATGGATGATGGATGGATAGATAGATATGGACTGATATGTATGTATGTATGTATGTATGTATGTATGGATGGATGGATGGAAGAAAGAAAGAAATTATGCATGGATGAATGTATATGGATGAATAGATGAATGTCTATGGATAGGATGAATTGATGGATGGATGGATGGATGGATGGATGGATGGATGGAAGAAATTATGCATGGATGAATGGATATGGATAGATGGATGTGTGCACAGATCGATGGATATATATAGATAGATGGATGGAAGGATGGATGGGTGGATATGAATGGATGGATGGATGGATGGAAGAAAGTATATGGATGAATAGATGGATGTCTATGGATAGGATGGATGGATGTATGGATGGATGATGGATGGATGGATGGATGGATATGGACTGATATATGTATGTATGGATGGATGGATATGAATGTTTGGATGGATGGATGGATGGACGGAAGAAAGAAATTATGCATGGATGAATGTATATGGATGAATAGATGAATGTCTATGGATAGGATGAATTGATGGATGGATGGATGGATGGATGGATGGATATGGGTGGATGGATGCACTGATGGATATGGATGGAAGAAATTATGCATGTAATAATGGATATGGATAGATAGACGTGTGCACAGATCGATGGATATATATAGATGATATATGGAAGGATGGATGGATAGATATGGACTGATATATGTATGTATGTATGGATTGATGGATAGGAATGGATACAGGATAATAAATCAACAGCATATTGTCAATCATGGCAAAATGCTGATTACTACAGAAAACAATTTCAGTTAAAAAAAAAAACACAATAATTGTGGTTACAGTATGGTAATTTACCTAATTAACTTGTCTTTATAAATTCTACCAACAGGAATTACATCAGTAACGCAGAACCAGTGCCCAAATTCATTCACCTAGACAAGTATTCCCAGCACAAAAACGATTTAGATGACTTTACAGATCAAATAATAAACAGGGTTTTTCTGAATAATTCATGTAAGTGCTTTAACAAAAACATGAGCTTCACATTTCTGCTCTTAAACCCTACGGGAACACTGCGGCTGTTTACTTCTGTACTTCCAACACAGAAGTGTGCTACTGTTACAGCAATTGTTGTTTTCTTTAAAACAGCTGAAATTATTTTCTGTGGGAATCGACATTATGCCACAAATGCTGTCAATAGAGCTTGACCTGGAATATTCCTTCAAGATTCACTGATTACATCAATACAGGAAGCTTCAGCAATTACATATGGATGATCAATGATGACCTTCTGTCCATCTAATCACTGATCACCTGACCCTGACCAGACAGGAGATGGATGTTACCACTGCACCTAAAAAAATTCTCCTATTTAGTAAATGTCTTAAGATTCCTCTGGCATTTTTCAACGGCCAGTTTAGCCTGAAATGTCACCGTAATTAATAGACAGTTGGTCAAGGGTGTCAGGAAATGTCAAGCTGTAGAAGGGGAAGGAAATGGCAGCGTGTAACCTTTCAGTACGCCAGTAACCTATAAACACCAACACAACACCATTTACACAACCTGCCTTTTGGGCCGTGTCCTTTCCGACTTGGAATAAACTCTGGCTCTTTTCTTTTTTTCTCTTTGCTATTCCTCTATCAGTATTCTTTGTGTAAATGTTAGCTTTTTAATTTCCCATGTAGTCGTACTCTGAAATGTGACTTGAAGCGTGAACTGTGGGGACAGGAGACTTTTGGGAGAAGACAACAGCAGAACTTGGACTGTAGAGAACTGATTACAGAACCAGGAGAACTGGGAGTGATTAATGGAAACAGGCACAAAAGATGGATCACCACGGAATACATTTATCAGGGGAATCTTTGCTTCTCCAACCAAAATCAACAGTGTGTTTTTTGTTTTTAATTTGCAAAAGATTCTCCAGCTCTCCAAGAGGAAACAAACTTTTCCCAAAGCTCTTCTGGGTTGGAGGTCAGCCTTTGAGTTTCACAAAGAATGTGACATATCAAAAGACCAGAACAGAGAACAAGTCAACACTAACCCTTCCAGAAAAATACAGCCCGACTGGGTAACGTGTTACTCCTAGTCATACATCATTCCCACAACACTTCAGATGATGGGGTGGAGTGAACACGCATAAATGCACAGCATTACAACCAACGGCCTGTTTGAAAAGAGGAGGCCCTCCTAGGGGTCCATCTTATAACCAAACTCAAAATCCAAAACAAAACTCATATTATAATTAGCAAATCTGTCTATACATCAAATAATCAACTAAAAACTTAAATGGACAGATAATTCCTGTATTTATCACAATTACTATAGACCATTTTTTTCTTATGTGTCTTATAAAATAATACATTTAAAATCTCCAATGTTATCTCACTGGTATGGAAGCACGTTTCTGTAACTGAATTTACACAAAAGAAAAAAGTAATTGCAACTTTTTATCTCATTTGCGTGATACAAACTCCCTTTTTTTCTTAGAAAGGTGATATAGAAATGCACAATTTTGGGTTAAAAAGTCAGAATAGTGAGGTAAAAGGTATTTACAACTTTTTCTCTCACAACACTGCCTTTTTTTTGTGTGTCTTAAAAATATTATTTAAAATCTCCAATGTGATCTCACTGGTAGAGCAGCATGTTTCTGTAACTAAATTTAAACAAAAGAAAAGGGTATTTGCAACTTTTTCTCGCACAGTTCTGCCTTTTTTCTTGTAACTGCAATTTTACATCACACAATTCTAAATGCTTTTTCAGAACTGCATGATATAAACTCACAATTCTGACTTTTTTTTTGCAATTGCAAGTTTACATCTCACAATTCAGATTTTTTTCGTAAAACCGTGTGATATAAACTCGCAATTCTGACTCTTTATTCTCACAATTGCATGATATAATCTCACAATTGTGAGATATAATGTCAGAATTCCAAGATATACACTTGTATTTCTCGCAATTCTGACTTTTTTTCTCAGAACTGTGATATTAAAACTTGCAATTGCGAGTTATAAAGTCCAATATATATAAAGTTGTGAGTTTATACATCACAATTCTGGCTTAACTCGCAATTGCGAGTCACAATTCTCTATATTCTATTTTTTCAAAAGTTCTTTCAAGCTTTTTTATCACAATTGCAAGTTTATATCAGGCATTTGTGAAAAAAAAAACACAGAATTGCGAGATGTAAACTTGCAATTGCGATTAAAAAAGTCAAAATTATGAGATAAACATACCCATCAACCCTCTCATTTTTCCCGGGATTCTCCCGTATTTTATCATTCTATCCCACTATCATCCTGTTTAAATATTTAAGTATTTTTAATCTTTCTAATGGAAAACAACGTAATTTGTATGCCCCAAACCTCAATATATGAATAATTACGTCAACATATTTCATACGCAATCCTGTTCAGTTGAATTAATATAATCACAGAGACAGAAAAAAATGTTTCAGTGATCAACCAATTATTATTTTAAAGATCATTTAACCATTTCTGATGACTTATCCTGTGGAAATCAGTTCAACACACGGATGGGGGAGAGGCCAAAAGCAGCACTCTCAAGTGTTATCTTTGGCTTTTGCGGTTAATGGGGACAGATGGACCACTGAAAGGAAGTTTCCTTTAGTAAATAAAGCACATCCAACCACACACGGTATAGCACTTCTCTCCTCCTGCCTCTATCCCCAACCCATAACCCTTTTTTTAAATTTACTTCTTTCTTGTTCTCTCACAAAAGAGATAAAACATTGTATTGAAGTTAATATCTATTTTGCACATTTCCATCTAGCTAACTGAATCAGTTTAAATGAACACTTTTTTAACAAGCTTTGATATTATGTTTTCACAGTTATTAACAATCTAGCCATTTTTTGTTTTCATTTTCAAAAAAATATGTAAGTTTATAAAACTATACTTTGTATTGCATTACCTTGGCATTAAATTCTAAAGTAGTTAAAGGAACACTCCTTTTTTTTTTTTTAAATATGCACATTTTCCAACTTCCCTAGAGTTAAACAGATGAGTTTCACCGGTAGCACTTTTAGCATAGCTTAGCATAAATCATTGAATCTGATTAGACCATTAGCATCTCTTCAAAAATGACCAAATATTTTTGATATTTTCCTATTTGGTAGTTACATCGTGCTCTAAGACCAACAGAAAATGAAAAAATTTTCCAGGCTGATATGGATAGGACCTATACTCTTATTCTGGCGTAATAATCAGGGAACTTTGCTATCGTACCATGGGTGCAGCAGGTGCAATGATATTACACAGCGCCTGAAAATAGACCCCAGCTAGGTAACTTCCAACGTGACCAGCACTAAGCCACTAAGGTAAGAGTAAAATAGCTGGGGACTATATTCAGGCGCTGTGTAATATCATTGCGCCTGCTGCACACATGGTACAGCAGCAAAGTTCCTTGATTATTACGCCGGAATGAGATTATAGTTCCTATCCATATCAGCTCAAAAACGCAACTTTTCATTTTCTGTTGGTCTTTGTACATCTGATTCAGTGATTTATGCTAAGCTATGCTAAAAGTGCTAACGGCAGACCTGGAGATCAGCTGAATGGATTCAAAAACAGTAAAACTCATCTGTTTAACTCTAGGGAAATTGGAAAATGAGCCTATTTTCGAAAAAATGGAGTGTTTCTTTAACGCTGCTGTGTGAGTGTTTCTAATGAAATGTCACATAAATGTTAGTTTCCACTCACCATTATAGAAGTTCACCAAACTATGACAACAACTGCCTCTTGAGAAACCTAGAAATGTAAAAAGAGTTCAGGGCAGAGTCATTGGAAGATTCTTTTGCCCCTTGAGGTTTGTTACTGCACAAAAACTCATGCTAAGTATGTACAACCGTCTATTTAAATTGTGTCCGCCAAGTATTAGTGTCTGCGTACTTCTGTCGAGCATGTTTTTACGGCATAAGAGTGTGTGAGGAAAGTGCTACAGGGACTGTCAGGATTTATTAGTGTCTCAAACTATGACAGAATGCAATATAAAAGATGTCACTCTCCTGAAATGAATCACTCACTTCTGGGCAACTCTAAGATGTTTTCTCCAAATAGCTTCTGTAATGCCCTTAAATTGGTTACAGTAAAGAGTTTAACCTTACCTGTCGGCTATTGACAAAATATTTTGCCGTAATCCCTCGTTCGTTCGCTCTCCCTCTTTCTCTGCTGTCTTGTGTTTAGTCCAGTGTAAACCGTGGTTTTGTTAAGGGTGAGACATTTCCTGTTTGGAGAAACAGATACACATATCAACGAATCAAAAGAACAACCAGCAGATTCTTTATCTTTAGGAAACATGACATACATGAACACATAAAAAGTTTGGGCTCAAAGAACCTTGCTGAACTTTGCTCGCCTTTTCACTCTTGTGCCTAACATCCCTCATGCTCACTTCCTCATGCATTCACGACTCATCCATAACGCAGAGCTTTTTTTTTTGGCTACCCTGAGGGCCCTTTTCCTCCAGTTTATTATTCTGAGCTGAGAGTGTTCGGCTCAAATGACCCTGCGATCCTTCTCCCTGAGAGAGAACATATCTACACAGACAAATAGGACAAGCAATATGTCATCAAGATACTCCTTAAAACAAACCTCAGATCTTCTCCTTGAAGATCAGAAAACCTTGAAGCTCCTGATATTAGGATGTTAGCAAAACTGATTTTCATAAAATCCAATCAGGTGGCTATCAGGTGATTTGGTTACCTGGATGTACGGCCATATTGGAGATACTCGGATGTAAACAACAGCGTGGATTGCATGGTTAATGTACTACTGAATATGTTGTTCTGTTAATTTATGCTGTCTAAACCACTGAAAAAACGTGTGGATGCTGTTAAATCATATAGAGAAGGACTTTGTAAGCAAGAAAGTGCACAATATTTCAACAATTAGGTGGTAAAGATACATGAGCAGTATTAATTCATATATTAAGCCTAATATTTCACCTACCAGACTGGAAATGATAAGAACAAACACAAATGTTGTCAAGATTCTTGCCCTGGAAATCCTGGTTCAGTTTGGCCAACCACAAACGCCTTTTGCTCCTTAGGCACTTTTTTGAATTCTCTTTGATTTGAACTTTTGGCAGTCTATACTTCCTGGTCTGACCGATTAGTACCGCCCAAAACATGACAATAATTGACCATTTTCAGCAGCAATAATCAACAAAATATGCAAGTTTCGTTTGGTTCAAGTGGCATTGTTTACGTTCAGTGTCTCTGTCCTTAAAACACTCTATATTGTGCTGATTCTGCGTAACAGTCAAATACTTACATCCAGGATAGTAAGTCTGTGCTCCAAGAGTTCTGTAAGTTGCTTTGGAAAAAAGCATGTCCTAATATTTTTTTTTTATCTTTTGTTCAATTAAGCTCTACATTAAACTCCATATTTGACATGGTATTTTTTTTTCCAGTGACTCCATGAAGATGTTGCAAGATTCACAGACTGCTTATTAGCTTCTTTCTTAAGAAACAGAGTATTCTACATTTAATCACTTGACAGACAGACAGAATTATTGATCCAAATGAGGGGAAAAAACAAGAAATTAACGAATGGGAGCCAACACAGCAGGTTTCTGAATTTCTGGAATAAAATACTGTATTAGCCTAAGTATCTTAATTAATACTGCTGGTATGTATTTACCACCTATTAACTTTAGTCTGTCAAAATATTGCGACCTTTCCTGCTTACTAAGTCCTTCTCTATATGATTTACGTTAGCAGCTTCCACGCGTTTTTCCATGGTTTTAGACAGCATAAATAAGCATAGTAGTATGTAGCAGGCTACATTAACCGTGCTGGCCGCGCATCCGGGTAACTGACCAAATCGTGCAAACCCTCTATATCAACTTTACATGTCTAAATGTGACATTGATTTTATACAACAGGTCAATAAGAAAGAAGTTAACATTATGTGACTTACATTTTAGACATAATGTTGTCGATATTGTCCGTTTTTGCTCTATTTTGAAACATTAAATTTGAGCATCTCAGAACACGCTTCCTCGTTCGTTGAATGGCCGGTTTTGAACGAATCGGTTGAATGAACGACTCAATTGAGTCAATTATTAAAACATTGATTTGCCACCACCTACTGGCGGTATTTGGTTAATATTGATTCATTTAAATGGTCACAGCCATATGGCTGATAGATAGTAAGATAGATAGATTATGCTACACTTTTGAGACTGTAAAAGTGCTGCAGTATATATTAAATATTGCTAAATACACATTCATACATAAGCAGATTTGGAAATTAGATGGAGAGTAAAAACGTCTTTTTTATGTTTACTATGTTTTAAAGCTGCTTTCTTATGGATCTTTCCAATAGGCGACTAGCTCATCAACATGCTGTGGATGAATTCCCAATAAACCTGAACCAGCTGATAAGGCAAAGAGCAATTTCTAAATCGACAAATCATGAAGTTACCTTTATTGATCGTTCTTCTAATTAATTAACTTAATTTTGCCAAGCACAAATTACATGCACAAACTCACACTCTGTCTCCCACACACACTTCACAGTGTGTGAGATTTGGACCCAAAGACTAATAAATGCTCTGCCAGGTCCAACTGATTCAAAGCTAGCTGCAGTTCCCATGATTGTAAATACAATATGGACTTTTCCCTTTAAGTCTTTAACAGAGGCAGAGTTTCTCTTTAAAGCAAGTTGAGCTGGCGGACAGCCACATGCCTGCTAATTATACAGACTGTAATTAGTTTGCCTCTAGTTTCTAATGTGCACAGTTCCCGGCCGTGCTCTTTCTCCTCATTCTGCAGAACCTGTCAGTTTGAAGGTTAGTGAATGAAGCACTGGAAAGAGTATAGACAAATACATAGTCTAACACTCACAGAGAAAGTTTCAATAATTAATTCTTTTAATGAGCTGAGCTTGCCAGTAGCTGGCAAAGTGTGGCACAAGCAAGAACATGAACTGATGGAGACTTATAGATATATAGAGAATTTTTATATCAAATAGATAGATAGATAGATAGATAGATAGATAGATAGATAGATAGATAGATAGATAGATAGATAGATTAAATATATGTATTTTAATATATTTTAAATTTTAATTTATTCCTGTGATTTCAAAACATCATTACTCTAGTCACATGATCCTTCAGAAATCTGATATTTTGATTTGCTGCTCAGAAAACATACACTACCAGTCAAAAGTTTGGACGCACCCTCTCATTTAATGTTTTTAAAAGAAGTTTCTTATGATTATCAAGGCTGTTTTCACTTGATCAAAAATACAGAAAAAAAAATGTAATGTTGTGAAATATTATTACGATGTAAATCAATGTTTTTCTATATTAATATACATTAAAATTTAATTTATATCTGTAATTAAAGTTGAATTTCCAGAATCATTACTCCAGTCTTCAGTGTCACATGATCCTTCAAAAAATCATTCTAATATGCTGATTTATTATCAGTGCTGGAAACAGTTGTGCTGCTTAATATATATATATATATATTTTTTTTTAAACCTGTGATACTTTTTTCAGGATTTTTTGATCAATAAAAGTTAAAAAAAGAACAGCATTTATTTAAAATAGAAAGGTTTTCTAACAATATACACTACTGTTCAAAACTTTGGGGTGAGTAAATTTTTATTCTTTCTTTTTTTGAAAGAAATTAATACTTTAATTCACCAAGGATTTGTTAAATAAAAAAAAAATGATAGCATAGATTTACATTGTTAGAAAAGATTTATATTTTGAATAAATGCTGTTCTTTTTAACGAATTTAAGAATCCGAATATATATATATATATATATATATGGCAGCACAACTGTTTCCAACATTGATAATTCTAATAATAATTTAGCATATTAGAATGATTTCTGAAGGATCACGTGACACTTAAGACTGGAGTAACAGCTAAATTATATTGTAAAGTATAATAAAATAATAATTAAAAAAAACAAAACATAATTTTATATTGTAATAACATTTTGCACTATTACTATTTTTTTTTTCTGTATTTTTGATCCTTGCCAAATAAAAGTATTGATTTCTTTCATTTCTTCCATAATTTCTAATTTCTTTGATCACAGGAACAAATTACATCTTAAAATATATTCAAAAAGAAAGTTATTTATAACTGTTTATAATTAAATCCAGGCTTGGTGAGCAGAAGAGACTTTGTTAAAAACATTAAAAATCTTACTGTTCAAAAACTTCTGACTGGTAGTGTATGTATGTAATTTGTGTGTGTATTTCATCTTAAGCAAAATATTTTACAATATGCATCTGTACATCTCTACCACACAAATACAAAAATACTGTAACAATTAAATCATGGTGGTATTGTGAATGATTTCATAACAGTTTTCAGTTTTCTCTGAATTTGTTCATAGTAGAGCCAAACCCATGTGTAGCGTTTGGCCGTTGCACAGCATTTATATTTTATTACATTACTTAGATAATATTACATATTCTAGATGTAAACTGACCAGTAGGACACTGTACATTGAAATTTGTTTAGCAAGTGATTCAGAAGATGGGTAAAACATCTCTTCATACAGTTAATAAAAAAAAAATTACGTGAAAAAAAAAAGTCTAAATGCACAAGGGACATAAATATATTCACAATGTTGTGATTACACATGATAAATGACAACATTCCTGTCATGGGAACACTTTTGTCAATCTTGTGAAACTTTTACTGGATCAAAGGTCATAAATTTAAGGAAGTTGGCCCACCCAGAATTTGTGGTCAGTCTCCATTCATGGCAAGTCAAATACATTTCTTGAAGTGACCATTTTCTTTCATAAAAGGAAAATGATTTTCTGCTTAGGACTACGGTTAATGTCCTTCACTTCACTAAAATATACCCATGTATAAAGAGGTTGAAAAGCAGTTCTGCATGCACTACATATTCCATTCACTATGTTAATAAATTCCAGACTTTTACGTTTATGTTCTTTGGCTTTCCCACAGCAGTGCCTCTTGATATCATCTCCAATTTCCACATGCATAATCAGTCCATAATTATGTACGTGGAAAGTGCAGATTATATCAGTATATGTAGTGTTTGGGATCCGCTTGTGGAGTAGCAGATGCAGGTAAGCCAATGAAGACTGAGTTGTTGGTTTGAAAACTGTTCAAGGGGAAGATTTTCAACAAATTACATATAAAATACTATTACAATATCCATTTGAATCAAGTTTTCCAATGGTTTCAGATGTATGGATCACATTTAAATGCCTTTATGTAATGTTTGGAAACTTTTAGGAGTTTCCAAAAAAGTTTTGGACACTTTCATTGTATAGAAAAGAGAAACAAGACCTTACTTTCTGAAAGAAAGAGTACAAGTTGGAATGACATGAGGGGAAGTAAATTATTTATTAGAGGTGAGGTGAAGTGAAAGAAAAATAATGTGGAAAAAAACTCCCTATAAAACTACCGACAGCCAATGGAGACCAGGTGCAAAATGATTCGGCATGCACATGCGAGTCCATATCACTAACAAGATCAATATGATCTTCCTGTCTCTTTCTCTCTTTTCTCTAAAGGAAGGGCTCAGAGTATCAGAGTCTCACAGTGCAACTCAACAAAAGTCATGGATGAAGGACTTTAAAGTATACCAGTTCATTTTAAAAGTAATAACTACATTAATATTCTTCCTGAGATTCTGACCAGATGAAATGGAGGAGAGAGAAAAAAGAGAGGTGTTAGCAGATGGCCAGGTAAAATCAGTACAGAGCCAATTACTCCATATCAATCATTCTTCACTCCTCTTTCTTCTGCCTCGCTCTCTCCAACTTAATATCCACCTAGGAGAATTCATCATTAAATATAGACATGCATGTGTGCTTATTAAAAAGCCTATTCTCAGTCACACGTCCACCCACAGTTCATTTGCTGTTTGATGCATATTGCACAAAAAAAACTATAAACTTTCTTGATCTGGCAAGCTCAGATCTGATTGGCTGACTTTATGGAACTGCACTTTTATCAGTCCATCTGGAAGCAAAATACCAGATTGATACTACAAACACGTTTGAGGTTGAAATATTCACTGGGTTTGCCAATGTTTGCAAGGTTATGCGATACAATATGATAATTATTTGTTTCAGACTTTTGAGATCATTGAGTTTTAACAGACAAAATAAAGTATGCAGTGGGTTTGGTGAAGGGTTATTGAGAATGAATGGGGGAAAGCCATGTGAGAGGAGACAATGCCTCCATTGCGATATGATTGGATATGACTGGTTATGATGGGCTGTGATTGGTTCATGCAATGAATCCCGTCTCCTGTGTTTTATGAGTGTTCTGCGTTCGACTAATTAAAACAAAACAAACTGCATCCACTGTTCACGTAACACTGGGTTCTTTGGGAAGCTGAGCAAAGTTATCTTTGCCTTACAACCAAAACCTTACTTATTTAGAGACATTTTTCCCGAGTGAATCTCTTGCAGCAGTGCACCCGAATGAAGCATGTTGATGGGAGAAATCTCACTCTAGCAGGGTTGCCAGGTTTTCACACCAAAACCTGCCCAATTGCTGCTCAAAACTAGCCCAAAGCTAGCCCAATCCAGTTTTGAGGGGGGTCCAGTGTTAAAAATTGCATTCTGTGCAATTGCATCCCCCCCCTTTAAAGCAAATCTTAGTAAAACAGGTTACTCAGTTTTTTTGTTTGTTTTTTTGAGTCTCTGATTTAGTGGCAAATACTTGAAAGACATCTGTATATTCTGTTGTTTTCAGAGTTATGTCTGTCAAATAGGCTGTACATAATATTACATATGTCAAGAATCACAGCATTTACACACAATTTTCCATATGTTTTTTAATGCACAACCATTAATAGAGACTGCCACACCATTATTTGCATTGTTTGACACACCACCCTTACATCCTGTGTGTTATTTCACACAATAAACTCTGCACTAAACTGCACATAAAAGCAAAACTGGCTAAAAAGATCTGGCTATTTTAACATTTTCAACACCAAGAAAGCACTTTAACATTTTCAAGACCAAGAAAGCATTGTCTGTCTCTAGTACATTTCCATGTCTGAGCAAGAGCACAAGTCAGCATTTACAGTGCTTCAGTGCTTACATGAGCTTAAACCACTTTTTCACAGTCAAAATACTGTAAAAAAGGTGGAACGTTTTCCAGCACTTCAGTCAAATTATATTTCAGAAAGCAAACAGTTGCATTGCTGTATAAGTCAGACTGGTGTCTATGTTTAAGTTGGCTGTGGAGGGCAGACTAGCACATGCTGCCATGTTAAGCTTACAGCCTCCTCTATATTCCCATCAGTGCTCATAAGCATGGCTTTCTGCTGATTGCGGTACCAGAAAGATGGAGAGATACACAGAAAGAGTCTGGCATGTTTCCGCACAGGACAAATGTCTTCAGTGTTATAATGTAACATGATGCCAACATGCATCCCAGAATCCAAACACACACAGTACTGGTGTAATTTCACCTGCTCCTGTCTCATGGTACAGCAGAGCTTGAAAGGCCGCATTCAGAACAGATCAATTGGTGGTAATGGAGCATGTGTGAGGATGTGTCTTTTTATGTGAATTATTAGGTTTATGAGCGGAAGAGAGTGAGACTTTGTGTCTCAGACTGGATGCAATCTGTGATGTGTAATATTTATTATATCTATACACAGTCAGGAAGTCATTTTCATAAAATAATAGATTAAATTAAGATGGTGCTTCCCAAATAAATAAACAGGCTGAATACATTAAATAACCACAAATCTCACTCCCAGCTTATCATATATTGACGCTTGGTCAAGACCTTTTGGCGTCACTTTTTGACAGACATGGTACCCCTTTAGCATAATTTTTCAATGCAGAGGGTCCTCCATTGCTTTAAAGGAACACTCCACTTTTTTGAAAATAGGCTCATTTTCCAACTCCCCTAGAGTTAAACAGATGAGTTTTACCGTTTTTGAATCCATTCAGCTGATCTCCGGGTCTGGAAAGGAACTATACTCTTATTCTGGCGTAATAATCAGGGAACTTTGTTGCTGTACCATGGGTGAAGCAGGCGCAATGATATTACGCAGCGTCTGAAAATAGTCCCCAGCTAGGTAACTTCCAACGTGACCTAGAACGGGACTATATTCAGGCGCTGGATAATATCATTGCACCTGTGGAACGGGATAATAATCTGGATAAAGTTTTTTCATCGATTAACCATTTAATTTCTGCTCTGCACCTCATACAAACTATTGTATTCTGCCAGAGAGGACTCCGGCTGCAACGCATCATCATTTGGACTGCATTGATACTGCTTTTGACACTTTTGCAATAAATAAATGATTGTGATTGCACTTATCTGTCTGTCATGTTTTTCTTATACTGTACAGAAATACGTTTAGGTTTAGAGGTAGGAGTGTGATTGGCTATAAAAATATCTTTTTAATGCTATATTGTTAATAAAATGGTCATTTTCCTGCATATTTCGGTCAGTTGCGTTTTATGTCTTTTTATACATGTAAAAAATGGATAGGTTTAAGTTAGAGGGTAGGTTAATGAGTCAAAAAATCTAAATCGTTTATTGATAAAATTATAAAAATGCATATTCGCTATAAAATGGGTAGGTTTAGCTTTGGGGGTTGGTTAAGGGGTCTAAAAATCTAAATTGCTTATCGATAAAATCATAAAAATGCATTGATACTAATATCTGAATGATAGAAAAGATATGTAAATATTTAGTTTTTTAGCTAAAAATACGTAGCGATTTGTACGATTTAAATGTTGAAATACCTGTAAATTGTGTTTTAACATCAATAAAATGTACAAAAATTGATGTTTTGTGCTTGTAAATGTTACATATTAATATTTACGTATAAACAATGAGACCAGGCTGGAATACTGGGAAATATCACACAGCTGGATGCCGTGATTGACCCATAAAAAACAAGTATTTCAGAATGCAAAATAAGCTTGAACCTTAAAATACTTTACCGTGAATTGACGCATGCCGCCTACACACACTACAGCATACACTAAAAAAAAAAACACTCACTAAATACAAATCTTACATTAATATAAGGTCAACGCACACAAGCTTTTGAAAACATGCTGGGAAAATTCCTTACAGTCAAAAAAGCTCTGTTTATGCTACAATTTATTTTTAAAGATATAAAACATGGTGAAGTTTGAGGCCTCTAACTCTGAATAAATGCACCATTTGGAACCCTAACACTTTAAACCACCAAAATATATAAAGACATGCACATCACAGAAGAAAATCTGGACAGACAGGACAAAGTGAGTCAAAAAGGTGAAAAGACAAGGACGAACAGACGGCCAGTCAGAGAACATGTGCTAGTGTTTGGTTAGCGACAGGCCTGTGATGTGCCCCCATCTGTCACACACACACACACACACACACACACACACAGAGACAGAGAGAGAGAGATACTAATCAATGTATTCTGCATCTAGACGCAGGATGCTGTGGGACTAATGCATGTCTCTCAAGGGAAACGCAGTCTTTCTCTTGAACACCCAAAACAATAAGTGCTCTCTCCTCCTTTCAACAGCAGCTTTGAGTTTTAATTACTGACCATTAGGCCCTGTCTGAATGTACCAACACGCCTCTCTGGCTATTTTACATAATCCCTTTATGAATAAACATTTCACTGTGGTCCCCTGGCCACTCAGAACACTACTTGTTCAGGTGGTGATAAATATTCATTTGGCCTCACAGTGTTTGCTTGTTCTTGATGTTCTCTTTGACCTTCTGAGCATGATGAAACTTCAGCAATTAGGAACTGAATCCAAATTATTTCACAATATATAAAATATATGAACATTACTAGGATTTAGAAAAACAATCCACTGTTCTAATGATATTATTGTATTTGTTATATTTGTAATGTTTCAAAATGTATATAACTTATATCATATATCATAATTGCTCATTTAATTCATTTTGAGTTCATTCATTTTCTTATAATTTATATTTTAAATATTTCAATTAATTAAGGAATTATTTAATTATTTATATTAATATATCATATTAGCTATAAATTATAATAATTTATATTATTTCTTTTTATTTCTTTTCATTTATTTTAGAATTAATGAGGTATGCTCAACTGTTAAAAAATAATAACCAGAGATTAAAAAAAGGTTTTATAATATGTTGATGTAATGTAGTTTGTTCATTTATTTATTTATTTTCATTTTAGTTATAGTTACAGATTTAGTAATTTTGTAGTGCGTTTTGGTCTCTTTTTTTTTATTTATTTTGTACTAAGTTTTGTTTAATTTAGTTTTATTTATTTACTTGTTTAAATAAAAATGGAAAATATTGCGTTGGCAACTAGCTAAAAAACAAACAAACAAATAGTTTTTCATATTTTATTTTATATTTCTTTTAATTTCATTGTAATTATTTCATTTATTTTATAATTAAAATTTTATATTTGATTTTATTACACACACACACACACACACACACACACACACACACACAAAGGATATTCTGTAATCACTTATTGAACCTCAAGTTGTTCCAAACCTGTATTCTTTTGTGCACAAAGGACGAAACGGCAGCCATTGACTTCCATAGTACAAAATGACTCCGTACAGATTTGGAACGAAACAGGGGTGATTAAATAAAGCCAATTTTTTAATTTTCAATAAACTATCCCTTTAATGATAACATCCCTGGTTTAGATGTCTACAATGCAATAAAAACACAAGTCATTATATGACAGAAAAGTGTTCAGCTACACACATATGAACACTTAATAACAGAGGCATCAATATGCGTACAGGCATCTGTACAGATAAACAGCACAGACAATGCAGACAGCAGCACACGGTATGAGGGGGATCTCAGCAGGGCAGGTGTACATCCACGCCCCTCGCTGCAAGAGCAGCTGTCTCACATGTCTTACCTCAGACAGCCCAGGAGGAGAACCGCAGCGCTCAGACAGGTGTGACGGTAATTATCAGCTTCATGGTGTGTGTGTGTGCGTGTGTTTGCGTGTGCGATTATAACGTAGCAGCCTGGATATTCACCCTCTTCGTCGTTACTGTAATTACACCCACATCAGTCCCAATCCTATCCTTCCTGCGCTCCGAGTCTGACAGTTAAACGTCCAGACCCCCATCTCCTCACATCACATCTCCTGACTTTCACATTTGGGCAGACACACATTTCACTTCTTCCCTTTATTTCTCAACGGTGATCCATCAGCTTAGCACATTCACACTTCTGTGTTTAGACTGCTTTAAATACGTAAACAAACTAGCAGGAGTTCATGCTTGACTAAACGCACTGTGATAATATTCAAGGTTAATGTGTTGTTAAGTTATTCTGTGTTTTGGAGCAAGAAGTGAGAGAATTTCAAATATTAAAGAAGTTTAAAAGATGTGTATCGAATTTCTTGCTTCATGAAGCAGAAAAAACTTTAATGTGGAGAAGAAATAACTCAGTGTTGCGTTTTCAAAATTTAAAAATATACTCATTATTAGTATTATTATTATCAGGCTAACATCTAATTAATATTAGAGCTTATTTGTGCCGTCATATTTCTTTTTCTGCGTTTTACAGTTTTGCGCGTTACAACCAATCACAAGCGATTCCATCGACTTTATAAATGCAGTGGCCAATCAGAGGCGTTCAGATGAGTCATCGGTGAAACACGAGAGTTTTCTCTCTCGCGATTTCATCATAAACAGCAAAGTGCAGATGTACATGCGATGTACTGTAAGTATAATTTATTCATCATATAGTGTAAATGGCTTCACTTGTTTTAAGTGCATAAACTCCTCATAAACTAGACTGAAGTCACTAATGATGCATTATTAGATAGGCTAATGTAAATATTATTTGCTCCTTTTCTGTAGCTGCTGTTTGAATGACTGTCGAAATGTAGGCTAAGCATTATAATAAGTAATTTTCAGTGTTTCTATTCAATTGTTACCATGTTAAATACAAATTCAGTCATATTAAAATTATTTTATGACAGGATATCCATATCCAACACTATTATCAAACAATGACTAAATAACACTCTGTCTTCAAAGCATACAATTCTATATAAATGTAATAATGGAGTGTACAAATCAGATTTCTCCCACTTTCTTTTTGCATATTTTGAGTTCTGAACAGCCTTGGAAGAAAAATCATATTTTATTAATCTTGTTTATTACGATTAGTTGCACTGGGGACACCTAACTTGAATTATCTTTGTTAATAGTCTCATTACATACTGTAATGAAACGTAATAAAATCAAAGTTTCAATCTGCAAAAGTCACAACTGCAAACTTTTAAGTTCAAAGGGGTTAGGCCTACTTCAAGTCATATCTGTTCTGTGGAAAGTTGATTTAAAGGGATAGTTTGCCCAAAAAATGAAAATTGTGTCATTAATTACTCACCCTCATGTCGTTCCAAATCTGCAAGACTTTTGTTTATCTTCAGAACACAAATTAAGATATTTGATTAAATCCAAGAGCGTTCTGACCCTTTAGACAGGATGAACTAAACCTTTAAGAGGAAGAACATTTGAAGAACATTTCCTGTTTATTGAGATATTGATTGTTTATTGATAACACTTTATGTGTCCTCAAGCTGCTAAAATCTAATAAAAATTAGTGACACTTGTATTATAAATGTGATGCTTATAGCACTGAAGAGCTACAGTTTAACTCAAGCGACCGGTTCTCATAATGGAGATGCAACTGTACTGAAGGAATGCTGTATAAAAAGCCATTTCCTCACATTTCTGACAAAAGTGACATTAGGACTGAACAAGAAAGTGAAAGACCGTTGAAATCCACATCAGGGGTGTTTCATATACCATTGTACATTCAGGATCATTTCCATCCATCACATGCGGTAATTTCTCCTGCATGAAATGGCCTGATTAATGTCAGGAAATTAGAGCACAAAGGTCCAACCAAAATCTGACCTTTTGCAGCACATTTTCAAAGTGGCACTTGGGAAGAATTTTAGGAAACCTGACACATTGCCCTGATTATATGAGTTTCAGCATTGTGCCATTTTCTATATGTGCCAAGAAACAGCAGATGTTTTGAGTATTAGGCTCTCAATAGAGGCTCATTTCCAACAATGGAGTTTCTTTGATGACTGCTGTTGTAACACAATAGAAGGTAATTTTCTTTTATAAGGTCATTGAGATAAATTACAATGAAATCAAGACACCAGAAACACCTCTTGTTGTCTGCTCTCTTTGATTTGATGACATGTAATAAGCTTAAACTCAATGATTACCACAAACATAATGTGGCACAAAGAACTAATAACGAAATATCTATGGAATTTCATTGTGGTATCAAAAACAGACTTTTTAAAGAACAGTTGTGTTATTTCTGCACCACAACCGGTGTTTACATTTTTTTAAGAGGAAATCAACAAATGAATCACATATTGGCATTAAAATAAGTCATTTGTTTGGCATGAATTTGAAGGGGGTAACAGCAAAATACAAGAGAAAATTCATGTTGTATCAATAAGACCAATAAGAAGAGCTTTTGGATCATGTGTCTGGAAGCACTTTTGCTTCCAGCTTTTTCATTTCTTTCTGAGTGCAATTAGACATTTGTACCACAACGTCTCTTGAGGTGTCACTCTGGATGTGAGGATTAGTAGAGATCAGCTGGATTTTTCAATGCAACAAATGAAGAAAGTATCGTCGGAAAGCTGCAAGAGTGACACATTTGAGAGGATATTGTTATTGTATTCTTTTTGAGAAATAAGAACAATATTAGTGACGTATATCCGACACCAGACGTGCTTGCCTTCGTCATCTCGCTGGTGGTGACAGCTTCTCTTTGTGATTAGGATCACGCTGGCTTTTTCTTTTCTTTCTCATTCAGTTACCTCCTGGATCATGTGGATAATTTTTCAACATTAAGCGAATTTTATTGCACTTTTCCTGTTAGGAAATATGCATCAGGACATCTGGGCTGAAACTGTCCTTTAAGTAGACTTAATGAAATTTTTCTGCACCAAAAATTCATATGAATTCTAAACCAAATATGAATAAATCAAAAGTGAGTATAGTGTAGTATAAAGCACTGAGTAATTGCCTTCAAATGACTTTTATTATGTGGCCCATCAAGCCCTGAATAGAAATATAATGAAAGTAAGGTACATTTAATCCTACGAGATATGATGGCCATTCAGCTGCCTGAACTAAATCAGTGGGCCTGTCCTTTAATGCCTGGCCAAAGTACGTGAGAGGAAAACTTATGAATCTAATGGCCGCAGTGACTTCAACTCTGCTATATGCTGATCTTTGACCAGTGGATTGGGGCATCATTTTCCAGCCGTCACAGTTACTTAGAAGCTAAATGATGCAGTGACCCAGTATTGCCTAACCATAGTCAATAGCTCCTCTGTTTGCTATTAAAACCCCTACATGCCTTAAAGAAAACTGAAAACAGATCTGCCAACAGATGGCAAAAGAAAAGAAAAACAGGAAGATAGAAACAATAGATGGATGGGTGGAAGGAAGGACAGACGGATGAATGATAGATGGAACGAAGTAATGAAAGACAGTCAGATGACAGAATGGATGGAAAGAAGCAAGTAAAGAAGTATGTAAGGGTGAATACATGAATAGAAGGATGGAAGAAGGATTGATGCATGAGGGAGGGAGGGAGCAGGGTAAGTATAGAAGCAAGGAAGGAAAAAAGGAAGGAAGGGAGAAAGGACGGACTGGCAGATGAGAGAAAGGAAGGAAGGAAAGAATGAAGTTGGATAAATGGATGGATAGGTTGGAAGGAAGGAAGGACAGAAGGATGGGTGGATGGCTGGAAGGAATGGTGAATGGATTAATGGGTTGGTTGGTTGGAATGAAGGAAGGAAGGATGCATGGATGGATGGAAGGAAGGAAGAACTGACAGATGAGAGGAAGGAAAAAAGGAAGGAATGATGGATGGATGGATGGACAGAAGTAAGGAAAGAAGGATGAAAGCAAAGTAGGATGGACAGACAATAGGATTAATGGATGAAAGGAAGGAAGGAATAAAAGTAGAATAGACAAATAATAGGATGGATATTTGGATGGATGAATGGAAGAAAGGAAGGAAGGTGAGACAGATGAGAGGAAGGAAAGAATGGTGGATGGATGCATGCATGGATAAATAAATGGGTTGAAAGGAAGGACTGAGGTGAAAGGAAGGAAGGAAGAAAAGTAGGATGGACAGACAATAGAATGGATGAATGGATGGAAAGAAGGAAAGGATTGTGGATAAATTGATGGATAGGTTGGAAGGAAAGAAGGAGGAACAGAAGAATGGATGGATGGATGGATGGATGGATGGGTTGGTTGGAAGGAAGGACTGACAAATGAGAGGAAGGAAGGAAGGAAGAAAAGTAGGATGGACAGACAATAGTATCAATGGATGAAAGGAAGGAAGAAAGAAAAGTAGGATGGACAGATAATAAGGATGGATGAATGGATGAAAGGAAACAATGGATATCTAGGTTGGAAGGAAGGAAGGACAGAGGGATGAATAGATGGGTTGTTTGAAAGGAAGGAAGGATGAATGGATGGATCGAAGGAAGGAAGGGCTGACAGATGAGAGGAAGGAAAGAAGGAAGGAATGGTGGGTGGATGGATGAAAGGAAGAAAGAAAAGTAGGATGATCAGCTGATAGAATGGATGGATGGAAGAAAGGAAGTAAGGACGGAATAGTTGATGTATGGATGGGTTGGAAGGTAGGACTGACAGATGAGAGGAAGGAAGGAATGGTGAATGGATGGAAGGAAGGAAGAAAGGAAGGAAGAATAGAAGAAAAGTAGGATGGACAGATGATAGGATGGGTGGATAAAAGGAAGAATGGAAGAAAAGTAGAATGGAGAGATGATAGACTGGATGAGAGGAAGGAGGGAAGGAAGAAAAGAAGGATGGATAGGTGATTGGATGGATGGATGGAAGGAAGCAAGGAAGGATGGATGGATGGATGGAAGGACTGACAGATGAGAGGAAGGAATAAAGGAATGGTGGGTGGGTGGATGGAAGGAAGTATGGAAGAAAAGTAGGATGGACAGGTGATTGAATAGATGGAGGGATGGATAAAAGGAAGAAAAGTAGGATGGGGAGATGATAGGTTGGAAGGAAGAATGAAAGAAAAGTAGAAAGGAGAGATGATAGATTGGATGATGGGAAGTAGGAAAGGAAGAAAAGTAGGATGGAGAGTTTATAGGTTGGATGGAGAAAAGGAAGAAAGGAACGGTGGAAGGATAGAAGGAAGAAAGAATGTTAGAAAAGTAGGCCGTAGCTGTAAAGAATGGATGGATGGATAGAAGGAAGGAAGAAAGAAAAGTAGAACAGACAGATGACAGGAGGGAAGAAAGGAAGGAAAGAAGGAAGACTGACAGACAGGGCCGTAGCCAAGATTTTTCAAATACCGAGGTCATTTTTTCAAATCCCCCCCCCCATCACAATGAGGCCATCAGGAACCATGGCATAGCCTAGCCTACTGCTAGTTCACAGTAAAATATCAGTCAGATGAGCAGGCTGTGCATATCTGACTAAACGGGCTCGTCGAATGGCTGGCTGTGACTGTGAGTGGGACTTTTTTCATTGAGCAAAAGTCACTATTGCTGATGTTGCTTAGCTGACTGTCTAACAGATAAAGTCCTATCCATCTACTTAGCCAGCAAACTCGAACATGCCTGTTTAGTCAGTCCTATAGGACTGCCTGTGACAACGTAGTTTTGTGTGTTTCTCGAGATTCTAATGACAAATGAAACTTAGCGCTTGACAGCGCTGAACAGTCTGCCACTGCCACACACACAGGCTCACCTTCTCTCCTACTCTTTCCCTGCCCTTCTGTTGTTGGCTTTTTAAAACTTAATTTAGTTTGATGCAAGTTCTTCATGTCTGCACTGCGCTCAAGACCACACTACGACGTATTAGCTTACGTGAAAAAACAACTCTGAATCTGTAGCCTAGGTAACGTCACGTGTCAAGTGCCACTGCCTGCAAAGACAGAGGCGGAGATTTCACTTGAGATTAGACGGAGAATGTGAATTTAATTGGGAGAAAATACAGACGACATATGGATTCGGACACGGACCGGGTTCTGTGTTTGGCATTGATCATCACTGCTGGATTTCAGCTTTGACTAATTTGAAATTTTGGGAAAAAATACAGAGGACATGACCTCGGTGTCCTCAATGGTAGATACGGCCATGCTGACAGATGAATGAAAGGAAGGAAGAAGGAAGAATAGAAGAAAAGTAGGATGGATAGATGATAGGATGGGTGGATAAAAGGAAGAATGGAAGCAAAGTAGAATGGAGAGATGATAGACTGGATGATAGGAAGGATGGAAAATGGAAGGAAGGTAAGAAAGAAGGATCGGAAAAAGTAAGAAGGGAGGAAATAAGGATGGATGGATAGATGGATAAATGAATCACTTCATGCTGAGCTCATGAAGACATCTTGGCAGCCTCTCTTATAGTATAGTAAAATGACTTTAAATGAGGTGATCTCAAACACAGTCCTCAGATCCCCTCAGCGCCCATTATAGGGACGATCTGTATCCCTCTTTATCTCCTGCCCATGGGAATTCGCCAACCTAATAAACATTAGCTTCACTCACAGTCAGACGAGCAGCTCTGTCAGGCCATGCTATGCAGTCAGGACCCTGAATGTTCTGCTAGCTCATTTGTTGTGCTGAAATTTATTATCTCTTGTCTTCACACTGATCGTGCTGCCCCAAAG
The DNA here is from genome assembly GCA_033026305.1 of Cirrhinus molitorella. Lineage (NCBI taxonomy): Eukaryota > Metazoa > Chordata > Actinopteri > Cypriniformes > Cyprinidae > Cirrhinus > Cirrhinus molitorella. The sequence goes on along the minus strand of CM065132.1, from coordinate 21,356,803 downwards.
GCATTTTTTGGACTGGCGATCGATAGTGAGAAAAGTAGAAAAGGCTCATGTGGCCCGGAGAATACAAAAACAAGCTCTTCTAAAATTAACTGCTTGGAGGGACAGAACTTTGTGGAAAAGAAGTACCGAGCAATGAATATGTCACGCAAACAGGTTGAAGATGATCAGTCAGACTGGGATTCTTCAAGAGAATCCCAATAAATAAATCTTTGCCATAATCTATTGCTTTCTCTTTATATTAGTGTTAAGGCCTGCCATTTTGTATGGTGTTGATATTGTGCAGTAGCTATTCAGCTATTCTTTGTGATATTCAGAGAAAATATCTAGATTATAGAGTTATGCTGTTTATGAGTCTGTAAATTTGAGCTCATGTCAAGTCTCAAGTCAATGGGCCTAGCAAATCTGTTGTGACTTTTCAGAGTTTTCATCTCTGGCTGCTGTTATAATAAATAGCAGTGTTTGCACTGACAAAAGAGAGAGCCACTGAGAATGACACTTATTTGACACTATGGGTGCAGTAGCAGTAAATGAGATAACTACTGAAAAGAACAGCTCTAAGAGTAAGAAATAAGCGGACGGATAAGGGCCTCTTCAGGGGCCATAATTACCACCAACTTGCTGAGGTGGATGGAAATGTACATGAGAAATCATCCAGCAGAGGGGTCTTTTGTGTTTGAAGCAGGTCTTCTGAAGGAGGCTTTGTCTCACTGCTTCAGTCAATGCTTCACTTTCACTTTTCCACATCAGTAAAGCAATGAGATGAATCAGAAGGGTCTCGCTGGGGAGGAAATGTCTTTCTGAACGGCTGTTCAGAGGAGCGTTAAGAAGCAAGACACCCACTGACAGGACTTGAAATGAGAAATGTACCTCAAATGGGTGAAGGTGGACAAGTTGCAGAATTTGCAGCTTAAAAATCCATGAAGTTAAAGTAAGTTGATAATTTGGCAAGTTTATTGTATCGCTGCAGCATTGCAAGTTCCAAAAGGAATCTCATTTTGCGTTCACATGATAACTATAGCAATAAAGTTTAAGTAATGATTTTAATTCTATGACAATAGCACGTCACACAACGATAACGACACAAGAAATGATATCCTTGGAATCATGTTTAGAAATTTATTTATTTATTTATTTATTTATTTTTTTTTTTTTTGCTGATGAATGACAAAAACATTGATACCCAATCAGAATCCAGAATCCACCCGGCTTTAAAGAAAACAACCTTTTAATAACTGCAGATTATAATATCATGTGTTAATTGCTAATTGCAACTTTTTGTCTCACAATTCTTTTTTTCTTGCAATTGCGAGTTCACATCTTGCAATTCTTATTTTTTTTCTCAGAACTGTGATATATACTCGCAATTGCGAGAAAAAAAGTCAGAATTGCAAGAAATTCACAACTGCAAGAAAAAAGTACGAAGTGCAAGAAACTAATTCGCATTTGTGAGAAAAAAGTCAGAACTGTGAGATACAAACTTGCATTTGCCACGGAAATGTCAGAATTGTGAGATACAAGCTCATAATTGACCTATAATTGAACGCAGATGAGCCAATGGCAGTTGAGTATCAGCTGAACCTCGGACATCTGTAGGTTTCAGCGCTATAGAGAAACATTGGAAGATCTGAAGCTCTCATCGTTTTGATGGTGTTTATGCTACAAAAATAATAAAACGATGTGCCTGAGGTACTTGTAACATTGATTCCAGGTATCCTGAGAGGATAGAAATTTATTTTATTATTCAATTTTCATTTTCTGGTTGTCATACTCTCATTAAGTGGCCTTTTTTATCTGCTCAAGCAGTTAATGTCTGTTAATATTGCTAATATCTCTGGCTAAAACTAGCTAACGTTAAAGTTAGTGAGTCCATGCTAATGTACAAACCTCAGCTCACTATACTTACGTCATGTACAGTGTAGGTCAAAAACACTTAGACGAAGGTCTACATTTCATTCCTCTCCATATTAAACTGGTTAAATGTAAAATAATTAATCTTACACTGCGGTAAATTAACCATGTTGATCCTGGATGTTGCCATCTGCAATCGTAACATGAGATTTCTCCCATTTGCACTGTGATCTGTAAACCCTCGATTCCAGCTTAATTATGTTAGTCACCATATTTATTTTAAAATCATTTATATATCCCTCCATTGCATATTTAAGCCCTACTTGAATGCTCCTCGAGGAGAGGTGGTCCTTCTGTGTTTAAAATGAATCAAAAACATCTTCAGACAAGGTTTCACACTGAAAGCTGTCATTGTAAGACAGTGGTCAACTTCGTTTGTTTGTCCGAGGCAGCAACAGTAACTAAGGGGGGGCGGAACTTACCGATAGGTCAATTGTGAGAAAAAAAGTCAGAATTGTGAGATATACTCGCAATTGCGTTTAAATAGTCAGAAATGTGTGATAAACTCACATTTGCGAGAAAAAAGTAAAAAGTGAGACATATAAACTCGCATTTGCGAAAAAAAGAGGCAGAATTGTGAGATACAAACTCGCAATTGCGAGAAACTAGTCAGAATTGCAAGATACAAACTTGCATTTGCCATGAAATGTTGAAATTGCAAGATATAAACTCACAATTGCGAGAAAACAGTCAGAACTGCGAGATACAAACTTGTATTTGCCATGAAAAAGGCAGAATTGCAAGTGCAAGAAAATAGTCAGAACTGTGAGATAAACTCGCAATTGCGAGAAAAAAGTCAGAACTGCGAGATACAAACTTGTATTTGCCAGCATGATCGAATGAGAATGAAAAAACTCACATGAACGTCGGAAAGCTTTGATGATACAAATCCAAGGCATCTTTGTAGTTACTGTCCATTTTCACATTTCAAGCACAAATTGTCAGGATTTAACTATCGTTACACTTGCTCTGACTGCAGCAGGTGCTCTGCCATTAGCTTAGCTAGCTAACGTTACATTAAACGTGCTTAACTTAAAATGCCTAAAACTAAACATTCTAAAGTGTGGCTTTATTACACAAGAAAGGATTCCGACACCGCAACGTGCAACAAACGTTTTCTCCTGTGCAGGACATGCAATAAGTCAGGAGAGGTGTCATATTTTTCCAGAGAAGGCAAATATGGTCATATTTCTGCAAAAGAATTGCTGAAATTTGAAGCTGTTAAATTATTGTAGTTTGGTTAGGTGGCTTGGGCTTAATGTATACTTTAAACTTTTAATATATTGTTCAATTTAAAAAACTTTTTTGTCCAATAAAAAGATATTCCTGTGTCATCCACCATTTTGTGGCTTTTTTAAAAGTATCAGTTCAGGCCATGTTTTGGCACCGGTACCATTTTAAAAGTATCGATTTGGCGCCAGTATCGGAAAAACCGCAAACAATACCCAATCCTAGCAAGATTAACTCGCAACTACAAGAAAAAAGTCAGAACTGCAAGAGTCATACATGCTTTAGCGAGAAAAAAGTTTATTTATATCTCACAATTCTGAGAAAAAAAAGTCAGAATTGCAAGTTTGTGTCACACAGAATTGTGAGATAAAAAGTCGTAATAACCTTTTTTTTTTTTCAGTGGCAGAAATGGGCTTCCATACTAATTATAGTTATAGTTACCTTATATTTATCGTTCTTGGTGAAGTTGTGGAGATTCTCTAGTGACTCATTTCACAAGTTACATTTTTCACCAGTATGTGGCAAATAAATAAATGTCTTTATGAATTAATCATTTCAGTCATTCGCTCATCTGATTCGTTTAAACACACTGATTCATTCAGGAAGGAATCAAAGTTACTGTGTGCTGCTCATCAGATTCTAACTTTGGAACTATTTTTATGTAATATTTATGTAAGTTAGTGTTTATTAACGTCTTGCTTATTGAACTGTTGGGTAATATCACAATTACAACATTGCTTATACATTTTATTCTCATATAGATATTAATTATAAGATATAAAATTATAAAATTGTAGTGTTTTACTTAGAGTTATGGCCTATTATGACATTCATATATTTTGCATTTTCAAAAATGGATTCCTTTCAATGGAAAGAAAGAAGTCTAAAGAAAAGGAGTGCGTTAACACTGTAAGTGGATGACAGCACTATGATCATTCATTGTGGCGCTGATGCCTCACAAAGACCTCAGGCTATTAAGCTCTCCCATTCAACCCACATCCAGACTGCCAGAAGAACAATGTCTGACAAGAACCAGAACTTTAAGACAACAAAAAGAATTGTTTAAACCTCAGATTCAAACTCATTTTTAGAATAAACCACTATTTTTCTCTGCCTACGTTTGGTAGTTGAATGCTGCATTCTGAGACTTACAATGCAGTGTCAGTGATCAAGACAGGGAAGTCTTGCTGAATTCATTTTCCTAAATTGTCTATTTAATTATTTGAGGCCGTGGGGTACAACCATGATTACAGCAGAGGAAATGAAACAAAACTATCTACCAACAAATCAAGGACTTTTGTGACACACAATATGTTATAAGGACATGTTGATAAGATGGTATGTAACAAAATAGACATATTTTGTATTTGACTTGTAATACTAAAGGTTTAATTAGCAAAATTTAATAGGCAAAAAAGCTAATTTATTTAGTGTAGCAGTGTATGAAGCATCTCAAACAGAAGTCACTTTCCAAATGACGTTACAAACTTCAAATCATTGCAAAATCTGTGTATAAAAAACTCTATCCTACTTTGTTTCCTGTCCTTTCTACAGCTGCACTTTCTAAACAATTGCAAAAATAACAAACTGTTTACACAACAGCATTTTCAACTAAAAACAATGCATTTTGGCACTTCATTTACAAGAAAACTGTGTTTTGGAGGCCTAAAAATGCTAACTTTCAAAAACGGGTTCAAACTTTATTGTCTTCATGTAAACAACAAAAACACAAATTTGTGATAACATACCTGTGGGAACTTTTTTTGCAAGACGCGAAATACTTACCAATAAGTACATATCACTGCAGTTTCCAACAGAAATGAACACTAGAGGCGGTAAAACAGCGAGCACTTGTAATCGTTTTCATACACAGTTATGATTACAACTCCATATGTTTAGCTTTCCAAATGTAAGCTTGCTCAGAAGCTCAGCCGGCACAGAATTAGACTTGGAATCCTGTGAAAAACATAACTCACAATGAAAGAGCTGAAAGATGAGAAATTTAAAAAAAAAGCTAAAACGGCATGCTTGCCATTGCGTTTTTACATCACATTCACTTTTGTTCATTCTATCGGGTAGGTATAGTGCAGATGGTACATTGTTTTAAAACATCACGGAGCATTAGAATTATAGCGCCACTCAACGGACATTTCAAGTCAGAACTATGGTGACACGTACAAAACTGACGTCACATAAAATGTACTATATGTAAGTTAATCTGTTCCAGTGGGAAAAAAAACGAAAGCTCTTTCAATGCCACTCAGTGGATATTTTAAATTGAATATGTCATGAAACAGTATATGCAAAAAAAGGTCCCACAGGTACGTTTTCATCATTAGATCAAGTTGGTGAAAACCATGACACCATGCACATATCAGCATTAATGTTTTGACAAAGTTCTCATCTGTTTTTACGTAGGCGATTAATTTTTTCATTTTAATGCGTTACAAATATTTAACGCAATTAATGCATGGGAATTGCATTTATTTAGATCATCTTTACGAGCACATAAAACGGGAGACTTTTCAGACACACGCTCCAACTTTACTTCAACACCAGACGCGAGTCAAACGAGTGCGGAAACGGTACCGGTGACAAGGAGCTTCAGTAGAACATCAGTGAACTGCAGTCAGATGAGATGTTGTCAGGCCATATGTCTGTAAAAACTAATTTACCTGTCCTGTCAGCCATTATGTGATCGTAGTGCGTGCTCTTCAAGTGTGCAATGTCTGTTATGACATGAAGTTATAAAAAAGGCGATTAAAGCCTTAAAACTGTGCATGTAAGTATTATTATTTATAGGTCACATTTAAAGCAGTGTCAGAAGCAGCAGCTTTTAAAGTAACAGCAGTCAAAATATCCTAATAACCAACTGCTGTGATGTCTGTTAATCAAACAACAAAATTAAAAAGAGGAAATTAATAACTTCTGTAGTTTTAAGCTTTATCTTTATAATTAAAAATTTTATATAATTTAGTGTTTGATAACTTAAGGCTATATTTTCTAGTTGAAGGGCACAAGTAGTTGGCCTATATATCATTTATTATAATAGGTTTATGTGAAGGTTGTTTCAAGTCTTTTAAGTCTAACAAATGTTAAAATGATAGCTCTCAGTTATGTTCAATGGTTGTATTCAGGGGTTAAATATCAGGGGGAAAAACAGAGACATCAGTTGGAATCAGTGATACCTGCCTTCAGTCATTAAAAAAAAGATGGCATTAAACAAAAATTATAAATATATACGTTCATTATGTTGTATCTACATTAATTTTAATCATGAATGTGAAATTATTGCAATATAATAGTATAATTAAAAACTTTAATGTCAGGCAGGATTAATCACGATTAATTTCAGGAAAAATGTGCGATTAATTTGTTTGTTTTTTTTGATCGATTGACACCACTAGTTTTTAGTAAATCGTTGTCATGCACACATACCCTAAATGTAAGAAAAATGCTCCATGAAAATTCACCAAACAACAGTAAAAGTGACTGCACTTTAAATCAACTGTATGAACTTTTGTGTTATTTTTCGACTTAAATATATCACTGTGGATAGCTGTACACCTGCATTTGTGGAATTCGCCTTTTTTTCTGCAATTTCACTAAACTTACAGTCTCCCAAAACAGATGCTTGGTGAGGAATGTGGAAAAGAAACAGTAGTCACTGTGTGGTTTCGAAATAGAGGAATAGTTCATCCAAAAATGAAAATAATGTCATTAATTACTCACTCTCATGTCATTCCAAACCTGTAAAACCTTTGTTCATCTTCAGAACACAAATTAAGACATTTTGATGAAATCCAAGAGCTTTCTGACACTGCATAGACAGCAATGCAATGGACACATTCAAGACCCAGAAAGTTGGTAAGGGTGACGGTGAGTAACTAGTCATCTTCTTTGCACAAAAAAGTGTTCTCGTAGCTTCATAACATTATGTGTGAACCAGTGATGTCACATTGATTATTTTAACAATGTCCCTACTACCTTTCTGGGCCTTATATGTATCAGTTGTGTTGGGTCAGAAAGCTCTCAGATTTCTCAAAAATATCTTAATTTGTGTTTCGAAGATGAATGAAGGTCTTACGGGTTTGGAACGACATGAGGGTGAGTAATTAATGACATATTTTTAAAGGTTAGTCTCTGTTTCAGACCATACAAACTCCGCAAAGAAAAATAAAAAAATGTTTTAACTAACACCTTTTTTTTCATTGACAGGGGACCTGCATGGCTGTCAAAGCTCAGCGCTGACCTGTAACTCCAGCTCCATTGAGCCTCCGTCATCTGTCGCTATTCTTAGCGGACTGAGTGATGACCACTGTGTTATTCTAACTGGGCTGAAAACTAGGCTAACTCCAAGACGACTTCCTCAACCCCCCCTGGAGACTCACCGCAAGTTCTGACCTCTTCACAGTGAGTTAAGATAACATGCAGACGACACATCCTCAACAAAGGCTGGAGAAAGAACTAAAATCTTCAGATGTGGAAGGAAAAAAAAATCACTTTTAGCAATCAAAGAGGTTATGACTGCCTGCAAAGGATTTCACCTTGATACTACAAACATTTAATTTTATTTTAACATATGCAAATGAGATCTGTCGCTTAGTGGAGGGCCAAAAAGGTGTTGTTCCAAAAATTCTCTGTGGGGACAAAACCAAGCCTTCTTTTTCTTTTACTAAACATTTATCTCTTTTACATCCACTCGCCAAAACCATCCCAGCGACCAGACTTTAACATGTGCGCTGAATTATTCAAAGCTCACGCTCAATTATTTATCAGTCTGGTATATTTGGATCGTTTGTTAGGAGTCTGCTGGATAGAATAGTGGGACATCCATGAACACTATATGCAGAAGATAGAAGCCCATAGCTCTTTAGACCAACATTGTCCACGAAAATGTCTTTGAAAGCAGGCAACACGTAATCTGTTGGCACAGGACTTCATAGAAAGCTCGCGATGAGAGTATATTGGCTCAAACTGTTGTGCAGATTTTTCCCACAAAGCAGTGGAAAAAGAGTCTGCAGATTCCTTCTGCAAGCAAACAGAGTGTTTTGGCAGCGTGTCCTACTGAGCTGTGACAGTGCATATCCATTAGCAATAATGCAAGTTTTCACCTCTTCCATGCAACTGTCCATGTGTGATGAATGGATTAATAGAGTCCTTATAAGTAAGTAAAGCTTGATGAAATTGACTGAACTAGGGCTGTTACTAATGATTATTTTGATAATCTTGCAATCTGTCAATTATTCTGATGATTAATCGAGGTGGTGTTTCGTGTATTCAGAGTTGTTTACAGTGTTAAAGAGTTGGATTCTCATGCTAAACATGGCCAAAGCTTAAAAAATAATTTGGACGAATGACGGAGAATTTCTGTGCCGAAAATCTTACTTCGGGTTGGTACAAGTTTCGGCTGTTTTTTTTTGATCGCGCCTGTAATGACGTAGACGATGGTGGAACTCCTTATATAAGCTTTTGTCCTGGAAAAGCGTGCCTGTGCACACGTCGTCTAGAGTGAGAGAAAGACCGTGCACATCAGCGTGCTTCATTCGGCTGCACTGCTGCAAGGGATTTACTCGGGAAGAATGTCTCTAAAGAAGTGTGGTTTTGGTTGTCAGGCAAAGATAACCTTTCTCAGCTTCCCGAAGAACCCAGCATTATGTGAACGGTGGATGCAGTTCCTTTTTCCGGGGCAGCAATGGAGTTTTGCAAGTGTGTTTGGATAAAGAACAAACGTTTCATATACAAGGTCCAGTTCGACGCTGGATTTGCACATTGTTTGATACTGAAAGATGGAGCGGTCCCAGCTATAAAAGATCCCGGTCATGCTTCAGAACTGCAGATGGTAAGTGAAACGGCATCAAATGTCTCAGAGCGCGAGTGATTGTCGAAATTAGCTCCGCCCACGGCGCACCTCCAGAAGCTCGGCTTTTTGCGGAGAGAATCGGAAAGCTGTATTTTTCTTTTATAAATATAATAAAACTAAAGACTTTTTGGAGATATTAAGGATGCAATACTACTCTATAGATACTCATGATTTACATAAGATTAGGTGAAACTGTGAATGTTATTTACCCATTAAACATTCAGATGACAAAAAGTCTGAGGATGTGTGCAAATAAAAAATCAGAATTTGTACATTTGAATGAGTTTGTAAGACAAAAGCCTTTCAATAATACATAATAATACATGGTTAAATAACCTACTGAGTGATAACTCAAATAAAAATGAATGTGTTCATCAGTATTTGATGCAACGTTGAAGCACTTCTTAAACCTAAAATTATTTTTGTAAATCCATTGATCAAATGCTGTGGTGCCACCTGACTAAAGACTAGTCTATGTGTGAATGTCCACAAAACTGGACTTTCTGAGTGTATATACAGTGCACAGCATAAATGAGTGTACACCCCCTCTAAAACTTTAATTCAGCAATTACTCTTTACTTAGAAGACATGTTAGGATTTTTTTACAGATATAATGTCCCAAAAAGCCTGCTTGATCATTTACCGAAGAAGAATGTCAAAATTATTCAGGAAAATAAGATTTTCTTATCAAGGCAATAAAATGTGGTGTTGCAAAAATGAGTACACCGTCCTGAAAGTTACTAAAAAAAAAACTAAATAAAAATAGTGTAGGTTTAATTTTTGATCAACAGTTAAGTATATTGAACCAAAACTTTTAAAGACAAGTAATTTCCTGACAAAAGTGTTATATAGCCCACTGAATCATACTCAGACTTAATGCTGGCAACAATAGAACCACTTGGGAAAGAACTGCTAGGAGAATTATTAAAAGAAGACGATAGTACAAAAGGAATACCAAATCATTGTTTTAAGTGTGGAAATATAGCAGAAGTACCACTGATATTCAGAAACAATGGAATTGTGACAAGTCTTCTGAAATAATCAGGTCTTCACTTTAAGTTTTCATTTAGTGATTAGTAATTTTGCTGGAAAAAGAGCAGTAGAAATACCATGCAAGTGTTTTAGAGCCAGCAAAAGCTATGAAAAGAGTGACAGTGTACCATACAGAGTACGACACAGCCTGCAGAAGAGACATGCATGGTTGTTGTCACCACTAGAATTACCTACTATAGCCAAAGCACAATAAACTCACTAAACCTCTTCCAAGGCCCGTATTTACAAAATATACACTTATGGGAATCCATACTCTTGTCTCAAGAGACCAGTCAATAATTTTGGATCCAAACGCATCTAAAATGTTCTGGTGTTGCTAGAGGAGGAGTACAGTGACAAGTGCCTGCTTCCCACAGTGACGTTCAGCAGTAGTAAAGCTCTTTTATTGGGATATGAGTGCTGAAGGTGTGAGGGAGTTGTGCTTTATCAACACTGTCATCAATTCACACACCACTGTGTGATGTAATACAAAAAACTGAAACTGAAGATGCTACCCTCTCCTCAGTTCCTGCATTGTTGGGCATTTTTGTGATATACATTCTCCCACGGTGAAAATCCTTCAGTGGACATGTATTTCAAGCAATCTTCACACTCTTGAGCAGCTGTGAGGGATTCTGTAGAGACGTTCTGAGTTACGTTCTGAGTAAACAGGTACTACCCAGCTCTGGCAATGAGGCAATAATAATTAGATTTACCTTACAAATCTGATGAAATGGGGCACGTTGCGTTTCCAGGTCAGCATTATAATAAACCCAAACTTGAGACACTCCACACATGTAAATGATAACTGTTTGTGTAGAGCAGCATTTACTGTGAAAGCATGTACGTAACCTACATGCATGCAAATAATTAAAGCACATATATTACACCTGCTTTGCATATATTTAATTGAATCATAGAGTTTGTAAATTCACAGTAGCATTATGCTTTATTATGCTTTTTAAATTGGTTTAATATATCACACAGCCATGGAAAACAGTCTAAAAATGCATTTCATGATGGATTCTCATTTGTGAACCACTTCCGGTATTTTGCTGGCTACACAACACGGGCAAAATGCAATCAAGGATTTTTTAAAATGAAGTACTCAAAATGAATCGAGAAAGCACTAAACTGAACAAAATTATGCTAAAGAACCCCTGTTAGTGACCCTTTGTGAGTCCTAAGCGCTAGCAGTAAACCCTGGGGTTTCTCTGGTACTGTCGACATATTTACCGAGAAGCAGTCTCTTGTTATAGGTTCCTGTTCTCATTGGCTTCCCCGAGGACTGAGTGTGTCCACAAAAGCGAAGGATTCCTTAGGTCAACAAGGTCTCTCTGCTCTCCACAGCCAATTACTTCCTGTAAATGTCAGTGCAAAGTAGAAGACCACTGAATACTGATAAGGCCACATGCACTGTTATCAAATTCCCTCACTGTAAACTAATAAACACACCTGAGAATTATATATTAGGCTTATGTTTATGTTTACTTTGGTATTATATAAGTCAAAAGTTTCGTAGAAATGTTGTTTGAAGTTCCCTAAAATCTGTACATACAGCATATTCTCTCTCAATGCATTCCTGCATATTACCCTGTGGCTACAGTCATAGTATGAAATCCATATTTCTATATGCAGTTGGCAGTATGTACGGTACGATTTCTCTATGCATACTCATACTCATATGACCTGTGAGTACAGTGGCTCGATTCAGAATGGCATACAAGCATATTACTCTTAATATTTCTGGTATGTAAAAACATACAGTAGCATCAGTGTTATTATTGTTAACTAAACTGTAAAATAAATTCCATAGAAAAACAGACAATGTCCTATATATATATATATATATATATATATATATATATATACACTGAGTTTTAACAGAACCACTAAAGTGTGCGTTGAGTTTGGTAATTGAGAACGAATGGGGGAAAGTCATGTGAGAGGAGGCAATGCCTTCATGGCGATATGATTGGATATGCAACAAATCATGCAATAAATTCCGCTTCTTTTGTTTGTGTGCATCAGCGAATCAGTCTGAATGAACAATATAAAGCTGTTAATAGCAAGACTAATTTTAAAAGTAAGTAAACAACTCACACACTTTTTTAACCTCTCTGTTACATCATAATAAGACTTAAAATGGCATGAAAATATAATCTGTGGAAGTTTTTACTGAGTAATCAGCTTGGTGACATTTTAAGTAGTTTACCGCGTCTGTGACCAATATTTACAGAGCTTTGATGACTGATGATCTGAAAAATTCAAAATGGTTAAAAGTTAACTATTAAAAACAGCTGAACATAAGTTCTCAAATAAAATATATTGTTTAAATTGTTACTGCTTTAAGTTTTTATTTTAGAATAAATGTAAAATGCTTAAAAACACTAACTTGGAGAGATTCATACTTGACTTTAATAAATAGAGTATGGATTACATTGGTAATGTAAAATAGAACAGATTTTTAAGAGCCGGGGGGTGAAAACTGTTTGAATTTGAAGATCAGGGTGAATTTAACTTATTTTGTCTTTTGGGAAACATGCAAGTATCTCCTGTAGTTTCTGATGGGCGGTACTAAAAAAATAACTAAGTAATATTTAGGCAAAATAAGAAAAATGTACACATCTTCATTTTGTTCAAAAGTTTACACCCCTGGCTCTTAATGCATCGTGTTTCCTTCTGGAGCATCAGTGAGCATTTGAACCTTCTGTAATAATTGCATTTGAGTTCCTCAGTTGTCCTCAGTGTGAAAAGATGGATCTCAAAATTATACAGTCATTGTTGGAAAGGGTTCAAATACACAAATATACTAAAAAACCAAATAATATGTGGGACCTGAAAGATTTTCTGTTCAGGACAAACAAGGGACTCATGAACAACTATCACTAAACAACAACAACAATATATATATATATATATGTGTGTGTGTGTGTGTGTGTGTGTGTGTGTGTGTGTCATTCAGGTAACAACACAGTATTAAGAATCAAGTGTATGTAAACTTTTGAACGGTCATTTTTATAAATTTCTTATGAACTGTGTAAGCGTCTTTTATGTGAAATATCTTAGTACTAAATAAAAAAATAAACCTCTTATTTTGGTAAAATAATTAACATTTTGCAGATTCTGCAAGGTGTATGTAAACTTTTGACAATAAAATAAAATAAAATAAATTATTATAAATTAGAAAAGTGCAAGTGCACGTTGAAGGACTGAAATTAATAAAACTAAAAACAATTACAAAAGCACATCACAAAATAATATATTATATACATAATACTAAAATAATACATTCTTAAATCATCTTGTCTGATTCAGTCAAATGTTTAGAACATCTGTTGCATCGGGAGCTTTGCTAATCAAGCTTTAAAGTACTTTCTAGCTAGGCGGCTCAGTAGTTTTTGAATCAGAGCGTATATACCGTGTTGTAGGCAGTAAGTTAGTATTCCAGTCATACCCTAAGACTGTTTTGGTGGACTCAACAGGGGTATGATTCATGTCGCTACGTTGAAAGGCTGGACAAAAGGCCTGACGATTTAATTTATCGCACCAAACATAACACCCCAACCCCACAGCCCTTCTGCGGGCATTTCTACTCACTCACCGTAATTATTTCACTTATCATTTCAAAAGACTGCTTCAGGCCTCTATCGCCATTCATACCACAACAGGGAAAGAGCCAACTGCCATTAACTGCTGTGATTCAGCCTCAGATTCATTTAAAACTCCATTTAAAAAGCAGTGAGTGGAATTCTGAAGAACCGATAGTGACCAGAAAAAATAGAAAGCTTTTCAATGCACAAAACACTCTCTGAAACCATTCTGCTGCACTGTGTGCAGACCCGAACCAGAATGCACTTCTCCAAGCATCCTTTAAAAACTACCATTTTAAGTGCCTTGTGTTGCTAAATAAAAGTGAAATAATAAAGAAAATGGTTTGTGAACTCTGTGCAGGAAGTAACCTTAGATGTTTTAAAAAACAAAACTGTTCTAAGAACACAAACGTTATAAACTGAGAAGAGTTGTTTTTTTTTCTACATAAAGTTTCACAATTTAGGAATTTTTATTTAAGCTAGAAGTCATTGAGTTTGTAAAAGAGAGAGAACCAAGCTCACCAGTCATCTTCAGGCAAATACACTAGTGACCTCTTGTGGCCATACTGAGTTATGCACAGCCAGTACTAGACCCTAAAACCCAAATCAAGAGCAAAACAGGAGCCCAAAGCTTAGACATAGTCCTCTCAGTCTAAAGACAATCCAAGTCAGCTTTAAAAAAAACAATGCGACCTATACCCAGACCAGGTTCACACTACATGGTCTAGACAGGTTTTAGGACCCAGACAACAACAGTAAGTGGGCCTTTGTTGTTTGTTGTGGATTTGTTGTATTTCAGTACAGAATGACAAAACACAGCTAAAATATTAAATATTCTATGATTCAAGACTATATAGTATATCTAATTGAAATTTCAAGAGCAAGGTATGATGTTTGGGGTCAGTTTTTTTTATTATTATTATTATTTTATTTATTTTTTTTAGGAATACTTTTATTCTGCAAGGACTATTTCTCAAACTTTTCAACATTGTTTCTTGAGCAGCATTTCTGAAGGATCACATGACACGATTGGACTAATGATGCTGAAAATTCAGCTTTGCATCACAGGAATAAATTACATTTCAAAATATATTCAAATAGAAAACAGTTCATTTAAGTTGTAAATTTAAATATATTTTAAAATTGAGCTTTTTTGCTGTACTTCGGGTCAAATAAACGCAGGCTTGGTGAGCAGAAGAGACTTCTTGAAGAAACAAAATTTTTACTGTTCAAAAACTAAAAAAAAAAAAAAACTAATTTTCCAACTCCCCTAGAGTTAAACAGATGAGTTTTACCGTTTTTGAATCCATTCAGCTGATCTCCGGGTCTGTCGTTAGCACTTTTAGCATAGTTTAGCATAAATCGAATCAGATTAGACCATTAGCATCTCGTTCAAAAATGTCCAAATATTTGCGATATTTTTCCTATTTAAAACTTGACTCTTCTGTAGTTATATCGTGTGTTAAGACCAACAGAAAATGAAAGTTGTGATTTTCCAGGGCAGGCTGATATGGGTAGGAACTATACAGGTCCTTCTCAAAAAATTAGCATATTGTGATAAAGTTCATTATTTTCTGTAATGTACTGATAAACATTAGACTTTCATATATTTTAGATTCATTACACACAACTCAAAGTAGTTCAAGCCTTTTATTGTTTTAATATTGATGATTTTGGCACACAGCTCATGAAAACCCAAAATTCCTATCTCAAAAAATTAGCATATCATGAAAAGGTTCTCTAAACGAGCTATTAACCTAATCATCTGAATCAACTAATTAACTCTAAACACCTGCAAAAGATTCCTGAGGCTTTTAAAAACTCCCAGCCTGGTTCATTACTCAAAACCGCAATCATGGGTAAGACTGCCGACCTGACTGCTGTCCAGAAGGCCATCATTGACACCCTCAAGCAAGAGGTCTGTGGGAAGGAAAAAGTGTGGCAGAAAACGCTGCACAACGAGAAGAGGTGACCGGACCCTGAGGAAGATTGTGGAGAAGGACCGATTCCAGACCTTGGGGGACCTGCGGAAGCAGTGGACTGAGTCTGGAGTAGAAACATCCAGAGCCACCGTGTACAGGCGTGTGCAGGAAATGGGCTACAGGTGCCGCATTCCCCAGGTCAAGCCACTTTTGAACCAGAAACAGCGGCAGAAGCGCCTGACCTGGGCTACAGAGAAGCAGCACTGGACTGTTGCTCAGTGGTCCAAAGTACTTTTTTCGGATGAAAGCTAATTTTGCATGTCATTCGGAAATCAAGGTGCCAGAGTCTGGAGGAAGACTGGGGAGAGGGAAATGCCAAAATGCCTGAAGTCCAGTGTCAAGTACCCACAGTCAGTGATGGTCTGGGGTGCCATGTCAGCTGCTGGTGTTGGTCCACTGTGTTTTATCAAGGGCAGGGTCAATGCAGCTAGCTATCAGGAGATTTTGGAGCACTTCATGCTTCCATCTGCTGAAAAGCTTTATGGAGATGAAGATTTCATTTTTCAGCACGACCTGGCACCTGCTCACAGTGCCAAAACCACTGGTAAATGGTTTACTGACCATGGTATTACTGTGCTCAGTTGGCCTGCCAACTCTCCTGACCTGAACCCCATAGAGAATCTGTGGGATATTGTGAAGAGAAAGTTGAGAGACGCAAGACCCAACACTCTGGATGAGCTTAAGGCCGCTATCGAAGCATCCTGGGCCTCCATAACACCTCAGCAGTGCCACAGGCTGATTGCCTCCATGCCACGCCGCATTGAAGCAGTAATTTCTGCAAAAGGATTCCCGACCAAGTATTGAGTGCATAACTGAACATAATTATTTGAAGGTTGACTTTTTTTGTAATAAAAACACTTTTCTTTTATTGGTCGGATGAAATATGCTAATTTTTTGAGATAGGAATTTTGGGTTTTCATGAGCTGTATGCCAAAATCATCAATATTAAAACAATAAAAGGCTTGAACTACTTCGAGTTGTGTGTAATGAATCTAAAATATATGAAAGTCTAATGTTTATCAGTACATTACAGAAAATAATGAACTTTATCACAATATGCTAATTTTTTGAGAAGGACCTGTACTCTTATTCTGGCGTAATAATCAGGGAACTTTGCTGCCATACCATGGGTGCAGTAGGCGCAATGATATTACGCAGCACCTGAAAATAGTCCCCAGCTAGGTAACTAACGTGACCAGGCGCTGCGTAATGCGCCTGATGCACTCATGGTATGGCAGCAAATTTCTTTGTTTATTATGCTGCAATGAGAGAATAGTTCCTATCCATATCAGCTTGGAAAATCGCTTTTCTGTCAGTCTTTGTACACGATGTAACTACAGAAGAGTCAAGTTTTAATTAGGAAAAATATCAAAAAGCTTTGGTTACTTTGATGGTGTGATCTGATCAAATCTGATTCAGCTAAGATATAGCTATGCTAAAAGTGCTAACGGCAGACCCGGAGATGGCTGAATGGATTCAAAAATAGTAAAAACTCATCCGTTAACTCTAGGGGAGTTGGAAAATGAGCCTATTTTCAAAAAAAGTGGGGTGTTCCTTTAAAAACACAGAGAAAAGAGTGAATGAGTGAATATTTGGTCAACTCTTGGCTTTTTTCAGTTTATTCAGCGTGTTTTTACATTCTCCCTCCATTACGAGAACCTCAAGTTTATTAAAACACTACATCTATATAATACACTACATACCTCAGTCCATCCCAGAATTCAGTTTGCATCCTTCATCTGATGACCTGTTTCTGCTGTAAGTGATGCCCAGAAGGCACAGTAAAGCTCAAAGTCAAATCTCAGCTCAAGGTTAAGACAGCAACCAGACCTGTCTGTCTCTCTTATGCATTCAATAACCAACTGATCTAATAAGAAACTAATGTCTACATAATTGCATTTTCTTCCCTTTTAGAGACAATAAAAACACATTTAATTTATAAAGTCATGTACTTGGGCAATACTTTATTTAGTTGTCACAGGTTTCAGCTGCAAGGGTCTGAAAGGAGACAAGTGTTGCTTTGGATCAATTAGCCTTTCATCAATTCTCATTTATAAACTATACAAAACTTTATTTCCTTTGGACATCTTAATCATAATTATTCTGGTCAAAGTGCAGTTTTCCACTTTGATTTCTTTCACATACACACACAATCCCAGCTACATTCATTCAACAGATGCCGTGCATATATCAAGACAGACATCCATGCAACGTGTGTGCCGGTCTTCTGTTAGAAGTGAATATACAGTGCAACCAGTCTAAATGTGATAATGTCAGTCTTTCATTATTTCTATCAGTCCATCAAGGTCTATTCAGTTCGAGAGTATATTTCAAGCACACAGGGGGGAAACTGAGCATGCCCAGATGAGAGGGGCATGTAAGCTGGGGCGGGGCCTGAGGTGATGAAGTAACTTGGAGATCCAGATTCATTTGCCAGATTTTTGAGCTTTCTGGGCAGATTTGGTCACTTTCCCACTGCCACCTATCTTCTTGTCCACGCTTTTGATGACACCGACTGCAACAGTCTGTCTCATATCTCTGACAGCAAACCGTCCTGGGAAAACACAGAAATGCATACATATTTCTATTAGTATGAAAACTGCTTGATGAAATGACTAGTGTCAGTTTCTGTTGTGTTTGTGTGAGCTGACTAAAGACTGTAACCAAACTCCAGTCATCTATCAGGACTGTGCCTAACAAAAACAAGATTTTCTTGGTGAACACTGATTTCATTGGAAATGTGGGGGGAAAATAATGAGAACAAGATGGAATAAAAATGATATGCTGTAGTAAAACAGCAGGTCAAAAGTGACGAGAGACTGCGTAATGAAACAGGGCTAATAATCAGTTTTATTGAAGCTGCATTGTCAGAGGAAATGTAATCCAAAGAGAGAAACATGAAAATCATGAACTCGTGTTTCAAAAGGATGATGTGGAGGCTCACATCACTGATGAGTCAGACCTTTAACCTGACAACGACTGCAGTGAATCTCATTAATCATGAGGCTGAGTGACCATCATGTTGTAAGCCTGAGACATCAATTTTAAATAAGTATGACAAACCTAACTACTGGTTGCTGGGTTACTTGGTTTTTTCTAACTTGAGAAGAACATACATGAATAATCACCTTTTTCTAAAGTCTCATTTATAGGACTTATAGGGGAAAAAAACTATATCAAGGAACTAATTAGTGAAGCCTTGCACAAGGTTTTATTGTATCTCCTCTTGATTATATGTGTGTCTGACAAACAAATTGCTACAACCATGATAAGTGAATCTTTTGGATGTTAAAATTATTTCTCCTATCCCTTTTTAATGGTCTTTTTGTAGCTATAAGATGCCTTTTGTTAGGTTCATTTCTATAACATATCTATGTTGCCGTGAGTAAACAGCCAAAATATTTTTTCGTAATATTGTTAGAAATGCTTAGAAAACAATACAACAAAAAAGCAATGCAAAACAAAACATAAAATAAATCAAAGCTAAACAAAACAAAAGAAAGTGAAATAAAACTTATGAAAATATAAGAAAGCAAACTAAAACATAAAATAAAGCAAAGCCAAACAACATAAAAAAACAAAGCTAAAAGCAAAACAAAAACAAAAGTAAAGCAGAAAAAAACAAATTAATAAAAAAACAAAAAACAAAGCCAAGCTAATTTATTCCTAAGCCATTTAATGTAGGGTTGGGAAGTCGACACATAACCAGTGGTTTAAAATTAAATAATTAAATTAAATTAATTAAATTAAAGAAAGCTAAACCAGACAACATAAAAGCAAAACAAAACATAAAAGAAAGTTAAAGCCAAACAACATAAAAACAAAAGAAAGCAAACCTAAACAAAATAAAAGAAACAAAAACAAAATGTAAAAGCAAGGCTAAACAAAACATAAAAGAAAGCAAACCCAAACAAAATGAAAAACAAAAACAAAATGTAAAAGCAAGGCAAAAACAAACAAAATAAAAGAAAGCCATAAAAGAAAACATACAAGAAAAAACAAAATTACAAATAAAGCACAAAACAAAGCCAAGCAAATGTATTCAAAGCCATTTAATGTAGGGTTGGGAAGTAAACACATACCCAGTGGTATGTGAAAAAAATACATTTGAAAAAAACAAAAAAACAAAACAAGGCAAACAACATTAAAAAAAAGCATAAAAACAAAACATAAAAGAAAGCAAACCCAAACAAAATGAAAGAAACCAAAACAAAACGTATAAGCAAGGCAAAACAAAACTTAAAAAAATCTAAGTAAACAACATAAAAGAAAGCAAAGAACAAAATAAAAGAAAGCAAAACAAGACAAAACATAAAAGAAGGCAAAGCCAAACAACATAAAAGAAAAACAAAACTTCAAAGACAAACAAAACATTAAGAAAAGTAAAACAAAAGTAGCAAGAAGAGAAAATAAACAAAAATCTGGGGACACATACCCAGTGGAGGGTACTGAGAGAAGCTCTCCACACACATTGGTTTTCCTGGGATCATGTCCACAATGGCAGCATCTCCAGACTTCAGGCTTTTGGGGTTGTCTTCCAGCTTCTTGCCTGAACGGCGATCAATCTTCTCTTTAAGCTCAGCAAACTTACAAGCAATGTGAGCTGTGTGGCAGTCTATGACAGGAGAGTAACCTGCGCTGATCTGTCCTGGGTGATTCAAAATGATGACCTTGGAAAGAATAGAAATCCAGATTGAGAGAAAAAGGATATCATGATAATCTAACAAATTGACAAATAACGTTATCTCACCTGTGCTGTAAACCCTGATGCTTCCTGAGGTGGGTCTGACTTACTGTCCCCACAAACGTTACCTCTTCTTATGTCTTTAACAGACACATTCTTCACATTAAAGCCTACGTTGTCTCCTGGCAGAGCTTCGCTCAGAGACTCGTGATGCATCTCCACCGACTTCACTTCTGTGGTGATGTTGACTGGGGCAAAGGTCACCACCATACTGGGACGTAGGATACCCGTCTCCACCCTGCCCACCGGCACAGTCCCTATACCTAAGAAAAGAGACATGATGTCTCTGAATAAGCATGTTTTCTACACAGTGATGTAGTGAAGCATTCTGGAATCAAAATATAACTACAAGCTGATCTTAAAAATGACATCACCCCATAGAATGTGCATGATTTGAGTGGGTTAATCCCACCTCCAATCTTGTAGACGTCTTGTAGGGGCAGACGTAAGGGTTTGTCAGTGGGGCGTGTTGGAGGCATGATGGTATCAAGAGCTTCTAGTAGAGTAACGCCACTGGCATGCTGCTCCTTCCTGTCCAGCTTCCAGCCTTTAAACCATGGCATCTGCACAGCACAAATGAGATGATTATTAATTTTAAATTGCAAGCATTCTGCCAACAGTTTAATTGGAAACTGCCAAACGGTATGAGGTCATTGCTGAAAACAAACAAACACATGCCAAGGAGACTCACATTAGATGATGGTTCCAGCATGTTGTCGCCATGCCAACCTGAAATTGGGACGAAGGGCACCGAGGCGGGGCTATAACCAATCTTTTTGATGTAGGCGCTTACTTCTTTAACAATCTCGTCATAGCGCTTCTCACTGTAGGACGGCTCAGTGGAGTCCATCTTGTTGACAGCTACAATCAGCTGCTTGACGCCCAGCGTGTAGGCCAGCAGGGCGTGTTCCCTTGTTTGCCCATTTTTAGAGATGCCAGCCTCAAATTCACCCACTCCAGCTGCCACAATTAGAACAGCACAATCCGCCTGTGGGAGAAACAATGAGAGACACATTGTTTAAAGAAGTGAAGTTTTGCACAGGATCTTCTCTCCAAGCATCGATATACCACCAGTTCTGGTAAATGAGCAGGCATTGTCTTACCTGAGACGTCCCAGTGATCATGTTCTTGATGAAGTCTCTGTGTCCTGGAGCATCTATTATAGTTATGTAGTACTTGGTGGTCTCAAACTTCCAGAGTGAAATGTCTATGGTAATTCCTCTCTCCCTCTCAGCCTTCAGCTTGTCTAGAACCCAGGCGTACTTAAAGGAACCTTTTCCCATCTGTCAAAACAGAAGTATGTGAGCATACAGGGGAAAATGCCTTCACTAAGAAAAAATAAATTGTTTACACACACAAAATCAATCATCTTAAAAGATATGACAGTACATGTGTTATTTGAGGTAGAACCAACTCCCTTTCACAATGGAAAGTTTAAAGTCTGTAAGGGATATACTATGCCTCAACATTGTGTCATTTAGTTAAATCACTTACCCCGCTGTCTTCATAATAATTCTCTTAACAATTTTCACAAATGGAAGGTTGTGGGTTCATATCCCACAAGGGTCCATACACTATGCCTTAACATTGTTCCATTAAGTTAAATCACTTACCCCAGTTGACTATCTTTGTAATAAATCTCTTAACAATTTTCACAACTACAAGGTTGTGGGATTATATCCCACATTTGGCCCACACACTATACCTCAACATTGTGACTTTGAGTTTAAAACACTTCCCTGCTGGTTGTCTTTGTAATAAGTCACTTAACAATTTTTACAGATGGAAGGTTGTTGGTTCATATTCTCCAGGCATCCACACACTATTCCTCAACATTGCGCCATTGAGTTAAATCACTTACCCCAGCTGACAGTCTTTGTAATACGTCTAAACAATTTTCACAAATGGAAGGTTGTGAGTTCATATCCTACAGGTGTCTATATACTATGCCTCAACACTGTGCCATTGATTTAAATCATTTATTTTTTTGTAATAAGGTGAGACACTGCAGGTGAAAAGGGTAAAAAGGGCTTTTATGGCTCAGTGTAGGAGAAAAAAATGGCCTTTAAAAATACATACTGTAATTGAAATCTATTGACACAAATAGATAAAGTGCTATAAAAGAAACACTTAACAGTGTATTTTAGATGTTTTCTTTCCACTAATCTGAAAAAACACTTTATGAAAAAAAGCCCAAAATCTCAATTTGAGAGGTGCATGAAAAAAGTGTCTCCCCTTAACAATGAAAGGTTGTGGGTTTATATCCCACAAGGGTCCATACACTATGCATCAGCATTGTTCCATTAAGTTAAATTACTTACCCCAGCTGACTGTCTTTGTAATTTCACAAATGGAAGGTTGTGGGTTCATATCCCACATTTGGCAAACACACTGGACCTCAACATTGTCCCATTGTGCTAAATCACTTACCCCAGCTGTCTTAATATGTTGTAATAATTATCTTAACAGTTTTCACAGATAGAAGGATGTGAGTTCATATCCCACAGGGGGGGGGGTCATTCACTATGCCTCAACATTGTTCCATTAAGGTTAAATCATTTATCTCAGCTGACGGTTTTTGTAATAAGTCTTGTAACAATTTCACAAATAGTAAGTCATGTGTTTATATCCACATTTGGCCAATACACTATGCCCCAGCTTTGTGACATTGAGTTACATCACTTACTCCAGCTGACCGTTTTTATGATAAGTCTCTTAACAATTTTCACAAACGGAAGGTTATGGGTTCGTATAGTGTATGGGTCCATACACTATGCCCCAACATGTTGCCATTAAGAAAATCACTTAGCTGACTGACTTTATATTAAGTCTTAAAACTATTTCCGCAACTGGAAGGTTATAGGTTCAAGTCTCAGAAGTGTCCATATCTTGTGCCCTTGAGCAAGGCAGTTGCTCTAGACAACTCTCACTACTATAAATTGCAGTTTTCACAATGATCCAAGTCAGTCCTGCTCTGTTTAAGAAACTTGTAGGTCAGGAATGGGCAACAGCGGTCCTGGAGGGCCACTGTTCTGCAGAGTTTAGTTTAATTTTTAATCAAACACACCTGCCCATCATTTTCAAGCAATCCTACAGACATAGGCTGTATCCGAATCGCCCCCTATACCCTCATTCACTATTCCCTACATTAGTCCACACATTCAGTTCACTTGAAGGAGTGAATGAAAATGAGTGAGTGAATTCAGACACTGAATGCTCCGGAAGGACTGCCGCTTGCACAGTTTGCGCTTGCTGTTTATAATAATCCTTTGAAACTGGCAAACGGGCAGCTCCAGTATTAACATTAAAGGATTTATCTTGAATTCTGCCATGGAAATTATGTATAAACCCCAGTTAAACAATGAAATAATCAATTTACAATTAATTAGGCTATACCTGTGTTGTATTGCGCTTGTATGCAGTGGATGAGCGCATTGTAAAATTAATGAATGGATGATTTGGCTGCGAGCGCCCTCTTTCGGCAAGAAGCAGGAATTCATTCGGCGCACAGTGAATTATGGGTATTCTCTAGCCAGTAAGGGTACATCGGTTGTACACTCGTTTTTGCGGTGCATTGTAGGATTGAATTAGTGCACTCGAGAACGTCCACTATGGTTTCGGACACCACTAAAAATGTCTGTTCCCTCAAATAGTGCCCTATTTGAGGGTATAGGGGGCAATTTCGGATACAGCCATGGATTTGATGGTTCTTGATTAGGGATGGAGCTAAACTCTGCAGGACAATGGGTGTCCAGGACTGGAGTTGCCCATTCCTGTTGTAGGCAAACTTACCAGTGTCCCTAGTCTTTAGTAAACCTATAACAGATCCAACAGGCAACTTTGTGCAGCGTTTTACTACTGACATTTTGCTACATGAAATTACCCTCAAAGACAGAGGTGAGGTGTCAGACCCACTGGGATTGCATCCATTTACTCAGGTCTCATTCTCTCAGCCTAATGTGCGTCAAGAAAACAGAAGTGCAGGGCTTGACTAATGGTTCTGCCTGCTCCAGAAATCCATTTATCTTTTTCTTTCATCTCCAATGGCGTCTTCCAAAGAGTAAATGCCTCAATGTAATTACACAGCAATTCTCCCTCTGCTCTCCAGTGTGCAAGAGGAGAGAAAGGCATAGTGTGATGCATGATGAGACTCTTACATAATTACCCTACACAGTAAGTGGGTTGGAGTTACCCATCATTCAGCACAGACCACAATTCTCACAACGCATTAGAGATTTGGCTATGCCGAAGAGGTCACTTAAAGTTAAATGGAAGGTGCAACTAAACTCCTTTGTCCTATAATCAATGTTTATTACTTTACCAACTTAAAATGATTCCAAATCTGGTTCCACTTGAACTCCAAATTGTTTAAGATCCTGTTTGCCTACCTCGGCAGCTTCTTTTTCAAACTTCTCAATGGTTCTTTTATCAATTCCTCCACATTTATAGATGAGATGGCCAGTGGTGGTGGATTTCCCAGAATCGACATGGCCGATGACCACAATGTTGATGTGGATCTTCTCTTTCCCCATGATGGCACAGGGCAGGAAGAGAGGATGGGAACAGATGGAGCTTTCTTCTGTCTACAGCCATCACAAAAAAACATTTGTAGACATAGAGACAACATGCACTGTCATCCTAGGATCACAATGCAGTAAACAGTCTTTAGACCACAACAAAACTAAGCTATTCACAGTAATTTCTGAACATAAAATGGGAGATAATTATTTCAGATAAAATAATACAACATAGATAAACATACAATCATAAAACAGTGAATACCATATAAAAGATAATAAATATTATTTGAACAGTTGTCATGACAATACATAAATATGATGATTACATATATGAATATATTGCACAAGACAAAATTATAAATTACACAAATCATCCCGTCAAAAAATGGACATACCCTTGGCTTTCAAGGTGTATGTTGCCTCTCCAAGCATCAGTTGTTATTAACAGTATTCAAATGAGTCCCTCAATTGATTGTAAAAGCATGGGAAAAACTCAAATGTGCAGAATATGCAAAGAACTTACAGGACCTTGAGGCTTTTGGTCAAAAACAGTGGGTAGCTAGCTTCCCTGCTCGGGACAAACCAGAGACTCGTGCGCAACTATCACAAAAACCTACAAACAGTATTTGATGCAGGAGGAAACAACACATGAAATAAAGATGCAAGGGTACATAAACATTTCAAGAGGATGTATACTAATTTATATGTCAAATAACAAGTAAATATTTAGCCGTCAACCATTATGAGTATAAGTCTATCGGCAGGAGGATGTTGTGGCCTCTTACCTGCAGCAGAGAGGCAGACCCTGTTCTCCCCTCAGCAAACAGACACTCTGTGCTCCTGCAAAGGTGGTGGCACAGTCCAAGTCTGTGTGCGTAATGAACTCACCCCACTTTGATACAGCAATGCGGCACTCAAAGTGGGGGGAGGCTGGCGGTGAGGGACTGCAGTGAGACAGCTGCAACAGCAGCAGAAACGAGCTGAGAGGAAGAGTACTAGAGATGGAGGAGGAACACACTGGAATAAAGCAGCGTTCAGTGACTCAGCATCTTATCCTCAATTAACTCTGCTGGATAAGAATCGGATTGGTTCCCTATGTGGGTCTGAAATATGACTCCTATAAATGCCTAATATACATTTTTATTATTGAGAATGTTTATTGCCAGGTTATTCTTGAGGTAACTATTTCTATGTCTTTAGTTACATGTGATTTTAGTATTTTCTTTTTATCATAGGGGGATTTATCATAGGGGCTTCCTGGTCTGTTCTTAGAAAATTCATCAATAAACTATATTTTGACCCCCATTCTTCTGCAAATTTCATACAGATACTTTTATTTAATGTGTATTTTGCAGAACAAATCAGAAAATCTTGTTTCAGATGTCAGTTTTTGACACTATATTACTACACTACACAGTATTTTTTAGTACTTGTAATATCTACATAAAGTGCTAGTTGGAAGTAATGCCTTTGTATATTAAGTATTTTTATGGTATTTTAATGCTTTGTGGAATGTTTGAGACAAATATATAAATATATACACTACCAGTCAAAAGTTTTTGAACAGTAAGATTTTATGTTTTTTAAAGAAGACTCTTCTGCTTACCAAGCCTGCATTTATTTGATCCAAAGTGATGCAAAAAAATATCATTACTCCAGTTACATGATCCTTCAGAAACCATGCTAATATTTTAATTTGCTGCTCAAAAAACATTTATCATTATTATTGAAAACAGCAGAGTAGAATGTTTTCAGGTTTCTTTAATGAATAAAGTTCAGAAGAACAGCATTTTTCTGAAATAGAAATCTTTTGTAGCATTATAAATGTCTATATTGTCACTTTTGCTCAATTTAGGCCATCCTTGCTAATTAAAAGTATTAATTTCTATAATTTATTCCCCCCTCCCCCAAATATAATTATACTGACTCTAAGCTTTTCAATGATATAACGTATAATGCTTCAAAAGCTTTTTATTTCATATACATGCTGATCTTTGGATCTTTCTATTTATCAAAGAATCCTGAAAAAAAAAACTCGCTCAACTGTTTTAAATATTAATAATGTAAAAAAGTTTCTTGAACAGCAAATCGGCATATTAGAATGATTTCTGAAGAATTGTGTGACTAGAGTAATGATGCTAAAAATGTAGCTTTGATCACAGGAATAAATTACATTTTAAAATATATTTAAATAGAAAAACAATTATTTTATTTAGTAAAACCATTTCAAAATGCTAATGTTTTTGCTGTACTTTGGATCAAGTAAATAGAGGCTTGGCGAGCAGATGAGACTTCTTTAAAACAATAAAAATCTTACTGTTCAAAACTGTTTTTTTATTTATTAAATTTAAAAGAACAGCATTTAAAATTGAAATCTTCTGTAATATTATAAATGTCTGTCTCTTTTGATCAATTTAATGTCTTTGCTGAATAATAGTATTTGTTTGGTTAAAAATGTTCTTACTGATTTTTTGAACAGTAGGTTATCAGTAAGCTATCTACTGACAGAGGAAAAGAGAACTAAAACTAGCAGGTTAACTTAAACAATCCCTTTTTGGAGAGTTTATGTTTACCTGCATACATCAAAGGGAGGCTAATACATTTAATATTGTTCATTTTCAGATTAGGAAGTAAAAGTCAAATCAGACCAACATTGTTTGCTATCAATTTTTTAATCAGGGACATACTCCTGATGTGTTTAACACACATTTGGTCAAATATTTCAAACAAGCATGACTCAGAAACAGTGCATCACTATTTCCTAAGCATTTGATCAATGACCGTCTAATTGGCTAACAGAATCAAGTTATTTCACACACGTCTAGCTCAGCTTATTTGCAGTGTAAGTCCTAATAAATCACACAACAAACTAGTTGATTCTCTGGTCCGTCTCAAGAACGTCAACTCCGACAAAAATAAAATAAAGCTAACATTTAAAATTCCCAGAAACCTTTTTAAAAAGTTGGCGTTTTGTTTCCAACTCAGCTTATTTGTTTACCATCCTTTCCCCATCAGTCTAGTCTGATCCTACACAACCGCCAAAGACTTTCCTTCATCTGTTTTTCCCGCCGTCTGTCTGTGAACAGCACAGAACGCTTAAAGCACCGGAACATCTCTCGCAGTGAACCTCTGGACTGGAGATAACGCATATGAACATCACACATCCCCTGCACGCCATGTCATTTTACTTTAACATTGGCTCTAGCGCAACCAATATTAGCTACACCT
This sequence comes from Cirrhinus molitorella, assembly GCA_033026305.1. Classification (NCBI taxonomy): domain Eukaryota; kingdom Metazoa; phylum Chordata; class Actinopteri; order Cypriniformes; family Cyprinidae; genus Cirrhinus; species Cirrhinus molitorella. Next base: position 21,328,703 of record CM065132.1, on the reverse strand, counting down.
TTCTCAGTTCTTTTCAAATGTCTGATGTCCCAAGTCGTCCTGCTACAAGCTGCGGCTACGTCCTGCGGCGTTTGGCTCCTCCAGGGCTGGAGGGGTTGCTGGAGCTCATCACCTTCTCCACGGCTCGGCTCCTCTTCCTTTTTTCCCCGGCTGATTCTTTCGACCCGCTGCCCGTCTCACCTGAGCCCCCCCTCTCTGCCCGCTCTCTCTCTTTCTCTCGCCCACTGCCCGACCTCTCCGACATCTTCACGGAGGAATTGCTGCCTGACGAAGGGAGAAGAGAGGGGGGAAAAGGGGAAAAAAAGGGTGGGATAAGGGAACACAAAGAACAAACCAGATTAAAACTATACCACTATAAAAGAAAAAAAAAAGTGGTGTGCACTAAATAAAGCCCAACATTAGCTTAATCAATTGACCATTCACAAAAACCCACCATCCTTGTATGAAACAAGGTCTCAGCTTTAAAATTTTGTACTTTTAAAGAAATTCTTTCATGTGTGGTGACAGATCACTGCATTGCCTTATTAGATCAATCAATGTGTCTATTCTTATTTACTTAAAGCACAAAATAAACAAGAAAGAACATCAGACCGCATTTTATTTTAACCACGGAAAGACATCAATACACACAATTTGTTTGTCTGACAAAATGGCAGAATCAGCGTTCTGATTGGTCAGATCGCCTGTCAATCAAGCTGTTTGTGAAGGGTCAACTGTCAAAATTAGTGGCAGAATGGCATATCTGTCCAAAAAAGGTTGATGAAAATTTTTTTTGCAATTCAGTTTGGTGATGCTAGTGGCACAGAAACTACATACTTCATCTTTAACTGCATGGCTATAATATTGCCATTTATAGTTAACATTTTTTCTAAAAAATATCCTCTTAATTAGTGCTGAGAGAAAGGTCAACCACATATACATAACCAGATTTACATAACGTGTTTTGACATGTTAATTTTCCTTCTTAAGAATAAGTATTTTTCTAAAGCATCTGAAACTCATGTCCCAATAATGTGCTTACTTCCTAAAAATACTATCCTAAAAATGCCCAAAAAAAAAAAAATAATACCCAAAATAAGCTATTTCTGTTGTTTATGCTTCAATTGTGACAAAGCTGCTTGTTTTTAAACTTTTTTAATTAATCTCCCAAAATAAAAATATATGAATTAGTAAATGAATTAGAACGAATATGAATTAGTAAATTAGTTCTTGAGTAAAAACATTAGGTCATAAAGTAAAATAAAAATGTTATTTTTTAATTCAACTTTATGGAAACCTACAGACCCCTTTACTTATTTGCAGAGGCCAAGAAATAATCCCAGGTACTAATAAAGTATTTATTTGTTTATTACCATTTTCCACATTGATAAAGTCACTTAAACACTTCAATTTTTATGAATGTGCTTTTGAGCAACTGAAAGCTCACCACTGTCTAAAGCAAATAGCCAAGTCATACACATGACCACTACTTAAAAAAAATGTTACAGTTTAAAGATGTGTTCAACATAAAAAAGAAACTTAAACAGGTTTGGAACGACATGAGGGTCAGTAAATGATGACTCAATTTTCATTTTTGGGTGAACTATTCCTTTAAGCCTTTGTTAACAAGTAGTTCACCAATAATCCAAAATCTATCCATTAAGTAACTTGAAGCAGCATGTACTAGACTGAACCCCACATTTTTAGTAAAATATTTAGGAAAAGAAATCCCAGAATGGGATGTTAAGCAGGTTGTACAAATTTGAGCACTTAGAAAATTCCAAGTTTACAAGTTGTTTAGGACATTAGTGCTTTTTACAAGTCACAAACTCATAATTATGATAATTCCAAAATGACATTAACACGCCTTATGCTTATTATGTTGTTAGCATTTTCTGTAAACTTCCAAATTTGTCAAATTTTCTGAAATTTACCCAAAAAGCCTGGAAAGTTTCTAGCAATTTTCCACCTCTTAGAAACCCTACTTAAAAAGTTGTGAACATTTCGAAAATGACAGCACAACTAATTCTTTGCAAATAGCTTGATTGACAGGTGATTGGACCAATCATAACCTATGAATCCGCCATTTTGTCAGACAAACAAACAAAGTAAAAAAAATGTGTACTGACATCTTTCATGGTTCATTTGTGTTAATTTCATACGAAAATACAATCTATTCACATGCCGTTTGAACTAAGGCAATACAGCGATCTGCCAAGACACCTTAGAAAGCAGTATTTATTGTTTGAATTTCTTTAAAACAATTTTTTTTTTTTTTAAAGCTGAGACCTTGTTTTGTACCAGAAGTAACCTGCTCTGTCTTTTCTGTCACCGTGTTGTCAGTTTCCTCTTTGTTCCGTGATATTTTTCACTGCGTGTGAACATGATGTGTATTGTGAGGGAGGCACTGTTTGTCAGACATTAACAGTAACTAACGAGGGCGGGTTGTTTGTGAGGGTTGATTCTTAGATGAAATGAACACACCTTATGCTTACTAGCTTATTGTGTTGTTAACATGCTAACACAACATTACACTCAAAAAAAGTTCTGAGTGCACTTATGCAATTGACCCATTGGTAAGCACCTCCCCTCGAATGCAGATGAGCCAATGGCAGTTGAGTATCAGATGCACAGAGACTGAACCTCGGACATCTGTAGGTTTCAGCGCCATAGAGAAACATTAGAAGATCCGAAGCTCTCATCATTGTGATGGTGTTTATGCTACAAAAATAATAAAACGATGTGCCTGAGGTATCTGTAACACTGATTCCAGGTATCCTGAGAGAATTGGCAATGGAATTTGGAATTTATTTTTTTATTTAACGTTCATTTTCTGTTTAAGTGGCCTTTTTCATCTGCCCAAGCAGTTAATGTCTGTTAATATCGTTAATATCTCTGGCTAAAACTAGCTAATGTTAGAGTGAGTGAGTCCATGCTAACGTATAAACCTCAGCTAACTATACTCACGTCATGTACAGTGTAGGTCAAAAACACATAAACGAAGGTCTACATTTCAATGCCTCTTCATATTAAACTGGTTAAATGTAAAATAATTAATCTTACACTGCAGTAAATGAACAGTGTTGATCCTGGATGTTGCCATCTGTGATCATGACGATCGTAACAGGAGATTTCTCCCATTTGCATTGCGATCTGTATACCCTCGATTCCAACTTAATAATGTTACTCACCATATTTATTTTAAAATCATTTATATATCCCTCCATGGCATATTTAAGTCCTACTTGAATGCTCCTCGATGAGAGGTGGTCATACTATGTTAAAAACGTATCAAAAACATCTTCGGCAGCAACAGTAACCAAGGGGGGGTGGGGCTTACCGGTCAATTTGTATGCCACTGCCTATGCCGAGGGTTCCAAATAGGGCGGAACATTTTCGGTAAACTTCCAAATTTCTACAATTTTCTAAAAGCTTCTAGAAATTTACCTGAATTTTTCCACCTCTTAGCAACCCTACTTTTAAAGTTGTGTGTTTTGACATGACAGCACAATTTATTAATTCAAGTCAAGCATTTTTTTTAAGAATCTGAAATTAAAGCTCCAGGAATGTGCTGAAATGCTAACTAACAATAAGTAATAGGGATGTCTCTAAAACGATAGGTATTCCGGCCAAAAAGCATACATTTTAAAAATATGTTTTAACTTTTTATTCTAACATAAAAGGTCTTTAGGGTGCTTTCACACCTGTAGATTGATTGCTTTGTTCCGAAACAGGGATTAAAATTATTACAATGTTGCATTTTATTCTTGGCATGGTTCGCGATCACACGGCAAAGTTTCTAAACGGACCAAATTTGTTAATACAAGTCATGCGCAAGTAAACTGTCCTCTCCAAGTTCCGCTTGGAGTCCGTTGGATCGGATCGCGTTCTCACCACAAACTAACAGCTCCAGGGTTAGTTTGAAAGACCACCTCTTCAAGGAGGTCTCGGTTTGGTCCGCCTTTGGTGCGCACCCGAGTGCGATTCCTGCATTCTCACTTGCCCAAACGAACCGCACCAAGAGGGTAAACTGTAGTGCGATTCAACTGAACTAAATAGGGCAGGTGTGAAAGCACCCTTAAAGTTGGGTTTTGGGCCATTATGCTTTGGCACAGTATCTGTCAAACTAACTAAAACCGAAAGCACAATATGGCTTAATCCCTTCATCAAGTCTGTTTTCTTTGAGTGTTTCAAAGCAAAGCGTGCCCTTCGTTCAGGCGTGATCCAGTGCTTTCTGCCCCTCGCATATTCCATGTGCTGTAAGTTTAGCACATGCTTGGGAACGCATTAGCGGCCAGTTGTGCTTTATTTTCGCGCCAGATGATTACAGCATTTTACTAGATTTGTAGTGAGACGCATTTCTGTAACCCTGTTATCATTGAAGCTGGAGTTTTGAGTCAAAACAAAAGCTCTACTGCCTCTCCATCCAAATAAAAGCTTAAAAGTGCAGTATGAATTGCTGACAACTAGGAAACGTTACTACAGTCCAAATTCAAATATCTCTTTCAAGTGTAAAAATTAGGATGGAAGTATTGTAATTTCCATACTGTAGTGTAAAGAAAAAATAATATACCTATGAAATATTCATTTTCATTTAAGTTAAGTGTAATAGATTTACAATATATGGCTATTACTGTCATAGGATAAACAATAATATAAAATTGTTGTTATTATTATTGTTATATTCTAATTTGTTTGGCTTCCTAAAACACCAGTGTGAATGTAATTTAGAGTAAGACAGTATACCACAACTAAAAAGGCGGCTGAGTCCCTTTTGAAGTTCAGGTACAAGCTTTTTTTTTTTTTTTTTTTTAAGTTTTCTTAGTTAAGAACATGGGTTGGAGCTCTTAATTTTGAACTCTCAAAGTGCAGTAGATATTAACTTTAAAATGTTTTTAAAAATTAAAAAAAAAAAAAAAAAAAAATTATATCACAATAAATATTGCACCGTTTTGAGTGTGCTTTGCTTGTGCTATTTGTACACCACTGCCTATGTAGAGGGTGCAAAGTCAGTAATTTATAAAGCTGATAAGCTATGTAAGCAATAAGTATGGGGCAAAACACCACCTTTTCAAGCCTAGAATTATACACTACCAGTCAAGTTTTTAAACAGTACAATTTTTAATGTTTTTAAAAAGAATATGAAGCCTGCGTTTATTTGACCAGAGGAGACTTCTTTAATAACATTAAAAATCTTACTGTTCAAAAACTTTTGACTCATAGTATAGGTTGGTGATTTTAATAAACAAAAACAGTGTGTATTATTTCTTCAACCTTGCTACTGGATATTTCTGAAAAACTAGTGATCCTGCAAAAGATCTCATTATCATATAAAGCTGCTGCTGTTCAACAAACCTGTCCAAGCAAACCCTCAACATGCCATGCTTCATCCACACAGAGAACAACAACAAGTTAGGGTGCACAGAACACATAAAAAAAGACAAAAGAGAAAGAGAAGGAAGGACAGCGAAAGAAAGACGGAGAGAAAGACGCACATGGTCAGAGGTCTCTGAAGGCTGTCTACAGAGGCCTCTGGTAATGAGCTGGTCTGTACTGAGCTCAAGCTGGAGTTTTGGAACAGAGCGAAACGTTTTCTTCTGTCCATACCTCGCAAAATCCTGGCCAGCCATACTGGGACCCAGACCTTTGAAAATGAGACACAAATGACCAGTGTGAGCCACGCTGAGCTTCACGCCAAGGGGAGAACGATCCAGAAAAAAAAAAGGTGATGCAATGACGCAGGTTTTAATAGACGGCTTTCGTGAAAAAGAAAAAGAGAGAAAGAGAGAGGGAAAGGTAAAAGAAAGGGGTGAGTAGATGAGATAAATAAGGAGAGGGAAGGAGAAGAGAACCTTCTTCATGGGTTGCAGGTGGGTCACTCTCTTCTTTGAACTCCTCCTTCACATCATCTTCAGATGCCACTTTACCTGCGCAAAGACACGAAGAGCTTTTAAGCAAATCGGGAAAAACAAATGGATTAACTAAATCACAACACAAATTAAGAGAGGCTCACCTTCCTTGACATCCTGTATGATATCTTCAGGCAGCACAAAGCTCTTCTCTGAGTTTGGAAAGGGCAGTATTTCTGATTCATGCTGTAGCAACAAAAAGTCATTTACTGATTAGATATGACAGGTATTATAGTATCAACTTTATATATCCATTTTGGAAACTGTAGCAATAAAATATGAGTGGACTATTGATATGAGTTATTCAACGGTCTGATATCTGATAACCTCTACAATGTTTAATTTGTGATAATATTTGACTGACCTTGTGTGTACATGCACTACCAGTCAAAAGTTTTTGCATAGTAAGATTTTTAATGTTTAAAGTCTCACAAAGCCTGCATTTACTTAATCCAAAAAACAGCAAAAGCAGTAATATTGGGAAATATTTGTACTATTTAAAATAACTGCTTTCTATTTGAATACATTTAAAAATGTAATTTATTCCTGTGATTTCAAAGCTAAATTTTCAGCATCATTACTCCAGTCTTCAGAGTCACATGATACTTCAGAAATCATTCTAATATACTGATTTGCTGTATAAAAACTTAATAAACTATTTTATTATTATCAGTATTTAAAACTATTGAGAAATTATAGAAATTAATCAAAAGTGATGATAAAGACATTAATAACATTACAAAAGATTTCTATTTCAGATCAATGCTGTTCTTCTGGACTTTCTTTTCAACAAAGAAAGCTACAAAATTTCTACTCAGCTGTTTTCAACATAATAATAAGAAGAAGAAGAAGAAGAAGACATTGTTTTTGAGCAGCAAATCAAAATATCAGAATGATTTCTGAAGGATCATGTGACTGGAGTAATAATGCTAAAAATTCAGTTATGTAATTACAGGAATAAATTACATTTTAAAATATATATGAAAAAATACTGATATTTTAAATAGTAAAAAAAAGGTAAATTTTACTGTTTTTGCTGTACTTTGGATCAAATAAATGCAGGCGTGGTGAGTGGAAGAGACTTTACATTAAAAACATTAAAAACCTTAGTGTATATGACAGATAATTAAATTAAACTTCTGATAATAAATGTAATTTAATATTATGAATCCTATACAGTATATATTTGTGTAAATATTCCAAAAAGATTTTAAAAACAGAACATTTCTAATAAATGCTCTGGTAACTATAGTTATCAGTTAATTGTACAAACATATATTGACCAGTTCAGTGTTATTTAAGTATAACTGAGATACTATTATGGATTTTTAATATTATTTTGGATTTGTTTATTTTTATATTCTCAGTTTTCATTCAGTTTTAGTTAAAAGTTAATTTGTATTATATTTAGAATAACACAATTTTTTTTATGATTTCCTATTTCATTTTAGATAACTGTAATGACCCTGGGTTCATGACCAAAAAAAAAGTCTTAACTCCACTAGTTAAAATGATTTTATTTAGCATTTTTCTAATTTAAACTATTATATATATATATATATATATATATATATATATATATATATATATATATATATATGCATGTATGTTATCTGTAACAATCATAAATACGTGTTATTAGTTATATATCATAACATGTCATTGTTTAAAAAAAAAAACAAAAAAAAACAAAAAACACTTATTTTCAGGGTTAAGAAATAATGCAATGTTTATATTTTAAATATCACATTTTCAATCTGGACTCATGAATCCCACATACATTTTATTGTGTATAATATATTATTGTAATGTACAATGCATGCAGTGATTAAATCTCATAAAATAAGTTTTATAATTTAGAAAAAGCAATTGTCTTACCAGTGCCTGCATGTCATACATGGTGCTGAGGTGATCCCAGATGACTTTAGATGACACCTGCCTGCCGATGTTCTGACTGAACTTATCGCGAATACAGATCATGTGGAAATGACGGTTCACTCCTGAAGACATGAGACAGTTTCACAGAGACATTATTCTCTTTACAGCACAGAAAACACCTTTGTGTTACTGTAAATTAGCCTAGCCATGATGCTATCATGCTAGTTAGCCGCCGCGCTAATGTTTGCTAACGTCAACAGACTTTAATTGCGATACTCCCTCCATAAACAAAATATTAGTAATTAAAGAATAGACAAATTCAACAATACATCTCTAATCTGTAACGAAACCGTGCATGCAATCACTAACGTTATATTCAAAATGATTTTAACAGTTAGCGACTGGACTCGATAAAGCTCACTTAAGAAACACTCCAAACCCTTATCTTAACTCTTGATCGTTATTTTAAAATCTGACCGGTATGATTAAATAACTGTATTATTAATTGATTTCAGATACGTAAAAGGTTAAAAAAAAATAATAATAAAAAAGCACATGGTCTTATTTACGATGTTATATTGTTTCACGTGTGGAGATCAGGGCCTGTTATTCACATTAATCAAGAATGAATTGATCTTACCTACGGGTTTATGACCCAGCATTGCGTGAAAAAGACACACTTCTACTTCTTGACTCCATATAATCGATTCCTCGGCGGTACAGATCCCGGTTTCTGCTTGTTTTTCGTCGGACGGCACAGTCTCAGCTTCCCCCATGTTTCTGCAGTAACACACTCAGATGCCTGCCTGCCTGCCTGCCTGCCTGCCTGCCTCACTCACTGCTGCAGCCAGGTTTACTTCATCACCACGGAACTCAACACAGCGATCACAGATATACACCAGAGATTATTATAGATTTATGTATGTATGTATTTATATATCGTTGTTTTACTTGCAGGGCATATATATATATATATATATATATATTAATTACATTCTACAGAATTGCTCCAAAGTCAGAGTTGGAAACATCTTTAAAAAATGTGTCTTTTTCCAAAAAAAATTGTATGTATGCAAATTGCATAGGTACTATGTGCAGTTAATTCTCAAATTGTATTTTCAGAAAGTATTGTAATATTTGTTCTCTCTCCAATTTTTCCAATACCAAAACACAGTAATATATAATTTAATAAGAAGGATTATATTGACCTATTTTACCTATTATAAGATTTTGCTTACATCTACATTGCATTTACTTATTTATTTTAATTTTCAGAGATAAATCAAAAAACAATATAATTTTTAACATTTCAAGTGTAATTTATGAGGTTTGTAGTAATTTAAATCAAAATTTTCTTTGTAAAAGGCAGAAATTTTGATCAGGCTGATTTTCAAAGTTAAGGATTAAGGATTTATTAGTTCGAATATACATTGGACCAAACACTATCACTATCATAACATCTCAGTTGACAATTCAGTGTACTTTATTTTTGATAAAACATCCCATGTTTTAGTCGCGTCAGCACATTTGCAGTAGTGACAGTAATGCTTTGGTAGCGACCACATCACATTACAGAATTTTTAAAAAATGTGTCCCGCATATTCATGTCACTACCGAAACAGGTTTAGTCAGTTGGCTAAGACTGATTTTTGTGTGAGCATACAGCTTGTATAAGAGTGTAAATTTGCTATCCCCTCAAAATAATTCAACACACAGCTATTAATGTGTAAACAGGTGGCCACAAAAGTGAGTACACCCCTAAGTGAAAATGTCCAAATTGGGCCCAATTGACCATATGCACGGAGCGTTTTTTAGAACTTCCGCATAATGATAAGCCAGCTCGTAAACTTCCGGTCAGACTCACTTTATATGTGCTATATATAGATAGAGACTCTTGAGACTGCTCTCCTGCCTCGTTTTTATCAGAAACTGAGAAAAATAAGAATTGCAACATCGTAAATAATGATAGGGGCATGAGCATTCAGTTTCATATTATTTAACAACATATAATTGAAATGCTTCTTTTTAACAACATCTTAATAGTATTCTTGATCATCAATAACTTGCCTTCATAGTCATGAACACAAATATTACAATATTTTAAAAGCTTTTATTAATTTTCAACTCTACAGCTGTGCAATAAAATGCACTTCAGATATTCACTTATCATTCATAAACACGACATGGAAAAAAGTCTTTTATCGGAAAACAAAGAATTTTTAAGATTGATATGAAATTACCCTTATAACCAAAAGATGGCAGCAGAGGGTTAGTTATTGGCTGCAGCTGCCATTTAAACTCCCTATTCTTGCTTTTCGATTTATTGGTTTAACAAATGTTCGTACTTTTACCGCACTACAAATTGAAAAATTTTAATTTTAATTGAATCAATATGAATTTGAAATATTTTAGATAAAATTTTATTAACTACATATTTTATCTACACCGTTTTCTCATGAATTGTAAAAGCTATTAAATAGCCTATATTCAACCAACACAAACTTGTTACTGCTGTAGTTTTGTTACTCTGAATTTAGCCTGAATCATTGAATGCACAGCTCTGTTTTGCTCTATTTGCATATTACTGTTAATCAATAATTTAATCATGTCATTTTTTAAAACTAGTGTTTGTCATTCTTGAAATGCACATGGACGTTTGGTCCTCTTAGACAAAAAAAAAAAAAAAAAAAACTTTTCTTTGATTGTGAATGGATTATGTACAGAAAACAGAGAGCAAAGGACAGTCCTATTACGGCTCAGTACAGCTGACCGGAAATGACAGAGCTGGCTTATCTAAACAAGGGAGTAATCCGTGCATATGGTCAATTAGACATTTTTTCTCCCCGGTGTCATGTGACTCATTAGTGTTACAAGGTCACAGGTGTGAATGGGGAGCAGGCGTGTTAAATTTGGTGTTATCATTCTCACTCTCTCAAACTGGTCACTGGAAGTTCAACATGGCACCTCATAGCAAAGAACTCTCTGAGGATCTGAAAAAAAGAATTGTTGCTCCACATAAAGATGGCGTAGGCTATAAATATTGCCAAGACTGAGCTGCAGTACGATGGCCAAGACCATATAGCGGTTTAACAGGACAGGTTCCACTCAGAACAGGCCTCACCATGGTCGACCAAAGAAGTTGAGTGCACATGCTCAGCGTCATATCCAGAGGTTGTGTTTGGGAAATAGACGTATTAGTGCCGCCAGCATTGCTGCAGAAGTTGAAGGGGTGGGGGGTCAGCCTGCCAGTGCTCAGATCATATGCTGCACACTGCATCAAATTGGTCTGCATGGCTGTCGTCCCAGAAGGAAGCCTCTTCTAAAGATGATGCACAAGAAAGCCAGCAAACAGTTTGCTGAAGACAAGCAGACTAAGGACATGGATTACTGGATGCAGAACATAGAACAGAGTATCGCCAATATGGCAGCGCATTCGGGTTGCATAATAAATATACATAGCACACGCATATATTATGTAAACAAAAACTTTTGGTTTCATGATTAATCATTTGACAGCATTAAAAATGTCCTATATTTCTAAGTGCATCTATTAATTGTTGTCTTTCAGTTTCATATCCTTTGAAATGTAGTTTTATGTAATATGTAGCTTTAATATTAAATAAATAAATTAATATTAAATTATTAATGAAATGTTATGGTATATGTATGACAGATAAAATCGACACTATAAAAGAAAAAGTTTATTGATGCATCTACTTACATTTTAAGATTAACTAAACAATTTAGAGGCAAAGTTAAACACAGAGCACAAATAAAATTATATATAAATATATTATGAAATATATTATAATATGAAATATGTATTCCCGAACAGTTAAACTGCTTGAGCTTGCTCATCTTCAGAAAAATCCTTCAGGTCCCACAGATTCTTTGGTTTTCCAGCATTTTTGTGTATTTGAACCCTTTCCAACAATGACTGTATGATTTTGAGATCCATCTTTTCACACTGAGGACAACTGAGGGACCCATATGCAACTATTACAGAAGGTCCAAACGCTCACTGATGCTCCAGAAGGAAAAATATGCACTGAGAGCCAGAGGGTGAAAACTTTTTGAATTTGAAGGTCAAGGTAAATTTAACTTATTTTGTCTTCTGGGAAACATGTAAGTATCTGCTGGCAACCTCTGAAGGGCAGTACTAAATGAAGAAATGATGTTTAGGCAAACTAAGAAAAATTTACGTATCTCCATTTTGTTCAAAAGTTTACAACCCTAACTTTTAATGCATCATGTTTCCTTCTAGAGCATCAGTGAGCATTTGAACCTTCTGTAATAGTTGCATACGAGTACCTCAGTTGTCCTGATAATAATTTGTGGGACCTGCACTCTTAAAAATAAAAGTGCTTCATGATGCCATAGAATAAGCTTTTTTGTTTAAATGGTTCCATAAGGACATCTGTTTCACAAAAGGTTCTTTGTGGCGAAAGGTTCTTCAGATTATAAAAAGGTAAGAAAGAGATTCTTTAAAGAACCTTTGACTGAATGGTTCTTTGTGGAACCAGAAATGTTTCTTCCATGGCTTCACTGTGAAGAACCTTTAAGAACACCTTTATTTTTAAGAGTGTGAAAGATTTTTCTGAAGAACAGTAGGCAGTTTAACTGGTCAGGACAAACATGGGACTCATGAACAACTATCACTAAACAAAACAAACAAACAAAAAAAAAAAACACGGGGTCATTTTTATAAATGAAACTATTATTTACTCTTGTGGACTATATGTAAACATCTTTTATGTGAAATATCTTATTTAGGTCAGTACTAAATAAACAATAACATGCATTTTGTATGATCGCTCTTATTTAGGTAAAATAAATTAGCAGATTCTGAAACCGGGATGTAAACTTCTGACATCAACTGTATGGAAACTTCATTGAAAATGACCACAGGTTTTTGGACCAATTCAAAAATTAGAAATTGCTCTGAAATATTTATTATTAAAAGAATATAAACATGACCCAAAACAATAAAAAGTACAGAAACTGTACAAAAGAACAACAGTGTGTAAAGTTTCAGGCACAGCCATGAATCACGCTGCTGGCAGAACAGTTCCACTGCTCGTCATCCTGCGGCTCATGCAAACGTCTGCAATGCAGATCTCCAGATGGAGCGACAGTGAAGGAGCTCTTAGAGAAGTTCACCCACTCTCCAGTGACGTTTACGCCGTACACCTCACACAGCTCAGCAGCCAGTCCGTCTTTTAAAAAGAGGAGGCGTGCCAGTCTCTGGAGCGGGTAGCGGCAGTTGCGGCTGCTGTGTCCGTGGCTGTAGAGCATGAGCAGGTCTCTCCTGCAGGGCAGCAGGTGTCGATGAACGGCGCAGACCTGGATGAAGTCCAGTCTCTGGGCTAGACGGAGAAGTCGAACAGGATTGCGCTCCATATGTGCTCTGCTTACAGCCAGAGCTAGCTGAACTGCCGGAGAGCTGCGTATTCTCTCGGGAAGCTCAAGAACATGTTGAATGGCTTGAGTTGAACCTGAAAGCAATGATAAATATAGATGTGAAAGTTTATGTGTTTATCTATGTTGGTACTCCATTTGTGGTATCTGTGTCAACATGAAAATATTTTCAAAATGTTTGTTGGTACAAAAGAAATGTACACCTGCTCCCTACCATGTGTAAATGGTGTGTAAAATGTACGGTGTTCTTTTTGGCAAACTGGTGGTGACACTGAATTTTGATGCACTGCCATAATAATTACAAGTTAATTTGCCCTTTCCCTTTTTCTAATTTTTTATTATTCTAATATTTTTTCTGTAGCTGAGTTGATAACTGTAAAACACAGCGCTCGTCACTGTCACGATTTACCCAATCCCAGCCATAAATAGAGGAGGGGCAGGAAAAATAACGACCAACCATCCTACGTGTACAACTGCCTACAACAATGGAGAAGTCAATATTACTGGTTACTGCTTTTTCGTATTTAGTAAAATTCTTAACAGTAACATACTAGTAATATGTTGCCGTCGAAATCATAACAACCAAAGCATCTCCAAAGCTGGAAAAACGATGTACCACAAAAGCGTTTTCAAGCGTCACCTGACATTTTTTCAGCTGGCTAAAAACTCTTTGGTGGACACACGTTATTGAATATTTATTGCTAGGCATATGGCCTATTAGTCTTTTTTTACATTTATGCAATATACTGAAGCCAAACCTGGGAATGTAGGCCAGAATATTCCTAGACATGCAATTTGTGTAGCTGCAATTATAGGCAGGGATTATACTAATTGTGAATGAGCGTGCAGGAACGCACTATTTACGAAAAATTTGAATTTATGAACATACACGTTTAACTATCAAATTGGACGTTCACGAAGCGTTTGTGAATCTAAAGTTGAGTATCGGGAAGGTCTGTTTTATGCACAAATTACTCCGAATATACTCATATATTTACATAAGTTTCATGAATGAGGTCCATTGACTTTCAAGTCATTGAAAACTAGTTTTGAGAATATGGTTGAGATCGTGAATATCAGCCAGATGCTGAATGTACTGTGGAAATGCGTTCTGAGGATGACAGTGATCGTAAAATCATTTGATCAATTTGAACGCTTTTAAGTTTCAAAAGGTAACAAAATATTCTTTATTTTATTCTTCAGTAATTGTCACGAATATCAAGAGAGTTTTTTGCTATTGCAGAAGTTAGAGATCCATCCATGCTGGATATATAAATTCCAGGTCGCTAAAGACCCAAATATGTAATAATGACTGGCAAAACATAAATGCATTTAAAGGGTTACTCCACCCCAAAATGAAAATTGTGTCATTAATCACTTGTCTTCAGAACACAATTTAAGATATTTTGGATTAAATCCGGTAGCTTTTTGACTGTCCCATTGACTGTCAAGTACATAACACTTTCAAGGCCCAGAAACATATGAAATACGTTGTCAAAATAGTCCATCTGCCATCAGTGGTTCAACCATAATTTTACGAAGCTATGAGAATACTTTTTGTACGCAAAGAAAACAAAAATAACGTCTTTAGTCAACAATTCGTCTCCTCTATGTCACCGTAGCGCCATTTTGGAAAGTATCCACTGGACGTAAACAACGTACGCTGTTCTGTATCAGCCACAACACAAAATGGCACTACGGTGACATAGAGAAGACGAATTGTTGACTAAAGACGTTATTTTTGTTGCTTCGTAAAATTATGGTTGAACCACTGATGGCAGATGGACTATTTTGACTACGTCTTTCATACGTTTCTGGGCCTTGACAGTGTTATGTACTTGACAGTCAATGGGACAGTCAAAAAGCTACCAGATTTCATCCAAAATATCTTAAATTGTGTTCCGAAGACGGTCGAACCTTTTACGGGTTTGGAACGACATGGGGGTAAGTAATTAATGACAAAATTTTCATTTTGGAGTGGAGTATCCCTTTAAGGGTTAACCATACAATCAATGCTGTTGTTTACATCGGAGTATCTCCAATATGGCCGAGCATCCAGGTAACTGATGTAAATGCAAACCCTCTATACAAAATAATTAAAACTGGAGCAAAAAGAACCACTGATGTCACATGGACTGTTTTAACAATGTCCTTACTACCTTTCTGGACCTTGAATGTGTCAATTGCGTCGTGGTCTACGCAGGGTCAGAAAGCAATCAAAAATATCTTAATTTGTGTTCCGAACATGAACAAATGTCTTACGGGTTTGTTACAGGAGTAATTAACAAAAGAATTTTCACTATTAGGTGAACTACCTAATTAAGCAGCACTGAAGCACTGAAAGCTCAAGCAGCCTACTCACTTACCCAAGTTATAGAGAAGACTCAGTGCCTGAAATTCCTCTTGATGCTGGTGCTTCCCATCTCTGTAGCTCTCCAGCAACCAGCTCAAGCATTCCTGCAGGTGAGTATCATTGATGCGCGGGTCAAAATACTGAAGTTGCTGCCCGCAGAGTCTGTAGGAGGCGTAGAGAAGGAAACGCACACTTTTTTCCAGCACGGCCACACAGTCCGGCCCCGACACTCGCTGGATAATCAAATCCTGCCGAACGCTACGCAGACGGTCAAACACAAAACTGTAAACCTGTGGGTCACAAAAAAGACTGGCTTGAAATGGCTATCATTACAGATAAAAAATGTGACAAGATACAATTCCATACCTCCGTCCATGGCTGAAAAGTAGAGGAAACCGCAATGTCATCAACTAGGTAATGCACAGTCTTTAAAAGCACAGATGGCGGTCGAAGGTCACTGGCTCTCGTGGAGTCTTTTCCCGCAGCAGGTCTTGAATACTCTTTGACGGCACGTGAGGCATCAGCACGTGGCAAACGATCTTGCTCAGTGCCGGCCACCATCTCAAACCTGTGCAGTCGATTCTGTGCTTCCCGCTGGCGTAATTCATAGGCAGGACACATAGTCATACAGGTGCCATGAGGCACGGAGACTTTCTGCTCCACCACCGGTTCCCTGTTCGCTCGACCCTGTTCCTTATGCCTGTGTCCTCGGCCCCTCCTTGAGTGATGCCACCTGAACGATAAACAATGCAGAAAAGATAAACATAACTTTATGCTGTATGACAAACTGAAAGTTGCTGCTAAAGGTTCCTGCAGTAGATACAGAATTGTTATCTGTCACTCAATAATTATTAGACCCTAATGTTGAATAGATACAGTTGAAGTCAATAGTTTACATACACCTTGCAGAATCTGCAAAATGGTAATTATTTTACCAAAATAAGAGGGATCATACAAAATACATGTTATTTTTTTTGTACTGACCTAAATAAGATATTTACATAGAGACCACAAGAGAAAATAATAGTTAATACTGTGTTGTTACCTGAATGATCCATAGCAGTTGTTTCTTTGTTAGTGATAGTAGTTTGTGAGTCTCTTGTATGTCCTGAACAGTTAAACTGCCCACTTTTCTAAAGAAAAATCCTTTTTGTGTGTTTGTGTATTTGAAACCTATCCAACAATGACTGTATGATTTTGAGATCCATCTTTTCACACTGAGGACAACTGAAAGACTCATATGTAACTATTACAGAACGTTCAAATGCTCACTGATGCTCCAGAAGGAAACACAATGCATTAAGAGTCGGATTAAAAACTTTTTGAATTTGAAGATCGGGGTAAATTGAACTTCTTTTGTCTTCTGGGAAACATTCAAGTATCTTCTGTGGCTTCTGAAGGGCAGTACTAAATGAGGAAATATGATATTTAAGCGAAATAAGAAAAATGTACGCATCTTCATTCTGTTTAAACGTTTACACCCCTGGCTCTTAATACATTGTGTTTCCTTCTGGAGCATCAGTTGAACCTTCTGTAATAGGTGCATATGAGTCCTTCAGTGTGAAAAGATGGATCTCAAAATCATACAGTCATTGTTGGAAAGGTTTCAAATACACACAACATTTTTTTCTGAAGAACAGCGGGCAGATTAACTGTTCAGGACAAACATGAGCAACTATCACTAAAAAGTAAATAAATAATAAATTAAATAAAAAAACAGCTGTGGATAATTCAGGTAACAACACAATTAAGAATCAATAAACTTTTGAACAGGGTCATTTTTATAAATTCAGCTATTATTTTCTCTTGTGGACTATATGTAAATGTCTTTTATGTGAAATATGTAAATAAAAAGTCAGGTCAGTACCAAATAAAAAAATCCATGCATTTTGGATGACCCCTCTTATTTTGGTAAAATAATTAACATTTTGCATTCTGCAGATTTTCCAGTAAGTTTCCAGTATTGCAGAAGGGTCTGTACGATGCACACAGCAACCTATCTGAATAATTTTTCTCTTTACTGACAAAAATATATCCCTTTTACGATTGAAAACGGATTATTTCTAAAACCAAATCGTCAATGCAATGTATGTGCTGTTTTATATACTGTTCTGACATTAGCTTTATCACAACCAACGAAGAATGTTTGTGTCTGCGGACACTCTTTGTATGAAATGGTTAACAGTTAAGCTTTCTTTCTTTCTTATATTTAAATATGTGTTTATGGCATATCTTCGTGCGTTAATCAAAATAAAAACAAGCTTTTGAGGGACTCACTCGCTGCTCATGGCTGTTCTGTTCATTGGCCGGGTCGAGCACAACTCCGCAGACGTCACTTGCCGTCAAGACAGCTCCGATTGGTCGCCAGTTTTCATGGAATTGTACGTCACATCCGATAAGTGCTACGTAATATTTATGCTTGAAACATACAAATAAAAATAAAAAACACGTAGTACGTGTTTATTTTATGAGCATTAAATAAATTGTGCACATTTTCTAAAAAACAAACAAACAAAAAACAAACAAACAGGGTATAAATCGGTTTTATTATGGTTATTTATTTAGAAAAAGTGGATTGCACATCTTAAATTACCAGTCATTTACTATCCCATACTGTTAGCAGTAATTAATGTTAGGTGTAAAGGACTTTGAAGTCATTAATAAAACATAAGTATGGTATCAAATATTTCTACATACACTACCAAAGGTTTTAGTAAGATTTTTAATGTTTTTTTAAAGTCTCCTCTGCTCACCACGCCTGCATTTATTTGATCCAAAGTACAGCAAAAACTACAATTTTTAAACATTTTTTCATTTTAAAATAACGTTTTTCTATTTGAATGTTTTAAAATGTAATTTATTCCTGTGATTTCAAAGCTGAATTTTTAGCATTACTGATACTTCAGAAATCATACTAATACAGTATTCTGATTTGCTGCTCAAAAACAGTTATTGTTGAAAACAGTGGAGTAGTTTTTTTTAATGAATATAAAGTTCCAAAGAACAGCATTTATCTGAAACAGAAATCTTTTGTAACATTATACATATCTTTATCATCACTTTTGATCAATATAAAGCATCCTTGCTAAAGTAAAGTACTCATTTCTATAATTTCTTCCCCCTCCCCCCTACCAAAAATAAAATGAAATTATACTGACTCCAAGCTTTTAAATGGTAGTGTATAACATTACAAAAGCTTTTTATTTCAGATAAATGCTGAGCTTTGGATCTTTCTATTTAAAGAATCCTGAAAAATTCCTCAACAGTTTTATAATAATTATAATAACAATAATAAAAAAAAACATTACTTGAACAGCAAATCAGCATATTAGCATATGAATTCTGAAGGATCACGTGACACTGAAGAATGGAGTAATGATGCTGAAAATGTAGCTTTGATCACAGGAATAAATTACATTTTAAAATATATTCAAATAGAAAGCAGTTATTTTTAATATGTACAATATTGCTGAGATGCTATCTTGTTATACTACACATATAAATCAATAATAATAATAATAAAAAAAAAAAAACATCACCAGTCTGATTGAACACATGACAAATTCCTTTCATTATTTTTCAGCAATATACAAAAGAAATACCTACAATTCATCGATGCTTAACATGCTTTAATTATTTAACTGTAAACGTGATTTTTATACAACGTATCATGACATGGAGGTATGGAAGAGTGTCTGGGCTGTGCTCTGTCCCATCTTGTCTTCCTCCATTGACTGCTGGATCAAAACGGTCTCTCGGCTTACTAATGAAGACACCTCCAGAAGATCCGAAAAAGTCCTACACAGAATCAGTTCAAGTTTAAATAAAGAATGCCACATAGAAAATATCAAGCTCATACGGTGTGAGTCTTTCTTATATGGAGACTAAAGTGCTCCTACCTTGTCAACTGTTGGCTGATTTCACTAGCTGTATTTTTCATCTCTCTAAGACACACTGTTGAAGCCTCACAATCAGTAGGAATGTCCTTTGTGTAGTGTTTCAAGATACGCTCACTCTGATTTAGACATTCAACAGCTTTGTCTGTGTAAGAGAAACATTATTCAATAAATCAGGTTGGAATCACTGTACAAATCAAAAACCATCAAGTTTTTTTCCTCCAGGTTAGGCAAATCTCACCTAAACACTGGCCTGCGTCCTCTCCGATGTGCACATCCTTCACAGGAAGCTTGTGTCTCGTGGCATCAATGGCTGTGGCAAATGACTTGTACTCCTCTGCAAATGTGTTTGCTGCAGCAGCAACAGGACTTAAAGCTTCGATCTGTATAAAACAAGAGAACCTCGAATGTGAGATGCGTCAACAACATGGAGTTTTAAGCAACAGTGTTAAATGTGTGAAGATGACCTGTAAGTCCAGTAAGCTGTTGAGCTGGTTCTGCTTTTCCAGCAGCAGATACTGTCGTTTCTTGCGGTTAACTTGAGCAGACAACTGCTGCTCTTTCTCCATCACAGTCAGAATATTCCTCTCAGCCTCCTCTCTCAATTTTTGGGTATTATGCTCGATCTAGATAGAGAAAAATCAAAACGTTACCAAAGGAGGACTTTAAATACACGTTTAAAACACCAAATATAATTTTAAGACAAAAAAGGCATGAAACCGAAAGAAACATGTACATGTAAAATTTTATGCATAAAAATATTTTTGATTAATGTTCCTTATTTGTTACTATTTTGCAGATTACAGAAGCATCTAAGGTGATGAAAATGTTTTTTTTTCTATTTTAGTTTAGTTTAATTTTTGTTAACTATATTAACCCTGGATGAAGAAATAAAAACACTGATTGATGTATTTTTGTATAAATGTCTGATAAAACGTAGGGGCAGAACTGGGAATCCTTATATTGTACTAGCATTTAAAAGTACACTACCAGTCAGAAGTTTTTGAACAGTAAGATTTTTTTATGTTTTTTAAAGAAGTCTCTTCTGCTCACCAAGCTTGCATTCATTTGATGCAAACATTTTGAAATATTTTTACTATTTAAAATGAACTGTTTTCTATTTAAATATATTTTAAAATGCAATGTATTCCTTTGATTTGAAAGCTGGATTTTTAGCATCATTACTTGTCACATGATCCTTCAAAAATTATTCTAATATGATGACTTGATTGTCATTTATTATTGTTGCAAACAGCCGAGTAGATTTGTTTCAGGTTTCTTTGATGAATATAAGTTCAGAAGAACAGCATTTATCTGAAATAGAAATCTTTTGTAACATTATAAATGTCTTTATCATCACTTTTGATCAATTTAAAGCATCCTTGCTAAAGTATTAATTTCAATAATTTCTATCCCCCAAAAAATAAAACAAAACAAAAAATTATACTGACTTCAAGCTTTTGCATGGTAGAGTGTATGATGTTCCAAATGCTTTTTATTTCGGATAAATGCTGATCTTTGAATCTTTCTATTTATCAAATAATCCTGAAATTTTACATTTTAATAGCTTGTTTTAAATATTAATAGTAATAAAAAAAATGCTTCTTGAACAGCAAATCACCATTAGAATGATTTCTGAAGGATCATGTGACACTGAAGACTAGAGTAATGATGCTGAAAATGTAGCTTTGATCACAGGAATAAACTACATTTTAAAATATTCAAATAGAAAACAGTTTTTTAAATAGTAAAAAATATTTTAAAATTTTCCTGTTTTCCAGTCTTGGTGAGGAGAAGAGAATTCTTAAAAAAAAAACAAAAAAACAAAAAAAAAACATTAAAAATCTTACCATCCAGCAGCTTCTGACTTCTGTAGTTTTTAACAAAAGACAAATGTTTGAATCAATTTTTCTTATAACAATATAGAAATAGAATTAGCAATAGAATAATAATAGTAATTGAATTTTGAATTTATTACCTTTTTTAAGCACCTAATTCAAATAATGAGGTCTGAGAATAGGTACTGTCAGGAGAAGTGAGTAATAATGTAATGTCATCATTTTGATCAAATATTTTTCATATAAAATTAAGCGGGATATATATGTGAAGCACATTCAAATGACCTTAAAGAGACAATGTTGCTAGTTTTAAAACAAACAACAAGTAAAACTGTGAGGCACTTTCATTAAATTAGATTAAATGAACCTCAGACCTTCGCAGTAAGGAAGGTCAGTATAAATGTCTCCATCGCCATGTCCCTTTCTTCATTCTTCGGGTCTGCTGTGTTTGGCTGCACAACTTTATCTGGAAAATATAATCAACATATTAAGCAAACAGGCCCGTTTTAATATATTAATAAATAACCACATTACGCCAGACTATGAGTACCATACCTTTAATGACAGAGACGTCAAAATCAGGACGCATACAGTGGCCATCCAAAACAGTCGACTGCAAGACATTTCCTCCCACATTTGAGGATTCAAGAATGCTGGTGACCACTGTGGGGAAAACATTACATGCTTAATATCAAATTCACCAGTTGTTTTATTAGAATATTAACTTATCTAATAAAACAAAGCTTATTCTGCATCCTAGATCCAACAAATGCAAAAGTAAATATTTTATTTGACACATCTATCTACCTTTTTCTTCAAAAACTTTCGGTTCATTATCCGCTATAGGGACATAACGAGAAGAATAACGTGCAGTAAACAGTAAAACTGTTTGCACTACAAACTAGTGTCTTCAATTAAGATAATACATTAAAATAATATGGTAAGACACACCAATTTGCAATATCAAGATGCAAAACGAGCTGTTTTGTACAGTAGGGCTGAAACGATTAGTCAACATTATTGACAACGTCGACAATAAAAGCTGCAATAATGCGGTTTGATAATGCGGTGGCACTGTAGCGTGATGCAAAAAAGACACACAGTGCTTCAGAGCAAATCAGTGTTGCCAAGTCCATGGTTTCCCCACAAAATTGGGCTACCTTAAAACTGTGGCCGTGAGTTGTTTTTGATGTCCGCAGGTTGAATTGACCCCAATAACCTCATATTTAGCCCGTGAAATGCTAATTTACCAGGGGAACCCGGACAAAAAAAAAAAACCTGGCAACCCTGGAGCAAATGCAGCCGAATCTGAGCGGCGTTTGGATAAATATGTAAATATATATTGCACGCTTTTCTCTCAGAAACAAAATAAACAACAAAAACTGACAGCAGTGTGAAAGCGGCAGTCAAAAATGCATCTGATTACAACAATGTGGATGTTTGCACAAACTGCAATTCACGTTAACTTATTCATGTTTGTCACATCATGTTTATTAATACAGTATAGTACATTATACAATAGATATCCTTAAATCAAGCAGCTTTAAGGTATTTAACATGAAAAACCTGTCGCCTTCAGTTAGAATTACAACTTGATTTCCTGTTACAAAGCAGCTCTCCAGTGTGGAGCTAGCTAATGATAAAATAATTTTGGGGGAAAACAATAATTTCATTAAAGTGATAATTTGGTTTACAGAGATCAAAGCTTGATCTACCTCAGTACTGTTTTGGTTATCATAACCCTATAAGGTATTTTAAGACATAAAACATTTTATCCAAAAAAACAGAACCTCTGATCACTTACCTTTATTTTGTTTCTTATCCGTATGAACAAAGAACAATATTGTAAAGTATTATCAATTAATTGTATAGTAATTACACAATATGCTTTTCTAAAGCTGAAGTGACCTTTATTTATGTCAGAATATGTATAACAATTATTTTACTAAATGTAAAAGCTGAATATCAATCAAAGTCTACTGATTAACCAGTGAATTAATCGACGATTAATTGATTAATCATTTTAATCATTTTTAGATTAATCGATTATCAAAATAATTGTTTGTTGCAGCCCTATTGTACAGCTAAAAAACAGCTGGATGCGGATGAGACCGGAAGCCAGACTCATAAAATTTACAAATGGTCGCGCCGGCTCTTACAGGAAGAAAAAGGAGGATAGTCTAGCCAAGCACTCACAGGTAGTGTCAATGTCTGTTAGACAGCTCATCGTACGTCTCGACGATACACCTTCCCTCGGCTTCCGTGGGTTGCTTACTCTCGGAGAGGACGGTCTGGGTGGCTGCAGCATCGACTGCTGTACACTGCTCTACAGAACACACATCAACCCTCATATTACTATAAAATGACACAGGAGAAATGAGACATAAGATAACATTACTATGGAGACATAGCATACAGTTTCTTCCCATTATTTTGCTGTCAGTTACCTTTGCAGGAGCCTTTGTTTCAGTTTGCATGTACCTAGACTTCACAATCGTGCCTGATGCTACAAATCAGTAAGATCAGACAAAACGGTTAGTAAAACATCAATGTGTTATGAATGGAGGATGCAAGTCATGCTCTTACCTTTGGTTTTCCTCCTTGCACCACTGGTATTTCCACCGCTGGCTTCATTTTCAGTGGATACACTAAAAAATAAGTTAATTATATATATAGTATATATATATTATATAGACAAAAATGAGTTAAATGACCACCAGATACTATTTTGTGATTTTTAAATAAGTTTAATTTGGATTTTGAACCACTTTAACTGTGATACAGATACACAACCAGTCAAAAGTTTTTTAATGTTTTGAAAGAAAGAAGTCCCTTCTGCTCACCAAGCCTGCACTTATTTGATCCAAAATACAGCAAAAACGGCACAGTCATGAAATATTTTTACTACTTAAAAATAACTGCTCTCTATTTGAATACATTTTAAAAAGCAATTTATTCCTGTGATCAAAGCTGACTTTTCAGCATAATTACTCCAGTCACATGACCCTTCAGAAATCTAATATGCTGATTTGCTGTAACATTTATTATTATTATTATTATTATTATTATTATCATCATCATCATCATCATCATCATCATCATCATCATCAATATTTAAAACAGTCAAGTACACTTTTTCAGGATTCTTTGATAAAGATCAAAAGATCAGCATTTATCTGAAATAAAAAGCTTCTGTAACATTATACACTATACCATTGAAAATGGGGTCAAAAGTGATGATAAAGACATTTATAATGGTACAAAAGATTTGTATTTCAGATAAATGCTGTTCTTCCGAACTTTCTATTTATCATAGAAACCTGAAAAAAAAAAGTCTACTGTTTTCATCAACAACAACAACAACAGTTTTTTGAGCTGCAAATTAGAATATTAGAATGATTTCTAATGACGTAACGTTAATTATGCCAAAAATTCAGCTTTGAAGGCAGGCTTGGTGAGCAGAAGAGACTTTTTTAAAAATATATTAAAAATCTTACGGTTCAAAAACGTTTGACTGTGTATTGACCTTCAGTTGTGATTTGACCAAATAACTATTTAGTAAGTTTAGTATAATGTCATCTTACCACGCCCTTTTCTGCGTGAATTACTTTCATTTTTTATCGTGTTTCATTTTTAAATCAAATCAGGTTGTTTATTCATTGTCATGTCGCTTGGGTCATGGTGAGGAAATATTTGAACATTTAAATACATAAAATTTCGTTTTTACAAGAGCTAATAAGTATAACAGAAAACAATGAAAAAACAAGTAGGTCAGATTGGTATTTACATTAACTTTACCCAGGTAACGTAAACAACTTATATATGAGTATTTACATTGTACAAGCAACAAGTTATACATAAACAACGAACTTAATTAAATGACTTAAAGAATCAACCTTTATACTAAAATGTGAAACCTTACTTTTTTGCGTCACTTGAAGCTGTCTTCTCTACTTTACGTATATTTAACGGTTTTTTAGATGCCATTATGACACACAAACCAAAACCAACATGAGGATGTTATGATGTTTTCTTAACCCGCGTTTTACTGATTTTTTCCCTCTGTGTTTGGAGCGCTAACATGCGTTGCGTTCGGCGCCACCTGTCAGACTGGAGTGTGGTTGAAAGAAATAAAAAGTCATTTCAATCTGAAAATTGTTTCACAATTTTCCTGTATATTGCAAAATGATGCAACGGTTTGTTTTTCTCATTATAATGAATCATTTAGAAGTAATGGGCTTCCTGTTTTAAAGACATTTATGATAAAAGCCGTAGTTTTAATGTAAATAAATATGTAGCTTTAGTATATAGATTATAGAATCATATATTCATATGCTCTTAGTGAAATGTTTCACGTAATACGTGTGACAGATTATAAAAATTAAACAATAAAAAAAAAAAATCGTTTAAAACGATTTACATGTCATGTTTAATTAAATAATTCAGAGTTTAAAAAAGTTAAACACAAAGCACAAACAAAAAAAGCACAAAAATATATATAAATATATTATGAAATATATTTTTAAATGCATTTAAAATGTTTTCTCCTGTTTTATAGCTGTCAGTCAGTTGTCAAGCGAGTGTCCGCCCACATTTAATACTCAGTGGATAAGTCCCATCCATTAACAGCGGTCCGTCTCTTTATTTGCACATGGAAATGGAAATAATTTTTCCAGAACCATGAAGAGCTGATCATACATAGTTTAGAGGTCTGTAACTCGGGTAAGTGCAGATATCCATGCGTTTCACATGTTTGTTCATCCCTGTGGAGTTAAAATGTTAGGATTAGCCATAGTTAGCAAGAAAAGTTGTGTGAGCTAAGCTCAAACTCGCTTCTGACAACTTTTTAGTGCTGCTCATTAGGTATTTGATGGATTTAAGGGATTAATTTGTTTAACTGTTGTCAAATTTCTTATAATTTGTTCAAGCGCTGCTGATTCAGCGCAATGTTATTAGCACATAGCAAGCTAAAAGTAATTCAGAGACGCTCCCACTTTGGTTGATGTTTTCAAAAGTTTCTTCATGCGTAAATGATAATGAATATAGTTTGGTTATGGGAATTATTGGGAGAAATCCAAATTTGAGCCTGAAATTTGCTAAATTCGTAGTGTGCTTACATGAAGAAGCTTCTTGTTATGGCATCTACTTTTACTCCGATTTCTTCTATGGAAATGACAGAAATCCAATGCTGTTGTGAGGCTCTTTTCACCAAACCCCTCAATAAATAATAAATATTTATGTGACAGATCAGTTTCTCTGCTCTCTGGTTTCACAGCTCAATGAAAGTTCATGAGAGGTTTGAAGTTTCAGTGTTTCCATTGCTGACTCAGTCAGACACATTTGCTAGCAAATAGTTTTACAAGACTTTAAAGGATCTGCCATAAGTAAAGTCATGATTTGAATGCATATGATTGTTTTCAGGAATGCTTCTCAAGGTCGCGGTGGGATCATGTGTTTTTTGTGCTCTTCAGGGTTGGAGAAAAGCTGGAATGGCCTCTAAACTATTCGACAGACTTCGCCGTACGCTGTTCAAAGAAGGGGAGCTTCCTTCGGAGACGGACTGTCACGGAGCAGATGACTTTCCAGAAAGTTCTGAGCTCGAGGATGAAACAGACTGCGTGTCGGCCAGACTCGGAGGAACCCTGTGCTTTGAGGGTGATGGGGTCCTGGACTCTGAGGATGCAGGGGACGTGTCAGGGCCAGACAGTGACTCTGACTTTTTTGGGGAATCCATAGATAATGCATGCAGCAGCACAGGTAGTCATCAATAACGCATATAGTTTACAAAACTTAAATTGTAAAGCATATTCTGTTATTTTACCAAAATAAGAGGGATCATACAAAATGCATGTTATTTTTTATTTAGTACTGACCTAAATAAGAAATTTCACATAAAAGATGTTTACATATAGTCCACAAGAGAATTAATAGTTAAATTTATAAAAAATAACCACATTCAAAAGTTTACGTACACTTGATTCTTAATACTGTGTTGTTACCTGTATGATCTAGGACAACTGAGGGATTATTACAGAAGATTCAAACGCTCACCGATGCTCCAGAAGGAAAACCAATGCATATTTTTCTTATTTTGTCTCAATTTAATATTTTTTCATTTAGTACTGCTCTTCAGAAGCTACAGAAGGTAGTTGCATGTTTCCCAGAAGACAAAATAAGTGAAATTTACCCTGATTTTCAAAAAGTTAATGCATTGTGTTTCCTTCTGAAGCATCACTGAGCATTTGAACCTTCTGTAATAGTTGTATTTGAGTCCCTCAGTTGTCCTCAGTGTGAAAAGATGGATCTCAAAATCATACAGTCATCGTTGGAAAGGGTTCAAATACACAAATGCTGAAAACCAAAGAATTTGTGGGACCTGAAAGATTTTTCTGAAGAACAGCAGGCAGTTTAACTGTTCAAACAAGGGACTCAAAAACAACTATCACTAAACAAAGAAAAAAACACACACAGCTGTGGATCATTCAGGTAACAACACAGTATTAAGAATCAAGTGTATGTTAACTTTTGAATGGGGTAATTTTTATACATTTTCAGCATCATTACTCTAGTTTTCCAGTCAGTGTCACACAATCCTTTAGAAATCATTCTGAAAGGCTGATTTTCTTCTCAAGACACATTTATTATTGTTAAAATGTTGTGCTGCTTAATAATTTTGTCACTGAATAAAACTTTTTTTTCTTCAAGCTAGTTAAACTTTCAAACAGTAGTCTATACTGTTATTATTGACCGGAACTGTCAAAGTCATACGTTATCAACTCTCTGCACTTGTAGTTTTGAATTACATTCTCCATTCTGTG
This sequence comes from Cirrhinus molitorella, assembly GCA_033026305.1. NCBI lineage: Eukaryota > Metazoa > Chordata > Actinopteri > Cypriniformes > Cyprinidae > Cirrhinus > Cirrhinus molitorella. The sequence continues at coordinate 21,300,614 of CM065132.1, read as the reverse complement.
TATTCAAACTAATCTGTCACCAAACAAACTGGAAACCAGTGGTTTGTTGTAAAATATATCAGCTGTGGTCATCATTGTTTGGAAAAAACCTTGAAATCCTTCATTTAAAATCAGCATGTGGTTTGGAGAAAGCTCTTCCTTTAAGCTTGAACATGTTTGATATAGTTCTTCTGAATTTACAATAATCTATTTGTAGGCAGATTTCACTTCTTCTTTTTAGTTCACTTTTAGTTCACTTGATGCTTCACAGTTAATCTTGTCTTTGGTTTATAGATACCAGCCCAATAGGTCCTTCCCCAAAAACCTCAAACATGATCACCAGACAACTACAAGAAAACTGGCGGAGCTCAAGAACTCGTAGCATTCCTGAAAAACTCATTTTTGAGGTGACTGATGCCAGTGTTGTCCATGAGACAAATTCCAAGTATGTGGTAAGTACACCAACCCCAACTGTGAACCACTTCAGTCCATTTCAAAACCATTTAAAAATGTTACCAAATCTGTTTTTATACCAACACTCGGAGAAGCATTTTATATTTGGGAAGAAGACAAATTAGACTGTTCACACCAAACAAAAGGGAAATGTTTTTTAAAGTAGTCTCTTCTGCTCACCAAGCCTGCATTTATTTGATCCAAAGTACAGTAAAAACAGTAAAATTTTGAAATCAGGTTTTTCTTCAGGTTTCTTTGAGGAATAGAAAAGTCAGAAGTGCAGCACTTATCTGAAATAGAGATCTTTTTACTGATTCCAAGCTTTTGAAAAGTATAGCTTTTGTTACAAAAGCTTTTTATTTCAAATAAAGCTGATCTTTAGATCTTTCTATTCATTACAGAATCCTGAAAAAAATGACTCATCTGAAATGTTGGTACTAATAATAATAATTGTTTCTTGAACAGCAAATCAGCATATTAGAATAATTACTGAAGGATCATGTGACACTGAAGACTGGAGTAATGATGCTGACAATTTAGCTTTGATCACAGAAATAATTTTAATTTTAAAAAGCAGTTATTTTAAATAGTAAAAATATGTCACAATATTATACTTTTTCTGTATTTTGGAACGAATAAATGCAGGCTTGGTGAGCAGATAAGAAAAAAGAAATATTGGTTTAATTTGGTCTTGAAAAATTCTGCTTTATCTGCTTTAAAACTCACAAATAGTATTTAGAACAGTAATATATATATAGTCATAGTGCGTATGTACATACAGTATAATACCAATATAACAGCAGAAATTGAAACATTGTTTTTTTTTTTGTTTGTTTTTTTTCGTTTTAGCAATCAACACACAAACACTATAGCGCCTTTTTAAACAGTAACTATCACTTGGAAAAATAAATAACACGAAGTTCAAAAGAAAACGTTGCCAAATCGTGTTAAATTGTTCTGATCTACCAAGCATTGTAAATCAAATTTTTTCTATTTGAATACATTGTAAAAGATCATGCATCCAATGATAACTATGTGAGAAAGGACTTTTCCAGTTCATTAGTATGAGTCTTTTAGCAATAATTAAACAAAAGGCTAGAACATTTGACTGTAAAGTTGATAAGGACACTTTTGTGGGGTCGAGACCAAATAACGCAGGGGACATGGTTCAACTTCTAAAACAAAAACATTAGAGATTGCCTTAAAAATGGATGTCCAGTGCAGGACAAAGCCAAAAAGTATGGTAAAGAGTAGCTGGTGCTTGTCAGCATCTGTCGCAAATAGGATCAACATTTGAATATATTTTAGACTATTTATCTTTTGTCCGTGCAACAACTTAAATTGTGTTAATGAGTGGCGAGCACAAATGGAGAAAGTATGTACTACTAAAGCTGTCAGAAATTAGTAGGAGGTGTAGAGGCCTTTGCTTTGAATGACTTCAGCATATCAGGACATCGGTAGTTTTACTAGACATCACTAGGGAAAGAAATTATAAAACATTTATAATGTTACAAAAGAGTTCTATTTCAGATAAATGCTGTTCTTCTGAACTTTCTATTCATCAAAGAAGCCTGAAAAAATGATACTCTGCTGTTTTCATCAGTAATAATAAATGTTTTTGAGCAGAAAATCATAATATTATAAAGATTTGTGAATGTGTGACTGGAGTAATTATGCTAAAAATTCAGCTTCGAAATCACAGGAATAAATTACATTTTATTATATATTCAAATAGAAAACAGTTATTTTACATAGTAAAAATATTTCAACATTTTGCTGTTTTTGCTGTACTTTGGATCAAATAAATGCAGGCTTGGTGAAATAGGGTTTGTAATACAATTATGGAAATTAGCCCCGTGTGCCAGATTAACACCAGTAACTTGGAGGTATCTGTAAGTGTTGTCTATTTTTGATCAGAATTCTTTTTCAAATGTCTCATTAAAGTTTTATTATACTGTGCTTCAGAATACAATTAATTTACGAAATGAAAAACTGCCCTTATACTCCTAGGATAACTTCAAACAGGGCTAAGCAGTGACCTTGAAATTTAAGAAATTATAGGTTGTTCTCTAATTTTGATCTCCACTGTACAAACTGCATTCTTTATGTTTTTTTTTTTTTTTACAACTAAACAAAAAAATTAAGCATCATGTCATGGACCCATTTAACAGTTGCCGGTTTTGTTTTTCTGATTTGTGACCCTGGACCACAAAAGCAGTCATAAGGGTTTATTCATATAACATTTATACATATATATCTGACAGCTGAACAAATAAACTTTCTATTGATATATGTTTTTTTTAGGATAGGACAATATTGTCAGAGATACAACCATTTGAAATTCTGGAATCTGAGGGTGCAAAAAAAATCTAAATATTCAGAAAATCACCTTTTAAAGTTGTCCAAAAGTTCTTAGCAATGCATATTACTAATCAAAAATTAAGCTTTGACATATTTACAGTAGGAAATTTACAAAATATCTAAATGGAACATGATCTTTACTTAATATTCTAATGATTTTTGGCACAAAAGAAATATAATTTTGACCTGTACAATGAATTGTTGGCTATGATACAAATATACCTGTGCTACTTATGAGTGGTTTTGTGGTCCACATGAAGTCAAATACACGTGTGGTCTTTCTCATCAGCTCTACACAATTCACGTTATCCATTCTGGGACATTTGACAAAACTCCCGCCATCATAACGCGCCGCTACACTGACTTCGAACGGCTACACAGCCGCTTGCGACGCCGTCACGGAGATGAAATGGATGGTGTGTACTTCCCTCGCAAGAAACTACGCAAGAACTTCGCCGCCGAGACCATTGCAAAGCGCAGCCGGGCGTTCGAGCAGTACCTGACCCACCTTCACTCCCTTCCCGAACTGCGTAGCACACCTACATTTCTTGAGTTCTTCTACCTGGGTGATCTGCGTGCGGGCCAGATGCTGATGCGAGTGGGCCGGTATCAAGACGCCCTAGGCTCTCTTCTCAATGCTCTGCGACTCCAGGAGAAGTTAGGATGCCATCAGCTCCTGCAGCTCAACCAGCTCCAGAGGGTTCATTGGTTCTTCACGCTCTCTGCCTTAGTCACCTGTTTCCAAGATCTAGAACAACTCAGTGAGGCTCAGGAACACTGCGACCGAGCCCTACAGGACCTAGCGCCTTCCCAGGAGGCTTTGCAGCAGCACCAGCTGCACCCTCTGCTCATCCCACTCCTTCAATCCAACGTCAGGCTGTCCTGGAAGATCTCGAAGGACAAGAGGCGCTGGGAAGCTCTTCTGCAGGAGATCCAGGAGCAGGGGATTGATATAGGGAATCAGCCCAACCTGAAGGAGTGTCTGATTAAAGAGAGCATCGAGGACAGTGAGGGGCTGAGTAGGGCTAAGAGCAAAAGTGAAGATGTCCCGTAAGCATTCAGGATTCTTATTTTTTTTTTTATATGAATATTAGCAGTTATGAGGGATGATTCTGATAGCAATACGTATGATAGTTTACTAAGAAAACCTGTGGAATTAATACTAACGTGTGTAATGCACAACATGCCTATCACTTTAAAACTCACATACATTTCATGGGCACATTTCAGTACATTTATTATAACCTTATAAATATATATATTTGGTAACAATTTACTATATGATTTAATTCGTTAATATTTCTTAAAGGGATAGTTCACCCAAAAATGAAAATATGCTGAAGATTTACTCACCATCAGGCCATACAAGATGTAGATGAGTTTGCTTCTTCATTAGAACATTTGGAGAAGTTTAGTGTTACATCACTTGCTCACCAGTGGATACTCTGCAGTGAATGGGTGCCGTTAGAATGAGAGTTCAAACTGCTGATAAAAACACCACTTCAGTCCACCAATTATTGGCCTGTGAAGTGAAAAGCTGTGTGTTTGTAAGAACAAAAATCCATCATCCATTAAAGGTGTTTTAACTCTAAACTGTTGATTCTGGTCAAAATATCGGTAATAGAACTGTTTTGGACTGTTTTCTCTTGTTTATTTCTCTCCCGATTCAAATAAGACTACTTTTTCACTGCAGAAAGCACTATACTTATGAAAAGACTCATGTTTTAGCCAGAAGCAATGTTTTGACATTAAAACTATCTTAGTGATAGATTGGTTTAATAAAAACACACAGCTTTTTGCTTCAAAAGTTGTAAATTGATGGATTTTAGTAGTGTGGATTACTTGTGAATTATTGTGATGTTTTTATCAGGTGTTTGGACTCTCATTCTGACGGCACCCATTCACTGTTAAATAATGTTAAATATCTCCAAATCTGTTTGGATGAAGAAACAAACTTGAAATGGCCTCAGAGTGAGTACATTTTTTTTATTTATGGGTGAACTGTTTCTTTAACGCATTAGGAATTATGAACTAATAATACTTTAACAGTGTACATTAATTTAGGTGAAGTTTAATTTGTAAATATGCTAAACCATTTATAAGAATTAACATTAGTTAATAACGAATTATGAATGAACATAATCAACAAAATTTTAGGGCTGCAAAATGATTAGTCGTGAATAATCGATTCAATATAAAAATTATGTTAACATATATATATATATATATATATATAAACACACACGTGTATATATTTTAAAAGTATGTATTTCTATGTAAACACTTATAAAATTTATATATAAATATAAATCTAACATTTTTACTTATATACGTGTGTGTGTGTATTTATATATACATAATAAATATTCAGAGTACACACACAGTATGTAAACGTAACCTTTTGTTTTGAATCGATTAATCATGACTAATCATTTTGTAGCCTCACAGTAGTTTAATTTATAAACAACACTCACCCAGATTTAATAAATGCTGTAAAGAATTATAATTTATTAGTTCATGATAGCTCTGATGTTAACAAAAAATTTTATTTGTAAATTGTTACCCTTTATTTTTGTATCCTATAAATACTCACCTGGGAGTTGGGTTTTGGTTTGACACAGAACTTTTGAACCACTTAATACCTTATTTTTTTTTTAGCTGTCATGAGTTGTTTTGTGTCATATATTTAGTAGCCTTGAGCTAATCAGCCTTCATTTCAGCACCTCTAGCACACATTATTTAGAGTGGACTTTGGAAAGAATTAAGCGAGGCTGTCTACTCTAAACTCTGCTGTTTACATTCAGCTGCCTTGGACTGATTTGATTTTTGGTGAAGAATGCAGTATGAATTATTAGAGAAGGGAATAGTAAAGGGAATTTCCTCTTTTGGTGTAAATTATGAATGAATTTGTTAGATATTGCTGCAACAGCCTTTTGGTGCTGTAAACTGCAGTTTTAACCTTTTATGTTGTTTTTTATTGAGCTCAGAGTGCTTTTCTTCAGGTCACAGCTGTATATTTAGGCAGTGCAAATAACACTAAACAACTTTTTTTTCCCAAATGATCTGATACCGTTATATATCAAACAAAAAGATTTTATTGAATGAGCACTCAAAAAATGTAACGTTTTTACTATCTGAGCCCATTCTTTTTTATGCAGTCTTACAAATTGTTTTACAAATTGTGGTCCCTTGAACACAAATTCGAAAACTTTTGTATATTGGTGAGACAGATTAGTGTTTTCCCTCTGCTAACGACTAAATTTTAACTTGAATATATTTATTTATGTATTTATTTATTGTTGCTGGGTATAGTTGAAGCAATAAAAAAGTAATATACTCTTCACAAAGCAGTTTTACAAGTTTTTCACGCAGTTGGTAATTTTTGAAAGGTGCATTTTGGCAATAAATGCTTTGTGGTTTTTATTCAGATTTTGTATTTCAAATGATTTTATGCACTGAAATTGTTTGAGGAAAATTCCAGTTCAATTTACAGTAGGACAATAAAGTTTTTACGTAACTCTCAGATGAATTTGTACTGCTCTTTGCGAATGGAAAAATATAATGTGTGTAATACATATGTCATTCCTCTTGTTTTTCCTGGGATTCTCCCGTATTTTATCATTCTATCCCGCTATCATCCCGTTTAAATATTTTTCCGTATTTCTCCCGTATTTTTAATATTTCTGTAAAAAAAAAAAAAAAATCCAACTGAGCTTATTTTATGTTTTATTCGCCTCTGGCCAAACTCCTGTAATTTATATTATATAATCACATCAACAAATTTCAAGGTTGAATAATTCAGCACTGCAAGTTTCAAAGTCAGGTGCTCTGCTTTGTTTTCTGCGGTTGCCGAGGAAACTGCTATATTCATGGCGAAAAGTGCCTACTGCTGGCAGAGAATTAAAGGCCAAAAACTAACCCTTATTTGTATGCAGAAAACACAATTTTTCCCGTATTTTGAAACTCAAATATTGACGGGTATGGTTTAATATTTTCTCTCTCCTTTTAGGTTCCTCCATAGGTTTAGGTGAAAGAGCAGAAAAGAATAGCATGGCTGTACATTTTGTTGTTTATTTATTTTAGCAAATTATAATTTAGTCATTTTGTTCCATCTGTGTATTTTCGAATCATGTTAACCCATATTTAAAGAACCAGTCTCAGCCTCCAGGGGCGATTGCATAAACTGCTTAGACTAGTCTTACAAGTTGTTTTTTCCCCCTGTAAGACTGGTCAAAACTTGTATAGTTCAGTTACATAAACAGATTGGGCTCATTTGAATCCAAAAAGTAGGAGTGATTACCTCTTGGCTAAGTACTAGTTGGTTAGACTAGTTGTTTATGCAACTGGCCCCAGTTCTCAAAGATTTACCTATGGCCTTTTGACTGCATTGTTTTTTTAAAGTAAATTTATAAATCACATTTGACCCATAAATATTTTACATTTTGAAGACTTAGCCCCTCACACGTATAGTTTTTTTTTTTTATTTTTTAAAGCACCAAAAGTGATTTGTTTTTGTTTTTTGTAAAGCACTATACAGTATTGAGAACACTTACACCTACAGCTCATTTTTTAGCTGTCATCTGCCATCTAGTGGTCACACAGCATTCCACTGAATACACATTACTGTGTCAATTCATGCTATTCTAAAGGGGTGCATACAGTCTGTTTAATATTCTATACAAAGGCTCTATTCACTTGAAAACATATGGCACTGCTAACATGCATGACTGCTGCCAAATATTTCCGCAGAGGAAATGTCAGGGGGTTTTTCCCAAAAAAATCCTTGCAACTGCTTCCATGCAGAATTTAAGGGGTTTTCATTCAATTTAGATTGGGGTAAGTTAGGCAGTGTGTAAAAGATTAGTTTTAGATCAGCCCACACACTGCCATGTCTGGCAACTATATCTGGTATGATTGTATTGTACATAACCAAAACCAAACTGTTATGTTGCAAAAAAGTATCTTACTTCACTCAAAATACTACTTCTGTCTTTTTTCTTCAATGTTTTATGTTGAATTCAATGTGTTACTTGCTCTGTTGTTTTTTTTTTTTTTTTGTTTGTTTGTTTGTTTTTTGTAAGTTTGCAAGTAAGATACAGTTGAGGTCAAAAGTTTATATATACCTTGTAGAATCTGCAAAATGTTAATTTATCAAAATAAGAGGTATCATACAAAATGCATGTTATTTTTTATTTAGTACTGACCTGAATAAGATATTTCACGTAAAAGAAGTTTACATATAGTCCACAAGAGAAAACTGTTGAATTTATAAAAATGACTCAAATGTTTACATACGCTTGATTCTTAATACTGTTTTTGTTGTTGTTGTTGTTGTTGTTGTTTTGTGATAGTTGTTCATGAGTCCCTTGTTTGTCCTGAGCAGTTAAACTGTCTGCTGTTCTTCAGAAAAATCCTTCAGTTCCCACAAATTATTTGGTTTTTCAGCATTTTTGCTTATTTGAACCCTTTCCAACAATGACTGTTGGTTCAGTGACTGAAGGTTCAAACACTCATTGATGCTCCTGAAGGAAAAACCATGCATTAACAGCCGGGGGTGAAAACTTTATGAATTTGAAGATCAGGGAAAATTGTAATGTTTTTGTGTTCAGTGAAACATGCAAATATATAAAGGCAGTACTAAATGAAAAAATATGATATTCAGGCAAAATAAGAAAAATGTACAAATCTCCATTATGTTCAAAAGTTTTCACCCCCAGATCTTAATGCATTGTTTTTCCTAATGGAGCATCAGTTGCATATGAGTCCCTCCATTGTCCTCGGTGAAAAGGTGGATGTAACAACAGTATTAAGAATCATGTATGTAAACTTTTGAACTGGGTATTTTTTTTTTAATTCAACTGTTATTTTCTCTTGTGGACTATATGTAAATGTCTTTTATATGAAATATCTTACTCAGGTCATTTCTAAAAAAAAATAACACGCATTTTGTATGATCCCTCTAATTTTGGTAAAATAATTAACATTTTGCAGATTCTGCAAGGTGTATGTAAACCTTTGACCTCAACAGTATATTGCAAACATATTTGAATACTCTACCGCGGTCACGTGGCTTTTACAAGTGGTTTAAATGCATATATTTCTGGAACTGAGCGCCCATGAAGTAAAGATGGCATCGTATTGAATTAGTAGTATTTCTGTGGTTCTATGTCTATGGTTCTATGTGCCAGCTGAGCAACCGCCACTGAGATGCTAAACACTCTTCGGGTTTGATCCAGATTGTCTCGCCCCAAACTCACGCTATTGGTTGAGAACTGACTCCAAGTTTTCTGATTGGCTGTCTGGCGCAGCCCGTGCTCAAATACTTTATAGTCTGGGGAAAGTATGTTTTCTTTGGATAACTTTTTCGGTAATATGTTTGACGAACTGTAGGGCGTGTATGTACACTATTTAAAACATTAAAAACAAACTTGAAAGCATGAGTATTTTACAGCTATGATGGTTAAATTATTGTAAACTATTAAGTAAAAATGAATAGCCTGTTTTATGTAGCAGATGTTTTGATCCAGCAACACGTTTTTTTATTTTAGTGTGTGCCCCTTGCAAGAATCTTGCAGCTCTCCGCCCCTCCTGACTCGCTGATTCAGCTTTTGCTCCAGCAACAGTTCATTGTGTGATCGCAGGTTGAGAGGATGACGGCTCGAGTGTGTTGTTTGGCGAGTGTGTTATTATGTCTGTCTGGATGTTTGAGCACAACAGACGCGGCTCGAGGACGAAACTGCACAGGTGAGAGAATCCATGTAACTTTACTTTAGCTTCATCCTGAAGAAAGGCATAAATGTGTGTAACATGGATACGAAACTTTTTAACCAGGTACTCATCCCGTCAAATGTATGTATTTCTACATTTGTTTAGTTTGTTTGTTGGTGTGAATATGGCAGTTACATTGATACAAAAGAAATGAAGAAATAATGATTAAAATGTTACCTGATGTCCATGTTTTCTAGAAGTATTACTATTCACTATTACAACACACCAAGTAATACAAAATAATAATTTGGTGCTGAAACAATTTTCACACAGAAATTGCTAGTAAATTTCACAAATAATTACAAAGAAAACACATTGAAATAAATGTGAAATTTGTATTTGAAACTGACACAGTTTAGACATGAATTTAAAGCAGATATGTGAAATGTTAAAGTTTGAGACATATTGGAGAACCACTGATTTACAGATACTATCAATCAAACTCTTTCATCACTCTCTGGTCTCTCCTATAATGCTGCTCTTCTGTAGGGGTGGGTCACTGTCCGGCCAAGCTGACCGTCGTCCCGTCCAGTCGGGGATGTGTTGCTGATAAAGACTGCACTGGAGGACACAAATGCTGTGTCTTTGATTGCGGGGCTGTGTGCGTGCCGCCTGCTTTTAGTAAGAAATATGCCAAAAACACATTGAATTAAACATTACATTTCATTAAAAGTTTGAAAAATGAATGTGTGTGTGTGTGTGTGTGTGTGTGTGTGTGTGTGTGTGTGTTTTATATATATATATATATATATATATATATACACAGTCATGGCCAAAAATATCAGCACTCTCTCATTTTCTGTTAGAAAATGCAACCCTTCTCTCAGAAAATTGTTCAGTTGCAAATGTTTTTGGTAGTCATTGAAACAACACAAAAAACAGAAAAGTCAAATCTGATACAATTCCACAAAGAACTCAAAAAATGCACTGGACAAAATTATTGGCACCCTTAACTTAATATTTGGTAGCACCCCCTTTGGAAAAAATAACGCTTCCTGTAAACATGAATGAGTTTCATACACCTCTCTACTGGAATTTAGGACCACTCTTTTGCAAACTGCTCCAGGTCATTCAGATTTGAAGGATGCCTTCTCCCAACTGCTATTTTGAGATCTCTCCACAGGTGTTCTATGGGATTCTGATCTGGACTCATTGCTGGCCATTTTAGAACTCTCCAGTGCTTTGTTTCTGAGTGCTTTTTGAGGTGTGTTTCGGGTCATTGTCCTGCTGGAAGACCCATGACCTCTGGTGGAGATGCAGCTTTCTGAATCTAGCCACTACACTGCGCCCCAAAATTCTTTGGTAATCATCAGATTTCGTGATACCATTCACACAGTCAAGGCATCCAGTGGCAGAAGCAGCTAAGCAACCCCAAAAATTCTTTGAACCTCCACCATGTTTGACTGTAGGGACTGTTCATTTATTCACGGCTTTCATGTCGACGGATAGTGCGCGCTGACACTGTTGTACCCCATGTCTGCAGATCAGCTTGAATTTGTTTGGAAGTTAATCTAAGCTCTGTATCCACCATTTGAACAATCATTTTTTTGTAATTTTTCATTCATTTTTCTCTTCCGTCCACGTCCAGGGAGGTTAGCTACAGTGCCATGGGCTGTAAACCTCTTGATGATATTGCACACAGTGGACACAGGAACATTAAGATCTCTGGAGAGACTTGTAGCCTTGAGATTGTCCATGTTTTTCCACAATTTTCTCTCTCAAATTTACAGACAACTCCTTACACTTCTTTCTTTTCTCCGTGTATACAATTTTGACAAGGTGGCAATAATTTTGTCCAGTCCATTTTTGAGTTCTGTGTAAAATTTTATCAAGTTTGAGTTTTCACTTTTTTTTTTTTTTGGTGTTGTTCCAGTGCAAACAAATACAATAAGCATGTGAATACCAAAACATTTGCAATTGAAACTATTTTCTGACAGAATTGCAAGGGTGCAGTGGTAAGTTTTCTCTGTCATGTGTCTGTATAACAGCAAAGCCAGGAGTGTGTCCACGCAGAAAATTTGGAGCAGGAATGTGTGCCGAGTTCTGTGTCAATGACAGTGACTGCCCAAACAATGAGAAATGCTGCAGCAATGGATGTGGACATGAATGTGCGGCTCCATATACAGGTGTGTATATTATATTATATTATATTATATTATATTAATGATTGGGTCAGATTTCTTCCTGCCTCTCAGTTTGTGTCTTATTTTGTATTAGTAAGTATTATTATGTTGTTATACAGGTATGAATAATATTTATTTTATATTAGGTTTGGGTCAGCTTACTATGGAAGCCTGTTTCCATTACTGAATAAATTAAAAAAATATCTCGCAGTTCTGACTTTTTTTCTCAGGTTTGTAATTCTGAAAATTCGAAAGAAAAAAAAAATATATATAAACCTGATATAACCTCAAAATTCAGATTTTTTTTCTCACAATTATTAGATATAAACCTGCAATTGCAAATGAAAGTGAAAACTGAGAGATACAAACTCACAGTTCTGACTTTTCTCAGGTTTCCTTGATACAAACGCATAATTTAGATTTTTTTTTTTAATTGCGTGATATAAACTCACAATTCTGACTTTTTTCTTTGTGTGATATAAACTCACAATTCTGACTTTTTTCTTTGTGTGATATAAACTCACAATTCTGACTCTTTTCTCAGGTTTGCTTGATATAAACTCACAATTCTGATGAAAAAGTTTTGACTTAGTTTTGACTGATATAAACTTATAATTGTGAGAAAAAAAGTTGCAATTACCTTTTTTTAAAACAGGCTTCCATAGCTTTCCCATTATCTTTCAGCTTGTTATATTTTAATAATGATCATTTTATATTATACATATATACATACAATATAGCGCTGTCCCTGGCACAGCGTGACTTTACAAAATAAATAAACATGAAATAATACTTATAGTACAATTCACTCTGTAAGTAAAATGATGTTGCTTTGAGTGTTTTGTGCAGTATATGTGAGACTGAATGCTGTTGAGGACAAACTGTGTATCTCTGTCCATGCAGTGAAGCCTGGTCGATGTGCCCTACCAAAGGGGACTCCAATGTGTGCAGAATACTGTTACCATGATGGCCAGTGTCCTGCTGAACAGAAATGTTGCCCAACCACCTGCGGTCATGCATGCAGTGAACCCTGCTGATTTAATTATTGGAAAGACTCAATGGGAGACTGTTTTTGCATTATAATACATACTTGAGTTTTTTTGTACCATTTAATGCTTAATTCATAGGAGTTGTCTTCCCCATTTATAACCACCAAATAAACCTCATAGTTTCAGTAAACCTTATTTCACTGGTTGAGTTTTTTGGCCATATAATAAAGAAAATTGCTTCACTGAAGAGGTGGTATTTTTGGTATGCCAGTGTTCATCTGGTTGTTTTCTTCTCACATAACAGCTCATTGGCATCAGTGCTTAGGAATGTACAAGTTCCCCTCCCCAAGACCCAAACACTTGCAAGACATCTTGTAATGAAAGAGACCTCTATTTCCATCCTCTCCAGGAGTTGGATTCCATTTGTCAGCAAAAACATGACAGTGATGGAAAAGCCTTGAACTTAAGCATTCCTACCAGAAATGAAACAGTCAAAGAAAGCAGGGTAATGCTGTACTTTTGGCAATTTAGTCACGTAAAGAGAGAAGAAAGTGCAAAAAAGAACATTTGTTCCAGACCAATGTTAGTGTGCATCAGCTTTCAGGAATGTGAAAAGACCTTGAATTCTGTCTGGAGGTTTAAAGTTTAAAGTTCGGGGTTGGAAGGATTAAAATAAAATTAATACTTTTAGTCTGTGAATACATTATATGTGTTTTAAACAACAAATTGGCATGTTAGAATGATTTCTGAAGGATCATGTGACACTGACTACTGGACAAATTGCTGATGAAAAATGTGTTAAAGGAGAAAAGTTATTTTAAATTGTACAAATATTTCACAATATTAGTTTTTACTAGATTTTAAATCAAATGAATGTAGCCTTGGTGAGAATAAGATGGTCACTTGGCTTCCATTTCTGTCCACTTGTCCATTCATAACCATACATTACACATTAAAATCTCTTCTGATTGGCTGGGATTGTATCATGTTGGACAGCAGTTTCACATTCATTGTGGGCATACAAATGGCTTGTCTTTATAAATTTGTTTTGTATTGTGCATCTTTAGGACAAATTGTAGCCGACATGCTTGAGTCAGCAGTGCTGTGCAAAAAAAAACAAAAAAAGAAGGTAAGCTGATAATATGGTGCTAGGGATAGTCTGATTTGAGTTACTGCAAATCTGTGCATTTAAATTTAAGTGCCTATGTATATTAACAATATATCAGATATTACAATGATTTACAATCAGCAAATGCAGAGGCTCCTTCACATAATTCAAATGGAATGGCATAGCAGTGGAATGCCAAATAGTTTCCTAAACCCTCCAAAAAACATTACATTCTTCCACAAAATCCCTTGAGGCACAAACAAAAAAAAATGTTGCACTAAAGAGTCAAAGTGTTCTCAACATGTTATGAGTTTCTAGTCATTTTATTACAGAAAAGTTAACCAGTGTTAAAGGTCTTCAGAATTTGAATTCAATAGCACCCAATCTGGAGGTTATTATGTGGTCAGCCCACATGCAAATGCACAAAATAAAACCAAAACACCAAAAAAATCTGTCCAATCCTTCAAAACAACACATATTTAAATATCAGTGCATTACAGAACATGGAAACTATTTGCCACATTCTTAGACATCCATTTTCAGTAGCTGGATTGTAGTGTCTGTGTTTCTCCGAGGCCTGGTCACGCTCTCAAAAGGGTGGAGTAAACTGAGACGACTTCACAACACCCTACTCCACGTATATCTCTCCCAGATGCCTGAACCACACTGTTCCTTTGAGAAATGTTCAACAGTGCAACAATGTCTTTGCTTGTGTGACTCAAAAAACAAAACAAAAAAAGCATAACAGTGGCTAATCTTTGCTTATGTGACTCACAAAACAGAAAACAAAGCAAAACTAAGCAAAAAGATGGATAATATTTGCATAAGTGACTCACAAAACAGAAAACAAAAAAAAAAGCAAAACAGTGCCTAAGCTTTGCTTATGTGACTCAGAAAACAAAAAACAAAGCAAAACAAAACAAAAAGATGGCTAAGCTTTGCTTATGTGTGTTAGGAAAAAAAGAAAAGTGACTACATTTGCTTATGTGACTCACAAAACAGAAAACAAAACAAAAAAGCAAAATGGTGGCTAATCTTTGCTTATGTGACTTAGAGAACAAAAAACAAAAGAAGTGGCTAATCTTTTCTCATGTGACTCACAAAACAGAAAACAAAGCAAAACAAAACAAAGAGGGCTAATCTTTGCTTATGTGACTCACAAACAGAAAACAATGCAAAACTAAACAAAAAGATGGCTAATCAAAGCATATGTGACTCAAAACAAAACAACAAAAAAGCAAAATGGTGGCTAATCTTTGCTTATGTGACTCACAAAACAGAAAACAAAGCAAAACAAAACAAAGAGGTGGCTAATCTTTGCTTATGTGATTCAGAAAACAAACAAAACAAAGCTCAAAAAGCAAAACAGTGGCTAATCTTTGCTTATGAGACTCACAAAACAGAAAACAAAAAAGCAAAGCAGTGCCTAAGCTTACATGACTCAGAAAACAAAAAACAAAGCAAAGCAAAACAAAAAGGTGGCTAAGCTTTGCTTATGTGACTTAGAAAATAAACAAAAGAAAAGCGTCTAATCTTTGCTTGTGACTCACAAAACAGAAAACAAAACAAAAAAGCAAAACGGTGTCTAATCTTTGCTTATGTGACTCACAAAACAGAAAACAAAGCAAAACAAAACAAAGAGGTGGCTAATCTTTGCTTATGTGATTCAGAAAACAAACAAAACAAAGCTCAAAAAGCAAAACAGTGGCTAATCTTTGCTTGTGACTCACAAAACAGAAAACAAAGCAAAACTAAACAAAAAGATGGCTAATCTTTGCATATGTGACTCACAAATCAGAAAACAAAAAAGCAAAATGGTACCTAATCTTTGCTTATGTGACTCAGAAAACAAACAAACAAAAAAAACAAAGCAAAACTGAACAAAAAGATGGCTAATCTTTGCACATGTGACTCACAAAACAGAAAACAACAAAAAGCAAATTGGTGGCTAATCTTTGCTTATTTGAATCACCAAAAAAACAAAACAAAGTAAAACTAAACAAAAAAGTGGCTAATATTTGCTTATGTGACTTGAGAAACGCAAAACAAAAAAAGCAAATTGGTGGCTAATCTTTGCCTATTTGAATCACAAAAAAAAAAAAAAAAAAAAAGTAAAACCAAACAAAAAAGTGGCTAATATTTGCTTATGTGACTTGAGAAATGGAAAACAAAAAAAGCAAAACAGTGACTAATCTTTGCTTATGTGACTCAGAAAACAAAAAACAAAGCAAAAAAACAAAAACAAAAAGGTGGCTAAGCTTTGCTTATGTGACACACAAAACAGAAAACTAAACGAAAAACCAAAACAGTGGCTAATCTTTGCTTATGAGACTCGCAGAACAGAAAACAAGCAAAGCAGTGCCTAAGCTTTGCATATGTGACTCAGAAAACAGACAAAACTAAAAGCAAAACAGTGGCTAATCTTTGCATATGTGACTCAGAAAACAAACTAAACAAAAAAATCAAAAAGCAAAATGGTGGCTAATCTTTGCTTATGTCACTCACAAAACAGTAGAAAAAAAAGCAAAGCAGTGGCTAATCTTTGCTTATGTGACTCAGAAAACAAAAAACAAAACAAAACCTAAAAAGGTAGCTAATCTTTGCTTATGTGACTCAGAAAACAGAAAATAAAACAAAAAAGCAAAATAGTGGCTATTCTTTGCTTACGTTACTCAGAAAACAAAGCGAAACAAAACATGGCTTGCTTATTTGACTCTGAAATCCAAAAACAAACGAAAACAAAAAGATGGCTAACCTTTGCTGATGTGACTCAGAAAACAAAAAAACTAAGAAAAACAAAACAAAAACGTGGCTAACCTTTGCTGATGTGACTCACAAACAAAACACAAACAAAACAAAACATGAAAGGGAGGCTAATCCATTTTGGTAGCTCATTTGTTCAACAGACGTGCAGGACAGTCACTTGGCATCGACTTCTTCCAGGGCTGAAAAGCATCTTAAAACTCCAACAGCTCCATCATGAGCCTCTCCACTGCCTAATATGGACATTTCAGGCATCAGACCTGCTCTCTGCCGTTTAGGTCAGCAGTGGCACTCCCCTTATGCGACGGATGAGGTTAGCCAATCGCTTCGCCAGCGGTAGGCTCGGCTCATCCACCTGAAAGGTGCGGGTCAGCAAGTTGTAAAAGGAGCCGTAGCCCACCGCGACCACCGTGCAGGTGAGGCAGATGACGTTGTAGGGCATGCTGAAGTCAGGCGTGGGGAGATTTACCAGCAGTGGTTCGGTGTACACTCGCACAAAGTAGCTTGATTCTTCTTTGACAGGAACGCTGGAAGTCAGAGGTGAAATGTTATAAAGCAAGAAAACAAATAAGGTAGACTTATTTACTGTTAAAGAAAGAGTTCATCCAAAAATGTAAATCTGCTGAATATTTACTCACCCTCAGGCAATACAAGATGTAGATGAGTTTGTTTCTTCATGGGAACAGATTTGGAGAAACGTAGCATACTTTACTTGCTCACCAATGGATATTCTGCAGTGAATGGGTGCCGTCAGAATGAGAGTCCAAACAACAGAGGATCCATTGGTGAGCAAGTATTGTTGAATTTCTCCAAATATTATGAAGAAACAAACTCATCTACATGTGAGTGAATATTCAGCATACTTTCGTTTTTTGGCGGACTACTGCTTTAAAACGCAGGCGATTCATACTTACAAACTGCTAAACAATGGTTGGTCTAGTGTGAAGTTGGTGTTCATTGCAACCATACTTGGCACAAGGGCGCTGACTACACAGGACCTGCAACAACACATTTATAATAAATCAATCAGATATAGGGAGTGGCACACAGGACGTGTAATACATCTGTACAACAATTATATTTAGTCAAGGTTTGCAAGAGAAGACAAAATCCTGACTTGAACCTGGAGATGTTCAAGACAGGTAAGATCTTTCAAAATACTTGATAAGCAAGCGTCTTACCCAACGTAGAAGCCGTGGTTGGGATCAGGTGTGTACTCAGTCCATTTGAGCAGGGCCCTTTCAAACTGTACAGTGACCTCTGTCATAGAGTGAGGGGGTAACTGGATCAGCATCTCCAGTAGATGAGGACGATGGCGGTCTTTAGCAGGCTGGTAGTGAATGTAACCTACAGGAGGAGAAGGAAGGCACAAAAGTCTATAAAGTCTGGACTCTCTTTGCTCCTAAGGCACAGTACTTTTTCTGCCCACTAAGGATTATTAAAAAAAAAAAAAGCTTTGAAGTTCCTCATTTTAAAGAGTGTTGCAACTTAGCACTTTTCTATTCTGGGCTTGTTCCCAACCCAGACGTTTTAACTTTCCTCTACAATTAATTAATAATTAAAAGTTTGAAAATACAAAAATTCAGCTTAATGCATTTGGTGTTTCGGTGTACAAACATCCACAATTATGTATATACAATACTGATATATGAGTAAGAATAAGACTAAAGTAACATTTATTCAGCAAAGATGCATTCAACTTATCAAAACAGACAGTAAGACATTTGTAATGTTACAAAAGACTTCTAAATCAAATAAATGCTGTTCTATATTCTGTATTAAGCACCAAATCACCATGATCAACATAAGATTTTAATTTTATCATTTTGGTGAGCATGTTCTTCCGAAAAACCCTTCAGGTCTTTGGTTTTTCAGCATATTTGTGTATTTGAACCCTTTCCAACAATGACTGTATGATTTTGAGATCCATCTTTTCACACTGAGGACAACGGAGGGAAATCATATGCAACTATTACAGAAGATTCAAATGCTCACTGATGCTCCAGAAGGAAAAACGATGCATTAAGAGCTTACGACGCATGAATTTGAAGACCAGGGTAAAATTAAATTATTTTGTTTTCTGGGGAACATGTAAGTAGCTTCTGAAGGGCAGTACTAAATGGAAAAAAAGACATTTAGGCAAAATAAGAAAAATGTACACATCTTTATTCTGTTCAAAAGTTTTCACCCCTGGCTCTTAATGGATCGTTTTTTTCTACTGAAACATCAGTGAGCATTTAAACATTCTGTAATAGTTGTATATGAGTCCCTCAGTTGCCCTCAGTGTGAAAAGATGGATCTCAAAAGCATGTAGTCATTGTTTGAAAAAAACAAAGAATTTGTCTGAAGAACAGCAGGCAGTTTAACTGCACAGCACAAACAAGGGACTCATGAACAACTATCACAAAAAAAAAATGCTATGGTTCCGTTAAGAATTCAGGTAAGAACACAGTATTAGGAAGCAAGTGTATGTAAACTTTTGAATGGGGTAATTTATTTAAATTATATCATAATTTTCTCTTGTGGACTGTATGTAAACATCTTTTACATGGAATATCTTATTCAGGTCAGTACTAAAACAAACAAACAAACAAACAAACAAAAACATGCATTTTGTATAATCCCTCTCATTTTGGTCAAATAATTCACATTTTCCAGATTCTGCAAGGCATATGTTTTGACCTCAACTGTATAGCAGATTTAAAGATGATTCAAGTAGTCAAAAGTGGCTTTAACCCTTTAACTGTCACTCCCATTGTTGAACATAGACGTGAAAATGCAGTATTCAAACTTATTTTTTAGAAATACACATTCATGGACAAAAACATTTTGTAATATCATTTTGATGTACATTTTCCTTGGTAATGCAATGTCTGATTTTAAAAGGATGAATTTTGAGATTTTAAGTTTTCAAGATATATAATTTTATGATTTCTAAAGCGTGATAGGGAAAAGGCTTTTTGTGACAAAGGACAGAACTCCTGTTATGAAGTAGATTTTTGAGGTGCACTCTTGTCATAAATTAATCCATTACTTTTCCTACATAATTTATAACACAAAAAAATGGTAAAATAACTATTTAGGAGTCTTAGACCTGTCCAACGATATACTGTTTGTCATGATTAAATTAGGATTTATTTGTAAAATGGTGAAGTAAACTTAAGCATCCCACAGATGGGACAGGTGACAATTAAGGGGTTAATTGAAGAACTGACCTAAAACAAATGATAAACATATGGAACACATACATAAAGATGGAGTGCACAATATATTTTGCACAGCGACTACTGTGGGTATGCGTCTACTCACTGGGCTTGTTATCACGGGACTTGCTGGTGACTGTCAGGGTGTGAATGTACAGTTGTAGGTACCAGGGCACTGAATCCATTAGCAGTACAGGAAAAGCCCGATATGGGTGGTTATTATAGATGACGGTGTGGATTTCCCCTGTCTGCAGGCCAAAACCAGCCACGTAGCGCTCTGCATGCAGCAGAGGACGCAGCATATCGCCTAAAGCACAAGGTGAAAGAACCACACAATCAAGTAGGCGTATAACTGCTATTAACACAGATGAATATAAAAAACGAGAATGTTCCAAATCACATTAAAGGGATAGTTCACCCAAAAATAAAAATTCTGGGCAAAGAAAACAAAAATTATGACTTTGACAAAGGAGAAAAGAAATTGTTGAATAAATTCATTATTTTTGTTTTCTCTGTGCAAAAAAAAATATTCTTGTAGCTTCATAACATTAAGTTTGAACGATGTCCTTGCTACATTTCTGGGCCTTTAATGTGTCAGTTGCATTGCTGTCTATGCAGGGTCAGAAAGCTCTTGAATTTCATCACAAATATCTTAATTTGTGTTCTGAAGATGAATTAACTATCCCTTTAAGAATAGAATAAATATGATCCGAAAACATCAAATAGACTCCATCTATGAAATGCATTCATACCACTGTCTCCTTTCCAGCGCAGAAGGAGATTGAGTGAACGTAACTGGCCAAACGTCTCAACTTTAGTCAGGTCATACACGGAATACGTCCTGCGATCCCCCAGCACCACAGCTTGGCTGAGCAGAGGAGTGGCAGGACTCAAATCAAACAGCTCCCCCTGTTGGACAAACAGCATTACACTCAAAGTGACTGAAAATACCAATCAACTACAGCCAAATCAAAATTTATTCAGACACCTTTAACATTTCTCACATCACCAAAGTATATTTGCTAGCGTTAAACTGTCGCAGAACAAATTCATCTTGATAATGTCAGAAAACTTGGGTTACAATGAACCAAAAATTCAGACAACTGTTAGTATGACAATATTTACACAACTATCAATACTTTGTTGACCAATTACCAAGCAATGCTTACTTTTGTTCAGTCAGTGGTTTAAAAAGATTGCATTAGCAATTAAGAAAAAACACTTAAGGCAAGACACTGCAGGTGAATAATGTAAAAAAAAAAAAAAAAAAAAAAACTTACCCAGTTGATTGATTACATTGATAATTGCAAACATTTTTTGTTTTACAAATTTTCTAGAATGTTAGGTTTAAGGCATTATGAAATATGTGCTAATTTACATACATGTATAGTACAAAAGTCTAAACACTGGTTTCAAACAGTCAATTTCAAAATTCTATTAATTTTTTTGACATATTAGAGTCAAAAGTTTTTACAGTGGGAATTTTGGGCATCTCATTTTTGTCACTTCAGAATAATGAAAAGAAAACTTAAAACAGACAGAAAACACTATATTTTCACAGTTTTTTTGGTGGGAATAAAATGTACATAATCAAGCAAATTATATTTGAACAAATTCCTCTGTAAAAACCTTCAGGATATAGTCAGGAATACAAATGTGAAGTTTGGTGTGTGTAAGAGCTACTGAAGTGGAGATTTATGGTTCAGTGTATTAGAAAAAAAACATTTTGAGAAAACGGCCTTTAAAAATATGTTTTGTAATTGAAATCTATTGACACAAATAGATAAAGTGCTATAAAAGAAACACTTAACAGCGTCTTTTGGAGGTTTTCTTTCCACTAGTCCGAAAATACACTTCATAAAAAAACAAAAAGCCCAAATGGTCAAATTTGATGGTCAGCTCAGAGTCTCTGAATAATTTCTGGTCCCACATTTTCATCAATTTTACTGGTAGTCCACTGTATGAAGATTTTTTTGGGTATGTGTCACAGTTTACTTTATTTTGCTATCCTCACTTACATAAATGAACTATAGTGTCCTGCACTCACTAGTATAAAAATATCAAAAGTTATATCTGGTGTCTGAATAATTTTAGGTTTGACTGTACATGGAAAAATGCAATTTAGAATTTAAAAATGTTCTTCTCCAGTTAAATTTTCCATTTACAGAAACATTAAAGCATTACAGAGCAGAATGTAAGTATTTTGTTGTTTCACCTCAGGGTTGTCTGTGATGTCCACAAAAATTTTACTAGAGGTAGCAAGAGGACAAGCCTCTGTGAGAGTTCGAGAAAACATCTTGAACAAGGACCATTCTGTGAAAACATGAAGGTAGTAATTAATATATACAAATGATTTAAGCATAGTATTTAAACTTTCTGTCATTATTGGAAACACCACACTGTATTGCAAAATGAAGGTGTACCAAATCTTTTACGATGTCAAGGCTATTTTTATGCTTAATGACTTTTTATTCATTGTCTTTAAAAATGTTTTATTCTCTAATTCAAACAGGTTTCACATAGTGAACAATGTTTCGAAAGATTACACTTGAGGTAAATCATGTAAATGGCTAGTTGGCACACTGAAATAAGAAAGTGCTAATTTCATCAACAAAGACGATGACAAAAAATGTGTGCCAGTATTACATGCATGCACTCCATCTTAAAAGGACAGCATTCCTAATTAAATAGCTATCTGTGCCATTAATGTTAACCAACAAAAGATGTTAAATAAATGTATACATGTTAAGTAAACCTACTATATACCAGTCATAAGTTGACACACCCTCTCATTTAATGTTTTTTTAAAGAAATCTCTTATGCTCATCAAGGCTGCATTTATTTGATGAAAAATAAAGAAAAAAAAACAGTAATATTGCAAAATGTTATTACAACATTAAATAATGGTTTTTATTTTAATATACTTTACAATATAATTTATTCCTGTGATGCAAAGCTGAATTTTCATCAGCTGTTACTCCAGTCTTAAGTGTTACGTGATCCTTCAGAAATCATTCTAATATGCTGATTTATTATGAATTATCAATGTTGGAAACAGTTGTGCTGCCAAATATTTTTTTTGCAACCTGTGATTATTTTTTCAGGATTCTTTGATGAATAGCAAGTTAAAAAGGACAGCATTTATTCAAAATATAAATCTTTTCTAACAATATAACTCTATGCTATCACTTTTTATTAATTTAACACATCCTTGGTGAATAAAACTATTCATTTCTTTCAAAAAAAGGAAGAATACAAATTTACTGACCCCAAACTTTTGAACAGTAGTGTGTATTGTTAGAAAACCTTTCTATTTTAAATAAATGCTGTTCTTTTTTAAACTTTTATTGATAAAAAAAATCCTGGCTCTAAAAAAACATTAAGCAGTGCAACTGTTTCTAGCACTGATAATAAATCAGCATATAAGAAGAATCATGTGACACTGAAGACTGGAGTAATGATTCTGGAAATTCAACTTTAATTACAGATATAAATTAAATTTTAATGTATATTAATATAGAAAAACATTGATTTACATCGTAATAATATTTCATAATATTACATTTTTTTCTGTATTTTTGATCAAGTGAAAACAGCCTTGATAAACATAAGAAACGTCTTTAAAAAACATTAAATGAGAGGGTGTGTCCAAACTTTTGACAGGTAGTGTATATATGAAACTTTATATAACTATAATTTTTATAAGTTGCTCCTTTTTCAAGGGACAGTTAACCCAAAAATGAAAATTGGCCATTTATTCAAGTTTTCCCAAATTCAATCATTGATTAAAATTTATCAGAATTAATGAGAAGACAAAAATGCTATGACTTTTTGTCGACTAAAACTATGAAAGACTTAAAATGACTAATGTGACTATTAAGCATTTTTGTCTCAAGATAAAGACTAAATCATTAATGCCTGTCAAGATGAACACTCCTCAAACGTTCATTTATTACTCACCCTTTTTGCTTTGGCCTGAAGTGTAGAGATCAAACACAACATTGAGAGTTTGTCTCAGCTCCCACGCTTTACTTGTGCATTTTTCATCCTAAAAGAGAAAATCTGAAGGGTCATCAGGAAGCAAAGAATTTTCCAGACAATATACAACCTGTGCCAGAATACAATTTCAGATTTTTTAACCATTTATTTTGTTAAAGAAAGATTTAAAAGAAAGCCTACCTGACAGACAGGTCTGATGTGAACAGCTTGAGAATGGAAACTGCTGTGAAACAGCTTCTCTGACTTCATGAGAACCGCCAGACCCGCCTGGAGAAAAGAAAAAACAAATGCATAAATGAATGCATTTAATGGTTTTAAAATGACAAGTTATTAAATCGCAGGTAATGATCCGAACCTTAGAACCACAAGGGAGAAGCTTCTTCCAGGGTGTGAGATTCTCAGTGCAGACGATTTCACGTGGTAGCGTTGCGTAACGTAAAAAACGGTGATCTGTAACTGTGTGGAAAGAAAGAAGTCTGTCGTTTCAAGGTCAAACAAAAAGAAAGAAATTAAACATCCATGGTTGTTGCTTCAAGGTACAATACAAAACATAAACAATGAAACAACCATGGTTGAATCGTTCACAATAAGATTAATAACATGCATTTTAAAAATTAGCAAAAAGAGCCATACCATTTCCCAGACCCAGCGGTTTGAAAGAAGCACTTGGCTGTACTGTGTTGGTCAGGTCAATGAAGTTCAGAGATGCACAGAAGATTCCAGAGAGGACGTTGGTAAGTTCCTTCCAGTTTCCATCCACACTGTCAATTGAACATATCAGTGGACTGTTAGCTCATTATGGAGTTCAAACTGCAGAATAAAACAAATGTGCTTATAAATCAGGGCTACTTTAGTTTTACAATTAATTTAGGCACATATAGGTACTCACTCGCTGACTGTGTCATGAAACCACACCCACAGCTCTGCTCCAGGGGGAGAGGGGATGAAGGGCTGCCCCCACTGCATGGTCCTCCAGAAGCCCTGGGTGAAGGAGATGTGCAGTTCTCGCACTGAAAACTTGGAGAGCACTTGGCCGAGGGATTTGGGGAACAGCCGGTAATGAGAAACTGCAGGCAAAAAAGACAAATTGTGCAAACAAATGTTAAAACTTGAGGTGATACTTGATAAAAACAAAAAATAAATATAATAAAACCAGCTCTTAAAGCACAGCACATACTTTCACTTCTTTGGCAAACATAGCATAATCAGAAGTGTGTACAGACTGAAATCTATTCATTTTATTATTATTTTAAGCAGAATAGCAGACTCAATTTTATTAATCAGATCTGTTTACTACATTAAGATTTTAAATACTATACCATATTTAATTTCCTTCACTAAGTCTATTCATTTTATTCATAATTTAAACCCTACACCATAATTAATTTTTAATTAAATCTGCTTATTTTATCCACATTTTAAATACTACACCATATTTCATTTTATTCACATTTTAAATACTGTGCCACATTTAATTTTATTTACCAAGTCTATTCATTTTATTCGTCTTTTAAATACTACATCATATTTAATTTTATTTATCAAGACTATTCATTTTTATTCTTATTTCAAACACTAAACCATAATAAATTTTATTAACTAAGTCTATTCATATTTTAAATACTGTACCATATTTAATTATGTATACCAAGTCTATTAATTTTATTCAGATTTTTAAACACTATATCATAAATATTTTTTATTAAATATATTCGTTTTATTATTTTAAATACTACAACATTTTTAATTTGATTCATGTTTTAAATAATATACCATATTTAATCTATGAAGTCTATTCATTTTATTTATATTTCAAACATTAAACCATAACCGATTTTATTAACTAAGTCTATTTATTTTATTCATATTTTAAATACTACACCATATTTAATGTCATTCATGTTTTAAATACTATATCATATTTAATTTTATTTTTCAAGTCTATTCATTTTTATTCTTTTTTCAAACACTAAACCATAAAAAATTGTATTACCTAAGTCTATTCATATTTTTAATACTGTACCAAATTTAATTATGTATTTACCAAGTCTATTCATTTTGTTCATATTTTTAAACACTACACCATAAATATGTTTTATTAAATATATTTGTTTTGTAATTATAAATACTACACTATTTTTTATTTTATTCAAAATTTAAACAATATACCATATTTAATTTTTTTATTAAGTCTATTCATTTTATTCATATTTTAAACACTACACCATAAATATTTTTATTAAAATATTTGTTTTATTATTTTAAATACTACACCATTTTTAATTTTATTCATATTTTAAATACTGTACTATATTTAATTTTCTTTACCAAGTCTATTTATTTTATTCATATTCTAAATGCTATACAATATTACATTTTATTGATGTTTTAAATACTTTAACATATTTAACTGTATTCATTAAGTCTACTGATTTTATCCATATAACATAAAACATTACATTTGATTAGTTTCGACTACAAGGAATTACTTGATTAGTAAAATTAATAGACTTTATAAAACTAATGGTAACGTATTAATAAAATGAATAGACTTTGTGAATAAAATTAATTTTATTAACCAAGTCTATTGTATCGACGCATGATTTATTTTACAATTTATATTTATTGGATAAATTACAGCAGGCAGTGAAACAAATGCAGCTGAAAAATGCAACTTCTTCAACCCGTTTAAAAAGCATCCCATGATGCACCTTATGAAGGAGCTGAAAGTGTGCAGAGTTGTGAGTGCTGCATTGAAATTTAACACTGAAGCTTATTTCTTATACCTCCATTTGTGTTGTTTCATAATTGTGATGACTTTACAGTTATTATTTAATGTGGGAAAACAAAGAAATGACTAAAGATGTCCATTTGACTGCTACTTTACAGAGGTAAATTTTGTGGGTGATGATGGGACACTACCACAGCCATAGAAACTCACCCTTCTGTCCCTCTTGCAGGAAGTCGATATCCCACAGTGTGCGGAACTGGAAGCTAGCATAAATGTCTCCGGAGTGCAGAGGCCGGATGACTAGCTCCTCCTGAAACTGATCTTTCGCTGCTGCTGGTGTAAAAGATTCGCTGTCTTTCGTGCCATCGCTTCTGTCCACCTCAACATCAGTCGACTGCCATTGCCTTTCATTCAGATCCTCTCTGGCGACACTACCATCAATATTAACCTCTCGCGGCGCGTCTGAAATGCTCTGTTTTTCGCCTGTATTACCATTTGATTTTTCAAGCGTGTCACAACAACTAGGGTGCGCTAAATTAGAAAAAATCAAAATGAATACTAGAGACAAACCGCACCTGTGCGCTGCCATTTTTGACACAGCTTCCCTTACTGCACACACTTCCTGTATGTCGTTGACAGCATTGACCAATCAGAGAAAGGTATGTAGAAATATGACCAATGGGAGACGGGAATCTAAAATTGTGTCAACAGGAGGAGATTATTTGCTTATTTTAAATTACGCTCAGTAGAATAAATAATATAAGCAGTAAATAATAATACTTAAAAATAAAAGTGTCAGAATTTATGTTAAATAACAAATGCTAGATTCACTCTTCAGAATAAGTTCATATGGTAGGCTATTATTACAAGGGTTCTGATGTTATAAATAATAGGCTAATTTAGTTATTAATAATAATTTATCAAGTTATGCGCATTTATTCTTACAAAAAGAACGCTGCTAAGACTACATTAGTTAATTTCACTGTAGCTTGTAACAAGTTTCAGTGATTCGAATGCGTTGAATTTGTTTGCTTTAAAAGATTTTTAAAAGATTTGTGTGTGTGTGTGTGTTATGAATAATAAATTACCTATTGTTAATAATTAACAACAATTAGGCATCCATTTTAATAAGAAAGCTGCTTGGGTAATTTTACAGTAACACTATACTGCCTGACTCTTGTATTATGATCCAGTGACAAATCCTTTTAATTTTTTGCCTTTAAAAAGATTTGTTCAGCTTTGTTCAGTGGCCCTTTTTGCAGAGTTAAGGCATATTTCAAGGACTTTAACAACAATAATTTAATAAGTTTTAATAATGATTTCAGAATTTATTTCCAACTGATAAATGATAAAAGCATTAACAGCCAATCAAAATCGGTTGTCAGGGCGAGTGAGTGTTTTATGTTATGAGGGAGTCTTTTGAATCATTCAGTCACTCACTCTACCAGGTTAAAAGAGAAGTTCACTTTCAGAACAAAAAAATTACAGATGATTTACTCACCCACTTGTCATCCAAGATGTTTATGTATTTCTTTCTTCAGTACTAAAGAAATTATGTTTTTTGAAGAAAACATTTCTGGATTTCTCTTCATATAGTGGACTTCAGTGGTGCATGGTTCATGCATTCTGGTTCATGACAGTTAGAGTGTGTCAAAAAACTCCCATCTCATTTTCTTCTCCAACTTCAAAATCGTCCTACATTGCTGGTTTACCTTTATAGTTTCACTAGATAAGAGCCTTCTTCCTTGGCTGGGTTCATTTTGAGTCTTTGAAACTGCACTGAAACTGCATTTTGGAAGTTCAAACTCAGGGGCACCATGGAAGTCCACTATATGGAGAGAAATCCTGAAATGTTTTCCTTAAAAAAACATAATTTCTTTTTGACTGAAGAAAGAAGTCATCATCTTAGATGACAAGGGGGTGAGTAAATTATCTGTAAAAAAAATTCTGGATGTGAATTTCTCCCTTAATATCACAAAGTCGACTGAAATCATTTATTTTCATTTATTGTGTATTCATCAGTCATTTGATTATAATTCCTCTGAACAAATTTCTAAGTTCATTCAGTTTGTTCAGTTTGTTCACAAATAAGATGTCCAATTTCATTCAATATCTTCACCAACCAAATCCTATTTCATCTAAATCTCAATAAGATTTGAAACATGAAAAAGCAAGACTCACTCAAAATATATTATCTCATGCTATGATACATCTTTAATGCAGGGAATCGGTTATGCGCTTCAAAAACAAGTTACTTAAAGGAGAAGTACACTCCAGAATGAAAATTTCCTGATAATTTACTACCTGTGTATGAGATATATAATATAATGGACTTCAATGGTGGCCAACAGGTTAAAGGTCTAAATAGCAGTTTCAATGCAGCTTCAAAGGGCTCTACACGATCCCAGCCAAGGATCTTAAAAAATAGATACTTCCACATATGTCACGCTTGTGTAACACATAAGCTAGTGCAAGACAAGAATTTGTGGTTAGAAAGCATATAAATTGGTACTTTGCTTAGAAAATGACCAATCGTTTCACTAGATAAGACCCTTATTCCTCGGCTGGGATTGTGTAGAGTCCTTTGAAACGACACTGAAACTGCAGTTTGGACCTTCAACCCGTTGATCCCTATTGAAGTCCACTATATAGAGAAAAATCCTGGAATGTTTTCCTCAAAAACCTTAATTTCTTTTTGACTGTAAAATAGATGGATGACAAGGGAGAGTAAAATATCAGGACATTTTCATTCTGGAAGTGAACTAATCCTTTAAGCAAGCAAAAATATGATTCACTTATAAAATTAATTTTGTTAAAAAAGCTAATTCCATCCAAACGAAACACCACTATAAGGTCTGTGAAAAGCACAACTGAATAAAGTCAATAATGAAATGTCACAGGACTCACTTAAATATTTTCTCACGCTAAAGTACGGTTTAAAGGCAGAAAATCATTTCCGCGCTTCAAAAATTAGAAATTTAAGCTACGAAAGTCGTTATTTTTAAAGATTCATTCCTTTCAAAGGCACTGATTTGTTACGAACAGAACAACACTACAAGCTCTAAAAAAGCCAGAAAGAATTGTCACTATAATGATATGTCACAGTATTTATTAGAATATTTTCTCATGCAAAAGGTTTAAAGGCAGACAATTGTTCACGCATTTCAAAAACGATTTTTAAGCGACCAAAATTATGATTAGTTAACTTAAAAGATTCATTCCTTTCAAAGACACAGATTCATCACAATTATGGAATGGCACAGGACTCAGGACTTTTAAAGGCAGAAAATCATTTACGCACTTCAAAGACATAAGTGAGCAAAATTATAATGATTCCTTAGATTCTTTTTTTTCAAATACCTGAAAAGGAGTGAATTGTCACTATAATGAAATGTCACAGGACTCACTCAGATATTTTCTCATGCTATCCACCTTATTTTTCCTGTAAGACCGGGCGCAGGTAGACCTATTTGTAAATGTTATGGGTCTAGCTTCCGGTCTCATCCGCGTCCAGCTTTTTTTTAGCTGTACAAAACTGCTTGTTTTGCTGCTTTATATTACAAATTTGTGTGTCTTACCATGTTATCTGTATTACCTTAATTATGAACACACTGGTTTGTAGTGCAAACAGTTCTACCATTTACTGCACATTGTTATTCTTAGCGGCTAATGAACCGGAAGTCTCGCCCATAGGCTTACTTCAAAGAATAAGGTGGATAAAGGCAGAAAATCGTTTACGCGCTTCAAAAACGAGAATGATTCGTTAAAAGATCCATTGCTTTC
Organism: Cirrhinus molitorella; assembly: GCA_033026305.1. Taxonomy (NCBI): domain Eukaryota; kingdom Metazoa; phylum Chordata; class Actinopteri; order Cypriniformes; family Cyprinidae; genus Cirrhinus; species Cirrhinus molitorella. The sequence goes on along the minus strand of CM065132.1, from coordinate 21,270,354 downwards.
GAAAACACCGATTTTCCAAATCGAAACACCACTACATAGTCTAAAAAAAGCCAGAATGAATTGTCACTATAATGAATTGTCACAGGACGCGCTGGAATATTTTCTCATGCTAAAGTACATTTTAAAAGCAGAAAATCGTTTACGCGCTTCAGAAACGTCTCTTAAGCGAGCGAAATTGTAATGATTCGTTAACTTAAAAGATTCATTTCTTTCAAAGGCACCGATTCGTTCCGAACGAAACACTGCTACGCGATGTGTAAAATGCCCAAATGAATGAATTCATTTATGAAGGCACTGTAAAAACGTCATTCGCTAGCATCCTGTGATTCAAAGCGGATGCTCGCTTGTCAGTGGGTCATTGTGAAGTGGATGAAGGTGGCATCTGCGCGCGCGCGTACACACACAAATACCCCAGCCCTCATGACACACACACACACACACACACACACACACAGTCACTGTAAAGGGTTCTAATTCAGCATGCCTGCTGCTGGATGCTCGTAGACCGAGACGCATCCGCCTCACCGTCGGGTTTGACTGCCCCCGAAAGGGATTGCAATATTTTATTCATAGCTCCTCATGGCTTCATCGGATGGAATAGACAAATGTCTTCTGCACAGAGGCAGATCTCAAAGTGACCCGAACATCCTCAGCGAGTCTGGCATTGATCTCTCGCACAGCGCAGGTAAGATGATGCATTTATTGTCTGGAGATGCCATTAGAATAGGCGCTTTTCATTCCCAAGCGCGATGGAGGTGAAAGTGGCTCCATAATCTGCGTTAATAGCCTCCACTTTCATTTCAGTGTTGTGCGCTGCGCGACTGAGATCAATCAAATTACACCGCATTTGATGCTCTGTCTGTATCCCGATGAAATGCATCTGGCTACCATAGTAATATTTCCCTATGGATCTGTGTTATGGTAGCTATAGCAGAAAACACCATAGCAGACAGTCTAGAGATGATGTGCCAACTGTGGCTCACGCTATACCGTTCAAAATGAGCAGACAAAAAGATTTTGATCCTATTTTTCACTGAGGGAGGATCCTCGTTGTCTTTTGTCTCGTGTGCACATCCTTCCTTGTGCATCTCTGTGATCATTTAATACACGTTGGCTATTGAGGACCTGATGAAATGAGATGCATTTTTTGCTGCTTTGGCAACATTGGCTGGTGTGTCTGATACCTTCGTTCCGCACTGAGACTGCGCATTCACTGCTCCTGCCTATTCAACAGAGCGGGTCAATGGTGTCTCCTGAAGAAACTGATGTAGTGATGTTGCTAGATGCTGTACGGAAAGCAGGTGGACAAAAAAAGCGTCTCATCGGAGTCTGATTTGGAGTATTTGGTGTGGTCTGAAATTGCTGGTTTGTATTCATTGTGATTATAGAATGGGCGAATCTCATCAAACCTATCAAGAATGTCCGGGTCATGTTACACCCCAAATTCAGAGGAAAGAAACACAAGACTGTGCTATAATAAGAAAGCTGAAAGAGATAGAAAACATAGCCCAGGTTTAAGATTGCTACTTTATTGAACAGCACATTTCTGCTCACAGTTCGCATTATTGTGATGTGAAAAATAATTAGATATTATTTAGTTACTTTGTATATGCATCATGGCAGTAATTGTTGTGTTGCTTGAATCATGCTGGACATTTAATATCTTATTTAATATATTGATCTACATGTTATTTCATTTTTAAAATGCTAAATTTAAAATGCTTATTAATTACATAATTACATTTAATTGTCAATGTATATTTATTTATTCCTATATATATATATATATACTGGATATGCTGTATATAATTAAAATTAATCTCTCTCTGTGTGTATATATATATATATATATATATATATATATATATATATATAATCTCTATAATTTATACTTAATATTTAAAATATATTTAATTGCAACAAATTGTTAATAATTACTTTATCATTACTATGATTATATTACTATATATAATACATATTAATATCTCTCTATGTCTATAAGTATATATTATAAGAATTATATATAGACTGAAATATATTATATCTTATATCTTACATCTCTATAAATATATTTAATGTATATTTATACAATATATTTATTGAGATTTTTTTGGGTGTAACAAATTATTAAGAATTTATTATTACTATATATATATACACTGTATATAATACAAGTTAATATAAAAATTATATAGCTGTATTTAAAGATATATATATATATATATATATATATATTACTAATAAAATAATAAAATTTATATAAAAACGTATCTCTCTCTCTCTTAATAGGTATATATTATAAGAATGAGATATATTATATCTCTATAATTACGTTTAATACATTTTTTGGGTGAAATTGTTTAATTGTCAATGTAACATTATTAATAATTGTATATATATATATATATATATATATCATTTTTGGGCAAATTATGTGCTTAATTATCCATAAAATAATGTAAATAATTATTCTAATAGTCCTAAAACTGTATATATATATTTTGAATTTGTTGTGAAATATGGCCTGCACATGCTTTAATGAGATTTTCCTTCAGTCACCATGCAGGAGCGTTTTGCTTAGAGCGTGAGGTCCGTGTATAAGCGGAGTGGAAATAATGCACAATGACCAAGCAATCCTGTTCTGTCTCGGGAAAGAATGCGAGAACTTTTTTCAATCTGAACATTAAATCTATTGCGATAAAGATGACTTCTTTAAATGCCCCACAGTGTCACCTTTAGCTTTATTGGTTTATTCTGTAGGGACCTCTATTTCATCATGCCTGTGCTACCAATCAATGAGGCCAAGCGTCACGTTAACCTTTTCTCTTTCTAGTGATGAAAAAATCAGATGTAACATGACATCCGCAGGTACTTCCAATCCACTCTGACAGTGTGGGAGCAGCACAGCTTTACAAGAGGCTGTTCACTGTGGAGTGCAGGTATTTTTAGGCCTCTAAATGCAGATGAAATACATTGCTAGATTAATCTTGGCCAGATGCTGAGCAGTTATATAGAAAAAGAGCTGCTTTCAGTGGCACTTTAATGTTTTTCTTAAAAATAATACATTTAAAAAATGACTTTTGAATTAAAATGTCAGTACCACAGGAGCACATGGAAGACCGAACAAAGATATGTGAGCGGTAAGACTGAGATTGAGAGAGAGTCTGGTGTGCTTTACTAGTGCTTTACTCATGGACTGGTAGATATTGTGGGTGATGCATCATTCACATCTTAAGCTCTGTGTTCATTAATTAAATGTCTAAACGATATGTGGCCATTCTCTGTAATGCACATCACAGCAGGAGAATGCTGCATCACGATTTAACAATGAGGAAGTTCACACCACTCACAGATGCCTGTTAACACTTCAGTTTGTCATGATGCTGTTTTAGCACTTTCCTACTTCATAAGAATATCTGTCATTGCGTCAGTGTCCTGCTCTGAACCTTTATAGAAATATCAAATGTAACCCTCTGATGCATCAGTTACTACATCACAAAGAGGAAAATGTGTTAACCATGTGTAATTATTGTATGTATGTATTTTTAATTGACTAATATGATACGATAATTTAATTATCAAAATTATAAAAAAATTTTTTATAATAAATTATTAAAAATACTACTACTGTATTGATCCGAATATAAGCTGACCCTGGTTATAACACAACCTCCCTTTTGTTTTATTAACAAAAAAAAAACAAAACAAAAATAGCAAGTAAGCTTTTCTTTTTCTTTTGTTTTCAATCATAATACTAGACTAAATGTAAAAAAAAACTCACTGAAGACAAATAAACAGTCAGCGATTAAATAAGAGTAAAAAAAAAATCAAACGGATAAAAACACTGCATATTCTTCACTGTGTAAAATAAATATTTATTTTTATTAAAGTTTCAAAAGTGATTTAGTCAGAGCTAAAGTTAGAGCAGTGAGAGATTTTCTCTCTTTTGTTGTTTGATTAACATGAATGACAGACAGCAGGAATTGCTGACTGCTGTCACTTTAAGAGCTGCCTGGATCAATATACTGTTACACATGTGTTTTCTTTCTCAGCTGTTTGCTTTCCATGGCAAAAATGGGCATTTTGACACATACATAAGTGTATTTACCATTCAAGGCCTATAAAGAGGAAAACATAACTCCCAGACAATGCACACATATAGTGAAATGAGTTCTCTTTCACTGCTGATGCTTCAACAGCTTAAAATTACTTTTTTAAACACCAACGCTAAAATACGCATACAAACGATACATTTTTGTGACCACCTAGCACAGCAACGTCACGTGATCGTGTAACCGTGATAGAGACGATCAAAATCTCTACCGGTTGACAAATTTCTAACGGTTAATATGTAATTTATATTGTTCAAAAGTTTGGGGTCAATAAGATTTTTAAAAATGTTTTTTGTGTTTTTTTCCCACATGGCTTTTTAAAATCTCTCTAAGACCAAATTTATTTGATTGAAAATATAGCTAAAGCAAATATTGTCAAATATTATTATAATTAAAAATAACCGTTTTCTATGTTATTATACTTTAAAAGTTTTTAAAGTCTCTTAAGCTCACCAAGGCCAAAAGCAAAAAAAGCAAAAACAAATATTGTAAAACTGTATTATAATTAAAATATATTTTTAATGTTATTATATTTAAACAATTAATGATTCCTGTAATTTTAAAGCTGAATTTATAGCATTATTACTCCAGTTTTCAGTGTCTGTCACATGATCCTTATATGCTAATTTGATGCAATATTGTTGTTTAATATTTTTGTGGAAAATGTGATACTTTTTTTTTTCTTTGATGGATAGAAAGTTCAACAGCATTTATGTGTAATTATTAAAGACATTATACATGTCTTTACTGTCACTTTTTAGCAATTTAATGCATGTATTATATTGTATTATATTATATTATATTATATTATATTATATTATATTATATTATATTACCTTTTTTGAGGTATTTTCCATCATCACTCCAGTCATCACTTCAATAAAACAGCCTTTTTGATTTCATGTTGACATATAATGATATACAGGGACATATTGTAACCCTGGACCACAAAACCAGTCATTAGGGTCAATTTTTTGAAACTGAGATTTATATCCATTTTGGTTACCATTGATGTACGGTTTGTTAGGATAGGACAATATTTGGCTGAGATACAACTATTCAAAAATCTGCAATCTGAGGGTGCAAAAAAAATCTAAACATTGAGAAAATCACCATTAAAGTTCCATATGAAGTTCTTAGCATATTTCTAATCCAAAATTATGTTTTGATATATTTACGGTATGAAAATATCCTAATGGAACAAGACCTTTACTGAATATCCTAATGACTTTTTGGCATAAAAGAAAAATCGATAATTTTGACCCATACAATGTATTGTTGGCTATTTCTACAAATACACCATTGCAATTTACGACTGGTTTTGTGGTCCAGGGTCACATATAAGTCTTAAAATTGTGCATACACTTAATCACTCACGGTTTTTGAATGCAGCATCATGATTGGTTAAAGTCTGATTACTTGTCTAAACCACTAGCATAACATATAATTCTCTTGCATACACATATAATTACAAGAACAGACAATGATACAAACATAACATATAATTTTAAGCCCAATAGTCCAAAAATGCTTCAAAAGTTGAACAGGAAGACAGAGAGACATCATGATTTGTATCTGATACGTATCAGTAGATTTGAGGCATCGTCCCATAAGATTATCATCAAGTTCATTAAGAGTCTTATTTTAGATTGTACGATGCACCACATGCCCTGCTCACTTCACACCTCTTTACACATCAAAAATGTCTTAACAGTTTAGTGAACTTCTTGCCCCTTAAAAATGAGATGAAAATGAAGCATTTTTGTATTTTGTAACTAAGTTAGTGAACATTTTGGGGTAGTCAAGACAGAAGAGACTAAAGAGTGATTATCAATGAGTTTAATTTTTTTTTTAATCTTTTTCGGTTTCTGTTTATGCCCTGTGCACAAGAGAATATGCAATGAATATTTTATAGGAAAAAAGCGAAATCACGCATGCTATTAAAACCTAAGTATCTCTTACTTGGCCGTGTAACAGTATTTGAAAGTTTCTTGTAAATAACACATAACATTACATTGGGGTTTGTGCAAAGGCTAGCGTTCCGAGGTGGGCTATGACTCATCAGCTTCCCTTGTGCTGGCTGGTGCGAGCGCTTGTTCACCAGGGTGTGTGTAGCGTCTGATGAAAAGGTCTGGTCCGGAAAGTCCTTGATATTTTTTTTCATGCATCTTTCACTTCTTTGCTTAGATTCGCATAAAACAGCATTGTTTTAGATTGACTGTGATTGTGTTCTTAAGAAGATGGTGGAATTCTCTTGTGTTTGGTTTTGCAGTGGCTTAAAGGCAGTATCAGTGTTTCACTAAAGCTACTTTCATTTGTGCCGCTGTCATTGCTGATATGAGCGGTTGTCTTTTAAGCGTAAGAGCCCTCACTAGAGGTTCTGGTGAATATTAGATGAAACATTGAAGGTACAAGACAAACACAAGCTCAGAATTTAGCCTTAGCTGACAGATCTTGATCATGACTGCTTGTATGTATTTGTATGTTGAATTTTTTGTTGCTTATTGGGTATCCACACAAGACTTTGATATTAGTTGTGTGATATTCTATCTGGACAGCACACTAAATCCTTCATAGACAGCATCATGCTGTAGAACATTATGAATTCTGATAGGATTCTGTGTTTGTTTTCCTTCCCTCGAGTACATCGTTAAAAATACTTTTTACTCAGTTTTTGTGGTCTAAAATGAATGAATTCACTGCTGCTTGCAACAATATTTGTTGCATTTTTGTGTTGTTTTGCAGTGAAATCCCAGCAATAATTGTGATGTTCTTATGCAATTAGTGTTAGTGATAGTAACAGTACAATTACCTGTAAATACTGAAAGTACGGTATTGTGTTAGACACAATATCTTGCACAGTTACACTGAATCAGTACAGTATGTAATCAGTGACACTTAAAATATTCTTTTATATTTTAACACTTTAACAATTGTATCATTGTCTGCTCTTGTAATATTGTTTTTGCATTTTGTTTTACAGCTTATGATAGTATTATCAGTGATTGCATTCATTCAAAATATTGAAAAGGTGGTAAAATCAGGTATTATGAGGTATTATTCAGAACTGAGTTTGTACTCAAATCGATTAATCGCAATTATATGTGTGTGTGTGTGTGTGTGTGTGTGTGTGTGTGTACTGTGTATTTTTATATCAATATATAAACACACACACACACACACACACACACACACACACACATATATATATATACAGTTGAAGACAAAATTATTAGCCCCCATTGAAATTTTTCATTTTTTAAGAATATTTCCCAAGTGATGTTTAACAGAGCAAGAGAATGTTTTCACATTATTTCCTATTATTTTTTTCTTCTATAGAAAGTCTGATTTCTTATAGTTGATTGAATAAAAGAATAAATAAATAAATAACTGCTAAGGTCAATATTATTAGCCCCCTTAAGAAATTATTAGTTTGATTAGCTATAGAACAAACCACTGTTGTCCAATGACTTGCCAAATTAACCTAATTTGTCTGATTAACCTAATTAACCTAGTTAAGCCTTTAAATTACTTTTTAAGCTGAGGATTAGTATCTTTCAAAACAACAAGTCAAATAATATGCACTGTCATCATGGCAAAGACAAAAGAAATTAGTTTGGACTTAAGAGATAGAATTGTTAATGCTCATAAAGATGGAGAAGGATACACATATTTATCAAAGCATTTTCAAGTGTCAAGAACTGCAGTGAGATGCATTATCAAGAAGTTTAAAGAGACCAACACAGTGGAGAACAAGACGGGCAGAGGCAGGAAGTGAAGGATTTCAAAAACTTTGGAAAGAAAACTAGTGAGAGAGGTTTCTAAAGACCCAAGAACAACTGCCAAGACACTAGTGAATGACCTAGCCAAGTCTGGAATTGATGTCTCAACGAAGACAGCCACTAGAGCCCTGCACAGGAATGAACTGTGAGGTTGCCGACCAAGAAAGACTCCACTTCTGTAGAAGAGACACCTCCAAGCTAGAATGAAGTTTGCTAAGGACAACCTGGGGGAATGTGATGCATACTGGAAATGTGTCCTTTGGTCAGATGAGACAAAACTAGAGCTTTTTGGCCATAGAGATGTTGCCTATGTTTGGAGAAAGAAGGGAGAGGCATTCAACCCCAAGAACACAGTTCCCACAGTGAAACATGGTGGTGGGAGTATAATGCTGTGGGGATGTTTTAGTGCATTTGGAACTGGGAATCTTGTCAGGGTTGAAGGAAACATAAAAAAAGGAAGACTATAAGAAGATTTTGAAAGACAACCTCAGACAGTCTGCAAGAAAACTTGGTTTGGGTTGACATTTTGTCTTCCAGCATGATAATGACCCAAAGCATACCTCACTTCTGGTGAAGAAATACCTTCAAATGAGCAAAGTGAGTGTACTTGACTGGCCTGCACAAAGCCCAGACTTGAATCCAATAGAAAATCTGTGGGGCACACTAAAGTCCAGAGTTTGTGCCAGAAGACCAACAAATATGGAGAAGCTTGAGAGATTTGCTAAGGAAGAATGGGCTGTCATTCCTCAGGAGACATGCTTGAAAATTGTTGAGAACTACAGCAAATGACTAAAGGCTGTTAACAAGCAAAAGGATACACTATTGACTATTAACATCAGAGGGCTAATAATTTTGACCAGTAGACTTTTTAAAATTCTTTTATTACATTTATTTCTGTTTGTATTACAAACCCTAAAAGCTTCCTGAATAAAGTATTATGTTAAAAAATGCTGTTGATAAAATGGTATTTCTGTTAAACAACACTTATTTATTATTTATTTGAAAAATAATGAAATATTTTATAAAGGGCTAATAATTTTGTCTTCAACTGTATATATATATATATATATATATATATATGTATGTATGATTATATATCACGCCTATGGCCGTAATCCCAGCCGATATACAAGCCATATCTCAGGTCTACTCATGTGATATTGCGTTTATACCACAGTTCGACAGCGTGAGTGTGTGAATACATAAAAAATAACAACGAAGTGTATTTAAAAGCCCTCTTTTGTGCATAACTACTTCCTTCCACCACAAATTCAAATCTAAAGTTTAACAGCTGAGGCCAAGCCTCCATTACTAATTCAAATACATGACTTTAGAACTTGTAATGATGGAACGTTGAGTTGCTTCATTAATAGTTTATTATATTACTGTATTAAAAGCACTGTATTATGTAGAATATTATGAGATGAGATGGACAGAGCGAGTGTGATTACCTGCATCTGATACAGCATTCATTCTTCAGATCAGTCTCATATAAGCATTATCTTTGTTGTAACATTAATATCCTTTTGTCTGTTAAGGCTGATTTTGCTGCTCAGTGCATTTGTTTGCTGCGTAAAGCTGTTGTTAAAACTAAAAATAACTTCTGTTAACTTTTAATATAAAAGTCTTTACTGCTGACTTATAGAAACAGTCTCTTGTCACCATCTAATAGAGGAACAATGTAACTAAAATCACAAACACATGCACCGTTTCTCAATACTCAACACTATTATTAAATATTATTAATTATATAACATGCTATTTATAGAATAATAATATTTAATGAACAACAACAACCATCATAAAAGTTGCTAGGCAATTCAGTCAAAAGTACAAAGGCAGTGCTCTGATATACAGCATTGAATTTACGTAAAACATGAAACTTTGTCAAAACAATCTTCTTTGGAAACAAATAATAGATTAATGAGATCAAACACTTTAGACGTTAGATTTACCCATAACAAATTATATTTCATGTGTAACCACTCCAGAGACATCAGAGCCAGCGGTAAATTCTTGGCCGAGGTTAGGGGCTCTTGGGTAGATTAATGAGTGCAGGCCATCAACAGCATCTGACGATCTGGATCTCACTTGTTGACACAAATTTTCAAATAGACGTTATCTTTATTAACAAACTGCATATTTGAACTATAAACAAGTACAAACCTCTTAAAACTACATTTCGTGACACAAAAACAGTAATATTTATAAAATGATGCTGGATTTGGGTGTCTGCCATGACACTTGTTGTAAGAAGTACCGCAAGCAGAGTGATACAATTATAAACAGTGAAACAGCTGTTGAAGTTCTGATATCACTCTAATATCACACTATTATCAGCCAAACAGATTCAAGAACCAGAAAGTAAAATGATTCAGACACCAGAAATAATTTTAGATTATTTTTTACTAGTGGGTGCAGGACACTATAATTTATTTATGTAAGTGAGGATAGCAAAATAAAGTAATCTGTTACATAGTATACACAAAAATCCTTCATACAGTGGGCTACCAGTAAAACTGAAAAACATTTGGGACCAAAAATTGGATTTGACACTTTGACCTGACCAGTTACCTGACATTATCGAGATGAATTTGTTCTGACACAGTTTAGCTCTTGAGTTCTTGTCATATTTTATTATCATTTTCTAAACTATAGCAAATAAACTGTGATAATGTGAGAAATGTTGAAGGTGTCTGAATAAATTTTAGTTTGACTGATATATTCATATTTATATCTGATTTATATAAATATGTATTAAATATATTTCTTAAATATATACATGTGCATGTATTTACATATAAATATAAATATAAATACATGCAGTATAATATACACTATATATAGTACAATATACACGCTCACTGATGCTCCCGAAGGAAACACAATGCATTAAGAACCGGGGGTGAAAACTTTTAAACAGTATGAAGATGTGTACATTTTTCTTATTTTGCCTAAATATCATATTTTGTCATTTAGTACTGCCCTTCAGAAGTTACAGAAGATACTTGCATGTTCCCCAGAAGACAAAATAAGTCAAATTTACCCTGATTCCACATTTTTCAAATTCAAAAAGTTTCTCTTAAGGCATCTTAATTATTTTTTCCTTCTGGAGAATCAGTGAGCATTTGAACCTTCTGTAATAATTGCATATGAGTCCCTCAGTTGTCCTCAGTGTGAAAATATGGATCTCAAAATCATACAGTCACTGTTGGAAAGGGTTCTAATACTCAAAAATGCTGAAAAACCAAAGAAGTTGTGGGACCTGAAGGATTTTTCTAAAGAAGAACGGGCAGTTTAACAAACAAGGGACTCATAAACAACTATCACTAAAAAAAACAAAAAAAACAAAAAAACAAAACATAGCTGTGGATCATTCAGGTAACAGCACAGTATTAAGAATCAAGCGTATGTAAACTTTTGAATTGGGTCATTTTTAGAAATTTGACTAATATTTTCTCTTGTGAACTATGTAATCTATGTAAAGATAGATAGATCATGTTTGTTGGTGGTTGCCAGGGTGTTACCCTGCCATGTTCTGGCATGTGGCTTGCTGAAAACCAAAAAGCCAACCACTTTATGATATTCTGTTCTCAGTTTGGGTGCCTCCTTCAGCGTAAGCAGCATGTGAAAAGTAATTTCACACCTTTCCACGACAAACCACATAATGAGGTGTCAGTTGCTAAGATGTGTGAGACTGTTATGTGCTGAAGTTCAGGACATGTGTAGGGTGTGTTTAAATCCCTAACCCTAACTATGAACAATAGTGGTTCTAGTTATTGCAAAGATACTAATAAGATGCTAATAACAACATTGTTGCTATACTTCTGTCATGCATATGTCAGTGTCTTCTGCCTTTAAATATTGAGAGCTTGAGATTGTCTTTCCTCAATGCAGACTAAGGTATATGCAGCGCATAGTGTACAAGAGGAGACAAGACCTGACCTTGTCAAGCACAGTTCAGCGGCTCCCAGCTCTCCTCAGGCGTGAAAACTGAACACAACAACAAGCTCAGCGACCTCCCCAGAGATACACCACATAGCAGATAAGGCATATGACAGGCTGTCTTTTCAGTTGTGTATATATCTGAAGCAAAGAGTTTAATATTTTTGAGCTGGTGTGTGTGTGACAGTGAAAGAGAAAGAGATGATTCAGAATTGAGTTTGTAACAAAACAGACGTCTCAGTCATACAGTTTGATTACGGAGGCTCTCAAATTAGAAATTAGCTTCACTGATTCACTCTCATGAGTATAAACTTTTTCCAGGATGGTGGAAACAGGCAGAATCCCCAGAGCATATATAATAACAACAACAACAGTATTAAGAAATTACTAATCTACTACAAAATTATTCAATAAAAAATGTTTTATTAGCTCAGGAGTCTTAAGAGCGTTTCTACTACATAACAACAACAATAAAATAAAATTACCAAAAATTATAAACTAAAAATAACTCATTCATAGCTTAGGAGACTTAAAAGTTTTATGCCATTTTAGTATCCATTTTGTCCCAAATATATAATATATAGCAACAGCAACAACAACAACAACCAAAAATAAATAAATAAATAAATGTACAAAATAAATTATAAAATAAACAAAACTGATTATAATATATAGCAACTGCAACAACAACAACAAACATACTAATAAATTAATAAATGCTCAGGAGACTTAAAAGTTATTTTAGTATCAATTTTGTCTCAAATGTTTCTAATTTATAGCAACAACAACTAAAACTAAATAAATAAATCTATAAATAAATTCTAATATAACTCATAATATATAGCAACAGCAGCAACAAATAAAAATAAATAAATAATTAAACCTAACTTATTTTAATATATAGCAAGAGCAACAACGAATATAAATAAATAAATAAATAAACAAATAAATTAATTAATTAATTTTATATCAATTTCAAATGTTTTTAATATATAAAAACAATAACAAAAATAAATACATAAACTAAATAATTCATAGCTCAAGAGGCTTAATCGCTACATACTGTTTAAGTATAAATTTTATCTAAAACTTTCTACTAAAAACACTAGCAAGAAAGAAAGAGAAAAAAACACAAGACAATAAATGATGTAAACGAAAAATATTGAGATAATTATATTAGATGCCACAGCTGACATTAATTAGTCTCAGAAGAATTTGATGATAAATATTTGAGTTCAAACTGAGAATCTATCAAATGTTTGAGGTCAATACGATTTTTAAAGAAATTAACATTTTTATTCAGCAAGGATACAAAAATACAGTAATAATGCTGTAGGATTTCTCTCAGCAAAAATATTAATATTATAATTATAAATGTTTCTTGAGCAGCAAATCAGCATATCAGAATGATTTCTGAAGGATCATGTGACACTGAAGCCTAAACTAATGATGCTGAAAATTCAGCCTTGCATCACAGGAATAAATTACATTTTAAAATGTATTCAAATACAAATTAGTTATTTTAAATTGTAGCAGTATTTCACAATATTACAGTTTTTACTGTTTCCGATCTGTACATTTTTAAAAACATTAAAGAATCTAACCGACCGTAAACTTCTGAATGAAAAGAGATTGCTCCTTCCTATGGGAGGCCATTAGAGTGAATATATGGCTTCAAACTGTAATCACTGTTCTGCACAGTCAACAGATTTTAGTATCTTGGCTCTCAGCATATGCTGAGCAATTGAGGGAGGAAATGTAGTTAATATTGAATGCAATGCTGTTGGAAAGAGCGGGTCTCACTCTCTGTGTACCTGAACCATCTAAAATATTTCATAAGCTCATTTCTCATTCATAAGCTTGAGCGGAGCTGCCTTGGATGGATGGCGGAGCTCAGCTGAACCTGAGTTTATTGTACTGTCCGTGATTTAATGAATTTCGGCACTGTGTCTGTTTGTGTTGAACGGTAAGTGAAACCATGACTGTAATGCAGTTTAAAGGCAAGAGGATGGAGTCAGGGGAAGGATAGAGAAAGAGACTGAGTGGGTGTGAGCGAAGGGGAAACGGGGGAGGGGAGGTGGGAAAAAAAACAATGAAGAGACACAGAAGGATGAAAATGACTTCAAGTGACTCACCAGAGAGTCAATGAGGACTTTAAAGAGCAAATATACGCATTTTCCAATACTCACAGCGAACATTAAGGCATATTTCTATTCTGAACCATCACACGCCCACGTCAGAGTCACAAGTGCTTTTCAAGACGCGTTTGTGATGCGCTTATGAATGTGTCATTCTGTGATTAGCTTGACGTATGCAATCGTTTTCTGCATATATGACTGTCTTACAGCTTTTACATTGAAAGCTATGCATGCTGCATGAGCTGAATGTGCATTGTGGGTAATGTAGCAGTGAGGGCTTCAGCACCATAGAGAGCGACCTGGGACAGATTACTGACACAAACATTGCTCTCACAGAGGCTTAGCAGCTGTGGCAGATAATACACTCTCAACAATGTCCATCCAGCACAGAGCGCCTTTGCTTTTCTATTGTGGCTTCTGTGCCCTTAAAGGGCTAGTTCACCCAAAAAATGCCTTTGTTCATCTTCAGAACACAAATTAAGATGTTTTGGATTAAATCCGATAGATTTCTGAGCCTGCATAGACAGCTACGCAACTTAAAGGAACACTCCACTTTTTTTGAAAATTGGCTCATTTTCCAACTCCCCTGGAGTTAAACAGATGAGTTTTACCGTTTTTGAATTCATTCAGCCGATCTCTGGTTCTGCCGGTAGCACTTTTAGCATAGCTTAGCATAAATCTTTGAATCTGATTAGACCATTAGCATCTTGTTCAAAAATGAGCAAAGATTTTCTATATTTTTCCTATTCAAAACTTGACTCTTCTGTACTTACATCGTGTACAAAGGCCGACAGACAATGAAAAGTAGCAATTTTCTAAGCTGATATGGATAGGAACTATACTCTCATTCCGGCGTAATAATCAAGGAACTTGGATACAGCAGGCGCAGTGATATTACGCAGCGCCTGTGTATAGTCCCCAGCTATTTTACTATATTTTACTATCTTAGTGGCTTAGTGCTGGTCGCGTTGGAAGTTACCTAGCTAGGGACTATTTTCAGGCACTGCGTAATATCATTGCGCCTGCTGCACCCATACAGCAGCAAAGTTCCCTGATTATTACGCCGGAATTCCTATCCATATTAGCCTGGAAAATCGCAACTTTTTGTTTTCTGTCGGTCTTAGTACACAATGTAACTACAGAAGAGTCAAGTTTTAAAATAGGAAAAATGTAGAAAATATTTGGTCATTTTTGAATGAGATGCTAATCAGATTCTAATCAGATTCAATGATTTATGCTAAGCTATGCTAAAAGTGCTACCAGAGATTGGCTGAATGGATTCAAAAACTGTAAAACTCATTGGTTTAACTCCAGGGGAGTTGGAAAATAAAAAAGTGGAGTGTTCCTTTAAATGTTCAAGGCCAAGAAAGCTAAGGACATTGTTAAAATAGTCAATGTGACATTGTGATTCAACCTTAATTTTATGAAGCTACGAGAATACTTTTTGTGCACAAAGAAAACATGTCACATTGACTATTTTATCAATGTCCTTACTACCTTTCTCTGCCTTGAACGAATCAGTTAAAGTGCTGTCTATGCAGGGTCAGAAAGCTCTCGGATTTCATCAAAAATTTCTTAATTTGTTTTCTGAAGATGAAAAAAAGGTCTTTTTGGGTTTGGAACGACATAAGGGTGAGTAATAAATGACAAAATTGTAATTTTTGGGGTGAACTATTGCTTTAATGTCTTTAGTTACAGTTCTTTTCTCTGTTTGAATTCATCATGTGCTAATATTAATATAGTAAGTCATCAAGATCCAAGAGTTTTTGTTGTAATACAGGCAAAATGTGAATCAAGTAAATCTGACTTTTTTTTGTATTTGCAGTGCAGTCTGGCAGTGTCCTCTTTCACTATGTTTATAAATAGAATTATGTTTGGTATGAGACCCAAACCACCTGTTTTAGTTACTTATGTGCAACAAAAAAAGAGACAGAGAGGGGAAAAAAAGATTTAAAGGGATAGTTCAGACAAAAATGTCAATTCTGTCATTATTTACTCACTCACAAAAGAAGATTTTTTTTGAAGAATGCTGCTGGTAGCAATTGGTTTCCGTACACTGTAAAAAATATGCTGCAGTTGAAAAATATGCTAAGTTGGATTAAATATGGTTAAATGTTTGACCAACCTACTGGGCAATTTTATTTAACTCAACAATTGTTTAAATTACTATATGGCTATCTTAAGATTAGATTAAAAAAAATGGTAAATTTGTAAATTAATAATCAGACACTTCGTTACTACAGACATCAGTCCAAATCAGTCCTTTTTCACAGTTCCAGGTTTCTCTGCATTAGAAACACCCTTGCATTAGCGTTAATTCGTTCTTGTAATTTGAAGCATGGGTGATATAATACAAAGTATAATGTCATAAATGTCATAGATTTAAAAAAAAAATAAATAAATCAAATATAAAAAACGTTTGCATCTGAACTCTTCAAATGATAACAGTTTGTGTGGATTGTGTGGGGCACAATTCAATCAAGTCTTGAGTTGTTTTTAATTCGAGTACTCTTATTTATACATTTTAAACATATTATTAAATGTTAATTTCCAGCCTATTTTGGATTCATTTTAAGCCAGCCATATAGTAATTTTTAAACAATAGTTGAGGTAAATAAATCTACCCAGCAGGCTGGGTTGAACATTTAACCCAACCACTGAGTCAAAACAACCCAATCTCTGTGTTTTTCCATATTTAACCTAATCTTGGTTGTTTTAAACCCAGAATTTTTTTAGAGTAAAATATTTTATTCCATATTCCATAGTATGAAATTCAGTGGCTACCAGCAACTGTTTGGTTACCAACATTTTTTAAATGATCTTCTTTTGTGTTCAGCATAAGAAAGAAACTCAACCTCAAAGAAACTCATGAGGGTGAGTAAATGACAGAATTGCCTTAAATATGCCTTAAAACAGCTTAATAATAAACGTACACCATTACATCATTTAATATGTAGCAACATGATCTCATGACAAAAACGTGCCTGTGGGGACTTTTTCACAAGATGTGAAATACTTAACACCATGTACATTTTGTGACATATTCGATGTGAAATGTCCACTGAGTGGCGCTAAAAGAGTGTTTGTTTTTTCCCCCGGAACAGACGAACGTACATATGGCGCGACGTTCCATCAATAACGTACCGTCTGCACTACACTTAAACCTACCCAATAGTATGAACAAAAGCGAATGTGGCGTAAAAACACAACGCAAACATGCCGTTAGGATTCTGCATCCTAAGTCCAATATTGTGCAAAACCAGCTTGTTACGTCTGGAATCATAACTGTGTAAGAAAATGATTAAATGTGCTTGCTGTTTTACCGCCTCTAGTGTTCATGTCTGTTTGGAAACTGCAGTGATGTAGCAAGATGTACTTAATAGTACGTATTTTGCGTCTTGCGAATAAGTTCCCACAGGTACGTTTTCGTCATGAGATCAGGTAGATATACACATGGTCCCAGGAATATGCAAATACTCCGATTTTACTCAGTTAACTGAAGTAGTGCATTGTTGAGACTGTCCGTGCAATGAGGCACTTGGTAAATAGTAATTTTACACAATATATTATCCAGAGGTACCTGCTGTTAGCTGAAAATGACCTGGAAGGACTGAATTTTACAGATGAAAGATTTTCTTGATAAGCTGATCATGAGGGTGAGCACCAAAGGTCATTATATGAATATAAATGGATTATGAATATAAATGGAAAATCTCAAAAACATTAACCTGTCTGATATTGTAAGGGTTTGCTGCCTACGGTGCTTGAAGCTTATGGAGTTTCCAAGTCTGACTATATTATCAAAAATTCAGCGATATAAGCCACGGAGAGTCGGGTGACCTGAACTTGACCTATAAATGTAACGTATAAATCATTATTAAAACATTAAACTGCTATTAACTTCCTAAAGCATTCTGAAAGAAAATAAAAGAACATTGAATGGCTACATATTCATCATCATTATTATTCTCTTGCGTTACTAGAAGTACTAGATACATATCCAGAGTTAAATGCTAGTCGGAATAAGACAGTAAGTCAGTTAATGAAGCTATATGAATGAATCATGAGGACCAGTAAAATTTTGCCTTCTGCTTAGTAGTAAGAATGAGACTCAAAGCAGTGGGTCAAGTTATACATAGTTCACCCAGTAATTATGATTCTGTCATTTACTCACTCTCATGTTGTTCCAAATGCATATTTCTTTATTTGCTCTCTGTATTTTTTTTTAAAAATGTCTCCAATAGTGTCCAATGTTGTTTTAGACCCCTCTGAGATTCACTGAATGGACAAAAACAGTTTAAATGTTCTGGAACGACATGAGTAAATGATGACAAAAGTTTCATTTTTGGGTGAACTTTGGGTGTCTTTGAGCAATTGCTTGTGAGGCCTTGAGCAAATTTCACACAGTTAGCGCTATATTACAGTGGGAAAATTAAAAATGAAAGCTCACTGTTCAGTGTACAATGTCCATGATCTCGTACCCATCATCTATTGTTTGGTATTTTCAGATTTTTTTTTACCCCTCAGTTTTTTCTTTTTCTTCTATGACTTGTCTCAACACATAGACTGCATCTTCACAGCTTGGTCTTGTAAGTCAGTGTCAAGCCCTAGATGTCACAGAGAATAGAGAGGTCGGCCTGCTTGATGTCAGAAGCTACTGTTGCTTTTCCTAAGCAACACTGGCCAAAGCTCGGAGCTGTCTTGAGTCCCTTTAAGCTGTGTCAGAGACTTGTTATTTAGTCTGTTCCACTTTTAGCATCTTGAGGAGGCTACACCGCAGGCAGTTGTCTTCTGACAGATGGCTGCACAGTTGTTGAGCCAGGGGGTAAACTATGGGGTTTCTTTTGTTGGAGGACAGGAACTGTTCATTTCTCACACTAAACTACCTGCTCTTATGATTTCTGAAAAGAAAAATTTACTCTTTGTATTTTCATACTGATAATATAAACTAATATATGGCTGGTTATGTGCCTGGTTCTCTTTTGTTAGTTTTTTGTGAGTTGTCATGAGACTTAAATGATTTTATTGGTCTGTTTGGTTGATCAAAAGCTTTGTTTTTGCTTCTCTGTGATTCTCTCTTAACCAGTATAAATGATATTGTTTCTTTCTCTTTGATCTGTTAAAAGCAGGACCAACTGAAATGTATCTCCTCTTCATTTTTTTCTGAAATTTGATTTCTGTGTTGGTCTATGCAACAATTTTTTCTTCTTCTTTTTTTTTGTGTAATATTTTTTTTTCTAAAGAATATACATGCAATATTTAATTTTATACCCAATTATCTGAATCAAAATCAATTTAACTTTTTAATTTAACAGTTTTTTTTTAGTAATTACATTTGAAGTAGTTGAAAAAGGGCAAATGATTTATCTCTGCACCACTTTGAATTATTTAGAGTAAAAATTAAACAATTTTTATTTTTAGTGCATATAATTAATAAAGAGTTAAAACTAAAAAAACTGTTCAAAAGTTTGGAGGCAGTAAGACTTTTTTTTTGTAAGGAATTAATACTTTTACTGAGCAAGGATACAATAAATTGATTTCTCATGATTTCCACAGAAATATATGAAGCAGCGCAACTGTTTCAATATTGATAATAATAATCATGTTTCTTGAGCAGCAAATCAGCATATTAGAATGATTTCTGAAGGATCATGTGACACTGAAGACTAAATTAATGATGCTGAAAATTCAGCTTTGCATCACAGGAATAAATTATATTTTAAAATATATATAGAAAACTGTTATTTTTAGCTGTAATCATATTTCACAATATTACTGTTTTTCCTGTAATGCAGCCTTGGTGAGCAAAAGAGACTTTTTAAAAAAACTTTTTTTTAATATTACTGACCCAAATCTTGTCAACAGTAGTTTGTTTTATATAAATTGCATAAGCCAAAGAAAATGGCCCTGAACACAGATCAAAGACTGAATTCTCTTAATTAAAGAACAAGAAAAATTGGTTTGGAACTGGTTTCTGATCTCATAGGCAACAGCTCTAAACAGCACAACTTATATGAAGGCCCCCCCTGGCCCATCCACTTACGATGAGGCCCACGTTCATGTGTCTGCTATGATTGCATCTTTAGTCTCCAGTCATTGATGAATTGAATAATATTCTCAATCTTTTACTTTCATCTCTGGGGTGACATTACAATAACAAGCTCTTAGTATCTATCTACTGCAGACAAATGGGTTTTGCCCGCTGCCTGTTTATATGGTCAGCATCTCCAAAACAAGCCTCAGAGGATAGACCGTAAGCAACTCCATTACATTTACATACATTTACTTAAAGCCTCTCCCAATGCCAAAGAGCTTTATTAAATAAGGCATCCATCACATCTGAGTGTAGAGGTTAAAACCGAGTTTCAACTTGTTTGATGTAAAAGGTTTATATTCGCCTGAGTGTTTTGCCTGAGCTGGAAATATGAGTTGAGATGTACAGTTGAAGTCAAAAGTTTGCATACACTTCGCAGAATCTGTTAATTATCTTACCAAAATAAAAAGGATCATGCAAAATAGATGTTATTTTTTTATTTAGTATTGAACTGAATAAGATATTTCACACAAAAGACATTGTCCACAAGAGAAACTAATAAAAATGACTCTGTTAAAAAGTTTACATTCACTTGATTCTTAATACTGTTTTGTTACCTGCTGTTCTTCAGAAAAAATCACAAATTCTGTGGTTTTTGAGCATTTTTATGTATTTGAACCCTTTCTAACAATGACTGTATGATTTTGAGATCCATCTTTTCACACTGAGGACAACTGAAGGACTCATATGTAACTATTACAGAAGGTTCAAACGCTCACTGACACGTCAGAAAGAAAAAACAAAGCAGAGCAGGGGTGTAAACTTTTGAACAGAATGAAGATGTGTACATTTTTCTTATTTTGCCTAAATATCTTTTTTTTTTTTCATTTAGTACTGCCCTTCAGAAGCTACTTACTTCTTTCCCAGAAGACAAAATAAGTGAAATTTACCCTAATCTTCGAATTCAGAAAGTTTTTACCCCCCAGCTCTTAATGCGTTGTGTTTCCTTCTGAAGGAAGATACAATAGGCATTTGAATCTTCTGTAATAGTTGCATATGAGTCCCTCAGTTGTCCTCAGCGTGAAAAGATGGATCTCAAAATCATACAGTCATTGTTGGAAAGGGTTCAAATACACAAAAATGCTGAAAAACCAAAGAATTTGTGGGACCTAAAGGATTTTTCTGAAAAACAGCAGGCGGTTTAACTGTTCAGGACAAACAAGGGACTTGTGAACAACTATCACTAAACAAAAAACACAGCTGTGGATCATTCAGAACACAGTATTACGAATCAAGGGGATGTAAACTTTTGAATGGGGTTATTTTTTATAAATTCAACTATTATTTTCTACTGTGGACTATATGTAAACACCTTTTATGTGAAATATCTTATTCAGGTCAGTACTAAATAAACAATAACAGGCATTTTGTATTATCCCTTTTATTTTTGGTAATTAACATTTTGTAGATTCTGGAAGGTGTATGTAAACTTTTGACCTCAACTGTATGTATGTTATCAACTTTGACACACAGCATGTTGAATCTGCTCAGGCTGCCAATTTCTCCTTATTCTCAAAAAACGCTGATTTAGTCGAAACGTCCAGTAGTGTGGATTTTCCAAGTAATGCTTGTGCTACTGTGTTGTGCATGTCATCTTTTGACAGACATTGATGCTGTGATGTTTAAATGATGTGGATTTAAAAACAGATGGCTTGTAAAGTAATAATTTTAAGTATTTTGTGAAGCGATTGATGCCAATAAGCGTGTTGTGCCTGTGTTTTTAGTTTTAATATTCCAGTCGACAGCCAGTCTAAGTTTCTGACAGACGTGATAACGTGCATAAGGGTTGAACTGTTTGATTTTTGGGTATTATAAAACATGCTGGAGATGTTTGAAATGTTTTTGCCGTAGTTCATTATATATTTCACAGTAAAACTGAAAGGGAATCAAACAAGATTATCTGAAGTGCATAGGTGTAAAAGGGGCCGCAGACTAAAGGAGTGTAGATTTGCTGACAGAGCTATAAGCAGTATTTGCCAATCTGCAGTGTTAAAAAGGGGTTTGTAGTGTCTCTCGGTCTCTTTGTTGTCTGGCCTTGTTAATCAAACAGATATCCACCTCTTTAAAACCATGATAATGAGCTGTGACAGAGATAAACGCCTTTGATAAAAAAGGATCTGAACTTCTAAAGCAGTCTAAATCAAACCAGGCAGGATTACTTAACCTGATCTCCCTTTTATTTATTTATTTTATTTTATGATCGTCCTTTATGTATCGGAGTGTGTTCTGCAATAGTAGAGACTGCCTCAACACTACAGGCTACATTCACACGGTTAGTTTTTGGGACTGACAACCACATTTACTTACAGGTGTGAGTCTCGAATACAGATATGTCTGTGTGAATGTGCAATGGAAGTCAAGCCTATTCCTTAGTCCACGTGCTAGACACGCATTTGTACAGCAGAGTGGCTCTCTCTTGCACTGTATGATGTGATGGAGAACTAGTTATCCATTCCTGTTTCATTTACACAGCTTGTGTTTTTCGAAAATGTGGTTGTGAATCCTGAAAGTGTTGGGTTTGAGTTCGATCTTGACTAATATGAAATGTACTGTAATGGTCAACCTGATCTCCATAACGAAAACGTAACTGTGGAAACGCAATTGCAAACATGCTGTTTTATGATCTCTCATCTTTCAGCTCTTTCATCGCGAGTCATGTTTTTAACAGGATTCACAGCTAAGGATAAGTCTAATTCTGTGTTGGCTGAAAAACTAGCTAAAACCAGCCTAGTTGGTTAGCTGGTCTTAGCTGGTTTAAGCTGGAAGTAGCTGGTTTTAGCTAGTCTGCCAGCCTGGTTTTAGCTGGTAGTTCCAGCCTGACCAGCTACGGAAGTGGCTAAAACCCCTCTAAAACCAGCCTGCTGACCAGCTAAAACCAAGCTGGTTGACCACGATTACAAGTGCTAGCTGTTTTACCACCTCTAGAGTTCATTTCTTTTGGAAACTGCAGTGATATTTACTCGTTGGTATGTATTTTGCATCTCTAGAAAAAAGTTCCCACAGGTACGTTTTTGTCATGAGATTAGGTAGGTTATAGTTTTGGTCAATATTTTTTAAATTATAGGCATTTTAGGCTTTTAGGACAAACTCAACGATGGAAACATCGTGGCCGGCGTCGAATCAAAAGTATGCAGATTTCCTACCTTATTTGTAAATTAAATGAATCTCCAATCCTATCGTTTCAGGTTTATCCATAGTTTTTTCTTTCTAGAAAAACATAGCTGCTTTTCCAAGTAAAAACCGCCAAACAACGTTTACACGTATTACGCTATGATACGATATTATATGATTTTTTTATTATTATTATTAATTCCCAGTGAATAGGAGTTAAAAACCCCCCCGGTAATACTACGACCATGCAAAATGCCAAAAATAATATCTTTAAAATATTGGCAAGTAAAGTGACAAACAACAATAAAATCAGAGAAGAAATCAGATTTTATTATTTCCTATTTTTCCCTGTTGTTTGTTATTATTTTACAAATTTTAAATACGTTTTTATATACTTTTTTATTTTAATTTACCACTTAGGCATGTTGACAATAAGGTATATCTTGATATGTTTTCGGTGGACTTGAATTGAATGAAAAATGAAAATATACAGTTACGATGCTTTTTTCATTTGATTTAGTCAAGTTTTACATCAAATACAATGTGATTTTTAGCAATCGAGATCTGGCAGCAACAGCGCATTTTTCCGCTTAGACAAACGCTTTGCGGACAGCTTACCTCTCGAATAAAAATCACACGCATGCTAGCAAAACACAGAGAATGCGCATCAGTCCTGAGGAGTCATAGCAATAGAGCGGAGGCAAGAAAGCTGTGGAGAATACTCTTGCCCGGAAGCTTCCGTAACTGACGTAGATTTACAGAAAATTACCGTTGTTTGTCAAATAAATAATCTGATGTATTTATTCACAACTCTTTATTAAGCTTTAAGTTACATCTCAAATGACAAGGGATCAACTTAATAATAATCATGTTTATAGGCCTAATAATTAACCCGTGAACTGGGTATGCGGAACATTAGCAGCTTATGTGGACGGAACACCACTGCCAAAAATATGGGTCAAAACTTTAGATTTTTCTTTTATGCCAAAAATCATTAGGATATTAAGTAAAGATCATGTTCCATGAAGATATTTAGTAAATTTCCTACCATTAATATATCAACTTAATTTTTGATTAGTAATATGCATGGCTAAGAACTTCATTTGGACAACTTTAAAGGTGATTTTCTCAATATTTCGATTTTTTTTGCACCCTCAGATTGCAGATTTTTAAATAGTTGTAGGCTAAATATCGTCCTATATCCAAGAATGTCCTATCAGCTGATGTATGAAATGGACCCTTATGACTGGTTTTGTGGTCCAGGGTCACATGTAGATTTTATTCAATAGTTTATTTAGTTTTTGTTATTTTAGTACTTAAAGCTGAACAAAAAGGAGAAATGTTGCCTTGGCCACTAGCTGAAATATAATAAGTTTGATTTTATTTCAGTAAATGTTTATTTTGATTCTAGTAACAATTTTTTTTTAGTTTGTACCCTGGCATACAATACTGTTTCAGGTTTGCTATTAGAGTAAAAGTATTGTATTATAAAGATTATAGTATTAATACATCCTGTATACGTGATATATATTTCCATACGGTCATTCAGAGTCTTATATCAGCAGTTTTGGCAGGAATTTGGCAGGTGTTTTTGAGATATTGGTAACATGGGCATCTGTGGCACCCAGCCAGCATGCAGGCCTAGGCTATATGCTGACTGGCTCTCTGTTCATTAAACGCTGTGCTTTGCTCTTCTGTCGCTTACTTCATGAATAACGACACAGATATTCATTCAAATATTGTCTGATGTACTGGACTATATTTACTACTCCTTTTAAAAATTCTCATGGATCATGTAACATCAACATCTGTCAGTACTGCTCCCACCGGTATGTTAATATTATTTAATATGCCATAAATTAGCATTTTTCTTCTGTTTTCCATTCCAACAGATTGTCCAGCGCGACACCAGCTCCTTGTAACGCACCTCCCTGCATTGAAGAAAGGGCTAGTGTGCTTGATAATATATGTTATGAAAGGCCGGGCCCTGATTGGCTGCTCGAGGTCTTCTGCAAGCGCTTCCGTATAGCAACAGACCCCCGTTCCCCCCTCCCCTGCCCGTTTCCCCATCCTCCCTTTCGTAAGACAGTGGCAGCCCCTCATACGGCGCTTGGATTCTGCCTCCGAGGGGGCTTCGCTCTGCTGCCGCTGCATCTGGAGGAGCAGTAACCATAGTAACAGCTAGGCTTTGCTGACCCTGGCTTTGCTGACTCGCCGTGCCGCACAGTTTCCAAGCTTGACCTGGATTCCATACAGCGCTGGTTACTTGGGCAGAGGCGCTCAGTCGATTGACCCGCTTCTTTTCTTCATATGGTCAATGATCAGAGGACCTCCGTGCATGCAGCGCGGTGCGGCGCCTCTGGGTTTGTGACGGCACTCGTTTGCTGCCCACACTACACTATTTCAGTAGCAGAGTGTTTGGCAGAGCGTTGACTCATTTGCTCTATGAATGGAGCTTTTCCTGCATGTGAATATTTAAAAGGATTAGGTCTAGCCTGCTGAAGGATATGATGCTGCTGTGGGTGTTGTAGAGGCTTTGTATGGTAAAATATGCTATTGTTCTTTCACGTTTAACCACCGCTGACTTATTCGCTGCCGCATTCATGGAGGCAACATCTGCTTAAAAAAATGATAAAAAAAGTTTACATGCTTTGTAATTGCTTTCATTTGAAGAGGAAATTACGTCATTTCTGGTCTATTTTTCCCTGATGAGAAAGACTGTACACAAGCCTCATAACTAACAGACATGAACTAAAACCTCAAAACAAAACAGAATAAAATAATTAAATCATCGCATCTTTGTTTAAATGTGAATATTTATATATGTATGTATCTCTCTCTCTATATTGTAACATGATGTATCATGACAGTTGTATATTACTATCTCAAATTATGTTAATAATGATGCCAAGCTTTATAATTATATTTATGATAACATTATAATAAAATATGACCAACCTGCACTTAATGAACTGCCAGTAATGTACCCTAAGAAAATTAACAGGTTTGACTACTTCAGTAATTTCCATGAGTAGTAGTCTTAATGTTTCAGCATATAATGATATTCTAGGGAATTGTGTCCTTCTAATTTTATGGCAAAAGTTTAGACAGGACCCTTTTTTATTCTAACATGACAATGCCTCTGTGTTTAAGGCAAGGTTCATAGAGAAATGTTTGATTCAGTCAGTGTGGAAGAACTTGACTGGTCTGCATAAAGCCAAGTCCTAATTCAAGCTGAACATCTCAGGTGTGACTTTAAATGCAGACCTTGAGCCAAAACCTCATCACCCAACATGACTTGTACATTATGGACAAAAATATTGAGACACCCCCTTCTTTAGAACAGAAACACGACACTTCCAAAACTGTAGCAACAATGGAAGCTGGAAGCATAATTCATGTATTAAAAAAATGCATTTCCATTTCTGTTGCTTCAGTTTTGGAAGTGTCTAAAATGACTGTACCCATACACACCCATAGGTCCTGTCCAAACTTTTGTTATAAAGTTAGAAGGACAAAATTCCCTTGAAAATCATTATAAGCTTAAACATAATAATAGTACTCATGGAAATTACTAAAGTAGTCAAACCTGTTCATTAACAGGGGGTGTCCCAATACTTTTGGCAACATATTATATATTAGTACCAAAATAGAATAAAATAAAAATAATAGACATAAAAAATAATACACAATAACAACACATAACAGTACTGTCTGCACCTAATGAACTGAAATAATGTACCTGGAAATGAAATAAAAAATAACTATATATATTAAATATATATTTTTGTGCCAGAAGACCAACAAATCTGGAGGGGCTTGAGAGATTGCTAAGGAAGAATGGGCTGTCATTCCTCAGGAGACATGCTTAAAACTTGTTGAGAACTACAGCAAACGACTAAAGGCTGTTATCAAGCAAAAGGAATACACTATTGACTAGTGTACATCAGAGGGCTAATAATTTTGACCAGTAGACTTTTTAAAATTCTTGGTTATACATTTATTTCTATGTGTATTAAAAATGCTGTGTTGATAAAATTGTCTTTCTGTTAAACAACACTTGGGAGTTATTTGAGAAATAATGAAACTAATAATTTTGTCTTCACCTGTATATATATACACACACTAAAAGTTTGGACACACCATCTCATTTAATGTTTTTCCTTTATTTTCATGAGGATTTACATTGTAGATTCTCACTGAAGACATCAAAACTATGAATGAACACATATGAAATTATGTAGTAAACAAAAAAGTGTGAGATAACTAAAAAAAAAATGTTTTATATTTTAGATTCTTCAAAATAGCCACCCTTTGCTCTGATTACTTTGCACACTCTTGGCATTCTCTCGATGAACTTCATGAGGTAGTAACCTGAAATGGTTTTCCAACAGTCCTGAAGGAGTTCCCAGAGATGCTGAGCACTTGTTGGCCCTTTTGCCTTCACTCTGCGGTCCATCTCATCCCAAACCATCTCGATTGGGTTTAGGTCAGGTGACTGTGGAGGCCAGGTCATCTGGCACAGCCCTCCATCACTCTTGGTCAAATAGCCCTTACACACCCTGGAGGTGTGTTTGGGGTCATTGTCCTGTTGAAAAATAAATGATGGTCCAACTAAATGCAAACCGTATTGGATGGCATGTCACTGCAGGATGCTGTGGTAACCATGCTGGTTCAGTGTGCCTCCAATTTTGAATAAATCCCTAACAGTGTTACCAGCAAAGCACCCCCACACCATCACACCTCCTCCTCCATGCTTCACGATGGGAGCCATGCATGTAGAGACCATCCGTTCACCTTTTCAGCGTCGCACAAAGACACGGCGAGTGGAACCAAAGATCTCAAATCAGACCAAAGCGCAGATTTCCACTGGTCTTATGTCCATTCCTTGTATTTGTTGGCCCCAACAAATCTCTTCAGCTTGTTGCTTTTCCTTAGTGGTGTTTTTTTAGCAGCTATTTGACCATAAAGGCCTGATTCACGCAGTCTACTCTGAACAGTTGATGTAGAGATGTGTCTGCTACTAGAACTCTGTATCATTAATCTGGGCTCTAATCTGAGGTGCTGTTATCTTGCGATTTCTGAGGCTGGTGACTCGGATGAACTTATCCTCAGCAGCAGAGGTGACTCTTGGTCTTCCGTTCCTGGGGCGGTCCTCATGTGAGCCAGTTTGATGGGTTTTGCAACTGCACTTGAGGACACATTCAAAGTTTTTGCAATTTTCCGGACTGACTGACCTTCAGTTCTTAAAGTAATGATGGACTGTCGTTTCTCTTTACTTAGCTGATTGGTTCTTGCCATAATATGAATTCTAACAGTTTTCAAATAGGGCTGTCAACTGTGTACCAACCTGACTTCTTCACTACACAACTGATGGTCCCAACCACATTAAGAAGGCAAGAAATTCCACAAATGAACCCTGACAAGGCACTCCTGTGAAGTGAAAATCACTTCAGGTGACTACATCATGAAGCTCATTGAGAGAAGGCCAAGGGTTTGCAGCACTTTCAACAAAGCAAAGGGTGGCTACTTTGAGGAATCTAAAATATGAAACATATCTAGAGTTATTTCACAATTTTTTGTTTACTACACATTTCCATATGTGTTCATTCATAGTTTTGATGTCTTCAGTGAGAATCTACAATGTAAATAGCCCCCCTCTGGTCTATGCATCCTTACCTCTGCTGAATTATTTTTATTCCTGGTGGGGATAAAAAACTTCCCGCAAACCCGCTCCTATGTCCCGATCTAAATTAAATGATTGCCATGCGCGTTTTAAAGTCCCGTTTTGAATCAAACAATTCGCAATACGCACCTTGAAGTCCGTTCTGAATCAAATGATTCGCCATACACAATTTGAAGTCCTGTTCTGAATCAAATGATTCACCATCCGATTGGAACGCTTCGAAACAGTGAATCATTTTGCGACGCAGTGGTTTACTGATTCGGAATTTCAAAAAGCTCCGTTGATACATTGTTCTTTGCTCGCTTTTTTTATTTATTTATTTATTTATTCGTTGTTTGAAATGAAATCATTACAATTAATAGGCCTAACCAACAATGTTTTTATTAAATTGTGATAACATTAGACAATTTCCGTCATATTAAAAACATTTCATAATGTAACACTCATTATTTGGTACTTGCCTAAAAAGACGGGTATATAATGTGCATTGTTAACAGATTAGGCCTGCACTAACATTAAGTTTGGTCAACCTCCGCCTATGGATAGAGAAAAAAAGTTTTCAAAAGCATTCTCTGCTTTTTTCACAAATCGCACCCTGTATACAAGTATTTAAAAATGAGATATAGTAGAATATTCATAAATCCAGAATTGATATAGTGACAACACACAACAGTCTGCACTTAATGAACTGCCCATAATGTACCCAGAATAAAATAAAAAAAATAGCAGGTAACACACTACAGTATGGTTCATTAGTAAACATTAGCTAACTACATTACTTAACAAAAACTAAGAATGAACAATACTTCTACAGCATTTATTAATCTTAGTTAATGTTAATTTCAGCATTTACCAATACAGTATTAAAATCTCAAGTTGTGTTTGTTAACATTAGTTAATGCACTCTGAACCATCATGAACAATTATGTATTGTTCATTGTTTGATCATGTTAGTTAATACATTAACTAATGTCAACAAATGACACTTTATTGTACAGTGTTACCAAAAAATTATTAAAATATTAAGTATTTAAAGTGCTAAAAAAACAAACATTCAGAACATTCAAATATGATTCAGCAGACTCTTTAAAGCTCATCTGACTTTCTCCATAGGTTGATTAGTGTGTCACCATCTGTTTTATAATCTGCTCTGTAGTTTTAAATGAGCATAATGGGCTTTAGACAAATAATCCACTGAAACACAGCCCCAATCAGATTAGGTGCTTTTCAAAATGAAGCAGCCAGTCGCAGTCTCATGGATCTATACCTGGAGTCTCTGTATAAATGTTGAAAATCAGTATCATCTGTCGCACCACTGGACATCACTGTTAGATGCTGACGGTTCCTGTCTGTCGTGTGTGTTACAGATGTGATGGAGCAGCAGAAAGTGCTGCGCTCCAGCTGTTTGGTGAGTGGAGTCCACACCCCTCCCATCAGGCGCCACAGCAAGCTGGCCACGCTGGGGCGTATTTTCAGGCCGTGGAAATGGAGGAAAAAGAAAAATGAAAAGCTGAAGCAGAGTTCTACAGGTAAGACAAGCTGGGCGCTTGTTGCCCTTTTATTTTATTGCCCTTTAACTTGCAAAGATGTGGAATATTTTGAGCACTAACTAAAAGAAAGCGGACCTAAAACCGAACCCTGGGGGACACCCCAGATAACAAGAGTGATGGAGAATGAAGAAACTGCTGTTTGTCATTGAAGGACCGAACTAGAGGAGAGTTTCTAGTGTCAGTGATGCCAACATCTAAATGACAGAATCCAATAAAGACTTGAGGTCCAGAAGGAGTTGAATATTAAGCACCCCTGATTCAGCAAAAAGTAGGAGGTCAATTATGGCCTTGCAGAGAGCTGTCCCTGCTGCTGCATGTAAAGGACAATATTCTGCCTGGTAAGGCTCGTACAGAATATAAGAAACTTGGTCTGGTAGTTGAGAGGCAACAGCTCTGTGATAGGTCTGTAATTATTTAACACAGAAGGACCTAGATGAAGTTTCCTGAGAATTAGGGTGTCAGCAGCAGTTTTTAGTTCTAATGGAACAGTGCCAGGGGCAAGAGATCTGTTAATCAAGCGTGAAATGAGTGTACTGATAGCAGACAGCTTTAGAAACAGTTTAGTTACATAATGAGACAATATCATCATCGTTCAGTCGAGGTTAGCGGAGGAAGTGATACACAAATGATAGTAGATGCATGCAGAGAACGAGGGAGGATTACTAGACGTCGGATAGTGTTAAGATTGGGAAATGAGCAGGCAAAGTCAATCCTGTGACGACAGACAGCAGAGGTGTCACCATTTTTGGAGAGGGAAACCAGTGACTTTTTACTACTTATAGAATTTTTTTTCTTGTGTTTCATAGAAGAAAGAAAGTCATACAATTCTGAAATGACATGAGGATGAGTAAGGATTAGGCTACGTCTACATTAATCTGGATACATTTGAAAACAGAGTTTTCGTTTTAAAATGCTCTCCATCCACACTAGCGTTTTCCAAAAGTTTCTCATCCACGCTGAAATGTGGGAAAATGTAAAATTTGCTCTACAACTCATGCGTAGAGCCTCCAAAAACTGAGATTATACAGACGGAACGGACATAATACGTTTTCTTGCAATTCTTCTGTCAGGATCATTTTATTCACGGAAATATCTCATAATTCAAACATGTCGTGCTCACTCATATTTGGTCTAAAAAGCAGCTGCCGTAATGTTTTGCTGCAGGAGTCAGGACAGCAACTGTAAGTAAATTTTCTGTCATTATTTTAGGACTGTAATATGAGTGTACAAAGTAAATCTCTTTAGCAGCAGTGTGACAGTGAATAGCACATAACAGGCACAATTACCGGTATAAACACAGATATCTATTGGTAAAATATGCATCACATGACTAAATATGCGTCATAGTTTTCAAAAGCCTCCATTTTCACAGTCCACACTACAACGCGAAAATGGCGTTTTCAAATTTATCCACCTTTCAAAAAGCTTCATTTTCCCTGACAAAAATCGCCGGAAGGCCAAAACGGAGAGAAAAATATGCGTTTTCAACAAGGGCGTATGTTTGTTTTTGACACTGGTGGGGACGTAAATCCAAGTGAACCTGTCAGAATGCCTTATATAGGGAGCTAGCTGTCCCCACCCCCTAATTCTACGCCCCTGGTTTTCAAACTAAAACATTTTAGTGTGGACATGACCTTGGTTTACAGTGAGAATAAAAATTTTCTGATATTTACTTGTTCCCATGTCATCTAAAATGTTCATGTCTTTCCTTTTTCAGTTGAAAAGAAATTGTTTTTTGAGGAAAACATTCCAGGATTTTTCTCCATATGGCGGACTTCAATAGGAATCAACGGGTTGAAGGTCCAAGGGGCTCTACATGATCCCAGCCGAGGAAGAAGGGTCTTATCTAGCGAAACTATTGGTTATTTTCTAAAATAAATCAAAATTGATATACTTTTTAACCACAAATGCTTGCCGGGACTTCACGCATTATGTAATCACGTTGGAAGGGTCACTTGCGGTTACTTCTTCATCTGTGTACTTTGGTTCAAAAATGTAGGGTAGGGCGAAAAACTTCATCTCATATTCTCATCGTTGTTTTACATTTTTGTAAAGTTGTTTGACTTCTTCGCACGTTCGTTTTGTAAACACTGGGTTGTCACTTGCGCCTACGTCATATTTGACCTTTACAACGTGACTAGGTAATGTGTGTCAAGAAAGTGCCATATGAGCATTTGTTGTTAAAAAGTATATTAATGTTTTGCTAGATAAGACCCTTATTCCTCAGCTAGGATTGTGCAGAGTGCTTCGAAGCTGCACTGAAACTGCAATTTGGACTTTCAACCCGTTGATCCCCACTGAAGTTCACTATATATGGAGAAAAATTCCTGGAATGTTTCCCTCAGAAACTTTAATTTCTTTTCGACTAAAGAAAGAAAGACATGAACATCTTGGATGAGATGGGGGTGAGTAAATATCAGGAATCATTTAACATGACGCTCCAGCCAGCAGCAGCCTTACATGAACCTGGCATTTAATTTTGGAATTAACAACCAGAAACCAAGAGCCAGAGGTTTACAGTTTGTGGAATATATAGCTGTTCACTTTCTAGCACCCCCTTGGAGATCTCAAATAACATCCCCAAATGACCAAGTCTCTAAGTCATAAACACCTACCCACATCGTGTCAGCCGGAAGATGGCACAGATGGAGCTTTGTGAGTGAGTGAGTGTGTGTGAATGAAACTAGTCATGGATATATATACATATATATAGGTGCATCTCAATAAATTAGAATGTTGTGGAAAAGTTAATTTATTTCAGTAACTCATCTCAAATTGTGAAACTTGTGTATTAAATAAATTCAATGCACACAGACTTAAGTAGTTTAAGTCTTTGGTTCTTGTAATTGTGATTTTGGTTCACATTTAACAAAAACCCACCAATTCACTATCTCAACAATTTAGAATATGGTGACATGCCAATCAGCAAATCAACTCAAAATGCCTGCAAAGGTTTCCTGAGCCTTCAAAATGGTCTCTCAGTTTGGTTAACTAGGTTACACAATCATGGTGAAGACTCCTGATCCGACAGTTGTCCAGAAGACAATCATTGACACCCTTCACAAGTAGGGTAAGCCACAAACATTCATTGCCAAAGAAGCTGGCTGTTCAAAGAGTGCTGTATCCAAGCATGTTAACAGAAAGTTGAGTGGAAGGAAAAAGTGTGGAAGAAAAAGATGCACAACCAACCGAGAGAACCGCAGCCTTGAGAGGCTTGTCAAGCAAATTCAAGAATTTGTGTTAACTTCACAAGGAATGGACTGAGGCTGGGGTCAAGGCATCAAGAGCCACCACACACTGACGTGTCAAAGAATTTAGCTACAGTTGTCGTAAACCACAGACAAAGTCAGAGGCGTTTTACCTGGGCTAAGGAGAAGAAGAACTGGACTGTTGCCCAGTGGTCCAAAGTCCTCTTTTCAGATGAGAGCAAGTATTTCACTTGGAAACCAAGGTCCTAGAGTCTGGAGGAAGGGTGGAGAAGCTCAAGTTGCTTGCTCAAGTCCAGTGTTAAGTTTCCACAGTCTGTGATGATTTGGAGTGCAATGTCATCTGCTGGTTTTGGTCCACTGTGTTTTTTGAAAACCAAAGTCACTGCACCCGTTTACCAAGGAATTTTAGAGCGTTTCATGCGTCCTTCTGCTGACCAGCTTTTTGAAAATGCTGATTTCATTTACCAGCAGGATTTGGCACCTGCTGACACTGCAAAAAGCACCAAAAGTTGGTTAAATGACCAGCAAACTCACCACACCTGAACTCCATAGAGAATCTATGGGGTATTGTCAAGAGAAAAATAAGAAACAAAAGACCAAAAATGCAGATAAGCTAAAGGCCACTGTCAAAGAAAACTGGGCTTCCATACCACCTCAGCAGTGCCACAGACTGATCACCTCCATGACACACCAAATTGAGGCAGTAATTAAAGCAAAAGGAGCCCCTACCAAGTATTGAGTACATATACAGTAAATGAACATACTTTCCAGGAGGCCAACAATTCGCTAAAAATGTTTTTTGTCTTATAAAGCATTCTAATTTGTTGAGATCAAAAACTACTTCAGTCTGTGTGCACTGAATTTATGTAATACACAAGTTTTAAAATTTGAGTTGAATTACTGAAATAGATTAACGTTTCCACAACATTCTAATTTATTGAGATGCACCTGTATATATGTTGCAGAACTTATGTTGATGAATGGTTGTGAGTAGAGTAATCTAATGTATTGTTCCTCTGTGTGCAGATGTGGCCTTGGCCTGTGGACTTCACTCTCCAGAGCCCAGCTCTCCCATCCAGGGCATCTCCGATGCTGAGATCCGGCTGCCTGGCTCTCAGGGGCCCATTCTCAGCATCAGTAGCATGGAGTACCTCAGCTCAGAGCAAGACAATCTCCCTACCGGTGAGTGCTCTTTATCATTTGTTACCCTGGACCACAAAACCAGTCAGAAGTAGCACGGGTATATTTGCAGCAATAGCCAACAATACTTTGTATAGGTCAAAATTATATATATATATATTTTTTTTTTGTGCTAAAATCATTAGGATATTAAGTAAAGATCATGTTCCATGAAAATATTTAGTACATTTCCTACCGTAAATATATCAAAACTTAATTTTTGATTAGTAATTTTTGATTTTCTCAATATTTAGATATTTTCGCACCCTCAGATACTAGATTTTCAAATAGTTGTATCTTGACCAAATATTGCTATATCCTAACAGACCATATATTAATGGAAAGCTTATTTATTTAGATTTCAGATGATGTATAAATCTCAATTTCAAATAATTGACCTTTATGACTGGTTTTGTGGTCCAGGATCACATTTGATATTGATTTTATATACACACTACTGGTCAAAAGTTTGAAATAATTAAGAATCTTTAATGTTTTTAAAGTCTCTTATGCTCAGAAAAACTGTATTCATTTGAAAAAATACAGTAAAAACAGTAATATTGTGAAATATTATTGTCATTTAAAATAACATCATCTAGTTGAATATATTTTAAAATGTAATGTATTTATTTGTTGGGAAAGCCGAATTTTCAGTAGCCATGTTCAAGTCATTCTCATATGCTGATTTGCTGCTCAAGAAACATTTCTTATCATTATTAATGTTAAAACTGTTTAATATTTTTGTGAAGCCATGATACTGTACCATTCACATGTTTGGAGTATGTAAGTATTTAAAAAACTGACAGTGAAAACCTTTAAAATCTTACACAAGATTACGATTTTAAATAAATGCTGCTCTTTTGAACTGTTTATTCATATTCAACAATCATCAACCACAATAACATTAAGCAGCATTAATAATAAGAATTGTAATTAACAATTGAAACCAGTAATAATTGATAATAATTGAACAATAAATCAGCATATTAGAAAGATTTCTGAATGATAATGTGAGACTGAAGACCGTAATAGTAATGATGACTGTAAGAGTAATGATGCTAAAAATTCAGCTTTACACCACAAGCATAAATTACATTTTAAAATATGTTTTTGATTGAGCAAATGCATCCTTGATGAGCATATAGCTCATAAACATAAAAAAAAAACAGCCAATAGCAGGAGTTTGGGGGCGGGCCTAACTGTTTGACCAACCAATAGAGTATAGCGGGACAAATAATAACAACAATACAGATTAAACACATCTTTGAATAGTTTAAACTATGATTTTTTCCCCCTATCAGTGGTAGATTCTATACAGGACAATGAGACAATGGAAGAGCTAAATTCAAATGAGGAAGAGGAGGAATACGAGGAGGCGGTTCCCTCTGTAAATGAGAATGAAGATGTTGAGGAAGATGAAGAAGACGGAGAAGAAGATGAGGAAGATGAACTGCAGGAACAGTCTCCTCCAAGCGGTCTCAGCAATCTCGTTTCTCAGCTAAGCACGGAGGAAGGTGTGTTCATTTTCACATAATGAAACTCGTTAAGAGATAGTATTGCAGTATGTGAATGCATTTTTTTGTTTCCGCAGACCCAAGTAAAGTCGTCATCGCATCAGTGCCTCATTCAAACTCTTTTCTCCAAAAAGAACTGCCTAGAGTCCCAGACGGGCCAAGTCCTGTGGTTTTAAGAGGGCCTTTTTCTAATCCTGTGGGGTCGCCGCATATAGGTAGCATACATCCACTGCTGCCCCCTAGCTGTATAATAGAAGAACTGCACCGAGCACTGGCAACAAAGCTCAGGCAGGACAGGTGAGGGTGTTACACCTATTTGTATTATTGCTTGATTTTAGAAAGAGTTTAGATTTTTTTTTAGAAAGCTTAAGAAGTATTTTTTGTAAAGAGTCTCTTTCTTTAGCATTGAGCGAGAGCCAAGTGGAGATGGTGAGAGCAGAAAGGAAGCAGAGGAAAACAAGGAAAATGTTCGACAGGACCACTGCTTCACTGACGCTTCAGGAATTATCTATGACATTGACAGCTGGAACGACTCTGTAATTTCTGGTGGGTTTACGGCATAACTTTTAAACTTTCACATGATATTTTCATCATATTGTGTTTTTTCATGTCGCATAACAAAGGTAGCAAGAGAGATCTATCGTGGATGATTTTTGTATGTAAATCTGCAGTACTTTTAGGTTGTTCTGTTAGTAAGTTATGAATTATATGGCAAACATGTGCAGGCACATTGCCAAGGAGGATGAGGAAGGAGCTGCTGGCTGTGAAGCTTCGGAATCGTCCCAGCAAACAGGAGCTGGAGGACAGGAACATTTTTCCTGCACGGAGCGACCAGGAGAGACAGGAGATCCGTCAACAGATCGAAATGAAGCTTGCTAAGTAAGTCATACTCATAAATATATGTAGACTGTATTGTGTATGCAAGTATATCAAATATGACACTGCCCTCTTCAGGACTTTTTTAGAAATACATAAAAAAGGACCGCTTAGTACTTTTTTTGGCAAACAAATGTGTTATAACCATCATACACCGTCAACCTTAGTTCTAATATTCATTTAGCTAATTATTTTTATCTATTAATTACACAGGGAGGCTTAGCGCTCAAGTTGAGTCCTATCTCATATGCTTAATGTCCTCTGTTACAGACAGCAAATCTGTTTACCTATAACACATACGGATTAAATGGACAGGTGAGGTTGTGAAACAGATTAGTAAAACAAATTTCATGCAGAGGAAGTGTTAGTATATGTACAGTGACTTTGTAATTTTGACTGGGGATCCACTACAGCTTTCATTCAATTATATTTGATCATATCACCTGCCTTTGCCTTTCGAGAAGTTCTCTGCTCACTGCTCGAGTTTGGTGTAATGACATAAGCGATAGAGAAACTTCTACAGGCTGCAACACTTATGCACTAAAATGTTTTAGTTTTGCTTTGCTGTGTTGTATTTTGCTTTGCTGTGTTGTTTTGTACTGTTTAGTTTTATATTTTGTTTATTTAGTTGCTGTGTTGTGTGTTTGTTTGTTTTTTTTGCTTGGCTTTGTGTATTTTGTTTTTGTTTTGTTTGGTTGTGTTGTGTTGTGTTTTGTTTTGCTTTGCTTTGCTGTGTAGTGTTGTTTGTTTGGTTTTGCATTGTTTCTTTCATTTTGCCTTGCGTTGTTTTGTTTTGCTTTGCTGTGTTGTGTCAAGTTGTTTGGTTTTTCTTTGCGTTGTTTGTTTCATTCAGCTTTGCTGTGTTGTTTGGTTTTGATTTACGTTGTTTGTTGTTTTGTTGTTTGGCTTTGGTTGGGTTTGTTTTTCTTTGGTGTGTTGTGGTGTTTTATAGGTTGTATTGCTTAGCTGTGTAGTGTTTGTTTTGTTTTGCTGTTTTGTTTTGCATTGTTTGTTTTGCTGTGGTGTTTGATTTTGATTTTGATTTGTAGTGCTTGTTTTGTTTTTCTGTGCTATGTTGGGTTTTGTTGTTTGGTTTTGCTTTGTGTTGTTTGTTTGGCTTTGCTTTGTAGTGTTGTTTGGTTTTGGTTGGGTTTGTTGTTTTGCTGTGTTGTGTAATGTTTAGTTTTGTTTGTTTTGCATTGTTTTTTTGTTGTTTGTTTTTGCTTTGTGTCGATTGTTTGGCTTTGCTTTGGTTTTGGTTGGGTTTGTTGTTTTGTTTTGCTGTGTTGTGTTGTTTTGTGGGTTGTTTTGTCTTGCTGTGCAGTGGTGTTTGGTTTTGCCTTGTGTTTGTGTTGTTTGTTTTGTTTTACTGTGTTGTTTGGTTTTGGTTTGCATTGTTTGTTTTCTTTGCTGTGTTGCATTGTGTTGTTCGGTTTTGCTTTGTGTTATTTGTTTTGTCTGCTTTGCTGTGTTTTGTTTTGCTTTTTTTTGTTGTTGTTTGGTTTTGCTTTGTGTTGTTTGTTTGGCTTTGCTTTGTAGTGTTTTGTTTTGCGGTTTTGTTTTGTTTGCTTTGCTGTGGTGTTTGATTTTGATTTGTAGTGCTTGTTTTGTTTTTCTGTGCTATGTTGGGTTTTGTTGTTTGGTTTTGCTTTGTTTTTTGGTTGGGTTTGTTGTTTAGCTGTGTTTTGTAATGTTTTGTGTTGTTTTTTTTTGTGTTTTTTTTTTGCTGTGTTGTGTTGTTTTGTGTTTTTTTTTGTCTTGCTGTATAGTGGTTTGGTTTTGCTTTGTGTTTGTGTTGTTTGTTTTGTTTTACTGTGTTGTTTGGTTTTGTTTTGCATTGTTTGTTTTCTTTGCTGTGTTGCATTGTGTTGTTCGGATTTGCTTTGTGTTATTTGTTTTGTCTGCTTTGCTGTGTTGTTTGGTTTCGTTTTGCAGCATTTGTCTTGTTTTTCTTTGCAGTGTTGCGTTGTTTGTTTTGTTTGCATTGTTGTGTTGGTTAGTTTTGCTTTGTGTTTTTTTATTGCTGTGTTGTTTGTTTTTGCTTTGCGATGTTTGTTTGGTTTTGCTGTGTTGTGCTGTCTGGTTTTGTGTTGCGTTTTGTTTAGCTTTTTAGATTTAAAGCATTTTTACACTTCAGTATGGCATTTCAAATCTTCGCCATTAGATCCTCAGCAAACATAAACGGTGACATCTGCTACTTCACCGTTCTAATAGAAGCAGTGTAGTGTCTGATCTTAACAACCAACTAAATGTAAGAGGAAAAACTGCTGAGGAAAGCCTTTAGTGCCTCACTCAATTACAGATCATCTCAGGATAAGTTTTATGTAATCAGCTGTGGTATTTGTCATCTGTGAGAACAGCCCTCTGTAGTTTTTTAGAACAAACAGCCATTATATGCAGGTTAATTCAGGCTATATGAGGGCTTCATTTTCGGGCCGCACACAGGGTGCTAAAATGTGACCCTGAACCACAAAACCAGTCATAAGTAGCATAGGTACATTTGTAGCAATAGCCAAAAATACATTCAAAATGATCAAATTTTTTTTTTTACGAAAATATTATATATTTTGTGAATTTCCTACCATAAATATATCAAAACTTAATTTTTGATTAGTAATATGCATTGCTAAGAAGTTCATTTGGACAATTTTAAAGGCGATTTTTATCAATATTTCTTTTTTTTTTTTTTGCACTGTCAGATTCCCAGTTTTCAAATAGTTGCATCTCGGCCAAATATTTTTCTATCCTAACAAACCACACATCAGTGGAAAGCTTATTTATTTAGATGTATAAAGAAAATAGTCCCTTTTGACTACTTTTGTGGTCTAGGGTCACAAATGTTATGAGCAATGATGATAATAAGTGGCCATCCTAAGTGAAGTAATGTGAGAACCATGAGCAGTTTGTAACAAAGATGCGATTCAGATAAGGATGTCAGGAGAAATTAGACACTGTGCTGACGCAGATGTTTACATTAGATTAACTTCAGACACAGCAACACAATCTAGTCATACATATGATGCACATATACACTAAATACATGACTTTTGAATGTAAAATAGCTCTGGATGCTTAACTAAGTCATAGATTATTTGTATGCAGCCACCTAATACATAAAAATAACTGTACTTTTAAGGATTTTGTAATCTGGATGTGTTAGATATTTCCCATGAGAGTAAGGTCCTGTTTGATCTTCTAATTGGAATCATAGTGTTCACTGTGCGTGTCATACTCTTTGTAAGTTGCTATATTTAAGAGTGGGAAAATTTGGCAAAGCTGAAAATGCAGTCAGGTGCCTTCTTGGTTTTCCCCAAAAATCATATTTAAAGAAGAATTTCACTTCCAGAACAAAGATTTACAGATAATTTACTCACCCCTTGTCATCCAAGATGTCATGTATTTTGGGGAAAAAATGTAAGGAATGTTCTCCATATATAGAGGACTTCTGTGGTGTCCACGAGTTTTACCTTCCAAAATGCAGTTTAAAAGGGCTCTAAACGATCCCAGCCGAGGAAGAAGGGTCTTCTCTAGCGAAATCAGTTAATTAAGCAACAACAACAACAAAAAAACAATTTATATAATTTTTAAGTTAAAACACTCATCTTGTCTAGGTCTGCATGAACTCTGTATATTCCGGTTCGTGACAGTTAGGGTATGTCAAAATAT
Source organism: Cirrhinus molitorella (assembly GCA_033026305.1). NCBI lineage: Eukaryota > Metazoa > Chordata > Actinopteri > Cypriniformes > Cyprinidae > Cirrhinus > Cirrhinus molitorella. Next base: position 21,229,492 of record CM065132.1, on the reverse strand, counting down.
TCCCATCCCCTTTTTTTCTGTTCCAACTTCAAAATCATCATTCATCGCATTTTTTTTTTTGCGCGTTCACTTTGTTCACTGGGTCTGTACTTGCAGCGATGTAGGGCGATTTTGAAGTTGATGGAGAAAATTAGATGGGTGTTTTTCGACATACCCTAACTGTATTGACCTGGAATGCAGGACTTTGAAGTTAAAAAGTTAAAAAGCCGTTTAGCCCTTTAATTGTCACTCCCATTTTTGAACACAGACATGAAACATTTAAACTTAATTTTTTACAATTCCTGAACAAAAACATTTTGTGATATGATTTTGATGTACATTTTCCATCGTAGTGCAATGTTTGATTTTAAAATGGTTTTCAAATGATGAATTTTGAGATTTTAAGTTTTCAAGTGATACATAATTTCTTATGATTTCTAAAGCATGATAGGGAAAAAGGTAACAAAGAAAGTATTTTTGTGACAAAGGTCAGAACTCCTGTTATGAAGTAGATTTATGAGGTGCACTCTTGTCATAAATTAATCTATTACTTTTCCTACATAATTTGTAACACAAAAATGGTAAAATATCTATTTAGAAGTCTTAGACCTTTCCAATGATGTCATGATTAAATTAGAATTTATTTTTAAGGTAAACTGAGGTAAACCTAGGCGTCCCACAGGTGGGACTGTGACAATTAAGGGGTTAGAGCCCTTTGAAGCTCAATTTTAAACTGTATTTTGGAAGTTCAAACTCGTGGGCACCATTGAAGTCCACTATATGGAGAGAAATCCTGAAATGTTTGCCTCAAAAAACATAATTTCTTTGCAACTGAAGAAAGAAAAACATGAACATTTTGGATGACAAGGGGATGACAATTTTTTGTTCTGGAACTGAACTTCTCCTTTAAAGATGTACTTAAATCCCACATAAATGGTCCAAAAAGCGCTCTTTGAATTTAATATCAATATAAACTACACTAAATTTTCATTTCTTTGCAGTTATCATGCAATAAAATGACTGTAAACAACATTTAGTTCCACTTTTAAAAGTGTAATTTTCCATTTCAAGTAGTCTTTTAAGACCTCAGCGCTAGACTTGTTGCTGCCATTTTTAATTTGGCAGTCAGGTCACGTCAGGTCAGCTGAGAAAGACAGTCATTTCAGATGTAGAGCATGTTATTACATCTGTCTTACAAAGACATTTTACTTTCTTAGCATTAACACGTGCTGATAAATAGTTCACAGTAAGTCCAGAAACGTGTACAGTATAAAGACAGGGACTTCACGTTCAGCTCTAAAAGTGATAGCATAAAGGGTGCTGTCCACTCGATCTAGGCCAGCGGTGAAGTGTGACGGTCAATGCACCTGCAGGACAGGCAGAAGTCTGAGCTAAACACGCAATGACACTTTGCCGCAGCAGCAGCATGTCATGACCTTCCTATCTTTGGCTTGCCGTGCCCTACTCCAGCACCGAAGAAAGACACGGCTGGAGCTATTTTTAGACCTCAGACTGGTGAATAATGGATGCTAGTGCATGTTCCCCTCCTCCATCTCTACCTCCACCCTGCACGCCATAGTGAATACCAAATACATTTACTGTAGTAGTACTCATAGCAGCTTCTTGTAATTGATGGAAAGATGTTTGGGTAAAGTGCACTGCCATCCGTCCGTTAATTAAACGGCTTTGATTAATGGCCAGTGCATAATGCAGACCAATGGCACAAGCTTCCAGTGCTGCTCGGGTAGATTTCTTTGTTTCAGCATTCGCGGGGAAGCTACTGTTGCTAGGCAACTCGTGATACAGGTCAATAATATCCAGGCAGCTTCCAAAGGGGTTTTGGGAGTAGGTCTCCATTTCAGTTCATGAAATATTAACACTGCCACATCTGCTGGAATCCCATCTTACTCAGCTTATGTGAGTGACAGTGGCTTGAATGCAAAATAATGCTGTAAAACACCTTTTAATTAGTTAGATATTCATTTGCACACCAAAGTATTTTGAAAGCAGCCGTACAGCAATTTCGATAAGACAACATGCAAAATCATGTTATAAAGTCCTGTTAAAAAGGAAATTTTCAACCATTTTAATATATTTTACGAACCTGGACCACAAAAGCAGTTTTAAGTAGTACTGGTATATTTGTAGCAATAGCCAACAATACATTTTATTGGTCAAAATGATAAACTTTTCTATTACACCAAAAATCATTAGGATATTAAATAAAGATTACAACAAAAACAATAAATATGTGTATTTATTTATAGTAGACCTGATATGAATAGTAATATTATTAATATTTTATATCAAACAGAATACTATGTTTCAATAACTTTAATTTATAATAAATCATTTAGTAATTAGGTAATGACACAAAAGCATCATAAAATTGATCAAATTCACTTCTTGTAGGTTGTGCTACTGATTTTCAACAAAAACCTATCACTTTCTATTAAAAGGCTTTTACTGACTTTTAATTAGGAATATTAAAAAGATAAAGAGTATAAAAAGTATGATTATGGTACGAAAAAAAGTGTAAATTGATTACCAGTTTTACAATTAAAAGGAAAAAAACACTTCTGCAACAATCATTTATATATATTACGCTTTTTACATTACATTATCATAGAATTTAATGTGATTCAAATGGCAACATCCACTCAAACCACATTTTTTTTTTTAAATATACCCCTGAAATATGAATCCACCTTATTATTGCCATAAATTTTGTTAATCTGGTATATGGTCTCATCCACTTGCAGCTATTTTTAGCATAAAAAAACAGCTGGTATTGCTGCTTGATATTGCAAATTGTTGTCTTACCATATTATTTTAATGTATTATCTTAATTATGAACACATACGTTTACGTTTACTGAACGTTGTTATTCTTCTCGCGGCTAATTAACCTAAAGTCTCACCCATAGGCTTACTTCCGCGTTGGAGAATAACGTGGATAGAACTTACTATATGATTTATGGCTAAAAAGTGAGTTTAATATTTAATATATTGAATAAAACATGTTAAGATATACAACAGGGACATACTGCATAGGAATGACCTGGTTTCTTTGATCTACGCTTTCTACATGTTATTCGCCATCGAAGTATATTCAAATAAGTAATTCTCAAACAATAAAAACACTTACTTAACCTAATTATCCCACTACTACAAAGGCGAGTGGAGCGATAGAGCGCATGACAAAGAGCGTGCTAAGGCACGCGCCTGAATGTTCAAAAGAGCGCGCGCCCGCCGCACACAAACCACAACAAGGAGCACGAGTTCTCTTGCGCGCGCGCCTTATATGCACCGACCGCACTTTTTTTTACTCGTTTGAGTCTCATTAGCACCGCATTATAATAGTTGGTGTTTATTTAGCAAAAGCGCTCAAAAACCCAGTGCTCTGCATCCAGATGAGGAGTAATAACTGTCAGACCGAACACAAAGGACGGAGAGACTTTGAGCGTCCCTTCAGGATCTCCCTCACCTCTGGATCTCATTGAGACGCTTCAGTACGGGACAATATGGTTCAAAACGTTATTCTGATCTTTTTCCGCAGGAGACTCAGCCAACGGCCGGCCGTTGAAGAGCTGGAGAGCAGAAATATTTTAAAACGTGAGTATTACGCGTTAAAACTGTTTTTCGTTAATATAGAATTAGTACTTCATTGTTACAATTATTGTATTCGTTAAATAAACAGATAAATAATATTTTATTACTGTATTTCTACATTAATAATAATAATACAATATATAACAATTTAAATTTCTTTCTGTTTGTAATATTTTTTAGAAACAAGTTTTTTTTAAATATAATAATAATAATAATAATAGTAATATTAATAATAAATATTAAAAACAATCTTATCTATAAGCAGCACATTAATTAATCCAGTATTTAATTGGTACTTCATTGTATTGATGTTTATATTTGTAATGTAAATAAATAAGTAATGTTTTTATATTATATATGTATACCAATAATAACTAATAACTTGAACAATTGAAATAAGTAATTTAGAGAATATTGTTTCTGAAAAAATATCAAACTATCTGCAAAAATATCACTATTATTCTTGTATTTGTCAAAAAAATAAATGTCATTTAAAACATATAAATATATAATTTTAATATTATATATATATTAATTTTAATAAAAAATAAAGTGTTTTTATCGTATATTTAATCATCCCTTAAATGTTTTATTAGTAATATTTATATTTTAAATAAACAATAAAATATTATTATTGGTTATAATCCATATGTATGCAATAATATTAATAATAATAATTAAAACATCAAATAATTGACTAAGTGAGGGGAAAAAATGTATTATAAATTTAATCAGCACTTTAAATTAAACGATTTTTACGATGTTTTGTTTTAGGTAAAGAATTAAGTAATGTTTATATATTTTATATGTGTATCAATAATAAATAACAGTTGAAATAAATCATTTTGAATATTGTTTATTGTTCGCAATGATTATATCACTATTACTACATTGTAGTAACATTTATATTTCCTAAATAGATAAATACTTTTGTATATATATATATATATATATATATATATATATATATATTACTTTTTATATATTTTATACTATATTTTATAGTTTTTATTGTATCTTTAATAATCACCTAAATTAAATTTTATTTATAATTTTATATTAATTTATATTTTAAATAAATAAATAATAAAACGTTATAATCCATATTTGCATATCAATGATAATAACAACAATAATGAAAAAAATTAAATAAGTGACCAAAATATATATTTTTTATCATATCTTTAATCAGCACTTTCAATAAATTAAATGTTTTCGGTGGTTGCTAAAGTAAAATGTAATCATTAGTCAGTTTAGCCGTGCATTGTTTTGTAGTGCATAAAATCATTACAGACTATTATTGAGTAGATTTCAGTAATCTGTGTGTCAGATACGATGCATTGCTGAAGCAGGTACTGTATGTTGAGTGACCCTGCGACTGCACTCTTGATTAGATCACCCTCATCAAGTCTCACTTTGGTTCTTTCAGAGAGGAACGATCAGACGGAGCAAGAGGAAAGACGAGAGATCAAACAGAGACTGAACAGAAAGGTAAACAACCTCTTCAGGTTCATTTCACTCGCAGCATGCTTTATTTTCCTGATTTATTTGTATAAATGGTGCTCACTGAATGTAAGAAAACTGTTGGTCTGTAAAATGATGCTTTTTACTGCTAATATTACTACTTGCAATAAGACATAAAACACTGTCTAGAGCTGAATAAAGACAACAGTCAAGGACCAGCAGTGGTTTTCAGAAGGGTAAAGCAATTTTGTGTAAAGTAATCAGCATCAGATTGAGAACCTCTATTAAAGTGCACGACTAAAAATGAGACGAGTTTACTGACATGCCAGTCAACAATAGAAATAATTATTATATTTTGGAGTCATATCCTTTTTTTGGCATATTTTTCCAGTGTATAATTAATTTCACTTTATTTACTTTTAATTAATACACTTGCTGTTTACCCTAAATTAATCAGCTGTCTGATATAAAGAGCAATATAAACATAAAATGAAATAAAGAATGAAATTGAGTATGATGACAAAAACCATGTCAAAGGAATAGTCTGCAAAAATGTAAACTCTGTCATCTGAACCAGTATTAATATTTTTTTTCTTGTGCTGAACAAAAAGGAAGATATTTTGAAGAATGTGGGTAACCAAACAGTTCTTTAAAATAACTTCTTTTGTGTTCAGAATAAAAAAGAAATTAATACAGGTTTGGTACAACATGAGAATGAGTACACTATCCCTTTAAGGCTCATCTTTAGGCAGACTGTACTTTTAACTCCTATACTGAGTGTCCCTGTTACTAAAGGAACTAGTCTCCCCCATTAACAACATAATTTCTTTAATCTCACAGCTCAACCAGAGGCCGACAGTTGACGAACTAAGAGAAAGAAAGATTCTGATCCGCTTCAGCGACTATGTGGAGGTGGCCAAAGCCCAGGACTATGATAGGAGAGCTGACAAACCCTGGACAAGACTGTCTGCGGCTGACAAGGTACGAGACAAGAGCTGACCTGAGCAAATCTTTACACTGATCTATGATTAGTCTTTAAAGGGATAGTTCATTTAAAAAAGAAAATTATGTCATTAATTACTCACCCTCATTTTGAGACCTTAATTCATCTTCAGTACACAAATTAACACATTTTTAATGAATTCCGAGAGCTTTCTGACCCTACACAGACAGGAACACAACTGACACGTTTAAGGCCCAGAAAATAAGTAAGGACATCAATAAAATATTCCATGTGACATCAGTGATTCAACATCAAAGACTGAAACAGAAGAGAAGAAATTGTTGAATGAAGTTATGTGTTTTCTTCTTTGCTTCGTAACATTAAGGATGATTCACCGATGACATATTTACTGCTTTATCAATGTCCTTACTACCTTTCTGGGCCTTAGAGCCCTACACGGGCCTCAAATATAGGCCTGTCTTTTTTCCCAGTTCAAACAAAACAACTTATACTACTGTTTCAGCTTTTAAGATTGTTCAGTTTTGTATGCAATGGCAAAGTGATTATTTTTTGTTTTTTTTAAAATAAGTTAATAAAACAAAAGTTTGGAGCATTTTTTTGTTTGTTAAATGTAAGTTTTTTTTTTGTTTTTTTTTAAGTAACAAACAGTGGCCAGCAGAAGACTGTCATAGTCTGTTTGATCAGTTTGCCTTCTCAAATCATCACGACTTGTCTAAAATAAAATCTATAGATAAAACAGTTCATGTATAAAACAATGTTAGTTTAAACGTTATTACGAATACACTAGTTTATTAATGAATAATTTAAATATCTCCTTAATATTTCCCCCCCGACACATTTATTGTTTTGCGGCAAATTTTAGCCTATTGCGTGCACTTGAACTTGGATCTCTTCCAGGCTGCGCTGAAGGCACTACTGCTGGCTGAAACACTAAACGCTGTCCGAGCCGGTCTCAAAAGTGAAAGCGAAAGTGAAGTCTTGTGTTGTTTCCACCAGCGCTGCAATTTTTTCCATCACCATAATTGATGGATGTATAAAATATAAAAAATAAGGAGAAGCCTAAAAAAGGCCCGCGTCTGAACTATGACATGAAATTTGACGGCCATAGGTGTGTAAAAAAGGTGGGGCCCGTCAGGTTTGGGTTGAAATGCAGGTCTCTACTGGGCCTTGAACGTGCAGGATCAGAAAGTTAATTTGTTTTGAAAATGAACAAAGGTCTTACGTGTTTGGAACGACACGAGAGTGAGCAATTAAAGGAGTAGTTCACTTTTAGCACAAAAATCTACAAATAATGTACTCAACCCCTTGTCATCCAAGATGTCTTTCTTTTCAGTCGTAAAGAATGTTTTTTGAGGAAAACATTTCAGGATTTCTCTCCATATAATGAACTTCTATGGTGTGCCTGAGTTTAAACTTCTAAAATGTAGTTAAAAAGCAGCTTCAAAGGGCTCTAAAGGCTGAGGAAGAAGGTCGTATCTAGCAAAACAATTGGCTATTTTCTACAAAAATGTTTATATACTTTTTAACCTCAAACGCTCATCTTGTCTAGCTTGTGTGAACTCTGTATTTTCTGGTTCATGACAGGTTATGTTGAAAAACTCAAAACCCAATCTCATTTTCTCCTCCAACTTTAAAATTGCCCTACATCACTGCAGAAGTACCAACCCAGTGTTTACAAAGTGAACATGCAAAGGTCAAAAGCCCTTTACAAAAAGGTAAATTGATGACAATTTTGAAGTTGGAGGAGAAAATAAGATACCCTACCTGTCATGAACCGGAATACAAAAAGTTCAGGCAGAGCTAGACAAGACGAGTGCTTGAGTTTAAAAATTATATAAATTGTAAAAAAATTGTAGAAAATAACCAATGGTTTCGCTAGATAAGAACCTTCTCCCTCGACTGAGATCATTTAGAGCTCTTTTAAGCTGCATTTAAACTGCATTTAAACTGCATTTTGGAAGTTCAAACTCTGGGGCACCATAAAAGTCCATTATATGGAGTGAAATCCTAAAATGTTTTCCTCAAAAAACATAATTTCTTTATGACTGAAGCAAGAAAGACATGAACATCTTGGATGTCAAGGGGGTGAGTACATTGTCTGTACATTTTTGTTCTTTAAGTGAACTACTCCTTTAATGACAGAATTTTCATTTTTTGGATGAATTTTCCCTATAATTCAACAACCTCACACAGATGAAAAGATGCCTTCCTTTAGTCTTACTGATTCTCTGAAGTTTTCTAAACACAATGTATTTGTGAAGCATCTAAAAAGCAATCTAATTTGTGTCGGTAGTCTTCTTGCTCTCCCCACATGACCCGTTTGAATCATTATGGAGTGCGCATGTTGCTTGAGGATGCCCTTAAGTGGCTTTTATTTTGCGATTCCACAGGCGGCCATCCGTAAAGAGCTGAACGAGTTCAAAAGCACTGAGATGGAGGTCCATGCTTCAAGCAAACATCTCACGAGGTCAGTATGTGTGTATAGCACTCACAGATGTGCCTGTGCTATTTTTAGATCCACAAAATAGAAAAACAGCCAGTCTGGTTAAAAATGACATGGACACAAAGGCATATACAGGTCCTTCTCAAAAAATTAGCATATTGTGATAAAGTTCATTATTTTCTGTAATGTACTGATAAACATTAGACTTTCATGTATTTTAGATTCATTACACACAACTGAAGTAGTTCAAGCCTTTTTTTTGTTTTAATATTGATGATTTTGGCATACAGCTCATGAAAACCCAAAATTCCTATCTCAAAAAATTAGCATATCATGAAAAGGTTCTCTAAACGAGCTATTAACCTAATCATCTGAATCAACTAATTAACTCTAAACACCTGCAAAAGATTCCTGAGGCTTTTAAAAACTCCCAGCCTGGTTCATTACTCAAAACCGCACTCATGGGTAAGACTGCCGACCTGACTGCTGTCCAGAAGGCCATCATTGACACCCTCAAGCAAGAGGGTAAGACACAGAAAGAAATTTCTGAACGAATAGGCTGTTCCCAGAGTGCTGTATCAAGGCACCTCAGTGGGAAGTCTGTGGGAAGGAAAAAGTGTGGCAGAAAACGCTGCACAACGAGAGGGGGACCTGCGGAAGCAGTGGACTGAGTCTGGAGTAGAAACATCCAGAGCCACCGTGTACAGGCGTGTGCAGGAAATGGGCTACAGGTGCCGCATTCCCCAGGTCAAGCCACTTTTGAACCAGAAACAGCGGCAGAAGCGCCTGACCTGGGCTACAGAGAAGCAGCACTGGACTGTTGCTCAGTGGTCCAAAGTACTTTTTTCGGATGAAAGCAAATTTTGCATGTCATTCGGAAATCAAGGTGCCAGAGTCTGGAGGAAGACTGGGGAGAGGGAAATGCCAAAATGCCTGAAGTCCAGTGTCAAGTACCCACAGTCAGTGATGGTCTGGGGTGCCATGTCAGCTGCTGGTGTTGGTCCACTGTGTTTTACCAAGGGCAGGGTCAATGCAGCTAGCTATCAGGAGATTTTGGAGCACTTCATGCTTCCATCTGCTGAAAAGCTTTATGGAGATGAAGATTTCATTTTTCAGCACGACCTGGCACCTGCTCACAGTGCCAAAACCACTGGTAAATGGTTTACTGACCATGGTATTACTGTGCTCAATTGGCCTGCCAACTCTCCTGACCTGAACCCCATAGAGAATCTGTGGGATATTGTGAAGAGAAAGTTGAGAGACGCAAGACCCAACACTCTGGATGAGCTTAAGGCCGCTATCGAAGCATCCTGGGCCTCCATAAAACCTCAGCAGTGCCACAGGCTGATTGCCTCCATGCCACGCCGCATTGAAGCAGTCATTTCTGCAAAAGGATTCCCGACCAAGTATTGAGTGCATAACTGAACATAATTATTTGAAGGTTGATTTTTTTTGTATTAAAAACACTTTTCTTTTATTGGTCGGATGAAATATGCTAATTTTTTGAGATAGGAATTTTGGGTTTTCATGAGCTGTATGCCAAAATCATCAATATTAAAACAAAAAAAAGGCTTGAACTACTTCAGTTGTGTGTAATGAATCTAAAATATATGAAAGTCTAATGTTTATCAGTACATTACAGAAAATAATGAACGTTATCAGAATATGCTAATTTTTTGAGAAGGACCTGTAAAAATCACAAACGTGTCACCTTGGCATGAGTGGTTTTGGATAACAGGTTCCTCTCTACATAATCATGACATTAGTGGCCATTAAGTATGATCTTACTAAAAATAACATTACATTGTGGGTTGTGATTGCGAAAGTCACCTTTGTTGATTTCTCTCCTCTCGATCAGGTTTCACAGGCCCTAAGAGGGGGTTTTCTTCTGTGAAGAAAATGCTGAAAGCAGCGTTCGTGTTAAAATCCTGGAGGTGCCTCTTCCAGAGCCGTGGCTTCGTCCATGGGATTCCCTTATTCTTCCAGCGCCCTGGGCCGAGTGGTGTTTGGGTGCGGTTAGCGCTGGAGGCTGCGTCTCCACCGCGGGCGGCCACAGGAGAAACCTGAAGAAGATCTGCGGATACATTTAACCTGAGGCTGACGGAGTGGAGCGGCAGAGGACTTTTTGATGTTTTTATAACTGGACTGCATTACAGTGACTGCTAAGAAAAGATGAATCAGTTCTGGGTAAATGTTTGTGTACATGTAACCAGCTCCACTCTGAAAAAAAAAAGTAAAAAGTAAATAAAAAAAAGTAAAAAAAAAAATACTTGAGGGTTAATAAGCCTGCTATAAATGAATTTCATATTTACTGTACAAAAGTCAGTTTGAACAGGGTTGTTCATGTCATCACTTGAAAGAAAAAAAAAACTTTGTAAGCACTACTTGTCTTCAAAATACAATTTTGGAAATATTTCTGCATTGTTGTTTTTTTAAGTTTGATTATATACACACTACAGTTCAAAAGTTTCCTCAGATGGGATTGTGTAGAGCCCTTTGAAGCTTCATTGAAACTGGACCTTCAACCTGCTGATCCCCACTATAAGTAGAAAAATCCTGGAATGTTTTCCTCAAAAACCTTAATTTCTTTTTGACTGAAGAAGAAAGAAAGACATAAACTTCTTGGATGACATGGGGTGAGTAAATTACCAGGAAATGTTTATTCTCTAAGTGAACTAATCCTTTAAATGCAAGTAAAAATTATAAAAAGGAACTCTTCCAGTAAACCATCAACTGAACACAGGAAAACATGAGGTTTGCTTATTCAGGCCCTTGCTAGTGAATGCAAATAAAAGTTCTTATGACTTAAGATGCTTTTAGAATCTAGTATCTCTTTTTAATTTTTGCGCACATACATCTGAAGTTGATTATTACGAGGTGGGATGTTTGAAATAAATGCATTTGTACTAACATGCTTGCTTTTCACAACTATTCATTATTCATAATAAAAACCACAAGCAAATATGTGCGCTAAAACCATGTACAGCCAACCATTGTTTCGTGAAGACCAGAATAAATGTCATTAAATATAAATATTCAACCTTTTTTTGAGTAGGAATATTTTAAAAGAACAAAACATTAATGATATCCAAGCATACAAACATATTTTAGGATTAGCTTTTAAAGTAATAATAATAATAAAATTCAAACGGTAGTTTTTTTCCCCTCAGGTCAGAATCTTGATGCATCAGGGAAGAACAAGGATTGCAGTCCTCTTCGCACACTCGTCAGCTCTTCCTCTTGCTGCAAAGACAAAAAACTGAATTCAGTCTGACTGCAGAAATGTGACTTTAAGTATAAAATATCAGTTGTGTTTGGGTTCTCTCACCATTTCTTTGAAGAAACGCTCCTGAACTGACTTCATGTTCTTTTTCATCAAAGACATCTGCAACAGAAGCAAAAAGGTTTCTATTCTAGACAATGGATAAGGTTAAAATGCCACTGCAACTGTAAGGGATTTAATATCAAAATCTCACAATAAAATAATATCACAATGTGAAGTCCAAAATTAAGAGCTATTTTTAACTAAGAAAACTTAAGTCAGAAAAAGTCAGTGAATTGACTTGGACCTGAACTTTAAAGGGGACTCAACCCTGTTTTTAGTTGTGATATACTGCCTCAGTCTAAATTACATTCACACTGGTGTTTTAAGCCAAACAAATGTATAAAAGAAAATAATATTAATAATAATAATAATAATAATAATAATAACAATTTTATATTATTGTTATTCCTATGACATTATTAGTCATATATTGCAAAACAATTGCACTGTAAAATAAATGAAATTGAATTACAATACTTCTTTCCTAATTTCTACACTTGAAAGAGATATTTTGAATTTGGACTACAGTAATGTTACCCATTTAAACCGCTAGCTGTCAGCAATTCATACTGCGCTTTTAAGCTTTTATTTTGACAGAAAACTCCAGCTTTAGTGATAACAGGCTTATAAATCTTACAAATCTAGTGAAATGCTCTAATAATCTGCTGCTAAAATAAAGCATAACTGGTGGTCGTTGTGTTCCCAAATGCATGCTAAACTCACAGCACATGCAATAAACGGAAAAAGCCTTTCTGGGGTGCAGAAAACATCAACTTTGCTTTGAAACGGAGTGAACAGACTGGATGAAGGGATTAAGCCATATTGCGCTTTCGGTTTTAGTTTGTTTGACAGATACTGTGCCAATGCATAGTGGCACAAAACACATCTTTAAAGACCTTTTATGTTAGAATGAGAAGTTTAAATATATTTTAAAAACTATACTTTTTGCCCACTTTTTGACCTATCGTTTCATATCGTCATGTGACCACGACAATATTGATACATCCCTAATAACTACTGAACCATGTTTGACCACAGTTAAAAAAAGGTTCAGGTCCTTACCTCCACAGAGAAGATCTGTTTCTCGTACTCTAGACTATCACACACTTCAGTCCGAATAGTGCTTTTCAACTGCTGTAATCTGAGACAACAAAACAACAAGAATGAGCAAGAAAAGCACTTACATTACAAATCCAATGTACAAACAGCAAATACAAGCATATGTAACTATTCTTGTATATACTATAAAGCAATCAACCACTAGAGAAATGGACAAATTCTCTGAAACATACTTTACAATGCATGCAAACAATAATGAGTGGCCTTCTTTAAGTGTTCATGAACTGCCTTTTGTACTGTTCTCTGAGGTCCCCTTATAATGTTATCAAGATATTTACATAAAAAAACATCATAATTTAGAAAAGGCTATTTTCTGTCCTTTTTTGACCCCACTTGTCAGAACACTCTGTTTGAATAGGTGTACTGCTATGATTGGCTAACACTTGTGTATGTTTGACAGCCTACATCCTTCATAGATGGACGCTGATGTGATTTAGTGCGAGATTACTGTCGGATTCAATATAGTTGGTGCAGCATTGTCTTTTAATTTTCGTTTTTCTGAAAATCCTGTGTCAAATTGTTCCTTGTTTGTAAACGAATCTGCAGTGAAATGAAGTGAGCAAAGGACAAAGCGTTGATCATCTTCTGCAGAGTTTAGCCACACTATTACATCACAGGATGGCACACTACACAAACTGTTGTTTTGTCAGTTTTGAGTTCTAAAACTTACAGGATGACCTCTTATATGTCAAAATATAAAAGGAATTTTGGTTTCTCAGTTCATGAATTGCATGTGAATGCTCTCCTAGCAGCCTTTTTAATAAATATACAACCATCACTGCACTTAAAAAATGTCCCCGTCTAAAATCTTGTCTTTGAGCTGCCTTTTTTTAAAGATCTGAAGAAATTACAAGATTCTCTACATAATAGCATTACAGAGTGAACAAATAACCAGCATTACATAAACCTTGATGTTTTCCCCTGTGTTACATCTTGTTAGCTACAAGTGGCTGGAAAATCTTGTTTGTTGCTGCGACCCAGAACAACCCACAGATTTTTTCATAGTCATAAACAGCTTGTAGACATGATTGCATATTAAGTGAACAGAACAGTTATCAAGGAAAGATTAGTTCCATTTACATTAGAGCTGGGAAATCTATGGCCTTCATCTCATGTTCATGCAGCAGCTGTTATATTCTCACCTCTTGCTTCCTTTCTCTTGGTAAGTGTGGAAGGCCAAGGTCTGCTTTTCCCAGTAAGTCTGTGGATATTGTGTCATTAACTCAAAGGCAATTTACATATATATTTTACACATTGGCAAAATCCATTTATCTTAATAGAAACTTTGTGAATCAGAACACTTGTTACCGTCAATTCCTCTTCCATGCTTCTCAAAACAATGTCATCTTGCTCCAGGTTTGCTATTTCACTTAACAGGACTTGTTTAACTTTTTCCAGCCTCTGAGTACTATATCAGGAAAGCCAAAGAAAGCAGACAAGGTAAATATCAGACCTGTTATAGGACAGAAACTCTGACCTCTTCTGAGTCATAAGCCATGTCTGACCTGTACTGGTGTACTTGGACACTGACAGAGGACATGTGCTGCTGTAAGGTCTTCAAAGTCTGCCTGGAGTAAAGATCCATCGTCTTGCAGCGATTCTGACAAACACACCAGACAAGATACTGTAAAATGCACTGAATGCTTCAAGATGCACAGCGGGTTTTGCATGTAAGGATGTGAATCTTCAAGTAGTTTGTTTATGGAGCTAGCGTGGTTAGCTAGGGCTAATTTAAGGCCCGTCCACACGGAGACACGTTTAGCTGCATACATAAAAATGTAGTATCGGATTGGTGTCTTGTCCAGACGGATGCGGTGTTTTACTGCGACTGTGAAAAAATATTTATGAGCACCAGTGCGACTTACCCGATCAGCATATTTGTGTTTGTGCTGAGGGGAGCTTCAAAGGTCTCTACTTGTTTTTACAGCGTTGAGCAAGGTATCGCAGACATATGTCACAAATCCTTTTATAAACTAAGTGTAGACAGGATATAAATAAGAGATTCACTGTGCAGTGTAGGAAGATTTGTTGATTATTATTGAACTTTGACAGCTTTTAAGGATTATTGAGGGAGTTTGTAAATGTGATACTGATTTAGTACAAGTTTAATAAACAAAGTTGATATTAAGTGACTTACATTGTCTGACTAAAACAGTATTGCCTGATTTTGCTCCATTTCGTCGACAAAAATAGTTTGAAACAAAGTGACAGCTAAGCCGCTGTGCATCTACATTCAAACACAGCATTTAGTTTATAAATGATTGTGCGTTTTTTAAACAAACCTAGTGAGTCAATGAATCAATTACCCATTCATAAAGAAAGTCACTTGCTTTATTCCTGAATGAATCAGCCATTCGAACGGATCAAATGAATGAATGATCTTTTCTTTTATTTAAATCATTTATAATTTCTATATTCAATTTTTTTTTTTATTTAAAACATTCCTTTTTATTTATGAATTGAATTGCACTCATTAGATGTCTGAAAACACACTTATAGCCACTTTTGAGCTTTTGTGGCACCTCTGTAGTACAAATTAATTTTGTTAATACTGATTTAATTTGATTGGTAACTTATTCTTATTCTACTTGTTATTATTCAATTGGTTTAATTAGACATTTTTAAAAGATTATAATTATTATTTTTTTTAAATTTGACATAAAAGATGATACTTTTAATAAAGTTATAAATAAAGAAAAATGTCATTACAAAGGCAAAAACAAAATTCCCATGTAAATCACTTTAAGGAGTCCAATATCACCTTGTAACAGGAAGGCTAATTTTTGATCAGATATTTTGATTATTGATTTGAAGGTGCTCCTGAAATTTTTACTGCGCTCTTACATTTTTTTCTCCTAAAAATAAAAGTAAGCGTAGAGCCCTGGTCTGGCATGTATACTACATCGTTTTGAGTCATTTCAGTGGTTTTGTGTGCACGCAGATACTTCTTGAGGCGACGCCGTGTTTACTGAAGAATAAGGAGAAAAACAGTTTGGAGAGGGAAAGCCCTGGCTTCGTGTGGATGAGCCCTTAGTGAGAAAAGTGAGATGACAAGCACCTTGATCTTCCTCTTAATCTCTGAGCTGAACTGATGGCAGATAAAGCCCACCTGCTGAGCAGGAGGGGTCAGGTCTATGTCTGCCTCCACATTGGCATGCCTGCAGCTCGACCTCGTACAAGATGACAGTGTCTCCATTTCCTCCACTGAAGGAGACACACATACACATACTCATGAGTCACCTGCATTTTGAGTAAACTGTGAGTATACACAGATCAGCTGAGCTTCTGAATCATTCATTTTTTATATTTACACTACCATTCAAAAATGTGGAGTCAGTGGCATTTTTTCTTTGTAAGAAATACTTCCATTCAGCAAGAATGCATTAAATTGATCAAAAGTGACAGTACTTATTAAATAAATGCTGTTTAAAAAACTTTAAACTAACTAAAAAAATGTATTATGGTTTTCACAAAAAAGCAGCACAACTGTTAACACTGATATTAAGAAATGTTTGCTGAGCATCAAATCAGCATTTTACAATGAAAAATATTGTATTTACTGTTTTTGATCAAATAAATGCAGCCTTGGTGAGCATCAGACTTTTTTTCAAAACTATTAAAAAGTCTTCCTGACCCCCAAACATCTGAATGACAATAGCATGTTTTTTTTTTCTCAAGTCTCTCATTACTGGATATTGTTGTTTCCTTGGTTTTTTTATTCAGGCCTTTCTTGTAACTTCTCTTTCTTCTTCCGTTCTCTGTGATTATGTCCTCCTCTTCTTCCTCTGAGCTGCTCTGAACCTTCACCAGCGGTTTAATACTGGGACCTGAGGCACAGCAACACAAAGGGCCTGTTTACAATTGGTCACTTCATGCGTTTTCTCTAATCGGATAGCTATCCGATTGTGAAAAGACCAGGTGTAAATGCCCTCTGAAATGCTTTCGAGACACACTTCAGGAGGTGGTCTGGGCCGCATTCCAGACGAAGTGTAAATGCATCTGGTTGTTGAAACCACATAAGCAAATTTTACTCCTCACAAAATATTAAAATAATAAACATGTGAGAGCATTTTTTAGGCTATATGGCATGTTATGGTCAGATATGACAGATCAGATACATACCTGATCAGAGCATTAAGTGAACAGGAGTAAATAGGCCCATAGTCATTCAGACTCAGACAACTAGATTTCCTAAAGGAGAAGTTCACCTCCAAAATAAAAAATTGATTATTTACCCCCATGTTCAAGTCTTTCTGTCTTCAGTTGCAAAGAAATTAAGGTTTTTCAGGAAAACATTCCAGGAATTTTTCCTTATAGCACACATCAGTGGTGGCCAACAGGTTGAAGGTCCAAATTGCAGTTTCAAAGGGCTCTACACCATCCCACCCAAGTAATAAATGTCTTATCTAGTGAAATTAGTCATTTTCTAAAAAAAAAAATATAATAATTCAAAAAGGTAGGGTAGGGTGAAAGCCTCCATATCATGTTCACCTCCACCTTCAAAATCATCCGACAACATTGTTTTGCCTTTTTTGTAAAGAGCGTTTGACTTTCTTTGGACGTTCGGCACTTCCACCTACCTTTCCAACATTACTAATGCATGAAGTCGAGCTAGTGCTAGTTGTGGTTAAAAAAAAATTTGTTTTGTTTTTTTAGAAAATGACAAATTGTTTCACTAAATAAGACCAATATTCCTTAGCTGGGATCGTGTAGAGCCCTTTGAAGCTGCATTGAAACCTTCAACCCACTGATCCCATTGAAGTCCACTATATGATGAAAAATCCTGGAATGTTTTTCTCAAAAACCTTCATTTCTTTTCAACTGAAGAGACATGAAAGACACGAACATCTTGGATGACATTGGGGTAAGTAAATTATCAGGAAACTTTTACTCTGGAAGTGAACAACTTCTTTACTCAGAAAATGAAGAAACCAATAGATTTTTCCAGCAGAATTAACAGTAACAAATGAATCAGGGTTTAGATTAATCTGTGTCTGAGAAAATTACTGAGAGACACATTCAGTAAAACGGTCTGCAAAATCTAAATATTCAGCAATGTCCCTGATTATATCACATACAAAACATTATAAAGCATCAAATGAAGAATCACATTTCCTCTCACTTAAGTTTCTGTACTTGCTGCATCATGCACTATGGTTACTTCACCCATAGTGAAATCTCATTGGTCCACATTATAGCTTTAGTTGGCTATATATTAAATATCAGATATGTTCTGAATGGCTGGTATTACCACAAGGAACAAAATACTTTATGCTGGTAACTTGCCACACCATGCCTAGTTAGGGTGATGCATAATCTTCTTAAAAAGGTGATAAATACCTTTACTACGATTGAAGGATTTATCGGCAGACACAAATAACTTTCTAGGCTTCATTTTCAGAGCTAGCTGCGATGGAGAAGGAGCCTTATTTTCTTTGTCCTCTTCACTATCTTCATCTCTCTCTGAAAGACTAGCGGAGTGGCTCAGGGTGAGATGCTCATGGATGGCTGTTGGACCTGATTAGTACAAAGAAACACTTATTTTTGTATACCAACCAATGAAATATACACGTAACAAACATAATTGCTTAATTATAATAAACAAACATAATTAAAAAAAAAAATCTTCTCACCTGACTTAAATTCAGGTTTTTCACCCTTCTTTCCTTTTTGGGATGCTGGTGTTTTCTAAAAGTCATACAAGAATGAAGTTGTTATTGAAATGCACTACTATAAAAAGTACAACTGTGCTTGGAACGGTTAAAGCTGTACCTCTAGCTCAGTGCACATCAAGGCTATGTTGCTCACAGATATGTGTGAAGATTGGCTCATTGTCACAGAAATGACAGATCTTCTTTCAAAAGATGTTGGGCTGGGTTTGTTCATAACACCACTCTGCCCTTCCAGGAGGTCTGGAGGGATGTTTGGAGAGGGCAGCGTGGATTTCTCCAGGGGTTGAGTATGCGTCAGTAATGAGTGGACCGGACTCAGCTCAACCTGCAGGAGTTATGCATGACATAAACCACCGGTTCTCAATCCTGGTCCTGGGGACCCACTGATCTGCACATTTTATGTCTCTCCCTTTTTTAACACACCTGATTCAGATCATCAAATCGTTAAAAGAGAGATCCATATACTGAACTGTTTGTCAGATAAATGAGACATTCAAAACGTGCAGAGCAGTGGGTCCCCAGGACCAGGATTGAAAACCACTGACATAAAAATATTAATCTTTAGATCAGAGAGGCAATGTCAAAGAAAATAAGTTTATGCTAAAATAAAGACTTCATAATACACTCAAAGCACACTGGTTTGTACCTATAGTGGTCTTACTTAAAATGTACAAATGTCATTGTATTACATTGTAAAATATCAAGCCAAGTGGCATTCATTTTAAATAAAGACAGAAAGATAGCACAAGGACTTTAAAAAAAAAAAAATCATACACTATTCAAAAGTTTGGGGACAGTATGATTTTTAATGGTTTTGAAGGAAGTCTCTTATGGTCTAAAATGCTGTATTTATTCGATCAAAAGTAGTGAAACTAGTAATATTTTTAATTATTACAATTATTACAATTAAGTAAAAGAACAGGTTTCTATTTTAATAAATAGTAAATTTATTTCTCAGATGCAAAGCTGAATTTTTAGCATCACTACTCCAGTATTCACATCATCCCTCAGAAATCATTCTAATATGCTGTTTGCTGCTCAGGAAACATTTATTATTATCAATGTTGAAAACTATGGAAGTCTGTTTCTGCCACTAAATAAAAAATAAAAAAAAAGGTTATTGCGACTTTTTATCTAACAATTCTGACTTTTTTTTCTCAGAACTGCATGATATAAACTTAAATATAGAATTGTAACATATAAAGTCACAATTGTAAGTTACAAAATCTGAATTGCAAGATATAAACTCCCAATTCTGAGAAATAAAGTCAGTATTACGAGACATAACCTTGTAATTGAGAGAAAAAAGTTGCATTGCGAGTTATAAAGTCAGAATTGTGACTATATCTCGCAATTTCAAGAAATATAGTCAAATCTCACAATTCTGACTTTTTTTCCCACAACTGCGAGTTTATACAACACAGCTGTGGGAAAAAAAAAAGTCAGAATTGTGGGATACAAACTCACAATTGCAAGAAAAAAGTCGAGTTTATATCTCACAATTCTGACTTTTTGACTTGCAGTTGTGTTTATATCACACAATTCTGAGAAAAAGTAAAAATTACGAGATGTAAACTCGCAATTACCTTTTCATTTTTTAATTCAGTGGCGGAAATGGGTTTCCATAGAAAACAGTTGTCAGGAATGTGTAATATATTTTTATGACTTTTTGATACATACAAAGTTTAATAGAGCTGGATTTATTTGAAATAGAGATCTTTTAATTATAAATGTATTTACTGTCACTTTTGATCAATTAAATGCATCCTGCTGAATAAAAATATAGATTTTTTTAACAACAAAAAAATCTTACTAATCCCAAACTTTTGACCAGCAGTGTATCAAAAAAAAAAAACTTTGACACTAATTAAAAGTAACTGCAAAAAGAAACATTACTTTTTTTTTTTTTTCTTTTTTTTTTAGAGGTTTATTTTAAGGTAACACAATTTTTTGCAGATGAACTATAGTAGTTTCTTGTTTACCTGAGCAGCAGGTGGGTTCTGCTCACAGCCTCTTGAGGTTGTGGAAACAGGTTTTATAGAGTGAGATGCCGGATTCACAGCAGCTTTATTCCCAGGTGGTTTACAGACAGAGGATGCTTGGATTTCTCTGAGAGGCTGTAGTGGAGGAGAGTCCACTTCGATTGGGGAGATTGACAGAGAACTGAGAGGTGTAGCATTGGATCTCAAGTTGGTTGCTAGTTTTTCACCAGCTACAGAGAAAAATAAAATATAAGTTAGACAGCAGTTACACAAGATGTTGTTTTTATACCAGGCTGTACATTCTGTAAATTAGGTGTGATTAAGGGCTAGTAAATAAGACAATTATTAATGCCCCCTGACAACTATATATTAATACAAATACAAATAACTAATTTAAAACAGTTTAATTCTTACATCTCATCTTCTCAATGGAGGGAGGCGAGGCAAATGTGGAAGATAATCTTGCAGCCCAAGATTCTTTCTGTCTTCTGGCTGAGCCCTGAACCGATGACGTCTTCTGAACTGTGAGATGCTCAGGACTAGACATCTTCTTTCCTTTGTCATTCCTCTGATCTTGCAGAATCTTTGCAAAGCTTTTATCTGCCTTTTTCTGTACATTCTTCTCATTTTGTAGCTTGGCTATATCTAGAGAGGTTTTCTCTCTCCTGTGTCCTTGTTCTGTGGCTCGAGCTGGGACAGCTTTCTCAAGCATTGCTTGTTTCCCAATTGCTTTTTTCTATTCGGAAAAGACAGAGACATGAAGCTCATCGGGACATTAGTCTGTCTAGACACTGAAAGTCTTAAATAAAAGCATTTACAACTAATGAAGATCCCAATAAACTGACTGTGCTAAAAACCACATGCCTTAGGGGGTGGTGCTTTTTCACTCTCTGACAGACTGGACTGGTTGTCTGAGTCAGACAGCTCTCTGTAGGTTCTGGTCAAGGCTGCAGCTCTCCGAGGTCGTCCTGTGGCTTTCTTGTTATTAATACTTGGCTGCCTTTTATGCTCCTGTTCGGCCATTTTCTTCTGCCTCTTCTGTTATTTACCCAATCAAGGAGAAAAGTGAATAATTACTGTAACTGACTGTAAAAAAACAATACTACTGATATAAAAAAGTGTAATAAACGTATCTACGGAGGGATATAAAGCAAAACTTTTAAAATAAAAGTGCAATATAATTTGCAGACCCACTCTAATATTCTCTTCAGTCTACCCTAACCAAACTATGCTGCAAATAGTTAATTCGAAAATGAAAAGTGTATTATATGGCCTCTTTAAATACAGAGCACTTGTTCTTACCCGCTTTGGCTTGATTTGTTCTTTCACAGGTTTTGGTGGAGACAAAGGTATATATGGTGATTTAACTGAAACAAAATGAAAGTAAAGGGGTTAACTGGCACAAGAGGATGTGAAAGAGAGAGGGAAAGTAGTTATCAATAAATTGTGTTTAGATGCCACCAATCATCACTGTGGAGTTACAGAATAGTTCTGGGATCTTCATTTTTAAACCTCAAACGCTCATCTTGTCTCGTCTCTGTGATGCGCATGTGTAGTCTGTGTGATCCGGGTCAATATAGTTAGGGTATGTCGAAAAACTCCCATCTTGTTTTATTCCCCAACTTCAAAAACTAAAAGGTACCCTAACTGTATTGACCCAGATTACACAGACTAGACATGCGCATCGCAGAAACGAGACGAGACGAGCATTTGAGGTTAAAAAGTATATAAATTGTCAATTTGTTTAGAAAATAATTGATCGTTTCGCTAGATAAGACCCTTCTTCCTTGGCTGGGATCATTTAGAGCCATTTGAAGCTGAATTTAAACTGCATTTTGGAAGTTCAAACTTGGCGGAACAATAGAAGTCCATTTTATAGAAAGAAATTCTGAAATGTTTTCCCCGAAAAACAATTTCTTTATGACGGAAGAAAGAAAGAGATGAACATCTTTGGATGACAAGGGGGTGAGTACATTAGCTGTACATTTTTGTTCTGAAAGTGAACTAATCCTTTAAAGCGTTAGTTCACCCCAAAAATTCTGTTATTAATTACTCACCCTCATGTTGTTTCAAACCTGTAAGACCTTTGTTCATCTTCGGAACACTAATTAAGATCTTCAGAAATCAGAGAGCTTTCTGACCTCCTGCGTCACTAGATTTTTTTTACTACCGTTCTGGGCCTTGAACGTGGTAGTTGCTCTTGGATTTCATAAAAAATATCTTAATTTGTGTTCTGAAGATAAACGAAGGTCTTACGGGGTTGGAACCACATGAGGCTGAGTAATTAATGACAGAATTTTTATTATCTTTTATTAAAATTAAAATAATCACTTTAACCTCTCCAGATGACAAAAGTTCAAAACAGCAGTTGGATATCTCCAAAATATAAAGATTGGTGTAGCATACATGCAGTTTCATCTGGAGGAAAGATGGGTTTAACCGGCTGCCTGCTGTAGTCTGCCACTTTGGGCTTGGGTTTCCTGTTGGCTGAGTTTAACCAGCTAATCTCTGTCATGTTGTCTGTGTCCGTATCACTGAACAGGTTTTTCTTCACATTTGTCTTGGCAGCCTACGTTGTAACAAAAACAAGTATTAAAAAAAGTGGATTTTTTGTGATATGTGATTTTGCATATGTTAAAATTTACAAAGACAATCGATCCCCAGACAATTAAAAAAAAAAAAAAGTATAACCTTTGGAAGCTGAGGTTTCCTAGCAGACTTGGAGAGAGTCTGAGGATTACTTGGTGCACTAAAAAAGAAAATGCAACAAAATACATAATGTATTAATAATTAGTGTTTACAGATATGAAGGATTTCTTTGGAGAGATTTTAGGTTGATAGGTACACGTGTTAAACACTAGAGGGGGCTGTTTTTATAATTAACAGAATTACCTTTCCAATCTGGATGTATCAGAAGATTTCTTTCTCTGAAGAGGACACAATTAGGAACTAGTGAAAATTATGATCATATTTTTTAAATATTATAAATATTATAATACTTATTAGTTTGCATTCAGAGCTACTGGAGTCTTTACCACACTGATTTTTGGTGTGTCTTCTGTAAATGCATAAATATCCCTGAGGAGACCAAACACAATAAATTCACTGATTTATGTAGCTATTTCCAAACTAAACATCTGAAGTAAGGAAGTGAAAATGCAATAAAGTAAAACACAATACTCAAGCAGCTGTAACTCCTTCTTGGATCTGTCATGTGTTGAGCTTGAACTCTTGGCAGCAGCTTTCTCCTGTAACACAATGTGCAGGAAAAAAAACATTTGTAATGTGATGTATTGATTTTAAATCACAAATCTTTCTTTTTTTTTAATGACTTACAGTAGAGGATGGACAGCAGCTCTTATTGGGCAGATATCTGAAAGTGAAGGTAACATTGTGATTGCATGTGAGGACAAAGGAAAAGGTATTGCACGAATGAAAGGTTAGTCTGTGTCACCTGTTTGTAGATGTGATATTTAACTGGGGCCCAGGTTCATGGGAAGCTGCTTTGGTTTTCTTATGATGACTGGATATCATATTTACCATACCATCTGCAGCACGAGCCATCTGCAGAACAATAACAACAAACACAGTAATTAATAGTTTTATTAAAAAAAATTTTTTTTTATAGGCTACTGATCAACAGGATAGTAAGAAGAGGACAGAAAAACAGAGTGAAAGGAATGGGATTGAGATACACTAGCACACTTTTAAAAAGAGTGTTTACAGGTATTAATGAAGTAATACACTTCAAAAGAACATAGCAAGAATATATATATTTATATAAGTGTGAGCTGAATGTAATGTTTTATGACACAAAATAATGAAACATTTAAAAGATGGGAAATATAGTAGGATTAAATGCATCTTTACATGTACACTACCAATCAAAAATGTTTGAACAGTAAGTTTTTTAATGTTTTAACTAAGTCTCATTTGCTCGCCAAGCCTGCATGTATTTGATCCAAAGTATAGCAAAAACAGTAACATTTTGAAATATTTTTACTTTTTAAAAAACGTTTTTCTATTATAAAAAAATTAAAATATGTTAATATATTAAAATATATTATTATATTAAAATATAATTTATTCCTGTGATTTCAAATCTAAATTTTTAGCATCATTACTCTAGTCACATAATCCTTCAGAAATCATTCTAATATTCTGATTTGCTGCTCAAAAAAAACAAAAAAAAAAACAAAACAAAATACATATATATATATATATATATATATATATATATATATATTATGCTGAAAACAGCTGAGTTGAATTTTTTCAGGTTTCTGCAATCAATAGAAAGTTCAAAAGAACAGCATTTATCTTAAATGGAAATCATTTGTAACATTATACATGTCTTTATCATCACCTTGGTCAATTCAAAGCAACATTACTAAATAAAGTTACAAAAAATATATATATGTATATATATATATACTGACTCCAAGCTTTTGAATGGTATAGTGTATAATGTTACAAAAGCTTTTTATTTCAGATAAATGCTGATCTTTGGATCTTTCTATTCACCAAAGAATAATGAAAAAAAAAAAAAATACTCAACTGTTGAATATTGATAATAAAAAAAATTCTTGAACAGCATATCACCATATTAGAATGATTTCTGAAGGATCGTGTGACACTGAAGACTGGAGTAATGATGCTGAAAATATAGTTTGATCAAAGGAATAAATTACATTTTAAAATATATTCCAATTAAAAACAATAAATATATTTTACAATATTACGGCTTTTGCTGTACTTTGGATAGAATAAATGCAGATAAAAACAGAAAACCAGGCTTTAAAGAACTAATAGTGTAATTCCTAATTATTTATACTGTCTTTGAAATATTGTTCAAGTATACTGGCAAGCTGACAAGCACTGAAAACTAAAATATTCTTTCATGTAATTTCTATTGAAACTTGCTTGTCATGCATTTAAATATATTTGCAATCATTTTTAACAATTTAAAATACATTTTAAATTTTAACATCAAATAACACTACAGATAAATCCCTTTGCATGTGATTTATGTTAGTCAAACATAAAAATAAGTGCACTTCTTTATAGCTTGACATAAGATATTAAAACAGTAATTTAACACTTTCATTTGGACATTTTTACAAAATGTACTTTTTAAGTGCACATAAAAACAGTCATTTAAATACACTCAATAGGCTTTTTATTTTATTAATATTATAATATCTGCCAGTAGTTTTTTGAAAACATACTTTTAAGATGTGAAGTACACTACAAGTGCAATTAAGCACACTTCTTTTTCACAAGGCATGATTGATTCAAACCTGCATCACCCACATACTCTTAAGTGCTACATCTTATTGTACCTAGAACAAATTAAATCCCAGTTTAAGTAATGGCAAGACCTTCTTTAGCAAACACTAATGATATTTGCTCTTTATAAAATTTGTCTCACATTGTTGTGGTCTGATGTGTCGACTTGAACTTCACTACTCTTCCTTCTCTTTTGTGCAGGTCTAGCAGGCAGGGACTTCACTGATTTCTCCATATTTTCTTTCTCTTGACCTCCAGTCCTGGGCTCCAGTGAGGTACCTGCATGGCCATCTGTACCCTGCTGCTCCCTCAGCACGTCCTCCAGTCTCTGAGTGAGCTGGGTGTGCAGCTGCTTCTGGGTCAGGGTTCTGGATGCACACTGTGCCGGGGACAGACGCTGAGGAGGGGGATGAAAACTACCATCTGGAGACGATTACACAGAATGCAAAGTTACACAAAGCCACCTGATTCATATAGTGACAACATATCAGGAACAGTGTTTGATTTAAAATTCTGGTTTGGAAGCAGGGAAATTCAGTAAACAATCTGACAAATTCGGTGAGACAATAATTAGACGGATTCAGCTTTTAAATGATTCAGAATCAAGAGAACTGGCTCATTCTCAACTGGCTCATTCAACACTTGCTTCCCTGAATAGAGGTGCAAGAAACAAAACATAAGCGATGGGGGAGTAATAATGACAGTAAATGAGAGTAAGTCTGCACAGTGATAAGAGAAATGAAACTAGCACAGCTATGTAGGAAATTGGTTCAAACTGTCAATTATAGTATAGAGGTCAAAATAATTATACAAAAATATTTTACTACAAAACGCCATATTCAAAGTATTCAAGAGTCACGTATTGTAGTTGAATAACTTTGCTGATAAACCATACCTTACAAATCTGTTTACTCACCTGATATAGTGCAGTTTTTAGAGCTATCTTTTTGCAGAGTCAGCAGTGATCCACATACCGAGATACTCTTTTTACTAGAGTTGGAGCTCCAGGGACCTGGAGAACTGATCAGTTAAACATAAAAGATAGACATACAAGCACAGTTGTGGGCAGACAGAATCCTCTCTACAATAATTGTAATGTTAAATAGCTGAGAAACTATAACCAAAATGCCAGTCAAAAAACACTCACAAAGAGATTCCCTTTCTCACAGGTTGGGTGTCTGGGACAATGTTGTTATCTTTTACACAAAGAAACAAAATAAAGTTAAAAGCATTCAAAAATATGTTCACATCAGCAGTGGCATTTCCTCAGTATGCTTCATATAATACCACAAGTTTCCTCTTCATGTTCTTTGTCAGCCTGCACCATCTGTACTACTTTTTCTACAGGAATATGCTGCAAAAAATACGTTTTTATAGGGTTAGATAAGCCAATGATAGAAAAAAGGGGGAGAAAAAAGGAGATAATACAAAACATCAATTGAACAATCTCTCTCTCTCTCTTTATATATATATATATATTTTTAATGCACCTTGTGGTATTTCTTTTCTTTAACCTTAACACTCTGGATTTTCTGTTGGTCCTCATTATGAGCAGCAGGGGTGGACTATCAAGACACAAACAGAATTCACAGAGATTACATCCATAAAGCTGTTTATGACTTTAAGTCTAATCAGTAAAGACTAATTAGTACAGTGTTTTGTGAAAGTATTCATTTTTTTCACATGTTGCTGAC
This sequence comes from Cirrhinus molitorella, assembly GCA_033026305.1. NCBI lineage: Eukaryota > Metazoa > Chordata > Actinopteri > Cypriniformes > Cyprinidae > Cirrhinus > Cirrhinus molitorella. The sequence continues at coordinate 21,201,950 of CM065132.1, read as the reverse complement.
TTATGTTAAGCTGTTCTAAAAATTTACTTTTTTCCCACATCTATTCACACTCCATGCACCATAATGACAAAGCAAATACAAATTGTCACAACTTCATAAATTCAAAATAAAAAAAAGTTTACAAATCATGCCTTTTCAAATCATACCCATTCAACTGAATTTGCCACAGATGAACTTCACTCAAATAGTATCATGTAGTAACATCTACAGGCAATATGAATTCTTATGAGATAAATTTCAACTGTTCCAAATAAGGGTATGAATACTTATGCAATGGAATCATTTAGGTTTTTAATTTTTAATAAATTTTGCATGTTAAAAACCTGTTTTTTGCTTTGCCATTATGGTGTATGGAGTGTAGACTAGTGATGTGCCATTCATGACCGATTCGTTCAATTTGAACTAATCTTTAATGTGACTCGGGGAAGGGATTTATTAATTTCGTGTTGACTGCGCAAGCGCCATCCTATTTCTTCTTCATACGAAACAGAAATTATTAGTTCCCCTTCTCAAGTCTTCCGGTTTGGGTTCGAGTTGATCGTTCATTCAGTGTACTGGAAGAAGAAAAAATTGGTTCACCTCTTCACGTGAGTATTCAGGTCTGAGTTGTTCGTTCTTTTATCATGTGACATGACAGCAGTAGTGGATAGAGAAATTAATTCATAATTCCCAGCCTTCCTTACAAACACATTTACAGTGATGCATTTCTTGCCTCAAATTGTAGCTTTTTATTTCTCATAATTTATACCTTGAAATTTCTGTAATTGAATGTGGTAATAAAGAGACTATATTATATAGGAATATATATATATATATATATATATATATATAGGAAAATCACTTTTAAAAAGAAAAGATGCCTACATAATAACAGCATACAGTCCAAAAAATGTCATGTTTGTATTCTTTGTAAGATACTGAGCGGGGAAGCGGGTATGAAGAAACAAACGACTCATGAGGTGAACTAATCAATACTGTTTCCGGTACATGGTGATGTGACGTGACAAAAGAACAAAGAATACACGTCGGCAGGTGAGGGAAACTAACAGACTGCATAACCTGAAACAATGAATTGTTTCTGCTTCTCATATTTTGGCCTCGGTTGCATTATTGTTTTACGTTGCATAAGTAGATGTGCTGTGGGATTTGGCTACTAACATGTTACATTTTAATTATATTCTGTTGAAGTGAACGAAATGACAGTAAAAATGATCTGAACTTCCCATCACTAGTGTAGACTGATGTGGGGAAAACAAAAGCAAATAAAAGCAGTTTAACATAAGTCAGCAACATAACAAAATGTGAAAAAATTAAGGGGTATGAATACTTTCACTGTATGTTGCTTCATTAGTGGAACTGTTTCATAAACTCCGTTCTCAATTTATTAGTCTACATCTTATTACAGGGCTCTAGACTACGACCAAAATGGTTGCATTTGTGAAAATGTTTTGAGAATGTGCAAGTTAAAATTTGATGTGGCCGCATTTGTGCAAATGCATGGTCTGCGCTGATTCAAAGCATCTGCTCCGCTCCATACCGCTGCTGCAGAACCGTGGCATAGTGCAGCAGGAGTCAGATTTCAGGAGTCCACTTTCAGTGGGAGTCCTTCGAGTGTATAGCCTGGTTTATACTTGCGTCAGAACGAGCGTGAATGTGTGCAGGGCAAAATGACGCGAAATGTTTTTCGAGGAAATTATTGAGGAAACAATGGCGGATGGAGGTTTTGGATTTCAGGCTAAAGTAAAGTAAAAGACCACTTCTTAAACTAGAGAAAGCAAACATTTTGGTATTCTTGTGAATTTAGTTGTATTTTTCTTTTTGTTTTCATTTTGAAAAACTTGTTATCATTGCTGTTTACCTCACGCTGAGCTATTTTTAATTCATTTATTTGATGTGGTGTATTCCACTTTTTGTTAATAAATCTTATGTAAGCTAGTTTGTCATTGTAGCCTACTGTTTTATTGTTGTTGTGTTTTTAATTAAGAATAACAATGAATCCATCCTTCAACCATTTGTTTTAGTCTTAAAAAGCAAAGCAGACAATTATCTTTTCTTGTAAAAAAACACACCAAGATCGCAAAAAAATTCAAATCACAAATAATACTACTGATGAAAAACAACGGGTTGAATGCTAACCACTCCCGTTACCATATAGGCCTAAACTATAAGCTATTCCAAAAGTTCATCAGCATGCATCCCATGTTCACAAAAGAGCCACTAGTTTTAAGAATGAGTCTAGAGCCCTGAATAAACTTGGATTTGAAGTAACTGTAACTTTCTATACCCGAGAATTATCTGCATGGGCCTTCTTTTGGTTATTCTCACACTGAAACCTAAGAGAAGACACAGTGGAAGATGTCTTGGACATCATGAGTTCTCTAAGTTCAATCTCCTTCTTCCTCTCTGAAGAGCTCATCATCTGAAGAGCTGGTTTCACCATTGGCTTTGACACTAGAAGGAGGAATCAAGCAGTTACAAAACTTTTTATTGCTTATACAACTTAATAAAATCTACAGATGGCTATGCGCTACAGTGGTTTCACCACAAGTAAGAGATTATCTTTACAACAAACCATTTTTTTAACCAAATGATTGTTGGTAAGACTTTTTGTGGAAATCTACAGAGCTATCTGTGATATTTTACAAGAATAAGAGTTGGGTCATAAACAGCTTATTGGACCTACCTGCAGGTTGCACACAGAGGGAGAAACAACTTCCATGTTTACTCCCCACACTGCCAGAGATATACATGGAAGACCCAGACACCTTCATTTTTATAGGGGTTACCATCTGAAAAAGAGATTTGCACTCATAGCTCTGAAGAGCAAGAGATGTCTGCCCACTATGATGCCATTAGCATGTGCACACAAAGCTGTAATGACAGCAGCATTAACAGAGGTGAGTCACTGCCACCATATTTTAAAAGTGAGAAAATACAAACTTGCTACTTCAACGGGGTAAATGAGGACAACAGCTCACTAAAGTTAATTATACAGGTCATCTAATTTAATAACACGCCTGGATACACGGTCCAATAAACAATCATGATTATAATTAAGCCCTGATGAAGGCAATTACAAAACAGATATTTTCATCAGGCAGCTGGTGTTAACAGAGAAAATCAGACAAGCCAGTGTGTTTTACAAATGGCTTGAGAGGGAACAATATTCAGCTAACAATAAAATGGCATTAGTTCTGTGGTCAATTCAAAGCTCTCACAAAACATCATTATGCTCAATAACTCCTGAAATGGACAATTACAATGTTGGTGTTGTGTGCTTCCTGTCTTACCTGTTGAGGGACAGTGTTTGCATCTGGTGTTGGATGTGTGGGAAGCTGGCAGGGAATGCCATGCCTGACTGATGATGACTCTTTCCCCTCTACACGCAGAGATGGGGACACTTGACTTTCAGGGACTAAAACCTGTTAGTTTAACACAGACAGTTAAACACTTGTAAAAAAAAAAAAAAAAACATAAAAAAACTCAGACTTCTTGAGAGAAAGCCATCCTGCCAAATGATTGGAATGCTTAAAGGTATCATTTGAGCCTGACTTACCTGTGAATTGTCCTGTGAACTTAGGTTGACGTGAACAGGTGTTTTCACAATAGAAGTCTTCCTAACAGAGGTCTGAAATACAGCAAGAGGGATTAAAAACATGACTGCTGATTACAAGTGATTACACATTTGTGACCCTGGACCACAAAACCAGTCTTAAGTCGCTGGGGTATATTTGTAGCAATAGCCAAAAATACATGGTATGGGTCAAAATTATCAAAAACATTTTTTTGCCAAAAATCCTTAGGATATTAAGTAAAAATCATGTTCCATTAAAATATTTTGTAAATTTTGTTCTGTAAATGTATTAAAACTTAATTTTTGATAAGTAATATGCATTGCTAAGAACTTAATTTGGACAACTTTAAAGGCGATTTTCTCAGTATTTTTTATTTTTTTGCACCCTCAGATTCCAGATTTAAAATAGCTGTATCTCGGCCAAATATTGTCCGATCTCAACAAACCATACATCAATGGAAAGCTTATTTATTCAGCTTTCTGGAGATATATAAATCTCAATTTTGAAAAATTGACACTTAAGACTGGTTTCGTGGTCCAGGGTCACATTTAATGTAAGTGATTCATTTTGTTTGTTGTGTTCGGAAAATAGGTACATACATTTTTGTGATTTCTGTTAAACCTTTTTCAGATATTTTAAAGTATTGGTTGGTTGCATTAACTATTGTGAAACCATTTGAGAGGTCTGTGCACATTGTTTTGAGAAACTTATTTGTATGATTTGTAACTTGTATGAAATGAATGAAAACGTACAATCTTACAAAGTTTTTAATACATTTTTAATAAATTTAGCTCACTATGTTAACATTTTTGAGAAGCATACACTAAAGTAAAAGTTCTGATTTGATGAATTACTGTTAAACACTGTTTTTTGACATTTCTACTCTTCATTATATAAATTCGACTTAAACTCACCCTGTTCTTACCCTGACCATAAACACTCTTAGCGGCTCGCAGGATGTCTAGAGATGAGCTGAATTTGATTGTGACTCTGGAGCCCTCTAAGCTGTCAAAGCAGAGCCGCTCAGTCAGAACCAGACGAAGAACCTTCTTGCCACTCTCCTCTGTGAAGAAAAATATAGATAGATACATAGTTTTATACACAGCTTAGAACAAATATTGATCTTTAAGAACAATATGGATCCAGAGCAAAGAAAACTTTTAAAGGAGGCAATGTTGATTGTGTTACCTTCTACTGTGTAACTATGGACCTCATTTTCAGCAATACACAGAGTGCTCCACTGGCCATCCTGACAGAAAAGAGACATGTGACATTCATTTTGCTATTCATTTGCTTCCAAATAACTGTCATATGTGAATAAATAGCCCTGTAATTCAAAGCATAATTTTGTGCTTAATTACACTACCAGTCAAAAGTGTTTGAACAGTAAGATTTTTTGTTTTTAAAGAAGTCTCTTCTGCTCACCAAGCCTACATTTATTTGATCCGAAGTACAGCAAAACAGTAAATTTGAAGTATTTTGGCTATTTAAAATAATTGTTTTCTATTTGAATATATTTTAAGATGTAATTAATTCCTGTGATTTCAAAGAATCATTACCCCCGTCACATGAGAAATCCATCAGAAAGCATTCTAATATTCTGATTTGCTGCTCAAATTATTATTATTATGTTGAAAAAAGCTAAGTAGAATTTTTTTTCAGGATTCTTTGATGAATAGAAAGTTCAGAAGAATAGCATTTATCTAAAATAGAAATCTTTTGTAACATTATAAATGTCTTTATCATCATGTTTGATCAATTTAAAGCATCCTTGTTAAATAAAAGTATTTTTAAACATAATATAAGTATAAAAAATATACTTTGACTCAAAGCTTTTGAATGGTATAGCGTATAATATTACGAAAGCTTTTTATTTCAGATAAATGCTGATCTTTGGAACTTTCTATTCATCAAAGAATACAGGAAAAAAAATGACAATGAAGGTTGGAGTAATGATGCTGAAAATACAGCTTTAAATCAAAGTAATAAATTAGATTTTAAAATATATTTTAAATAGTAGAAATATGTAATAAAAAAATAATATTTTAATAATATTTTTTTTTTTAAAGAAAATAAGATTTCTTTAAAAAACATTACAAATCTTTTGACCGATAGTGTATATACCAGCCGAACCCCTTAGAGATTTGAGCTAATAGTACAATAATTCTATGAAACATTCGAATACTCACAGTTTTTTTTGATGTCAGTTGTCACATGACATGCAAGTAAAAAGATAATGCCTCAGTCCACATTAGATTCACACAGGTGTATTACTAGCCCAATCAAATTGAAAAATAATAATTGAAACAAAATGTAATAACTGTTGTTTATTGTACTGTGTTGTTTTAAATTACAATTGTATAGCAAAATGTAAAAATCAGGATTTGGGCATTATAATAATTATATTTGAACTGCAACGTCATAAATCCTTTACTTTCCTTTAGCTTTAAACATTTCAAATACTCAAGCTATAAAGTCATTACCTGGGTCTTCTTATCAGCCACACAGAAGTAAAAAGAGATGCTTTGACTTCCTAGATTAAAGTCAATCCAAAACGCTTCAAGATTTTGGTCCTCTGGCATGAGAAGCTATAAATATTATAAAACAGAAATATACATGTGGCTCAAAACTGCACAAAATAACAAAGCACATATATATTTCCACAATCACCCTTTTAAATGTGAAAACTAACCTCATGTTTGTCCAAAAATGCCTCGAGGCAAGGGTAGGAGTACACGCTGTGAGAAGATAAACCAAGAGATGTTATACAATCTATAAAAAAAGCAAAAGCTGTCAAAAGATATTAAGTACCTTCTCTTATCTCCTTGCATGCCATTGACCATATTTAGAAACTTTCTACAGTCCTGTCACAAAAAAACATACAATAAACATCCTCTAAAATCTAATGAAGTCAGTTTACAATGACTTCAAGTGAGGCCATCTTTACAGTCTCAAACTCAGGATCTTTGATCTTCTTGAATGCAGAGGAGACAAAGGTCATTGTAAACCAGGAGTCCGCTAGTTGATTCCTCTGAGCTGTTGAAGCCATTCTGCAGAGGGCCTCCATTAAAGACACCTGCAAGTCATAATCTGAACCACAGCAGATATGCAGGTACAATCAGTCACAGTATGAGTGCAGAGAGCGTAATAATTATTTTACATTTGTGTTTAAGTGTAATTCAATGATCATACTTTTTAAACTAAGTAAATTCATTACAATGGATTTTACACAAACCTCCACCTCTGAGGATTTGACTGGCCACTGCATTCCTGATAAAAACACAACACATTACAGATTAAAAAATACAAGCACACTCATGCTTTCCAGAATAAATGTATCCACAGGAGCAAGAGGGGAACTTTTAAATGTATGGTTAAGTACACAGGACAGTGATAATTCAACATACATCATAGATGAAGCCTCTTCAGATGACAAGATCTTTTTCTTCTTTTTCAGCTCCATGGGAATCTGTTCCAGAATAACATTGAGTTTCCTTGCTGCCTGTCAATAAGAGTAAATAATAATCTATCATACATCCCTCCTGTAATTCAGTCTTCTATTTCTGGAAGTCTGGGTAAACACAGCTCAAGTGACATGTCATGACTGGAGGTGTAGAATGAGTTTACAATATGGCTGAAATGATTGCTTCCATGCATAATGATGGTGACTCAAGCTAGGAACGCTTTCAATTAAAGGGACAGTTCACCCAAAATTGAAAATTCTGTAATTAATTATTCAACCATTTCTGACACAATTACTCACAACCTTTGTTTGTCTTGGTTAAACCACTGATGTCACATGGGCTTTTTTTTTAATGTTCTTGCTAACTTTCTGGGCCTTGAACGTGGTAGGAACCTTGTTGTCTATAGAGGGTCAGAAAGCTCATCAAATATATCTTAATTAGTGTTCCGAAGATGAACTATGGTCTTACAGGTTTGGAATGACATGAGGGTGAGTAATTAATGACAGAATTTTCATTTTTGGGTGAACTATACCTTTAAGAAATGCATTTAATCTTTTACCTCTTTCTGAATCATGATGTTTATTTGTGCATCAGAGGCCAATTTGCCAATGTGACTAAGCAGAGCTTCTGTAACTTCATTAGTACCTAAAGGGAATACACAGATTAAACTGAATGTAGAGTGCTGTTCAACTTTCCCACGTCTTTATCATGAACTTCTGAAAATCTGTAACAGAACACTCACCTTCTTTACAACTTTCATGAACAACCTGCAATAATGAAATGAAATTCACAGATCAGAAAACTGTACGTGTGTGCACCAGTAAGTGTAGATATTTCAGTTACATTTTTTGTCGTTTACAACTTTGGTCGTTCAGAATAAATCTAATCTGTTCACATTGTTTTAAATGTGGCAAATTTAAAGTGTGAACAGATCATGGTTTTGAACTGGCCCGCATGTGCAAAATAATGATACGAAATGGGTTTCCAGGATTTCACAGCAAATTCCGCCCAATTGCGTCTCAATACTAGCCCAATCATGTTCGGGTGGGAAAATATTGCATTAATGGGGTCGCGTCAACCCACGAAGTTGAAAAACAACCCACAGCAACAGTGGAAAAAGTAGTCAAATTCTGAGGGGAAACTGTGGACTTGGCAACACTTGCGCAGTGCACTGTCATACGGAAGTAAACACAAAGGACATAAAGTAAGCGATTATGCATTTATTCATTTGCTGCAGAAGCCAGCATAATTAAGTGCAGGCAGTATGAAAAATAAAGACAAGGATGTGACAAAAGAGAGCAGAGCTTTGAAACTTTTATGATTCGAGCCCTCATGTTTTGTTGGTATATAGAGTTGTCACTGTGAATGTTCATGAGTTCTGACACATCACCGTACTTCCATTGACTACCTTTCACAACTGTCTTGATAACTTTGGATATGTAAAATCTTTGAAGTGACTCCCGTGAGTGAAGAATCATGACAAATGTTGATTAATGAATTCCGAAATGATTATTTAGACAGTGGTCGCATTACAAATCATCTGACCTGTATCGGATTTAGTACCACATATGGAAGTGACACAAATCGGAATTGAAAAGATCAGATTCCATGTGGTTTGTGCTGTTCACATGTGAGCAAAAAAATTTTTTATTTGGCCCACATTTGCCTACAGTGTGAACGTTGCCATATTCATTCCCATGTGCATTACATGTGTTTATGTATTCCGTGTTCAGACCCAGAGAAAGTCACCGCAATAACATCAGAAAAACAAATTTATAGTAAATATTTAGTCTCCTCCGCTGACCAGTGTAAATTAACATGCACATTTGTAAGTATCTTGTAATCAAACTGAGAAAATAAACAGATTGCTATGAAAGCTTATTTCTACCACTGAAAAAAATTAAGATAAAAGCAATTCTTAAAAAAGTCAAAATTGTGAGATGTTAACTTGGAATTCCAAGTTTATAAACTTGCAATTCTGAGAGGAAAGTCTTATTGTGATTTTATAACTCCAGTTGCAAAATGTAAACTGTGAGACATAAATTCATAAAAAACTCAGAATATGAGAAATCAAAATGACAATTGTTTATATCTCGCAATTCTAAGTTTATATCTATATCTGAGTTTATGAAAAACAAATCTGAACTGTGAGATATGAACTCAGAATTGCAAGAAAATAAAGTCTCATTTGTAAAGGCCACATTTTTTTTATTCCATGGTAGAAATAAGCTTCCATAGATTCAAGCCCTTATGTGCTTATAATTTTTTTCTATTGATCAGACTCTTATTATTTTTTTTAATCTGAACAAATTTAATTTGGATCAGTTGAGGTGTTTACAAAAAAACATAGCTAATGATTGCTGCACTTCCTTTTACAAACCATCAGTGCATCGAAGAAGTCCTCAGCCAGCTTTATCAAAGTCTCATTTCTTGATGACCCAGCCTCCACCCACATCTTTCTGGCCTTCTCGAACCACTGCACCATGTAAACACACATTTTAGGCAATAAAAACATTATTCTCCTTTAACAAAACAGACATAGACAGAACAGAAACACTGATTATACACTTATCTTTTTAACTAATCCCTGGGCGACCATTACAGATATTCCTCCGCTCCCTGGAAACACCAGCATCTCACCATATTTGTGTAAAACGGTAAGCACCAGACAAGCATGGTCCACATTTCCAAGATCCATTTCCTGCAAGAACATACAAAAGTACATATAACTCGGGTGAAGAGGTTCATACAGTTAAGTCACTTATGCAATGTTCAACACATAACTTACCCGGATGAACAGCTTATCCAGTTTGGCCATGAATTGCTTGGAACATTTTATAGTAGTTTCCTCCTTGCTTTCATTTTGCAAGATTTTTTCTAGGTCCTGAAAATTATTGTGTTTAAAAGCCTCATCCAACAGTTTCTCCACCTAAGCAATAAAGCATAAAGTGAACTTTGTGGTATTTCGCATAAATGATTAAAGCATCTCATATAATTACAGAAGACATTCCAGAGGTGAGAAGTTAAATCAATTTTCCTAGAAATAAAAGCATGAAGTAAACAGCTCGTTTGGATTTAATTCTCACCTGATGGTCCTGCAAAGGTGGCATGATGCATAGACAATGACCTGTTTAAAATGTTGAAGACATTAAATAACAACTCACAAATATGAATCTCAGATGCAGATAATTCAAAGAAAACGCAATTCCAGGAAAGATGAGGACTCAGCTGTCTTTATCGTTTCTAAAGGTCAGTCCTCATGTTTCTCAGAATTAAATTAAATTAACCAAAAAAGGAACAAAACGATGTGCTCTGGCTTTGTTTATGCGACGAATTGATCAAAATGCCATACATGAAGCAAATTATGCTGTTAGTGGATTTGTAGTTAATAACGCTCTGAGCTACAGCATAGGCAGCGAAATTGCTGTCGCAAAAACAGCAAAATAGACATAACCATAAAAATTAATGTTGCAAGCGATCATTTTTTTAAATTTAATTATTAGATTAAATAGTTGCTATTTTAGGCTTTCGGCTAAGCGTTCAGATCTTACCTCAGATTATGACTGACGCTTCAACGGACTTCAGGAGGAACTTTTACATAAGCTACTTTTTACTATTCGTAAATAATGTTAAGATAACATAGATCGTTAAGATATTGTTAACGATACGGAAATGGTCAAATTTTACTCAAAATAGTTGGTTAAAGACCGATTTATTTCGCTTTTGACGGTTGTACAGTAACGTTGTGTTTTGATAACGCGGGAAAAAAAATAAAGGTGTGCGCGCACGCGCAAAAATGGACGCTGGAGATTTTTGTTTTTTTGGAGACAGATCTTTTCAGAGAATCGATTGAGCTACTTTTCAGTTCAAAACTCAACCGAGTGTACTACAGACTAAATATTATACAAAAATAAATAAATAAATAATAATAATAAAAAAATCGGTAGAATCTCACAATACTTTGGGTCATTGTTCAAATGGGGTGGCTAATATATCCATTTAAATAGAATATTAATTTTGATTTTTAAATAATTATAAATGTCTATGGTGTCAGCAGTAAAGACAGTAACATGGACAGTAACACCACAGACAAATTAGCCTAAATCCTTTTTTTTTTTCTAAAATGGAGGCTGTCATCATGATGATTTCAAGATCAGGGGACATTTTGGAAATATTATGTATGTATAAGTATGGTTTTAATAAAATTTTGATTCAAATATGTCAGATCTGCAAGTTATCAACATAACACCACATACACTAATTAAGTGTGACATGAAATTGTAAGAATTTAGCTAACTTTAAGAAAATTAATAAGAAAGAATGTACTCACCATGCACCCCTCAAATCAACCAGCACATGACCTACACACAGAAAGTAGTCCAAATAGTTTTCCCCCTTTTTTAAAGGGGCAACAACCATTGTTGTAACACCACATAAATTAATTTAGGGGAAACAACTTTTTTTTAGATATAACAAACTATGTTTAAAAAAAAACAAAAAAACAATTTAATCAAATTGTACATGTAAAATCTATATTCACACTATATCCACTTTATTTGTATTAAACATTTTATATTTGTTGCAATTACATTCCATGATACTTCTCTGAGGTGAATTTGGACTGCAGTACCCATTTCAACCGCTAGCTGTCAATCTTACACACGGCACCTTTAAAGGTTATTTTAAATGTTGTAAAGTAGAGGGACACCACTTGCCACCACAAATGAAGAATGACCCATATATACCCATTAAAATAAAAATAATTATGAATAAAATAATCATTGCATTTTAATATATGTAGCATACAATAATATCTATCTTAAACAAAATATTTTGTCAGGTCCCTGATGCACATCACTGAGTTTGTACTTAAGACAATTATTAGCAAAATGTGCATAGTTTATATGATTCTTGGCAAAAATGTAAGCATTTATTTGTGTTCCATTCTTGAGGACAATATTTTTCTTAAAAAGGAGCAAGATATTTTATATATATGAAAAAACAGACTTTAAAGTTATGTCCCTTAGTCAGAAATCAGCCCCATCACACCAACCATTTATATGCCTATAATAATTTAGACTCTGCTGATATGTGACATCATTTACCCGAAATGGCATTATTCGGGTCTCTTTAATCTGGTACAGAAAATGGTTAGTAGTGTCATACTTTTTATTCATTTTTTTTTTTTTTTTTTTTTTCACATTTTACTTTAATCCATGAATATATACATTGTACTTATTTCATTGCTGCCATATGTGGTCTACTCTGCTACACTACATGCGGAGCAGTGGCCATTTTGAGGGAAAAACCTCAACCCTGTCACACTCAAATCTGTCACAAATCTATATTTCTCACTGTTACAGAGTTATTTACTTAATTTATTAATAATTTCAGTTAAAAATATATAAAACAGTCATGGTTTCAATAAATATATCAAAATCATGACAACACATATTTTTGTTAAAAATATAATTTTTTATGTAATATGTCTGCTTAAATTTTGTCAAGCATCATAAATCAAAAATTGCACCCACATTTGCAGCGGAAAGACAATGTTGGCCATGCAGACAATATGAGAGAAAAACAAAACCAAAAATTAAAATGGAAGGCAATGCATCCTTTCAAATGAGTTACAGTCAACCCTGTCACACATGGTCACGTTCATATATTTGGGGAAAAATAGGGAAGAAAATTGAGAATCAAAGCATTTCTTGCTGATCACCATCTGGCATGTTAAGGACTAAAATAAGGCCCGTTCACACCAAGAACGATAACTATTAATACAATGATAGCTATATTTGCGTCCACCAGTGAACCATAACTGTATGTTTTTGTTGCATTGACTTCAACCAGTAGATGTCCTCAAAACGCACGTTTTAAGTGCATCTAAACAGTGATTCTATTGCAAACTGTCTGATCTATAACGTAGTCAATGTAGTGGAATAAAAATAATACGGACTCTTTTCTGCTGCACCTTCAAAGGAGTCAATACAATGTTGTCCATCCCCGCGCAGAATTCCTGAGGTAATTTTATGTTTTATGTTACTGTTTGCTGTGCAATGTCTGTTTGCTTTTCTACAATATCGCCTGCTGTTTCAAATGCACAAGCCCTTTACATTTCAATGAAGTCTGATTAGCTGTCAGTGTTTTATCGTCTATCAGCTGTAAAGTGATCCCAACGATATCGTTACCCTGTATCGTTATCGTTATGTGGTGTGAACTCTTGAAACGATTTTTAGAACGTTATCTTTATAGTTATAGCTATCGTTCTTGGTGTGAACGGTTCTCTAAAAACAATAAAATTGTGGCTTTAGTTAAAGTTCTGAATTAAAGCGATTTTTTTTAATATATATATATATATATATATATATATATATATATATATACACAAAACAAAACAAACAAACAAAAAAGAGAGACCACATACATTTTACACATGTATTTTTAGCTTCAGTCCTATCAAAATGTGAAATTATGATAAATGTTATATTTCTTAATTAAATTGCTTTGAGCTGTAGGTAGACGTTTGTTTTATAACAAGTTTTTGTCCATTACAGGGTTGAAAAAAGGTATTTAATGCCCGAGGTGGGAATATATATATATATATATATATTGTTTGATATGTGCCTAATGATGTGGGCTATATAGAAAATTTCCGAATCCCAGGAATGACCCAAATATTTTAATGATTTATGCATTCCAGCTTAGTTCACACAAATAAAATATCATTGGTTTTAATAAACTGAATTTTATTAAAACATGCAAGAGACTTTTAGAATTGTTTATTGTAAAATGACAAATGATTTTGTTTTTAACCAGAATCATGGCACACAAACAAACTGAACTTACAATAGAAGCACTTAAAAATGAAAAACAGAGTGCTGTTAGTAATGACATATTTTATAGTTCAAGCCAGTAATTTGCACCAGCCTGGTTATCTTAACAAAACAGCTTCCAATAACTCTTTCTTCATTTAAAAATACATCTTCAGTGAAAGCAGACTTTCTAGAAACCAACTGACTTAAGTGCTAAAATGTGAATTGATTTCTGAATTTTGGCCTACACAATATGCTACCCCTGCAGTACTTTACAAACAGCAATTTTTGTCTACATATTGCTTTATTTTGAAGGTTTTATGCGAAGGACAATGTGATGCGGAAAAAAATGGCTGAATAGTTGTTTTTTTTTTATCAGTTCTTCAAAACAAATGGGATTCACCATCCTTATTTATTCCATCAACATCTGAACAGTGTTTACAATATCCACAAGTATTAAGAAAACGTACCACATAGTGACAATAACATCCTCACGCAAGTGCAAACCTGAAATGTAAAAAAAAAAATACAGTAAAGGCACTTTTTAAATCGATATTACATTATCAAGTCAACATCCAGTAATGCTCTCAGTGCTAACAGTCCAGTTTTCACAATCTTAAAGTTTAAAATCTCATTTTATATGGCTTTATGTTAATCACAAATGAAATACGCTATGGCAAGACTTTCAGTAGGTCAGAAAGTATATCATGAAGTGAAAATGCTGGTGGTTGCAAGCAAAATATAAAGTGAAACAGTGCTTAAAAAAAAGTGTCCTCAGATAAAGTGTATCATGCTGTCTTCACATTCCTTCGGCACAGGCAGGTTATAACTCTGACAGGTTAATTTATAATTCTGCCCACCATTGTTATCCCAAAACTGAGCGCCCATTACTTTATAGCAAATGGCAAACTCCAGCACTGCTCCAGGGTGAAGGATGAATGGAGGAACAGGAAGATGAAATCGAAAAGTGTCACAGCAGGGCCCGTTTGTAATGGATTTGCTTGAAACCCAGTAAGCCTTGGTTTCTGAGCAGCTCTTCCAGTTTGTAAAAGAGTAGCGAACACTCACTTCCTTCTCAAACGCCAAGTTTACAACTTGAACGATTCCTATAATGCCAGGCTCATAGCACAAAACCCGCTCTAGACATACTTGTTGGCAATACAGACGCTCGGTGAAGTCTGAGCATTCACCTGGCTGGACGGAGAACGTCGGTTTCAAATATGGTAGGGAAATCTCCATCCTTTTACTTGAGGCTAACTCTGCATTCATTAACAGTCGGAAGAGAACATGCTCTGGGACAAACGGGTCCTCCCCGCTTTTGAAAACTTTTACATTTTCTAGGTCCAACCCTAAAGAGTCCACAAACCGGACACTGGCTCTGTGACTAAGCCTTCTTCTCTCTGATGGAGATGGAAGGGACTGCGTCCGCCTCTGGATGATGGATTTGGTTGGTGGTTCACATGACAAGCTGCGGCCTGCCGTTTGCCTTGGAGCAGTTTTCGGGCTCGGTGGACGAATTTTAACTGGCCTCTTTTCACTGTCCGGTTTTGACCGGGACATGCCGTGCAGAATCGGCTTGGAACTTTCTTTTGAGCCATCTGATACCGTGGTAAAAAATAGGTCAGCGTTCATCTCCTCAAGGGGTGTGTCTTTATGGCAACATCCCAAAGACCAGGCCATGTTTATTAGAAAGTGTAACCTTGCGAGACCTGAAAAAGACAAACATTATAGTAATGCATATTTACCAAGTATTAAATATTCAAGGAAGTCCTAGCAAACAATATCAGGCAATACTATGCAGCTGTGGGAACATTGCAGGCTCACAAACTACTTCAATCTCAGCTTGATTACTAAACACTTTAATGCAAAGTAAATGAATGCAACTTGACATTTGATGTCTTTCAAGATGGCACACTGTCAAACGATTATTAGTCAATGACTGCGCTGCTACACGTAAACAAACGGAAGAAGTTCAAGTTCGTGTTTTATTGTCTCACCAGCAAAATCCGGCGTGTTTAGGTTTACGACGCATCTGAAGATTCTCCGATGGTATTTTTATGAGCCATGCATTTCATAATGAGGAGCTCAACAAAAACTCTGTGCAAGGGTGAAGCATACTACGTGATATAACACACATACGATGCATTTCAAGCAAACTGCGCAGAGCAGGCAAGAGAGTGATGTCAAACAAAGGGGGCGTGGATATTTAGTCAGCTGCGCTCGGGAAATGCTGTTGGTGGCAGGGTTGCCATATCCTCCTGTTATAAGCGCTTTTGGGTTTTTATAGGTTTATTTTCACAAGTCATTTGCGTTTTTTAGGCTTGCAGGTAGCTTGACAGCGAAGGGCCTATCCAATACTAGCACATGCGATCATTTCACTCGACCACTTGTCTCCTTATGATGTATTTCCTGTATATTCTGCATTTTCAATACTTTATACCTTAAATTAACTTTACTTAATCATATATGCACCAATAAAATGCGTTTTAATTCTATGCAATATCTAGAAATATTTGAATGATTTCTGAAGTTTTTCTAAGATTTTCTAAGTGACGTTAAAACATGAAATAATTGTACTGAAAATTCTGCTTTGCCATCACATCAAAGTACATTTTAAAATATACTAAAATAGAAAACTATAATAACATTTCACATATTACAATTTTTACTGTATTTTGGTCAAACGAATGCAGCTTTGGTGAGCATAAGAGACTGCTTTAAAAAAATCTAAATTATTTTAAACTAAATAGAATATTATTTCATAACTTAAGGTATAGTTTAATTAGTGCTGGGTAATGATAAATTGTGATTAATTGCATCAAAAAATCGCAAATAATAATTTTCAAAGCCCTTGTTGTTTTTGTGTACATAATATATATGTGTGTACTGTTTATATTTATTATGTATATATAAATACACATACGGTATATAGTTAAAAATATGTATATATTTAATCATATATATATATATATATATATATAGCCTAATATACAAATATAACATATTAGTTTAATATTTAATTAGGGCTGTCAAACGATTAATCGCATCCAAAATAAAAATTTATGTTTACATACTATATGTGTGTTTACTCTGTATATTTATTATGTACAAATAAATACACACACATACATGCATATATATATATATATATATATATATATATATATATTTATATCTGTATAAAATTGTAATTATATATAAAGATTTTATATATAAATCTAAAATATATATAATAATAATAATAAAATATATTCCTTTATATATATATATATATGCATGTGTGTTTATTTATATACATAATAAATGTACACAGTACGCAGACATATAGTATGTAAACATAAACTTTTATTTTGAATGTGATTAATCGTTTGACAGCACTATATTTAATATATTTAATATTATATTATATTTAATATTATATTAAATATATACATGCATGTGTGTGTATTTATACATAAATATACACAGTACACATATTATGTAAACAAAAACTTTTATTTTGGATCTGATTAATCGCGATTAATCATTTAACAGCACTAATTATATGTAATATCTAATAAAATTATATTACATTAATACTCTGAAGTCAATAAATGCAGGTGAACATAAGAGACTGCTTTCAAAAACATTTAAAAATTGTAATTATTTTCAACAAAATACTTTTTTTTTCATTGCTTAGTCAAACACAAGCAGAAATCCCAAATCATTTTTTAACCATTATGCTTGTTCTCTTTCGATCTGGCAACCCTGCTCGTCAATTTTAATAAAACAGTGATTCTTGCGTACTTACACAATCCCAAAATCAGCCCCCTGATACACACACACGCGTGTTTTTCTTTATGAGTCATCGATACGAGCAGCGGTGAAATTAACGTGTTTCTTGAATTCGTTTCACTTATAAACTTCAATTCCCATCATGCCAATCGGAGGATCACGACGACAACGATGCTTGAACATACAAAGCAGCAGGTAAACAAGTCAGATGGAGCTGCTGTAGTGATGCACAGTAACGGCGGTTTCAAAGCGTTTCGCTCATTACAGGATGACGGGGGTTTCATAACCAAGACGTAAAGGTGATAATTTTATCCTCTTTAAATGTTAACGTTAAAAATAGTTTGTTCGACGCTGTTTAATGGATTGCTTCAATTCTTGGCAAACTGGAAAATATATGAACTGTGACGCTGACATTTCGCTGCGTTTCTGCGATGGTGCTCTTCAGTCGCACGGTGCGTATACGCGCTCACAAATGGGACATTTTGGGGCACAGCTGAGAGCTTCAAAACTGCGCCTGTACACTTCATAGTGTTTAATGCGATGGGACCTATCCTGCAGGAACGAACTGCGTCTGCGACACTAAAGAAGGTACCAGTCAAGGAGAAGGTTAGAATGAAAAATGCAGAAAACACTGGGATTGTTGCCAGGTATGTCTGAACAGAGCAAATTACACAGGAATAACAAAAATGTGTCACTAAAAATATGCTTTATTTGCAGCAATAATAAGAGAGGAGGAAACGTAAACCAGAATAAGAAACCGCTTAAAAAAGCAGTGCCCTTGCATCCAGGGCAAGAGAAGGATCCTCTGCCCAAAGCTGAAATTGTAAGTTACATATGCAACGTTAGGATGCATCAAAAATCATGTGTTGGCAGCAGTTTGAATATGTTTTCATGATCTTTCCAAGGTCCAAAATGGCTTTAAACCAAAGAAAGCTAAGAGTCCGACTGGCAAGTTGTGTGGGTGAGTGTGGCTCAACATATGGAATTTAATATATATATAAATAACCATAAATAGTAACAGTGAAATAAATAAAACAAATGGATATAAATATTTCCAGAAACAAATAATCCAGAGTGCCATGTGATAATATTGAGAACGATATGGCTGGGTATTGAAACTAATTTTACAATTCTGATTCACAAGCTCTTGATTAAATTTTATTTGATATTAATTATTCTGTTATATATCAGGGCTTTACACTTTTTTTACTCCAGTTCATTGCTGAAATTTAAATGGTGACTGTCATAACTTATTTTCTACATGCCTTATGATACTCTTTTAAGAAAGACTTTTTTTAATACTGTTGTGAATATATGGTAAAGTTCAATGAAAAAAGTCATTCACCGGCTGCACTCATAACAAAGAACTGCTTCATCACTGAAAAATGATAATATATTTCTGAGTTTTGTTTCTTTAAGTGAACTGTAGGTAAATATACACCTCAACCAGCACTCTTTTTTTATTGTCTGATCCAAGACTCTCTTATGTCTTATATAGTATTCTGTTGCTGTTTTGCTGTGAGAAATCACTGGAAACAATTCAGTGCGTGACTGAACTGTCCAAATTAATCAAACTGTGCTTTTTGGAAACCATTTGACTAATTAGATCAATAATAATTGGCTCATTTGCGAATGTAGCATCATTCAATTCTTAAAGGCAAAGTTCTGTCATTAATTACTCACCCTCATGTCGTTCCAGACCTGTAAGACCTTCGTTCATTTTTAGAAAGCAAATTAAGCAATTTTTTTAAGAATTTTTTTTGACCCTGCATAAACAGCAATGTAACTATCACATTTAAGACCCGGAAGGGTAGTAAAGACATCGATAAAATAGTCAATGTGACATTGTGGTACTCCCGTCAATGTGCTTCGAAGACTGTCACAGAAGAGAAGAAATTGTTGAATAAAGTCAGTATTTTTGTTTTCTTGGCGCACAATAAGTATTCTCGTAGCTTCATAAAATTTCGGTTGAACCACTGAATCAGATACCGCGATCTATTATGCCGCATTAAAGAGCATCAAAACTTCAATTTACTTTTTTATTTGTATCATAAAATTGTAGTCACTATGATTATTGGATGAGCAATGTACTACAAATATTATTTAGTGATGTTTTGTTCATGCATCATCATAATAGAGACCCTGTGTATTATGACTTGTATGGTTTAATATAACGTAAATAATGTCTCTTATTGAAATTTGTAGTAGAAAACCCATGAAAGATTTAAAAAATGAACATAGTTTTATACATATTTTGGACTATGGGAGGCAGCATTATGAAGTGAAATGGTTGCACTCGGTAAGCTACTGGTGCTACCTGTTGCTATTTTTTACCGCAACACAATTCTGAATATACACTCTGAAAATAAAGTACTGATATGATGACCACAGCTACAGAAAGAGCTGGTGGCAATGGATGTAAGTGTAGGCTTAAACCAAATGTCGTACTATCGATTTTCCTCACTAGGAGTCTAAGCGCACCTGGATATTGAGTGAAATATGCACTGAGAAACTCCTTCAGTGGCTGCGGCATCATGACAAGCATCAGCATGTTTACATTCTGCCCTGATTGTATCTAGCATTTCTAGTCTCTGCTGTTTGTAAGCTTTTTCAGTAACTGTGGTCTACTAAAAGCCTCAAAGGCATCAGGGCTAAAGTGGAGAGAACAAAGACATGGGTCTTTAGGAAGTTTTAATCGTCCACAAGCATCTTCTCATTCATTGCTCCTTTTCTTACCGCTAGGAATTTTTTCATCACTTTTTGCTCTTTGATTGAAAATTACAACCAAAAGCCACACACTGTGGCTAGGGCTGCACGATTAATCGAAGTGAAATTGAAATCGGGATTAATCGAAAGCTGCGATTGTCATGCGTATCTTTTAGAAAAGCACTGTTCTGTGTTTAGTAAATCTTCATCCGAAGGCCAGAGGGCGCTCTCATTCTCACGCGGAAACTCAAAATACGCCAGAAGAAGAGGAATAGAAATGCATCTTTGCTATCGCTGCAGCTGAATAAACAAGATTTAACTGCTGTCATTGATTCAACGTGACTAATAAACCCACGACTACAACAATATGTGGTTTATCTGACTTCTTCTCATTATAATTTTCCTTATAATGCAGTATATAATAATGCAATGCCTTTATCACTGCTTAGAATACTATTCGTGCTTTATTCTGTGTAAATAGCTATACTATCTCACAGAAAGATTTATTTCAAACACTCGACTGATATAAATATTATAATATGAAGTGAGTTTGGAGTAAAAACGTTATTAAATGTGATATTTTCACATGCTTTCAGGTGTAGCAGCATGTCTACACAGAGCCGTAGTTCACTGAGAAGCTACGCAAACAGCTGTCATTATCGCAAACGATTTCTTTCGATTTCATAATCGCCCGATTAAATCGTTTGCGATAATGAACGCGATTCAGCATATCTTTTCTGTGGAGTACGGCTCTGTGTAGTATATGCTGCTCCACCTGAACACAGGTGCTGGAGATTTACTGCTGATTACACAACCGGCTTCACCGACAACATGCGCATGACAATCACCTTCGATTAATCGTGCACCCCTAACTGTGGCACTGTATCAGTATTTTAGTTTCCAAGTTGTGTTGTGGCAAAAATAGCAACTGTTAGCATCAGTAGCTCACTGGGTACAGCCATTTCATGTCATTGAAATAATGGCAAATAAAGTCTTTCATGGGTTATTTACATATTTCAATAAGAGACATCATTTACAATATTCTCCAATTTCAGTCCATGAAAGTTGAGTAATCGATATTGTTGTCAACCCAGCCCTAATAAATCTATTGATAAAATGTCTCATTTGAACTATTGCTGCAGCACACAGGGCGAATCAGACCTGCGACCTCCACGTCCCAAACTCTCTTGTCCCGAGCGTGGACAGGAGAGGCAGAAAATCCAGCTGGAGCCTCAGTGCTGTAAAGAGATGGTACAGAGCCACGTGGCCTTGGAGAAGAGCCGTCGTGCTCTGTCACTGCCCTTGGCTCCTCAGCCAGTGCTGCAGCAGTTCACCTTGCCGAAACAAGTCCCTGACCTGGACTCACTCCGGCTCCTGGAGCACAAGGAAGATGACACGGACAGTGCCAGCGACCTGTCCGACTCCGAGAGGCTCCCTGTACTGCCTTCCCCCTGCACTCCTCCTCAGCTCAACCTCAGAGCCGAGGTTATCAACACCATGGACTTGCATCCTCACATACCTGGACCCAGGACGGTGGAGATCAATGAAGTCAGTTACAGCTACCCAGACTTCCTGCCACCGCCGTTCAATACCTGGAGCCTGAGGCAGCTTGCCATCTTCCTCAACACGGAGGGTAAGCGGGCTCCCCGGCCGAAACCCGTAGGGCAGCTAGAGAAATATTTAGAGCGCCTCCTTCAACTGGAGTGGCACCAGATCCAAACCATTCAGGCTGAGAGCGGACGGCACATCGTTCCTATCATCCGAACAAGTGGTCATGCCGCCAGTGTCCTAGCAAACGGCAACCGGCCTAGGCCTCATACTGCTCCTCCGACACGCCTCAGCTCCCCGAAAAGCTTTCGGCAGGGTCAACGGGCCTTCTTCTCCTCTTTGGCCAGCCCATCGTCCACCCAAATTTCTCGCCCCGTGTGTCCTCACTGCCACATCCGGTACCCGCTCTGCAACGGCACATGCTCATCATATGCCTACCAACGTCATTCCCGTCTCAGCCCCCTGCTAGAGCGCAAAGCTCCCCCTGCCAATACTCAAAAGAGGAGCAGCAGCGAAAGCCGAGCCACCGCTTCTGAAAACCACACTACTTCGAAAAACCAGCACCCAGTCAGTCCTCAGGCAGCAAAGGCTCACCAGAAGCACATGCAAGCTGCAGGAAATGTGCGCAGGGCGTCCCACGAACTTAATGCGAATGGCAAATCCCATTCTTCAGTCAGGAAAGCAAAGACTGGAAGGTCAAATGAGGTGGACAAACAAAAAGATCCACCTGGAGCAAAATGTGGAGGGGTTGATAGGCGGGATCCTGTCGGTATGAAACGCGAAGGTGGTGGTCCAGGGAAAAAAATGGTTAAGGATGGTCCAAGAGCCGAAACGGGTGAAGTACGACTAAGATCTGGCACTAAAAGAACGGTCAATGATGGCTGCGATGCAAAAGTGATGTCAGCTACCAAGACTACTGGCAAAGTGAAAAATGCTCAATACGCCAAGTAGTTAGTGCACCTTTCATGCAATTTTAAGTTGCCTCAAAAACATTTCCAGTTGCTGTAAAGAAGAGCTAATTAAAACATTATATTATCCCTGCAGTAGTACTATAGTAGTTTGTGAAAAGGATACATGTGTGGTCACATTAGCAAAATTTTGGTGAAAATATTGTCTATTGTCCTTTTGTTCAACAAACAAATCAGACAGGAGAGTAGATTAACTTCGCTGGACTTAAACTTGACGTCTTTTCACACTTGAAATAAAATGTGTTCTAATGTTAATTTGGATGACATCGGTTCACTTGTCTTTGATCTAATAAGGCGATCTGTCACGACACATTAAAGAGCCACAGAATGGTATTTATTGTTTGAATTTCTTAAAAAATGACAACATTTTAAAGCTTGAGACCTTGTTTTTAGAAGTAACCTGCTCTGTCTTGTTTTTTTGACGTGTTTCCTCTGCTCTGCAATGTATTTGTCACTGCGTGAGAACATGATGTGTAGTGTGAGAGCGGCATTGTTTGTCGGACATAGCAAGAGTAACTAAGGAGGACAGGTTTACACCGGCGCAAGTTCACACCGGCAGAAATGTTCCGCCATTTCACAAGTAAAGCGCCATGCAAACATCAGTTTCAAAATACCGGTAAAGTCTGTGACATGATAGAAATGACCTCCTAATGCCTGCACCTCCCTGTGTTGCATTTGTAAACATGGCGGAGTATACACGGTTAGTGTATTGATGTCTTAATTTTTTAATCAAACTCTCACATTGTTGCAGCTGGTTTGGCCCAAAGACATCATATTAGGCAACTTCAAACCAAACTACACAGTGCAAAGATGTCACCTGAGTCAGAATCTTATGATTGGCTCAGAGTAGACGTCTTTACGTCAGAGCTCGCGTTCTGAACTCGTATGTGCTCATACCGATAATCTTGTTCTGCGTTTACACAGAGCACATTACCGGTAATTTACTAGTAATGTTACAACTTCTCATTCCAGTAAATTGCCAGAATAAATTTACTTTTTGAAAAGGTCCTATTCACACATGATCTCTTAACGATAATTTTCCAGTAAAGACTGTATGGGTTAAAGGGGTAACTCACACAGAATTCACTTTCAGCCTTCTGTTGGTCAACTTGGACCAACTTGAGAGCATTGCATGGGATCGCATGTGGATTCCTATTGAAATGCTTGGATTTTGCAACTTCATCTCATGATGAAAACTTACCTTTGAGAACTTTCGCGTAAGATGCGGAATATGTACCACCATGTACGTTTCGTGACATAATCAATGTGAAATATCCACTGAGTGGTGTTCAGCTTTTTTCGGAACAGATGAACGTACATGTGATACATTTTATGTGACGTTGGTTTTGTACATGTCACCGCAGTTCTGACTTGAAAAGTCTATTGAATGGCGCTATACCTCTAATGCTTTGTGATGTTTTAAAAAGACATACCATCAGCACTACACCTAAACCTACCCAATAGTATGAACAACAGCTCATGGGATGTAAAAACACTATCACAAGCATGCCGTTTTAGCTTGTTTTTTGATCTCGCAACTTTCAGCTCTTGAGATTCACAGTAAGTTATGTTTTTCATGGGATTCGTATTCAAGGATTCTGCATCCTGAGTCCAGTTCTGTGCCGGCTGAGCTATCGAGCAAGCTTGTTACATCTGAATAGCGAAAAAATATGGAGCTGTAAACAAGTGTATGAAAACGATTATAAGTGCTCACTGTTTTACTGCCTCTAGTGTTCGTTTTTGTTGGAAACTGCAGTGGTATGTATTTTGCGTTTTGCGAAAAAGTTCACACAGGTGTTTTTTTTTTTTTTTTTTTTTTTTGTCATGAGATCAGGTAGGGATTTTGCCAGATAATTGCAAATGTGGCCACACTTTTTAAAAGTATCTTTCACTTTAGAAATCATGCCTTTTCATATCATTGTTTCAGTAGAACTTTAAAGTGCATTTCTTGAATAAGATATATTTATTTTATCTGCCTATGTACACAAAAGCAGGTTATCTTTACATACTGTACGCACAAGTCCTCTATAAAATGAACTAAATGTACTTAAATCTAGTGTGCATGTACATATCTCTTATTTGAGGGAGGTATGGCTGAGAATGTCAGCGTGTGGCTCTTTGTCTAGTAAGCACTATTGGTCAAAGAATGTATATTTTTGAGATGAATAATGAATGTTTTGTAACGACTGTGTATTTTTGTAAAGTGCTATTTACAAGGACTTCTTTTCTTGTTATTTATTAAATCATCTATCTGTTTATTACAATGAGTTGACATGTATTAAGTTAAATAAGAATGTTTTATCTTTGAATGTTTTGGAACTCATTACTTAGGTTTTCAGTGAGTTAGATGTCGTTGAATTAATTGTGAATTGTTAGGATTGCTTATTGGTGGTTTTGTGGTGTGTTGCTGGAGATGGACCTCAGCTATAAACTGTTAAGATAATATGGTCAAGGGTTATCCATGTTTGTTTACTTATTGAGAACTTTTCAGGTGATTACGTTTACCTTCATGTCTCTAAATATAGCATGTTTAGTTTATTTTTACAGGAGCAATGATGGTAGTGGTTTTGTAGTTTTATATGTACTGTCGTTGTCAAGGCACTTGAATATGACTTGAAAGATGGTACAGGTTGAGGCCAAGCAGTATGTGGTATGTGGTACTCCATACTTGATGTACTGTATGTAGCACCATTTTGTTTTTGATGTTATACTCTGTGAAGGCAAAAAAACCATACAAAAATCTACTTTTGTCCTATCGTTGTCAGATTGTGCTTTTATTTTGCTGGGAGTTTTTGGTAGAGTTGAATGCAGCTATTTTTATGAAATATAAAATAAAGTTTTCATTACATCATCAATGCCTCTGTCTGCAGTATTTATTTTAATACGGAAATTGATACAGTCATTTGTATTCTCATTAAAACAGTAAACAAGGACAGACAGTGTGATTTTCAGGATGTTAATGAAAATTTCATGGATTTGCCATGTCTACTGGGTATTTAAATGCTCATATTTACACACATTTGAATCCTTAGGTGCATATTATAACAATTGTGGGATTGTCATGCATAGTTTGTCACACTAATTTGATGTCATTTGCATGTTATCATGTTTTCTTTTGTCCTGGGAAAGGCTTTAGAAGCTGTTGAAGCTGTTTCTGGCGATCGTTCACACAGCCTGTGTGAATACAAAGCAAACAAAAAGTAAAAAAGACTTATTGCAGGAAATGTTAGTAAATGCTGCTATAATATATGCTATAATAATGCTGATATATATATATATATACACACTTTAATTTGTATATTTATTTAAAGGAACACTTCATTTTTTTTTTAAATAGGCTCATTTTCCAACTCCCCTAGAGTTAAACACATGAGTTTTACAGTTTTTGAATCCATTCAGACGATCTCCGGGTCTGCCGTTAGCACTTTTAGCATATGTTAGCATAAATCACTGAATCAGATTAGACCATTAGCATTTAGTTCAAAAAAGGTATTCAATATTTTTCCTATTTAAAACTTGACTCTTCTGTAGTTACATTGTGTACAAAGACAGAAAAAAAAAAGAATAGTTGGAATTTTCCAAGCTGATATGGATAGGAACTATTCTCTCATTCTGGCATAATAATCAAGGAACTTTTCATTTTCTGTTGGTCTTAGTACATGATGTAACTACTGAAGAGTCAAGTTTTAAATGGGAAAAATATCTAAAATATTTGGTCATTTTTGAATTGGATGCTAATGGTCTAACCAGTTTCAATGATTTATGCTAAGCTATGCGAAAACTCATCTGTTTAACTCTAGGGGAGTTGGAAAATGAGCCTATTTTCAAAAAAAGTGGAGTGTGCCTTTTAAAGGAATAGCCATCGAAGATGTAGATTTGTTTCTTAATCTAAACAGATTTAGAGAAATCTGGCATTACATCACTTGCTCACCAATGGATCCTCTGTCAGAATGAGAGTCCAAGCAGTTGATAAAAAACATCACAGTAATCCACAACATAAATCCACTCTGTCGGTTAACGTTTTGTAAAATGAAAAGCTGTGCATTTGTAAGAAACAAGTCCATCATGAAAAGATTTTAAGTTTCCTCTATTCATAAAATTGCTTTCTACAATGAAAAAGTCTGAATCAGGAAGTGTCAGCTTACTATTAAAATGTCTTAATGAATTTGTTTATTACAAACGAGCAGCATTTTACCTCACAAGACGTTAACTGATGGAGCAGAGTTGTGATGTTTTTACAGCTGTTTGGACTCTCATTCTGATGCCACTGCAGAGGATCCATTGGTGAGCAAGTGATGTAGTGCTATGTTCCGATCATACAGCTTTTGGAAGATTTGTAACAGAAATGTAATTTTCAGGTGAACTGGCCCTTTTCAAAGCCCTATTTACTTTTGGAAACTATCATGCATACACTGTTAATTTATATACAGTTAATATCAAAAAGTTTACATACACACTGTAGAATCTGCAAAACATTAATTATTTTACCAAAAGAAGAGGGATCATACAAAATGCATGTTATTTTTTATTTAGTTCTAACCTGAACAAGATATTTAGCATAAAAAAATGTTTACATATAGTCCATAAGAAAAAATAATAGTTTAATTTATAAAAATTACCCTGTTCAAAAGTTTACATACACTTGATTCCTAATACTGTGTTGTTACCTGAATGATCCACAGCTGTGTTTTTTTGTTTAGTGATAGTTGTTTGTCCTGAACAGTTAAACTGACCACTGTTCTTCAGAAAAATCTTTTACTGATGCATCAGAAGGAAACACAATGCATTAAGGTGTGAAAACTTTTGAATTTGAAAATCAGGGTAAATTTAGGTTCATTTTGTCTTCTGGAAAACATGTAAGTATTTTCTGTAGCTTCTGAAGGCCAGTACTAAATGAAGAAAAAAGAAAATAAGAAAAATGTACACATCTTCATTCTGTTCAAAAGTTTACATCCCTGGCTCATAATGCATTTCGTTTCCTTCTGGAGCATCAGTGAGCGTTTGAACCTTCTGTAATAGTTGCATGTAATAGATCAAAATCATACAGTCATTGTTGGAAAGGGTTCAAATACACAAAAATGCTGAAAAATCAAACAATTTGTGGGATTTTTCTGAAGAACAGAAGTCAGTTTAACTTCTGGACAAACAAGGGACTCATGAGCAACTATCACTAAACAAAAAACAAAACAAAAAAAAACAGCTGTGGATCATTCCGTTAACAACACAGTATTAAGAATCAAGTGTAGGTAAACTTTTGACCGGGGTAATTTTTATAAATTCAGTTATTACTTTCTCTTGTGGACTATATGTAAACATGTTTTATGTGAAATATTTTATTTAGGTCAGTATTAAATAAAAAATAGCATGCATTTTGTATGATCCCTCTTCTTTTGGTAAAATAATTCAAATGTTTTAGAATCTACATGGTGTATGTAAACTTTTGTCTTCACCTGTATTCTTTGTTTAACTGTGTAACTGTGTGAAAATGCCTAAGAGTGTACAGTATAAAAAGCTCAACTAAGCACAGAAACAGGCTCATTGAGTGTACTATAGGCTAAGCTATCCATTGAGGCAATGTAAGACACTGACCGAGATGTGTATTTGCCACGAGGCAAGAACTACCCAGAGCCTCTAGTCCAACATCCGTGTAGACAGGTCCATCGTTCCACATTAGGTCAAATCCGCCAACCCTCTTCTCCTTGCCTGTCAGGCTAAGTGCAAAAGAATGTTTTGGACAACAATGACAACATACACAATTCTCCACTCTCTTCCATGTAATTTTATATCATTTTGTCAAATCGTACCGGCCTTCCATGTCTACAATGTGCAAGGTGTCCTCCAGCAGTCTGTACTTTAGGTCATAGTCCTCCTGACTGCTGGCTGTGAGGGAGGGTGAAGCGTTCACTTCAATTAGCCACCTGCATGACGACAAACTGTGCTGTTATTTTTGTTTTTTAACTATGCAATTCATAGTTCTGATCAAATTAAGCATTAAAAAATAAAGCATTCTTACGGTTTTAAATCCTGGTCCAGTAGTATGTCATATCCATACAACTCAAAACAGTGTTTGTCATTGATAATGGTCTTCTGAACACTAAGCAGGCTGCGAATAAATATGTTGTCAATTTCTTTAGATAGAGTTTGCACTGTCTCAAAACCATGCTTAGCAGTCAGATAACACCGCAGCGGTTGCATTTGCCACTTACAACCCTGAAAAAAAAAAGAGCAAAAGACATGTTACTGCTTTTTTATTAAAACAATTAACATAATATTAAAGTATGTCCTGTTACTTCCAGCATACCTTCTCAGGATCATAATCAGGAGCTGTTTTTTGCACTGCAACATTGGTGAGATGAACATCTGTGTATGTCAAGGTTAAAGGTGATAAACCAGCGAATTCCTGTACTATATATGTGTATTTCAGATATGTATGCAAAGGATACACTGATCATCTATGCTGCTAAGAGAGAACCTGGTGTTGGAAAATCGAGCAAAACCATCACGATACAGCCAGGCCTTCAATGGAATATACTGTGAAACACAAAAATATGTTTTTTGCCTGCACAGTTTTAAAACAATAAAGAGCAGTGATTTGAAGTCTACAACAACAACAACTAAAAAGCTGTGTGTAAATAGTTTGTTCACACCGTGTCAGCAAGGGTCCTACTATGTTTAAGGTCCAGAAGGGTATCAAGAACATCAGTGGTTCAACTGTAATTTTCTGAAGCAACGAGAATACTTTTGTTGTGCAAAACTTTTGTTGATGTTCTTGGTACCGTTCTGGACCTTGAATGTAGTAGGACCCTTACTGTCTATGGAGAGTCAGATAGCTGTCAGACACCATCAAAAATATCTCAATTTGTGTTCCTAAGAAGAACGAAAGCCTTACGAGTTTGGAACAACATAAGGGTAACTAATTCATTTAACAGAATTTTCATTTTTCTGTTAACTATCCCTTTAAACTACTATATGACTTACAATTATTTTCTTGTACTATTATAACATTAACAATAGTAAACTATAGGAATTATTAAACAGAACTATTACAAAATAACGTAAATAGCTTTTTATTGCTGAAGCTATTTTCATTTTGAGTATTTACTCATGATGTTGAACAATCACATGGTGTAAGTCAGAACAAAGAGGAAATTCACAGTTTATTATATTTTATTATATGTAAAAGGAGGACGTGAGTGCTTTTCATTAATTGAAATCTCATAATTACACTAACTCTGACATAATTTCAGTGCAATTGCAAAATTAATGGCCTCCCATTGCAGCAGGAGAAAGTACAGCATTGTATTTATGAAAAAAACATTTCAGTTAAAATAAGTTACTTACCGATGTGACAAGAACATAGACTCTCAAATCAAATTTTCTCCCTGGTGATGAAAATATTATATGTTACAAACACACATACATATAAAATGCACTGAAGCCATTATACAGTTGAGGTCAAAAGTTTACATACACCTTGCAGAATCTGCAAAATATTAATTATTTTACCAAAATAAGAGGGGTCAAACAAAATGCATGAGGAAATCATTACATACCTATTACATAAGTTTCAAACGCTCACTGATGCCTCAGAAGGAAAACAATGCATTAAGAGCCAAAGGGTTAAAATTTTTAAACAGAATGAAGATGTGTACATTTGTCTTATTTTGCCCAAATATCATATTTGTTTCATTTAGTACTGCCCTTCATAAGCTACAGATGATACTTACATGTTCCCCAGAAGACAAAATAAGTCACATTTACCCTAATGTTCAAATTCAAAAAGTTTTCACACCCGGTTGTTAATGCATCATGTTTCCTTTTGAAACATCAGTGAGTGTTTGAATCTTCTGTAATAGTTGCATATGAGTCCCTCAGTTCTCCAGGATTTTCTAAAGAACAGTGGGAGGTTTAACTGTTAAGGACAAACAAGGGAGTCATAAACAAACAAACAAACAAACAAACAAAAAAAGCTGTGGATCATTCAGGTAACAACAGTATTAAGAATCAAGTGTATGTAGACTTTTGAACAGGGAAATTTTTTCAATTTCAGCTATTATTTTCTCTTGTGGAATATGTGGGAAAGTCTTTTATGTGAAAGATCTTATTCAGGGCAATACTAAATAAAAAATAACATGCATTTTGTATGATCATTCTTATTTTGGTAAAATAATTAACATTTTGCAGATTCTGCAAGGTGTATGTAAACTTTTGACCTCAACTGTGTTTTTAATTATATGTATTATATATTACAGGTGCATACCAGCTATGAGGTAGGGATTCTCAATGTAGCGCTGAGCGACATAGCTCTCAACTTGCGCCTCATCTTTCTGTTCTTCAGAGCGAGACCCATCCTAAAACCAACAACAGCATCAGTACACAACATACTAGTGAATAAATAATTACAGAACGTTTTTGTGAGAGTCAGTGTGTCAAATTACCTTCTTCCAATCTATTATATCTTTGAGTTTTCGAAACAGAAAAATTCCTTTCCCTTGTGATCTTGCCACCTGTGTTGGGAAAGTATTGTAATAATGGATGACCTGTTGATTATCAGTTTAGCAGTGTCTTACACAGGGCACTGCTATACACACTCACAGGCTTCATGATCCAGGTGCTCCCTGGGCTTCTCTTAAATTCTTCTACAAAGATGTGATACTCGCTGGGCAGCACAAACGTACAGGGGAAAAAGTCACATTTGGCCGCCTCCATACGCCCAGCCTCCCGCTCTAAAGTCTTTCTATACCTCTTCAGGTTTTTTACCATCAGGTTCTTACGGGTTAGCTGAAAAAATATAAATAATTCATGCTTTTTGTCATTGCAATATATAACATTCTGCATTTCAGGTAGCTTTCATTGTTATATTTCCAACCTCGTAGTGGTTGCGGAAGTGACATATCCGCACATGTTCCTCCATGTACGAGTGATCAAAGTTCTCTCTCAGCCACCCAACATCACACCAGTTAAAGTCCCAATCACCATCCCTGTATGGAGGGATGTGAATGCATGATGCAATAATGACACACAGGGAGACACAAAGGAAGAGCACAGCACTTACTCTTTTACCTCTACCCAGCCTGGTCTCTGGTTTAGGACGTCCTGTATTGTGTTGGTCAGCCCACATCTGTACCGTATACAGTTCCTTCCCTCCCTTTGATAAAAACAAACCACACTAGATTGCTACATGTTTAATACATACATATGTACATACAGATAAGACAGTTTAAACTTCAGAGAAACTTTAAAGTACCTTTAAACATGCAGTTTGTACAAACATCTATGTGTTCAAAATTTCTGAGAAGAAGATTTTTAAATGTTGTGGAAAAAAGTCTCTTTCGCAAACCAAGGCTGCATTTATTTGATCAGAATACAGAAAAAACTTTAGTATTGCAAAATGTTATTACAATAACAATAACTATTTGAAAATACTTTAAAATATATTTTATTTCTGTGATGCAAAGTTTCAGCATCATTACCCTAGTCTTCAGTGTCACATGATCTTTCAGAAATCATTTTAATATGCTAATTCAAAAAACATTTGCGGAAAACCGTACTATTTTTATGGAAACAGTTACAAAAATTCAGTATTCTTTAATAACTAGAAAGTTCAGAAGAACAGCTGAGGTCAAAAGTTTACATACACCTTGCAGAATTATTTTTTTTTTATTATTTAGTACTGACCTGAATAAGTTTTATGAGATATTTCACATAAAAAATGTTTACGTAGGCCACAAGAGAAAATAATAGCTGAATGTATAAAAATGACCATGTTCAAAAGTTTCTTAATATTGTGTCTGTTTTTTTTTTTTTTTCTTTTTTATGAGTCCCTTGTCTGTCCTGAACAGTTAAACTGCCCGCTGTTTTTCAGAAAAATCCTTCAGGTCCCACACATTGTTTGTTTTTTCTTTTAGCATTTTTGTGTATTTTGAAACCTTTCCAACAACGGTGTGATTTTGAGATCCATTTTTTTAGACTGAGGACAACTAAGGGACTCATATGCAACTATTACAGAAGGTTAAAATGCTCACTGATGCTCCAGAAGAAAACACAATGCATTAAGAGCCGGGGTGAAAACTTTTTGAATTTGAAGATCAGGGTAAATTTTACTTATTTTGTCTTCTGGGAAACATGTAAGTATCTTCTGTAGCTTCTGAAGGGCAGTACTAAATGAAAAATATATATATTTCGCCAAAAAAAAAAAAAAATGTACACATCCTCTTTCCATTCAAAAGTTTTCACCCCTGAGTCTTAATGCATCTTTTTTTCCTTCTGGAGCATCAGTGAGCGTTTGAACCTTCTGTAATAGTTGCATATGAGTCCCTCAGTTGTCTCAGGGTGAAAAGATGGATCTCAAAAGCATACAGTCATTGTTGGAAAGGGTTAAATACACAAAAATGCTGAAAACCCAAAGAATTTAAAAGAAGAGCAAGGTCATTTTTATGAATTCAACTATTATTTTCTCTTGTGGACTATAAGTTAACGTCTTTTATGTGAAATATCTTTTTCAGGTCAGTACTAAGTAAAAAATAACATGCATTTTGTATGAATATGGTAAAGTGTTGGTAAAATAATCAACATTTTACAGACTCTGCAAGGTGTATGTAACTTTTTGACTTTAACTGTATACATTTTTGTAGTATTATAAATATTTTCACTGTTACGTTTGATCAGTTTAATGCATCCTTGCTGGATTAAAGTATTCATATCTTTTAAAAATTGAATAAAACCATACTAGTCGCAAATATTAGAGCGGTAAAGTAACGTTATTTGGACACTTGAATGAATGAATATCATTTGTATTCGAATACAAAAGCTTACAGACTTACCCTTCCTTTTTCTTTTGTGAACTGTATGCTCCTTTATGTCCAGCTGTCTGCTGTTTAAGGTACGTTTGTTATAACAAACCTGATTAAGATGTCTTAAAAAGATAATATTCAAAACTGCAGCAATGACTTCTGTTAGGTAAATACTTAAGTCAGCGCTCAATCGTGCTTTTCAAATATAGCACATAATACCATATAAAGCAACTGTAAACGTGTTTGTTTCAAAGGTCTCCCTCTTACCTTATTTTTGGACATATTAGAAACTAACGAACGGATAACAGCGGAACATAAGCAGCGTGACACTAAAACTGTAGTCTATATGTTGTCATAGCAACCACCGCGGGCCAATCACCTCGCTGCATTCCGTAGTGACGTGCTCAGGGCAAACCTCCCCAAAACATTCTGCTGCTGTTAGGTATGACTCTACAACACATTCACAAATATTATGGGTCTTTAATTAGCTTTAGGGGAGAAACAATAGAACTATTATTGTTTTCCCCCAGTATATAGCCTGTGAATGATGTTTAAAATAATCTGATGCAATTAATTCCCAAATAGATAAATTAAAAAAAAAACCTGCCCTCAGTTACCACATAAAATATGGCGATTCCTGTTAATTCGCTGGCTAATAAAAGAATAATAGATGCGACAAAGGAAGTTGTCACATGCTTGTCTTTTAGAGCTCCTTGGCGTAAACAGTATGAATGTACACTAGGTGGCAGCACGATTTAAATAAACTGATCCCCGAGGAAACAAAAGGAGCTTCTTCGGGTGCACTGAAGCATGAAGCTTATTACACAAAAATGTGTCAAAATCAAAGTAATCTGACAACACACGTGTTTTTTCTCATATCTGAAACATAAGAAGAATAAAGGCAGTAGTTAGATCATCTGTAGGTGGTTCTCAATCTGTTGTACTCAAAAGCCTTCAGTTTTTCTATAACAGTATGCTTAAAAAAATGGTCTTTTTTAAAAAAAACAACAACAACTGAGATTTATACATCATATGAAAGCTGAATATATAAGCTTTCCATTGATGGATGTATTTGGATAGGACAATATTTAGCTGAGATACAGCTATTTGAAAATCTGAATTCTGGGGGTGCAAATAAATCAAAACATTGAGAAAATCCAAATTAAATTTGTCCAAATGAAGTTCTTGGTAATGCATATTACTAATCAAAAGTTTGGTTTTGATATATTTAGGGTAGGAAATGTACAAAATATCTTCATGGAACATGATCTTTACATAATACCCTAATGAATTTTGGCATAAAAGAAAAATCAATACTTTTGACCCGTATTATGTATTGTTGGCTATTACTACAAATATCTATGTGCTACTTATGACTGGTTTTGTGGTCCAGGGTCACATATTAAAATACTTAATATAATAACTTACATTATTTTCAAGCCTTCTTTCAAGACACTTAAGAATTCGCTAAAGCCCCATTGCGGCCCCTGATGCCTGCACATCATTTTTATTAAAATGATAATCCAACAAAAATTAATGTAACCCATAATCACATTTTATGCAAAAAAAAAGGTGTTAAGATCTTACTGTGTTATTAATTAATTCTTGTTTTCTCAGACTAAATGTATCATAACTCCCATATATCGTCTAATAGAGGGTTTGTACTTATGTCATTTTTAGAGAAAAACTGCACTCTTCGTATGACATTGATTAACTATATGAAGTAAAATAAATCTATACATCTATACATTTACATTCTATTACATTAGCCTAATATTTCACATAGAAATAACAAACACGACTATTGGCAAGAATCTTGCCCTAGAAATCCTGGTTCCGTTTGGCCAAAAGACTTTTGTTCTTCAGGCATTTCTTTGCATTCTTGTTATAACTTTTGTAAGTCTGCAGTACTCCAAATGTTTTTCCCAGTCCAACCAATTAGTACAGCCCAAAACATGACAATAACCGACCATTTTCAGTTTTGTTCGGTTCAGTGGCACTGTTTACGTTCCGTGCAACCAATATAATTGATGATGCACTGTGGAAACGCTCTATACCAGTAGTGTAATGTAATTAAGGAATAATAGGCCTACTTTGTTACAATACTTAGGTATTTTTTGGGAGTATCTGTACTCACTTGTGCACTTGTGTTTTTATATTTTAGCCTACTTTTACTCCACTACATTTCCTAATTCAAATGTATACTTTTACTCTGATAAATTTCCCTGAAGCAACTTCGTTACTTACTACAAAATAGTCAGAAGTCAGAAGAACAATGACTGCAGGAAAGCATTGAATCAGTGGTCTGGCACTTGCAAGTTAGATTCCTAAAAACAAACAAACAAGTTTAGCAAAATATTCATTATTTATTAATTTTCCACTCAAGTCAATGCTGAGGTGTGATATGCACAGTATATTGACATTCCCAGAATTCCCTGCATTACATTTTTTTAAATCTTTTTTTTTTTTGGTTGAAATAACTCTTTCTTCTTAGTTTTTTTCTTAGCAGGTTTGTACATTAGGGTTGTATGCTACATCTAATGTTGTTAAATGAATGTTTATTGCATTATTTCAGTTTAATGTGGGTTACCATGATGGTGTTTAGTGTTTGTGTGAATGCCACTGTTCTCCTTCTATATATGTTAATATTTAAAGGCTGCTTGAGGTGGGCTTTAGTTTATCATGTGACTTTCCCATCCATCACCACCTGGTTTTGGTGGTTATCAGTGTATTACAAAGGTATAAAGCAGAGTTTAGTACTTCAATAGGTTAGTACATTACAATTATATCAGTTAATGAAATTACCGTATTTACTTGTAAATTTAACTGAAAACCTTAAACTGTAAAGCATTGCTACCGTATTTTTTATGGCGAAATTCTGGCAACCACAGCTACCAGTTTTCTACCGTAAATTTTACGGATTTTTTTTTCATAGTGTGCAGTTTAAATGCATCCATGCCCCTTCTAGATACAATAAACTGTGGAAATACATCTAAATGCTATTTCAGATGCAGATTCCAGGAATGTTTTCTTATGTTGGAATGAAGGACACTAAGTACTGGATGAAGTGCTTCTTATTCTTACCCAAAAATACAAAATGGAAGAAAGAATTAAAACTGAACACAATCTTGCAACTCAAGCTGTGTATGAACATATATATATATATATATATATATTTGCTTTTTTGCATTTACTTTTGTTTAAGATTCAAAAAATACTTCTTGTACTTAAGTACAATAAATATGAGAGTTATATTCTAAACGGTGACTTCAACTTCTACCAAAGTCGTTTTCTGATAAGATATCTGCGCTTTTGCTTAAGTACGTCTTTCAGGTACTGTATAATGCAAGAACTGGATTATTTGATCTTACTTGAAGACATATTTTATTGAAGACAGATATCAAAATGTGTGATATCATCTACCAAATGTGTAATGATTAAGAATTTCTCCTCAAGTTCCCCAAGTCACATTATTTGTTTTCGGTTTTGTAGTTTTTGATCAAACACCGCTTGACCTTGGTGAGCATCGACTGTGTGCGAGTGTGTCTGTGATTGTTAAGTGAGTTGACGTATCTCCGAGGCAGGGCATGTTGACCACAGTCGGCTGATAATGCACTGCAGCTGTTCAACCGATTCAACCTCTCAGCTCATAAAATCCTACATCAAAACACTCTTTCTCCAGATGGACAATTATCTAGAAAAACCAATCTGCCATCTCTTCAAAGCAAAGTAAAGCTCAGGGATGTCATGTACTCCATCCGTGGATCAGCAGAATCCCTAACCACATAGAGAAAGGATTACCTGTATGAATCCAACCATGGCCAGCGCCGGGCTGGTACGTTTTTCCTCCTTCATCTCTCCTTGGGAGATATGGGAAACAAACACACAAAGCATCTTGTGAAAAACCTCCTTGTTCTGTGGCGGCGGTCCAGAGTCCTCAGCACAGAGCTTGTTGGATTCAAAGAGGAATGTTGGCGTGGAGGGTAATTGTCTCTGAGTGGGACGGTAGTGTTATAGCGAGGATATGGCGTGCAGTCTTTATCCTGACAGCTCAGCCCCAAACAGGGCAAGATCCCAGCAGGGATGAACTTCTCATGCTGTCCTGTCCAGGTTTGAGGTTGTGGTTTTGGTGCTCTGGTCAGGGAAAATGTGAGAAAAACAACCTGCATGTCTTCTGGAGTTCAGAAAGAAACAATTTTCAGCTTAGGGATATTGAATCAACCTCCAAATGCTCCCATGAAAGGCTGTGACTGATTTTTCCATTACTACTGCAGTGTTATCAAGCGCTAGGACGTGGCTCTGGGTTCTGGTATGTGTGGCCAAAACCCTCTAACCAAACTTAATGCAATTTGACTCTCTCCTTTGTGGTTGGAAGGGACATCTTTACGTTCAGAGCCAGACTTTCTCCTTGAAACAGCCGTCCGAACACTTGCCAACTAATAACCAGAATGAACTGATAAGCAGAAACTTGCAGGTCTTATGAGCGTGAAAGTTGAACATTGATTTTATACAGTATACAAAGTATTATTTCATTATTAAAATAATACACAGCTGACCTTTATAAGATCAGTCAGTCAATAGACACTTCATGACATCGCACACGACTTGACTGTGGATTACTAACATTTAACAGATGCTCATTTGATTTCCAAAACGAGGACCAATCTGACCAAAAAATGAAAACAGATATTTTTGTTGGGTTCGTGGCTTTCTTAATACCACGGTTGGGCAGATTTCATAATTGAATAACTGGCTCCCTTTAAATTTATGAGTGTGATTTGAACTGAGTTTCCACATCTCACAACTGCATATATACTGTTTTTTGATTTTTAAAAATGTTACTAAAAACATTCACTCAAGCTGTTAATTAATGGCCATTATTTACTAATTTGTAACCTAGATTTATCAAAACTGTGGGCACAATTACTAATTCATCCCTTGTTTTAGTTAAATCAAAATGAGGGAGTAATTAGTATGTGATTATAATTTTCTACAACAAGGAAACAAATTCATAAATCATGGCCACAAATAAAGATGTTGTGGAAACGACAACTTAATTCATGACCATAACAGATAATAAATTTTAAATAAATTGCGAATATTTAAATAAAATGAGATAACAAATTAAATAAACATGTCCTTTTAGCTCTTGTACTATAATAAAGACATAACACTTTACAAAGTTTCTGGCGTTAATAAAGCTGCATTTATTTAATAAAAAACACATATTTTGAAATATTATTACAATTAAATAACTTAAAAAAAAAGGTATTTTAATAAAACAGTTCATAAAACTGTAACCTGCTCCAATAACTTTTGGTATGTGGTATGTAACAGCCACACATCCAATTGATTCCTGATGCATAAAACCAACCTCCTTTCTACATTTCCCCTTTTTAAAAACACTGTTTCACACGCATATGAAAAAAGACATTACATATTATTTATCAAGCCTGTAACCACCTAAATTAATGATTTAAAAAAGCATTGTTGTCAAATCCAGGTAATGTACCATAGAAATATACATACTTTTTAACGTTTATGACTGTTATAGCACCAGCTGTGGTCCGATCTCCCTAACACTTTGTATGCTTGTTTAGAATCACCTGTGGCATGTGTTCAGTTTTGAGTTTTCATTTAGGCTTTATTGGTTTTTAGTATATTTGGACAGGCCACTTTTCTAAACGACCCTGTTATAGCTTCCCCAAAGGGTACATTTCAATGTTTTTGATAATTATTGACATAGAGAGTCCAGAGTATTGTACTCCAGTGTTTTTCTCCAGACTGAGTGAGAAGACTAGTTCATAAAAGTATTTTTTTTTCTTCTCAATCATTTAACAAAGTTTGATTGACAGCAGTGGTTCTAGAGGCAAAGTTATTCAGAAACCCTGTTGTAACCCCTAACAAAACAAAACTAAAAAACAAACAAACAAACCAAAAATAGCTGCAAGCAGCAATTACCGGGGTTCAAGTGCTTTGAGGCATTTAAGCACATATGAAAAAAGACATTATTTAGCAAGCCTGTAACTAAATAAATCATCATGATTTCTGTCACCCGTCCTCTCAGTGGGACATCATAACACACGGATACGTTTTCTACGTGTATTTACGCTATGATTCGATCCAAAACAGCGCATCTGTGTGTTGTGGCTGATAGAGAACAGCGTACACTGTTTACGTCCAGTGGATACTTTCCAAAATGGTGCTACGGTGACATAGAGGAGACGAATTGTTGACTAAAGTCGTTATTTTTGTTTTCTTTGCGTACAAAAAGTATTCTCGTAGCTTCGTAAAATTATGGTTGAACCACTGATGGCAGATGGACTATTTTGAAAATGTCTTTCATACGTTTCTGGGCCTTGACAGTTTTATTTACTTGGCAGTCAATGGGACAGTCAAAAAGCTACCGGATTTCATCCAAAATATCTTAAATTGTGTTCCGAAGACGATCGAACCTTTTACGGGTTTGGAACGACATGGGGGTAAGTGATTAATGACAAAATTTTCATTTTGGGGTAAATTATCCCTTTAATATTTCATCATTCAAAGGCAAATCTATTCAGTTACAGCAATAGCTGGATGCTTTTGCCCATATTAGGATTTCCTGCAGTGTAATGGCAAATTTTCTGAGCGATGGCACCCTCCGGCTTCCAGTATGAATGAAACATGTATTTATAGCACTAAATAATGACCAATCCATAAAAGTAATACTTCTCTCAAAAGAAGTACTTCTTTTTGTATTACTTCTTTTGAGTACCACCCCTGGTAGGTGCTTAAATTTCATTGGCCAGTGGCAGCAATGTTTTTTTTTTTTTTTTGAGATACGCAAATGTCCTTATAAACACTTGTGGCACTTTGGACCACAGCCATGCACAGTGATTTTTATGTTGATAGGACAAATGGTTGCAGATTCTGAGTTTGGCAAAGATATCTCATTTATTCTATATAGGAGTTCTAGGCATTTTACTAAAAGTGTCTTTGCCCCTTCTAAACGTATTGGCGTCCCTTTGCAATGAAAAGTCAAAAGTTCAACTATTGATATTCACTCTCCATATAATCTTTCTGCACTGGTTTGGTTCCGATTGGGCAAAAAAGGACTAGTTTGCAAAATACTTGAAAATTTGCTAGGTTTGTGAGCCAAGGATTTCAACGACATAAGACACCTTAGTCTACGAATGGTTTAGGACAGGGGTCACCACACTCAGTCCTGGAGGGCCGGTGTCCTACAGAGTTTAGCTCCAACCATAATCAAACACACCTGAACCAGTTAATCAGGGTCTTAATACAGTCATGGCCAAAAGTTTTGGCAGTGACATAAATTTTATGTTTTGAAAGGTTTGCTGCTTAAGCTGTTGTGGTGTTCATTCACATTGTTTCTAGATTGATGTGTAGTGTTCAGATGCATTTTATATAATTGCTAAAATTGGTCAAAAAAAAAAAACTTTGCACAAAAAAACTAATTTCACTTTTTTTTGATCCCGACACAAAATTATCTGCTAACACCAATTGACTAATATCAGCAGCACATGTGAAAGTGTGAATGAGCACTAGTCAGGTGAAATCACTATCATGCCAATTAGATTGTAACAGCAGACTGACTGCTATAAAAGAAGGGAAGAAGAGCTTCCAATCATTGTGTTCTTGTTAGCAATGGTTACCTCCAAAGAAACACGAGCAGCCATCATCACTTTGCATCAAAATGGCCTCACATGCAAGGGAATTGCTACAAAGAATATTGCACCTGAAAGAACCATTTACCGGATTGTCAAAAACTTTACGGAAAGAGGTTCAACTGCAGTGAAGAAGTGTTCAGGACGTCCCAGAGTGTCCAGTAAGCACCAGGACCAGTTACACCAGTTACGGAAACGTGCCACAACCAGTGCAGAGCTTGCTCAAGAACGGCAACAGGTGGGTTTGAGAGCATCTGCACGCACAGTGAGGTGAAGACTTTTGGGCAATGCACTGGTGTCAAGAAGGGCAGCAAAGAAGCCACTTTTCTCCAAGAAAAACATCAAGGACTGACTAAAATTCTGGTGCAAAGTTATTTTCTCTGATGAAGCTCCCTTCCCTTAGGACACCTGGAAAATCATTTGTCCCCAGAAGAAAAGGTGAACGCTACCATGAGTCCTGTGTCGTGCCAACAGTGAAACATCCTGAGACCATCCATGCATGGGGTTGCTTTTCAACCAAGGGAGTGGGCTCTCTCATAATTCTGCCAAAAAACACTGCCATGAATAAAGAATGGTATCATGATGTCCTGCAAGAGCAACTTCTTCCAACGATCCATGAGCAATTTGGTAATGATCTGTGTGTTTTTCAGCATGATGGAGCACCATGTCACAAAGCAAGAGTGATAAAGAAGTGGCTCGAAGATCATGACA
This sequence comes from Cirrhinus molitorella, assembly GCA_033026305.1. Lineage (NCBI taxonomy): Eukaryota > Metazoa > Chordata > Actinopteri > Cypriniformes > Cyprinidae > Cirrhinus > Cirrhinus molitorella. Next base: position 21,159,926 of record CM065132.1, on the reverse strand, counting down.
TTTTGGATCCTTGGCCAGGCAACTCCCCGGATCTCAACCCCATTGAGAATCTGTGGTCAGTCCTCAAAAGGCGAGTGGACAAGCAGAAGCCCACAAATAGTGGTCAACTCCGAGAACTAATATGGCAAGAATGGATCGCCATCAGTCAGGATTTGACCCAGAAGCTAATATCCAGCATGCCAGAGCGAATTACAAAGGTTATGAAGAACAAGGGTCAGCACTGTAAATAATGACTTATGATAATTTTTTGCCAATAAAATCCTTTAAAACTTATGCTTATCATTGTTTTTCAGTATACCATAGAAACGTGGAAATAATCTACAAATGCTGAAGCAGTAACTTTGCAAAATTTATGTCACTGCCAAAACTTTTGGCCATGACTGTATACTTGAAACTTCCAGGCAGGTGTTTTGAGGCAAGTTGGAGCTAAACTCTGCAGGACACCGGCCCTCCAGGATCAAGTTTGGTGACCCCTGGTTTAGGAGTTATGAGCGATTTCGTACTTTTTGTTAATGTAGCGCCTTCGTCAGGCTGATTGGGGCAAGCCTTGGTGATTACTACCATCTCTCCTTTTTTCCTTATGGTTTGGCCTGCCTGATTATTTTTATGTGGAGATTGCAGTAAGACATTTCTCAAAATATCTTCTTTTATGTTCCACAGAAGAAAAAAAGCTGTACAGGTGAAAAATGCCTGTAATGCATGAAACTTTGTAAAGCATGTTATGTTTTAATTATCGTACGATCACTAAAAGAAACTAAAAAGGACATGTTTATGTGTGGGGCACAATTTAATTTATTCTCTCATTTTATTTACACACACACACACACACACACACACACACACATATATATATTTTTATTAATTTGTTTTCTTGTCATTGTAAATTGAAGACACACTAATACATTCTCTCATTTTGATTTAACTAAAACAAAAGAACAAATTAGTAAATTGTGGCTACAGTTTAATAAATCTAGATAACAAATGATATATCAATCATATGAATGTGTTCTTAATTCATGGTCACAATTAAAATGAATAAAAATAAAAAAAATCTTACTGAACAGTTGTATATGCAGTTGTGAGATGTGGAAACTCAGTTCAAATTGCACTCATAAATTTAAAGGGAGCCAGTTGTTCAATTATGAAATTTGCCCAACTATGGTATTAAGAAAGCCAAGAACCCAACATTAATCTGTTTTCTTTTTTTTGGTCAGACTGGTCCTCGTTTTAGAAATCAAATAAGCATCTGTTAACTCTTAAATGTTAATAATCAAGTCATGTTTGTGATGTCTTCATGTATCTATTGACTAATTGAGTTTTAAAGGTTAGCTGTGCATTCTAATAATAAATAATAGTTTGTATACAATATAAAATTCATTCAACTTTCACGCTTATAAGGCCAGCAAGGCTGGTAGTTGGCAAATAGCCATTATTAAAATAAAACAGTTATTTTAAATTATAATAATATTTCACAATGTGTTTTATATGCTTCTTTGGTAAGCATAAAATACTTTACATTAAAAACACTAAAAAATATTACAGACCCCAAACCCTAATCTATCATTTTCCCTGTCTGTACGTTATAACTTTATTTTGTTCAAGCAAATATTTAAAGTTTCCCTTGACAGCTTGGCTTTCCTAGTTAAAAATGAGCCAAATGAGTTTCTTTTATATCATTTTTAAAATAAAATTGTAATTATGCAAATCTAATTGTTCCTTAGATTCAAACCTGTTTGCTACCTCAGTTTAGTATTTTATTATGACACACAACTCTGCTTAAAACAATCAATATGAACAATTCATCAGAGAATAGTATTCAAAAGAAGTTGTTTTCATAACATTCACCAAAATGTAATAACTTGCTCATATAACTTGGCTTCGCTGTTGCAATGGTCACTTTTCACAGTCCAAAAGATTAAATAAAATCAGTCCCCTTCATTACATTTCACCCCTTAATACCCTGTTTTACATAGAAATAAGTCTCACACCGCACTTTTAGAAAAAAAGCTACAAAACTGCACTGGGATGCTACTAATATGTACCATTTAGGGGTAAATAAGGTACAGAGGTGTATCTTTTGCTTGTGTACCTTAGTAACAGCTTTGTACCATTTGTCTGAAGGTGGCAAACATTGTTTTACTTTGACTGCAATACATAGTGATGTCTGATCAGGACCAGAGGGAGCAATAATTCATTACTGTCATGTCTCACTAGAATTTCTCAGTCAAAGGCACTCTCACAGTAAACACTTACTGTTTACACCATTAACACTGCAGTATATATAGATTATGGATCTATAATCTGTCTTTCGACTACACCTTGCCATCGTATTTTGTATTTACTTGTCTAAGAATGTCTCATTAAGCAAAGATGATCTATCATAGGAAAGCTTGCAGCGTGCATCTGAGGACCGGTGACTTGTTATAAAACTGCTCCAGTCAGCTGCTTCTGGAATGAATTTGATAGCTCCCGCCGCAGAGGCTGTCGATCATCAAGACAACATGCTTAATTGTCTGTGAAAGATTGCCACGAGGGGATCAAAAATTCCCTTTATGCCTAAAAGCAATTACCTTGCCCTTGTTTTTAAAATGCTCCACTTGTGCACTGGTGCATGGATGAAAACAAGAGGCATGCTGGGACTGGCAAATGCAAGAGGACTGTGATTGAGCTCTGTTGAACGAATCAATATATTAGTCAAGTCCCTATAAATGAAACGCTACCATAGATGTTAACAGAGCTGAGGAGTATGCAAAAGACTACAGGTGTGAAATGTTTTCTGAGTTATGCTATTAGAACTGGATCCACTTTAAAGTTTTTCATCTAAAAACTTGGATTTTAGAAACTTAAATGCAGAATAGGTATTATTTAGACCTAGACTTTACTGATTAATCCATTTAAAATGTCTAAAGTTGCAAGACGTTTTACCAAATTGTATTTGATAAGAAATTACTTTTCTTCTAGATCAGGGGTCGGCAATCTAAGGCACGCAGAGGGGTAATCGATGGCACGCGAGCAATATAGGGAAAATTGCTTACATTTTTAAGTAATAATTTCTAATAGTCACACAGCCTGTTGGGAGCTATAAATACTGTTTTTTCAAGTATCGGTACTTCACTGGAGTTTTATTTTGAGTAACTTTTACTTTTACTTCACTACATTCCTAAGCATAAGGTCGCAGTGGCGGCTCGTCGGGGGAGGCAGGGGAGGCACAGCTTCCCCAAAATTTTGAAGTGGGAGGAGGATGATTTAATATTAATAAAATTCAAAATTCATTAAGTTCATGTCTCAAAATGTGTATGTTTTTGTTTGTAATTTCATATACATGTTACTGAAGTTGGAAAGCACCGTTTTTCTATCGCAAATGTGCCGAATCTGCTGATCCGCTAAGCGACAGAAAAGGGGAAATGGAGGCCGGGGGAGAGCTGAGCTGTTCTCGAGTCGACAACTTGTGATACACCATTGTGTATTCACAATTGCAATGTGTGTTTTGTCTTTTATATTTATTTATTTATTCATTTATTACGTTGTTTATGGAGTCATTTAATAATTATCACTGCCAGTAGCGGCTCCTGGCCAAAAATTTTGGAGGGTCAGTTTCTGGGTCATGAATGCACAGGGAGCTGGGTTATTTAACAAAACAAACAAACGAACTATTTACATCAACAAATCGTTTTTTTTTTTATCGTTTTTGTTTATTTTATTTTTTTATTATTGTTGTTGATGTTATTCATTTTATTTGTAGGCCTACTTTTGCGATTCTTGCCCAAACTAATGTTGTATAGTCTATTTACATGAGCACGTTAAACCTTACATTTATTTGTATAAGAACTTGGCGCGCCGTTGCTTCATATTTGCAAATTTTTCGATGACTGCTTTGTTGAATACGGGGATATGTGTTAAACGTTTTTCTATTGAAAGCATCGCCAAAAGCATTGAGTCTTTCCTGTAACAGTGTTTCGTAGAAACGACCTACCATTGTCCTTGTACAATTTTTATATCTGGGTTGTCAGGGCCAAGCTGTTTAATCACTAATTTCTCATTAATTGACAATCTTTCAAATGAGTTCTGCAACAGAAACTCGACACTATTACACGCAGAATGATCTGTACTATTCGGCATCTTCACCGTCTGACGTGTTCGCGTAACTGACACAGACTCATATACACTTTGCCGACGCGGATTAATAATATTGTCCGGAACTACGTTCAAGTAACGTAAAAGCAAGTGGGGCAGTCTCAAATCTGCCCATATGGCTCTTAATTAGAGCGCGCTGCAGTTCCTTTTTTCACCACAAATTTACATTGAGAAAATGTGTGGCGCTGTTGAGCTCGGGAGGGCAGAGAGACCCTCTGCCCCGTTTATCAAACCTGAAGCAATGCGATGAAATTTTAACATATCCACCTCACTTTATGACTTATAACAGTCTAAAATGTTTTCAGAATAAGGATGAACATTTTAGAGTTAACAGTGAATTAGGACTGGTCCAGTTTATATAGAGTTCTATGTTTTCAAGTGGCTGAATATTTTGGTGGGACTCTGCCCCACCTGCCCATACAGACGAGCCGCGCCTGCTCTCAGTACAAACAATAAAGCGTTTAGTTACTTAAAAACAGCGATTTTACAGCCCACTTTGCTGAGAAAGGTAATCTAGAGATTCAGTATCGATTAAAAAAGTTGTGGGGCCGCGCTGACAAGTTTGAGCTTCTGAATCTTACTGTTTGCAGAGCGCGATCTCAGAAGTGTGTGCACGCATCAATTAAAACAACGCATTAATATAGAACGGTGGTTAATCTGAACGGTTTTAATCCATTGGCCCTGTCACACACACATACACAGTAGTGTTCATTACCTTCACATTGTATATCTGTGGTTAAAGAAAAGTGGTTTGAAAAGTTTAAAAAACAGAAAACTGGAGTAATGATGCTTAAAATTTAGCTTTGCATTACAGGAATGAAACACATTTTTAAATAAACAATAACATTTTATTTTAAATTGCAATAATATTTCACAATGGCTTGAAATGCAGTCTGCTGGAATGTGCAGCTTGTAATTGTGTAAAATAACTTCTATTCATTAAAAAAGTCAATTTTAAAGCTGTAAACTTCTATTTTTTACAAACTGAGTGATTTGAATGTCACATGTTTTTTTATTTAACCCAGAATATCCTTTGAACATATTAAGTCACAACAACACATAGCAGCTGGACTCACAGAACTATACAATATTCAAAGACAAATATGACATTTTATGCAAGATCCTGCTATACTTTCTCAGGCAAAAATAAATGCAAAACTATTCAACATCCTTAGCTGCTGAAACATTTCAGTTTTTGTAAGAATTTGCTAAACCTTTTTTGGGGCCTACATATCTGACACACCATGGGGCTCTATTATTTGTGCTAAGAATGCTATGCATAATATAAAGCACACAATTTCTACTGCCTAAAGCAAAAGCTCAAGTTTCAAGAAAAGCAAGGGCATAGAGGCTACTGAGAAAGTTTTAGATCAGAAAGTCCAATTTTCTATATAAACTATGCACAAAACTTACATTAAAAACAGACATGAAAACATTAAAGAAAGTTAGAGGAAAAGTACCAGTTAATATCAAAAGAAATAATGAACAGGCCAGTGCTGAAATAGACAATAAATAATATTTTAAATAGAAAAATTGTATATATAAAACACAGAATGAAGGATCATCAAATACTGTACACAATTTGTTATATTCAACAAATAGTATCATGTAAAAATAAACATATGCAGGCTGGGTCATATGCTATGTTATCATATCATGCCATGTACATGTACCTTAAAAACTGGCATTAAGACCCTTGTGTCATATACAGAAATAAACTTCTTTGTACTTTACAAAATGTATGCCCACAATATTTTAATTTACATTCAAGCACTGCAAACACTATTAGTTTGAGGATGGCTCACTTTTAATAAGAGTTTATTAAAAAATAATGTAGGCCTACTAATGTACTGTGAAACAATACTGTGTTTTGTAGGTAACAAAGCAGATAAAAGAAGCAGTGGTTTATTAAAAATAATTTTATAAGCAACGCTAAAACGTTTCGCCAATATAGCCTAACGTTACCGTACCAATACTAGCTCACACGTTTTGTATTGTTACTGCTAGTAGCTATAGTGTATAGGCCTAAGTAGGTTAAATGAACAGTATGTATTATTATGTGTGTTACCTGCAGATATCCCCGTTTATTTGTCTAGAATAAGTCCACAGGGATGTGAAACACGTTATGAATGTTGACTTTTACTAACAGCACCGAGGCTTTTGTCAAAAACTACACATCGTACGCCGCATTTTTGTATCCTGCTCACGAATAGTCTAATCGATGCCCAGTGCATTATGGGTGTTGTAGTTTTCCTACCCTATTTGCCACAACCAGTTTTAAGTTAGCAGCGAAATTTCGAGCTAAAAATGCATAGCCAGCCAACTTTATTAAAACCTTATGCCAGCACCAAATTACCCCTTTAGAGGTAAACTAACTAAAACAACTTGTAGGTAGTTTAAAAAGCAAACAGTGGTTAGGGATAAGCTTTGAATGATACAGAACTGTTAACAAGTTAGGATAAATCAAGCTTGTCTGTGTAAATGACCATGTAATAAAAGCGTTTACAAATACAAATAATACCAGTGAAAAATCAAATAGTAGTGAAACTACAACTAGCTAATTATTATTGCCAATAAGCCATCCAAAGGCGTTTAACCTGCAAAAAAAACAAAACAAAAAACAAAACTAAAAAAAAACAATAGAGACCATCGTTTTACTGGTTATAATGGGAATTGTACTGGTTTTAATGGAAACTGTAATGGTGCGTGTTTGATAGCCTTCTGTTGGTGGCTTATAAAAACAATTAAATGGGTCATTCTTTAGATTCAGTTCATTTTCAACTTGGAAAATACATGTTTTTCAGCTACATTTGATTCAACTTCTAAATACCCCACATCATTAGGCACATATTAAACCTCCTACCTCAGACATTAAAGACCCTTTAATATTTTCAGTTGTTTTCAGCTTTAGACACCTTTTTTCTCAACACTGTAACGGACAAAATGGGTATGGTTTAAAAAAGTTTTTACACAGAAATTGTTATAAAACAAACATGCACTTACTGCTCATGTGTCCCTGATGTAAAAAAAGTAACATTTCTCATCATTTTCACATTTTTATAGGACTGAAGCCAAAAATATATAAATTGTGTCTACGGTCTCTTTATTTTTGTAAAAAAATATATATTTTTTTAATGTAAAATTTCAACTAAAACCACATTTTATTGTTTTAGCCCTTGACATGTCAGATGTACTAATCAGCAAGAAATACTTTTGTTCTTAATTGTCTTCCCTATATTTTTCTAAAAATATTAATGTGACAAGGTGTGACGAGACTGTAACACTTGCCTTAAATTTACATTTTTGGTTTTGTTTCTCTCTCAAATTATCCCATTGTTTCTGGGTCAACATATATCGCATGACCAACAGCGTCTTTCTGCAAATGTGGGTGCAATTTCTGTTGTATGATGCTTGTCAAAGTTTAAGTGGACATGCTACATCAACAATTCTATTTAATGCAACTATATGCGTTGTCATGATTTTAAAGTATATTTACTGAAACCATTACTATTTTTGATTTTTTCCTTAAAATTATTCATAAATGAAGCAAATAACTCAACCCTGTCACAAGTTTACAACCCCCAACAACGAGAAATACATATATTTGTGACAGGGTTGTGGTTTTTCACTCAAAATGGCCACTGCTCCTCATGTAGTGTAGCAGAGTAGACCATATATGACAGCAATAAAATAAGTACATTGTATATATTTAAGAATTAAAATAAAATGTTGAAAAAGTAATCTTTTTCCATCTTAATTTTGTGTGTTGGGGTTGAGTTAAGCTTGACAGTACCCTCCCTGACTATAACATGCCTCAAAAATATGAATAAAAAGTATGATTCTACTAACCATTTTCTGCACCATTATTAAAGAGACCTGGATGATGTCATTTCTGTTAAATAATGTCACATAAGAGTCTAGTCTAAATTATTATGGCCGTAAAATGATTAGTGTGACAGGGTTGAGTTTATACTGAGGGACATAACTTTAAAGTCTGTTTTTTAGAAAATATTTCCAATTTTTTAGAAAAATATATATTTTTTTACAAGAAAGAAACACAAACAAATGCTTTCATTGTTTCCAGAAAAATCACAGATACTATGCACATTTGGTTAATTTTTTTTTAAGTACTTTAGGGACATGACAAAATGCTTGGTTTAAGATAGACATTATTTCATGCTAAAAAATATTAAAATGCAATAATTATTTTTCTTCATTATAATGGGCATTCTAAAGTTTTGTGAAAAGCTTCTAACAATTTATTTTGGTGAACCACCACTTTAGAAACTCCAGCGGACTGAAATATTACCAAATCCCAGGAATGACCCAAAACCATTTCTGAATAGTTTTAATTGTTAAAAGCTGACATTTGTAGTGGAAACCATTAGAATTTCTGTGATGGTTTCTATTGTTTTTTTTTTCAGCAGGGTAATGTTTTGCTGGATAAAATATTTAAGTACCTCCTGCAGGTACCTACAAAAGTCTCAGGTTATTGTTTAATATATTTGGCAGTATTAGAGTATTAGACCATTTGGTTTAGTATTCAGCTTTCAGTATATTGCTCTCAGTGGACCCATTATTTCATGCATGAATAATAACATTCAAAGTCGAAGCCATCAGAAGAATATAAAATGTCATATCTTGTTGTGAAGAGGGGATATATTTTGCTGGAGTGAGCAAAAATGTAGGGGATAATTTCAGGAGGTTGAAAATTGCGGCGGTTAATCTGGCAATCTTTCTCTCCGGAGACTTGGAGTTCCTAACAGTTTGTCCACAATAATACTGTTAAACATTTAATTTTCTGCTATCAGCCAAAGTGAAGGGACCTCAGTAAATGTAAAAATTCAAGACCCACTTCATCTCCATCTTCACCCAGTAATCCCTCTGTGTGCTCTCTGAAAATCAGACCACAAAGTGGAGATAATGCAGAGTGTATTTTAGAGGTCTATTTCCAATGCCGCAAGACTCCCGAATTCAAGGACATCCACTGAATATTTGTATTAGACCTAAAGTCAAGAAACAAGGATGCGGGTCCTATACAGATATGCTTCCGAAATCTGCAAAGAGTTTTCTAAAGAATTCACTTGTTACTGTGGACCAGATGAGTCGAGGGCGTTCCAGGAAATATAACACGCCGAGGAATGTGGGGAAGGTTTTGCTCCAAATCTGTGAAAATCCAAAAGCTGTACCTAGTTAGGTGCCCAGTTTGATGCAGATCATCTTAGGGGCTCGAGGTGTGGCGCGTTTTTACCCAAGGGAACGTCCTATCAATCTTCTGTCCGGCACATTCTCTGTTCTTTGTAATTCAAAACAGAACCATAAAATATCATCACACATGATGGAATCAGCAATTCAGAACAAGCTACAGTTTTCTTTAGAGTTTGAGAATTGATCAACTCACAGAAAAATATATGTTATTATAGTTTATAAATGAGTGATTATGGGCTACAATTAACTTTGTTTTTGCTTCTTACTTATGCAGAAAATGAAACAAATAAATACAATTAAAGGATAAATTCACTTCCGGAATAAACATTTCCTGATTTCCTGAATTTACTCAACCCCATGTCATCCAAGATGTTCATGTCTTCGAGAAGAAATTAAGGTTTTTGAGGAAAACATTCCAGGGCCCTCATTTATCAGCAGTGCATACGCACACATGTGTGCGTAATGAGTACGTAAGAACAGTTTCACGCAAAGTGTGGGATCTGCTAACTTGTACTTATACCTAGAAATGTGTGTAAATATAAGCCCACTTTGAGCATGCTTACGCAGAGAATATAGTGGTGAAATGGTGATGCTACAAAAAGAAAGTGTCGCTGGGTATTTCCTGTGTCCTTTAATTGCAAATACTTAATGAATAAATTCATATTTCAAGCTAGACATTTGCATAATTGGTGTGAAAAGCAATAAAAGACACACACTGCAAAAAAGATGTAGTATTTTGTCTTGTTTCTAGTCAAAATGTCTAAAACAAAACACAACAAAACAACAAAATATTTAAATATCTTTAATCAAGATGCAATGGTATTTTTAGTGGAAACCATTAGAATTTCTGTGATTTCTGTTGTTGTTTTTTTCAGCAGGGTAATGTTTTGCTGAATAAAATATTCAGGTACCTCCTGCAGGTACCTACAAAACTCTCAGGTTTTGTAGGTACCTGCAGGAGGTACCTAAATATTTTATTCAGCAAAACATTACCCTGCTGAAAAAAACAAAACAAAAACAAAACAAAAAAAACTATAGAAACCATCACAGAAATTCTAATGGTTTCCACTACAAATACCATTGCATCATGATTAAAGATATTTAAATATTTTAAGATGTTTTAGATATTTTGACTAGAAACAAGACAAAATATTAAGTCTTTTTTGCAGTGTGTCTTTTATTGCTTTTCCAACCAATTATGCAAATGTCTGGCTTAAAATCTGAATTTATTAATTGAGTATTTGCAATTAAATGACACAGGAAATACGTCTTTCTGCTTATCTAGTAAATGCATCTTGACTTAACCCTCTGGGGTCTGAGGTGATTTTGGGCCCCTTGAGGTGTGTTGACATGCCTGGACATTTGTGCTTATTTCAGCCACTTATAACATACTAATTGCCCATATGTATTTTTTTTTGTATTCACCACAAACTGTGCTACAATAATATGTGAGAAAGATGGATGTACATGTTTGCATTTTGTAGAAAAAACATATTATGCGTGGTTAGCACATTTTAGGAAAAAACTTCTGACGCATTAACTTATAATTAGATCTGAGTGCAAAACTCAACATGCTGTTGGTTTCATACGGATTACTTTATAACAGAACATTTATTTTCGACAAGACTTGCTTTATTTAAAAGTAGAGATGTCAAGCTTTCTATTAATGTATGTAAACTGTCTGTGTGCTGAGCCTTCACCGAGTTAAAGATAAATTTATTGAAGCGTTTCTAATCGCAGTGCGCGGAGACGCTGAAGACAGAAAAAACACCTCGTCTGTTTTCTTTATTTAAAAAAAGAACAGAGTTCAGTTGTTATTGTGAGTGTACGCGAAAAAAAAGTATACACTTAACCATTTCGAATGATGTATAACTCTTATTTGTGTGACTAATATCGACAGAGCATTTTTAGTTTCTTTCGCACTGATCTTAAAAAAAGTGAGCTGGTCGCGCCGGCGCGACCGTCGACCCAGAGGGTTAATTTTTTGATATTTTAACTAGACACAAGACAAAAAAAAAATACTATGTAAGGATAAGCCTTTTTATTTAATTTTATTACATTTTTTACACATTTTTTTGCTGTGCAGTTGGGAAGTCATTTGAAATGTAGCTATAGTGTCATGGCTGATCTCGCTTTGCTGGAATATTCAGCAAACCATGCTGCACAGAGAACACGTTTTCAAAAAGCACGCTGATCTGTTTAGTGAGAGCACAGAATGGATATCTTTGCCATGATTTCAGTGAGGACACTGAACCCTTTTCACAAGACTGTGATGATGCGCTTTAACAGTCAATAGCATCGTAAATATATGACATATATTTATAACACCATCATTTGTATTATATTACCTTTAAATCAAAATACAAAAATCTAGTTTACGCTAAAGCGAGGGTGTTTCTAATGCCGCGTCTATGGGAGGGACAGTAAATTTGGCATCGTTCTCTCTTCTAACTGCCGTTATCAGTCTCTCTCAATTTTTTTCCTTTTATTAAAAGTCATGAAAACACTTTCGTGGAGTTTTTCTTTTGCTATTTGAGCAAATGGGAATGCAAAAAAATATATTTGTGGTACACTCCCATTCACTGTTCATTACGTTAACCCAAATATGATGACTTCCACTGCTGAGAAACCCAGAATTGTGAAAAAGGTCCATATACATTCATGTGATTTATAAAGGGAGGTGTTTTCACCATATATTTATTGGAGGTGTTTCTGAATGCAAATGACAATGAACATAAACAAGCATGGTGCTTAAGAACATGTGGGAGTTATCAACAATAATTACTTACTGGCCGGGGCGTAAGAACCGTGTACACACATTTGATAAATATGGATTTTTTTTTACTTACACACATTCTAAATTTCATTCATAGGACAAAATATAGAAACTTTTGTATGCATTGTTGATAAATGAGGGCCCAGGATTTTTCTCCATATTCAGCAGGTTGAAGGTTCAAATTGCAGATTCATAGGGCTCTACATGATCCCAGCCGAGGAATAAGGGTTATATCTAGCGAAACAATCAGTAATTTTCCAAAACAACAACAAAAAAAAATTATATACTTTTTAACCACAAATGCTTGTCTTGCTTTAGCTTGAGCTCATGCATTTCGTTGTCATGTATGCGTGATGTAGGCGAAAGTGTTTACAAAGTGAACGTGCAAAGAAAGTCAAATGCCCTGTAAACGAAATAGGTAAAACAATGATTGGACAATTTTTAAATTGGAGGAAAAAATTAGAGGAAGTTTTTCACCCTATGCCCTTTGCCTTTTTGAACCGAAGTGCACAGACGGAAAACTAACCATACGTTACTTTTCCAATGTGATTATGTAATGTGTGAAGATGTGCATGTGCATCACATTTGTGGTAAAAAAACATATTTTTTTTTTAGAAAATGACCAATCGTTTTACTAGATAAGACCCTTATATCTCGGCTGGGAGGATAGAGCCCTTTGAAGCTGCACATTGTGTCAAATTTTCACAATTTCACCTTAAAAACTTCAACAGCTGCCTGAAATGTTAAGTTAAATCAACTTAAAACTACAAGTCATTTCAACTTTTACTTTTAAGTTGATTTAACTTATGAGTTGAAATGACTTGTACTTTTTATTGTTGATTTGTTAAGTTGATTTAACTTAAAATGTTAAGGTAGCTGCTAAACTTCAGTTTTTAAGTTGAAACTGGGAAAAACTTTTTTTTACAGTGCATTGAAACTGCAGTTTGGACCTTCAACCCATTGGTCCCCACTGAAGTCCACTTATACGGAGAAAAATCCTGGAATGTTTTCCTTAAAATCCGTAATTTCTTTTCGACTGAAGAAAGAAAGACATGAACATCTTGGATGACATGGAGGTGAGTAAATTATCAGGACATTTTTATACTGGAAGTAAACTTCTCCTTTAGATGAAAAAACGAATACAGATTATTTTGCTTATGAATTAGTTTTGTGTACCTTGCATTGCAGAAGTTGTAGCACTGGGCATCACTGTGGTCTGCACATGTGCAGCGATGAAGTACCGTCCCTACTGTCCCACTGGAGCGTTTCAGTCGCTGAGGGCTGCGATAACTGGACATGCCATATGGAACTGTGCGCCTGCAGACAGACAGACATGAGCTCTTATTTTGGACATTTCATGATTTTTAATAATTCATTAAAGGGATAGTTCACCCAAAAATGAAAAAAAAAGCATTATTTACACACCCTCATGGTATCCCAAATTTATAAGACTTTGGATAATTTTGCAAACACAGATTATAATGAAACCTGAGAGGTTTCTGTCCCTCTAACAAAGCCATATCCATAATCAGCAGTTTCATCCAAGTCTTGTGAAGAGATGCAATAGCTTTATATGATGAACAGATTTATTTAACTTTTATTCACATATAAACACACGTGGTAAATGTAAAAGCTCATGCTTGTGTCACGTCCTAGAACAAACCTCATTGGTTCTCACACATCACATGTTTGAGTTTCTGTGTTAACCATATGAGGTCTATGCATGTGTCAATCATTATTTATATGTGAATAAAAGCCTGAACATATAAAATAATCATATCTATTCACAAGACCTGAATTAAACCGTTTGATTCATGTGGATTAATTTACAATGCCTTTACTACCTTTTTAGTTTTGGTTCCATGAACTTTCAGTGAAGCGACAGAAACTTCTCAGTTTTTTTTCAAAATGTAAAGAATTAAACATAAATTCTATGTTATATATAAAGGATTAGTTCACTTCAGAATTAAAATGTTATGATAATTTACTAACCCCCATGTCATCCAAGATGTCCTGTCTTTCTTTCTTCAGTCAAAAAGTAATTAAGGTTTTTAAGGAAAACATTCCAGGTTTCTCTCCATATAGTGGGCTTCAATAGGGATTAATGAGTTGAAGGTCCAAACTGTAGTTTCAATGCAGCTTCAAAGGGCTCTACATGATCCCAGCCAAGGAAAAAGGGTCTTATCTAGCAAAACAATCAGTCATTTGTAAAAATAAATAAATAAATAATACTAAATGTATATACTTTTTAACCACAAATGCAAAACCATTTTGAAGCTGCATTGAAACTGCAATTTGGACCTTCAACCCATTGATCCCCATTTAAGTCCACCATATGGAGAAAAATCCTGGAATGTTTTCCTCAAAGGCTTAATTTCTTCTCGACTGAAACAAGAAAGAAAGACATGAACATTTTGGATGACATGGGGGTGAGTAAATTAGCAGGACATTTTTATTCTGGAAGTGAATTAATCCTTCAATGTGTGTTTCCAAGATTAACCAAAGTCTTATGGGTTTGGAACGACATGAGGGTGTGTAAATGATGACAGAATTCTCTCTTCTTCTGTACGGTTTCTTAGCAAATCTGGTTCTGAAAGGACAAAATTAAAGAATAATAATTGGTCAAATATTGCTAATAAATGGGTTAAACATGTTGCCATCTGTTTCTTGTTTACTCAGAGGTCAAACCGTTGCTTTGGAAATCTGTATGCCAACCACAACAAATTCAAGACTCTGGAATGATTTAAGGCATTCATTACTGCATTTAAATGTGGTTGTCATTCCTGATACTTTCCAGTGTGAATGTGTGCTTTCTGTTCAGTATGTTGCACATGAAATGTGCTGTAGTTGCCTTTCATCTTAAAAGAACGTTTTGTTGTTTAATAAAAAAATGTGCTTTCATGACAACTTCAGTTTGCCCATGAATAATATATTAAGCCGTTGTTCCCTTTTCTCCTGTGCACAAATATTCAGAACCGTCTCGTTTGGTTGGAGTGAAGCTTGAAGAGGTATGGCATTGTTTTGGAGACAACAGGTGGGCTGGTAAATCATGGTGAAATGTAGTTTTGATGGTGTATAAGCAGAGAACAAAGACATAAAAGATAAGCCAGATTTTCACAATCATGCCAAACAGATTATTAAAATTTAAATCACACCACATATGGCACATGTTGGGCTGAACTCACCCTGGCATAAGAAACAGATGAGCACTGTCCAGTCAGACATTACAATCTGTTATGACTAATTGCTCAAATATTTCAGTGGATTTCAAACACAGACTGCGATAAACTAGCAAAAACACAAATGGTGCTTTGACCAAGCCACTTTCAGAAAAACATGAGTTTGGTGAGATTTTTCATGATTTTGAAAGTCTCTTATGCTCAACATTCATTTGTAAAAAAAAAAAACGTTTTTACAATTTAAAACAAGTGTATTCTATTTCAATATATTTAAAAGTGTAATATATTCCTGTGATGCAAACCTGAATTTTCTGCATAATTACTCCAGTCTTCAGTGTCACATGATTCTTTAGAAATCATTCTTATTAGCTGATTTGATGCTCAAGAAACATGTCTTATTACAGTATCTACAAACATGTATTATTATAATGCTGAACACAGTTGTGCTGCTTAATATTTCTGTAGAAATCTTTTTTAATTATACACTAAATGACTTTGCTGTCACTTTTGATCAATTTAAAGCATCCTTGCCGAATAAAAGTATTAATTTCTTTAAAAAAAAGTACTACATTTTGAAAGCTATTGTACTTTAAATGGCTCACAAAAATGTTGTATAGTTGCAAACCTGTATGACTTTCTTTCCATTGGATGAACAAAACAAGACATTTCTCAAAAGATCTTCTTATGTTCTTATCTTATGTTCCACAGAAGAAAGAAAGTCACACAGGTAAAAAAAAAATCCCTTTAATGTTAACAAAAGAAACCTGTTATATTTAAAACAAAGCTGGAATTGCACTGACACTGAGTTGGAGATAAACCACAAGAGGCTGCCTTCAGTGATGGGTTGGAACAAGGGCCAAAAATCTTTCTGCAGTCTCATCTGGGAAAGCGTCCATGCACTTTATATGAGCTTCTCTCTGATCTCCAGCCACTCTCCTCAGTACTCTCTTTCTGAACGCATGCCTCTCATCTCACATCACAAGTGTTTGCTCTCATGTTGACCATTTGGTTTCAGCGTGGAGCCAGGGGTCCGAGCTGAATTCCTGAAGGATTGCCTGTCAATATCAATGGTGAGTGATGTGCCGCAACACATTGTAAGTCATTGTTTAAATAGCTCAGCGTCAATCTGAATTACTCTACTAAAAGTCCTGTGGCGATCTCTCATGTATTTGGCTAAATAGCGATAATTCATTCATGCCTGCATGTTGTCATATTTGTACTACTTTAGATTTAAATGAATATTTAAAAGTATATTTTACTCGTGTTTGCTGGTTATGGAAAGATATTGTTTTAAGAAGTGTTGGGCATGACCTCATTTTAATACTTTGAGGTATTTTTGCGAGCCAAATGGCCACTGAAACCGAGTTTATTTTAAATGATATATATACTGTTTGTGCTGGCTGTCAGAAAGTGATCTTATTTAAACTCAGTTTTTTTAAATCCTCTGCTTCTATTGCATCAGCACCATGGACAGTAACCATCACCATGGAAACACAGTCATATCAAAATACGCTTATGGTAAGTATAGCAGAAACATAAGTTGGATCTCCATGTATAATATAAAGAGCAGACACCATTAAATCAATGACACTCCTCCAGTCTGCTCAATCAGGTTTAACTATAAATTCATCAAAATACTAACATTTATGTAATGCATGGGTTTGAAATTTTACATGGAATTGTACAATTTCAATGATTTTATAATGTTATTTGAAAATATTTTTACAATTTAAAATTTGACATTTCTTTAAAATAATGTAATTTATTCTAGTCTTCAGTGTCACATGATCTTTCAGAAATAATTCTAATATGCCAATTTGATGCTCAAGAAACTTTTCTTATTATTATCAATGTTGAAAACAAAAAAAGAACAATTTTATTAAAGAAAATAACACTTTACAATGAGATGTCATTTGTTGACATTAGTTAACTTATTAACTAACATTAACAAACAATTAACAATACATTTATTACACTATTTATTCATCTTTGTTAATGTTAGTTAACAAAAATATAGTCATTCATTGTTAGTTCATGTTAGTTCACAGTGCATTAACTAATGTTACCTAACACAACTTTTAATAGTGATTTTAATAATGAATTCGTAACTTAACATTAAGTAAGATTAATAAATTCTGTAGAAGTATTGAAAATAAAAAATAGTATTTTTACTGAGCAAGGATGCATTAAATTGATTAAGAGTGACAGTAAAGACATTTTAATATTACAAAGGAGTTCTAGATAAAAAGATATATAAAATATTAAAACATTAATTAAATTTATAATGTGAACTGAATTCAATTTAATGTAATACACATTTACTAAATATTATTGAAAAAATTGTGGCTATTATATAAAGTAAAGTAAAATGTTTTAGCAACTTAATAATGAAATACATACTTTTACGAGCTGTTTTTGTTTTTATTTTCCATAGTAATCCAAGCTGAATTACAGCTACTCAATGTTCTGCGACTCTTCATGGAAAACAATATTGGACTAATAGAATGAAATAGAAAAATAGATATACCAACCATATCCAATTACTTTAAAGTACCTCTCAGTGCTTCTGTCCTGAATATAAAGGTCACTGGGTTGATCATTCATCAAGCTACAGGCCTAAACAAGAAATTTTCTACAGGATGATTGAGAATCCTTGCCCTGATCTTGTGCATGCAATGTTTTACTTCCCAAGGGTTTATTTTGTTTACCCACTTCAAAACCAAACCAACAAATACCACACTAAGAGAAGTGAATGTGTGTTTCCGCAGAATGTTTTACCTTTTACCAATTAACCAGCGGCACCCCCCGCCCCCCTTGAAGGCAGATCACAACAGAAGTCATTTAAGATTACCTTTCCTATATAATAGGCCTATACCTTGTTTTATTATTAAACTAAGTAGCCTTAAGTTTTCTTATTTACACAATGGCATGTCATTGCTGTCTCTACATGGTTGCGCGCAATTTCTCCTAAGTGAAAACAGGGACGGGATCGAGTCCATTCATAAAAATGGAATACTCTATACTCTATAGTACGGAATGCCATGGAATTCGTCAGTTTTTGGATGAATAAACGATATCGAATCACGATATAGACTGTGTCTGTGAATATTAAAATGCAAAAAGACGGCTTAAATACTAATCCTGCATCTTCCTCTTGTTTACTACATAAATATTGAAGCACACATGACACTCGCTGTCATTTTTTACCTCTGCGTCTCACTATTTGACGACATTAACACATAAACTTAATCTCCAGAGCTGCTGTGACAGTCACTTCATTATAGTTTTACCGTTTCATTTGAGAAAACTAGTGGAGCATCATACTGTATACACAGAAACTTTACGGCAACCTGTCAAAATAAAAGTACGGTTTACTGTGTAACAAAAATATATTTATACTTGTATTACTTTTACCCCTTTAAATTGTAAACCGAGGGGAAACACTGACTTGGTTTGTCGATTAGTAAATAAATTAAAATTGTGAAAACTATTATTATTTAGGTAATTTACGTATATTGTAACCTAAGATGTTGTTAAAATGTGTTTGTGTACAGTGTATAGCTTACAGTTTATTTTTAATTTGTATTCTGACTATTAAGTAAAATAAAACTTATATAATATAATCAAATAAAAAATCAATATTAATGAATATATAAGATTTGGTGAAATACTTGTCACTTTTTAGTGTCACTTCAGTCGACAAATGTATCATCAGTTGCAGAAGAGCTTTGAAATGATGATTAATGTACTCACTGTGGGGTGTTGATCCAGATGATGCCCAAGTGACAGTAATAAACACATTCCCTGTCCTTAAAGGAGTAGCAAGTGCAGCGCTTGGATCTTGTGCGGGTATGTGATGCTGAAATGACTTCTGCCTCTGTCTGCTGATGTAAAACACTGTTCGGATCATCGGAGAAGGCAGGAGACGAGTGCAGGTCTTCTGTCCTGGATAATGATGCACCTTTAATTAGAACAATAATCCATCATTACGGAAGGGCATAGCTAATGTCAAAGCACACTTAAATTACATTGGCATTGCAAAGTACAAATGTGTTTTTTACCTTTTAATATTATTATATTAATATATACCTTTATATATATATTATACCTTTATATTAATATTATTAATAAAAAACAATAATAATTATTATTATTAAATAATAAAGTTACTGTCCATGTTTGTACTTAATCATCATCATCATTTACAATAATACTTAACAATAAGGTTCCAATAATTAACAATGAGCAATCAATTTTTACATTATTTATTAGTCTAATCCTTGTTAATGTTAGGTAATAAAAATACTACTGATCATTTTTAGTTCAATTTAGCTCCGGTGTATTAAATCATTTTCACAGATACAACTTTGGATTTCAATAATGTATTAGTAAATACTGAAATTATGTTTAAATTATGTTTAAAGTGTTTCCATTATTATTGCATTACAGTATTGAGGAATATAGGAATTTGGTAACACTTTATTTTAAGGTGTCATTGTTACACGTTACATGTAGCTATTTACTATTATAATAACAATAAAGTATGCATAATTACATGCAAATAACCCTAAACCAAACGCTAATCCTAGCATTAACCATATAGTAAGTACATGTAGTTAGTTAATTAATTTTACTCAGTACTTAAATGTATGATTACACTGTAACAAGTACAGTACTAGAATTTAAAAGAAAATGTTTAATGATGGCACAATGCAAAACGGCGTAAAGAAAGACGTTAAATTAAAGTAAAATTAAAGCCATCGTTTTTCAGTTCTTTACAGAGATTTACCCACATCGCAGTAGTTAGCAGAACTTAGTGATAAAATATTTAGGCTAAATAGAACTCAAAACTAGTCAAATAACATATGGCTCATGTTCCGCCTCATGTAAAACTCACAAGAAAACAGTGGTTCAGTCTAGCTTGAGCACTTACCCACGGTGAAAATGTTTAGCAAACTCACAATTAGCAAAAAAGCATCAGGAAACAGTTTTGCCATTTTGCCAGCGTCCTGTTTAAACACGCGACCAGTATTTATATGTGTAAAAAGTTGTCAGACGCGGTACACGAGTTTCTAAATGAAAAATGTCTTCCAAAACAATTCCACTTCAGTCCACAAACCAATTCTGAGCATCATCTTCTTCATCTCTGAAAAAGCTGTGGTGAAAAGGAAAATGAGATTTTTTTTTCAGACAAAATGTATATTTATAGCTCGTGTTGACACCACCCACTGGTGACCGCGCACTCACACACACGGGTGTAGTTTCAGAGCAACTAATGCTGTGAAACATGACAGCTCATATCAGCATGATATTTAAAAAAGTAGCTCACTTGGGAATTTAGTCCCTTTATAGTTCGATCCAATTGTATATCGATATCCTAAAACAGTCCATTATTTACACTGTTTTTCCACTGCAGGAATTTTAGCAACTAATCTTCCTCATCGTTGAGGAATTCGCTCACGTTGATATAGCCTACCTAGTCCATTATTTATTATGTTACCTTCATAGCTGGAAAACATTACGGTTGGCCTCTTTTGAAAACCACGCATGGTTTCTGGTCTACCTCAGGTTCACAAAGCGGTAGAATAGTACATTGCGGATTTTAACAACCTTAAATGGTGGACAATTTTAAATTGTAACGGTCGTGTGTGCACAGTGACTTTTCTTTTTGGCAATTTTAGTAATAATGTGGCACTCTAAGGCATTTTATAAGGTAGTAAAGATAAGCTCCAGGAATCCACTTTTCTTTACAATAATGAACTTTGCTTCACACAAAAAACTTTATTAGAATGTTTTTTGGAAACAAATAAAATGTTATTTGGTTGGTATTTAGGCATTTAGCTATAAAATGTGGACTAGGTGTAAACAGCAATGGATTCTATTTACACTAACTGAAATAGCAGTATATTCTGCTATTTATACTACTTATTGCAAATGGTCACCTTGATTTTGCCAAGTAAGACATATTCCTGGATCAGCATCTTTTGTTGATCCTGGATTAACATTATTGTCCAAAAATATAGACTAACCCATACCCAAAACTTTCAACTTTTTTTTATTATTTCCTTCATTTTTATTGCAAAACAAAAGCCTTTCTGATGTAATATGAGATTTGAAAAGGGAGAAAAAAGTTTTTTAAAAGGAGGATTCGAACTCGGGATTATCATGTCAAAAAAGACAGAAGCATGCGTTTTACTATCTACACCACTGGACCTGATATTGGACAGTCAACTTTTGTAATTTTTGTAAACTTCTGTACTTTTTGTAGCTTAAACCAACTTCCATGATTCAAAATATACCTAACCAGCATATTCTGTTTTTTGTTTTTTTTCTTCCAACAGGGAAATAAGACATTTTTAACTTCAAACCATTGCTTCCAGCTTAAGTCCTCTATCTTTAATATTGCTTTTGCCAGTGGATGTTTTTATCAACTGTTTGGACTCTTGTTCTGACAGCACCCATTCACTGCAGAGAATCTATTGGTGAGCAAGTGATGTAATGTTAAATTTTTCCAAATCTAATTTGATCTGAAGAAACAAGCTCATCTACATTTTGGATGGCCTTAGAGTGAGCAAGAAAATAATTTGGGGGAAGTTTTCAAGAATTTATAAATGTTAATTACGTTGCATTTGAAGGTCTCACACTGACCTAAATCAGAGGCTTCTACGCAGGATCCTAAAGAGTGAAAACCTTTTTCCTTTAACCCACAAAGTACCACAGAGTCACTTCAAAGCAAATAAACATTTAGACTGCCCACCTCAGTGTCCTGGGTGACCTCAATTTCCTGTTCAGTGTAAAGTTTGATGGCCAGTATCCCTCAGAGAATTTCAAGCCATTTATAAATCTCTTCAGGGTCTGGCGGTGTTATTTATCACCTAAACTTTGGTCGTTTAGGTCAAATTATTAAAATGTAAAACACTTCTGTGAGATTTAGTTCACAATGTACCCCGAGTTATACAACATTTTGTTTTTATTCTGCATTATATCTAATGTTCTATTCATGGCTGATAAAATAGCCTATTAGATAGATGTGCTATTATTTTAATGCAAAATGACACATTTACTTATCTGAATTTCATAAGGGTCTTGGCAGAAGCTGTATTTGGGCATGAAACATGCCTATCTCTAAACCTAAATCAAACCCACAAACATTAGAAAGTTTTCCCATCCAGCACCCTGGTTAGCTGCAGTGGAGAAAGAGGAATTCCACACCAATTATATGGGGAAAAAAAAGAACAGAAACAATTCACTCACAAGCATCTCTCATTTTTGTGGATAGTGGGAAATAAGGAGTTTTTCATATAATTTTGCAATTATTGCAAAGCAATTGCAATTTAGAAATATCCGGAGACTGACTGCACATTAATTCAGATCAAATGTATATCAAATATTATATTATATAACCACTTCATATTGTGCCCATTACAAATTGAGGTTAGATATTTTATTTGCTTTGTGGATATCATTTCCAAAGGTGCTTATCAAACAACAAACAATGTTTTCATAAGCACTTGGAGTTATTATGATGAAAAACATTTTTGGAGCCAAACTCCTGGGGACATTTATGTATGCGCTGCCTGAAGGTTTGAGTATTTAAGAAGCTCTACCTCAAAAGCCACTAAGTGTATGCAAGGAAAATATATGTTACATTAGTATGTATGCACAAAGCAAACACAGTTTGATTGTACAGCCAAGTAAAACAACGCACTTGAAGCTTTGCCCAGACCTAGCTGTGAAACTGTGCAGAAAATCAAGTTTAATCACTTTCCTGACCTTACCATGGCATGACTTGAAATAAATATAGGCTATAGTAAAAGTGCCCTTTCCATAGCCTGAAATTCCACTTGGGCAAAAATTATGTGCGTAGAAAATGGGCAGGAGTTTTTATTAACCTGACACCTCATTCAGAAATGTAATATTTTACAGAAGTTGTAGTATTAGTGTAGGGAGATTATAAAATCTAAATAAGTTTTGGAGAGAAACTCGTGAAAAACTAAAATCTTAATCTCCAGTGAATATATTGAATATTTTCATCAAAAATAATTCCACAGATTCTTCTATTTTTCAAATAAATTCCCCATGATTTCAGAACAAATAAACCTGTAAGGGAAAGAATGTGGGTCTTTATTCAGCTCAAAAACTGCTAACAAGCTATGAAAAAGAGATTACCTCTTGAAATTCAGCGAAAATCCAGCATTGCTTTCTATCAGGGGTGTTTCTTCCGAGTAGACAACGGAGGCAGTGTCTCCTCAAAATATTCACAAAAAATGTGTAGTACAAAAATAAAACAATGCAAATATTACAAAGCATAACATAAAAAAGTGCACAAATCACTTGTTTTACTAAAGAAACATTGTCCAACAGTGACACCAGCAAGCAAAGTTACAGCATGAGTCTGCGTCTCTCTCGCCTCCCCTGAGCCCATTGAGTTTTAACTGACTGAAAGTCATGCCTCCATCGCGATATAATTGGATATGGCTGGTTATAATCAGTTGTGATTTGTTCATGTGATAAATCCTGCCTCTTGTGTTTGTGCGCATTCCGCGTTTGGAAGGCTTTAGTGAGTACTCAGCTTTGTGAAATTTAAAGCAAATCTCTGTGTCTGTGACCAATAGAGTGTTTTCATAATGTGTCATGAATCAGCCATATTGGTGGCACTGATTATAAACAACACCACTGAACCATATTTTGCTGATTATTGCTGCTGAAAATTATTGTCATGTTTTGGGCTGTACTAATCAGTCAGACTGGGAAAAACATTTGGAGTACAATAGACTGCCAAAGTTATAACAAATCAAGAAGAAGAGTGCAAAAAATTGTCTGAGGAACAAAATGTGTTTGTTGTTGGCCAAACTAAACAGGGCAAGAATCTTGACAACATTTATGTTTGTTCATATAATTTCCAGTCAGCTAGGTGAAATATTAGGCTAAAATCTTAAATAATACTGTTTGTACGTATCTTTACAACATATTAACTTTGGTTTATCAAAATATTGCACCCTTTCCTGCTTATTAAGTCCTTCTCTATATGATTTAGCAGCTTCCACGCATTTGTTTTTCCATGGTTTAGACAGCAGAAATCAGCAGAAAAACATAAGTAGTATATTAACTGTGCAATCCATGCTGTTGTTTACATCCGGGTATCTCCAATATGGCCTCGCATCCAGGTAACTGTCCAAATCGCAAGTGCAAACCCTCTATATTTACCGAGCTTTGATGACTGATAACCTGAAAAATGTAAAAATAGTTTACAGTTAACTATTAAAAAACAGCTTTTTATTACTAATAAAATTATTTTAATTATTATTATTATTATTTTTTAATAAATGTAAAATGCTTAAAAACACTAATTTGATGAAATTCATACTTAGCTTTAATGAATAGAATATTGATTACATTGTTGCCTCCTCATTTCATAACAGCACCACACACATTGTAGTTCTATCCTTGTCAAGCGGTGAAAATATAAATATGGCATAGTCTATACTGTAGATCTGAAAAGACCCAAACAGACTTTATTTTCTCCAGTTAGCTTTCACTGCAGTCGACACATCTTTATATTTACAGACCAGATGAAATTTCAGTTTTCCACAGATGGTACAGAACATTGAAAAATGGGTGCCAAGTAACTTCTTGTTGCTAAAATCCAAACCTCTGTGTAGGTAGTTCATCTGTTATATCATCCTTTATAGTATTTATAAACAACATTCTTTCACTTAATAAATATAATAATCTGATTCAAGATGCTGGTTGTCCATAAATAAGCTGCAGGTCATTTTGAAATGCAGCCAGTGTTCAGAAAATTGAAAGGCCTAATATCAGTCCAATAATATTATCACTCAACTTATGTTAGATATAAAACATTTTACTGATCTATTGTGAGGTTTGAAAGGTTCTTTTTTATATTATTTATAACTGCTTTGGAAGAATATGTACTTTTTTTAAAAAGCAAATTAAAGTGAATTGAATTAAATTTAATATCAATGTGTCATGCAAATTCTTTACTCTTTACAACATCTTTCTTTAACGGAAACAGAGATGCTATCTATCTATCTATCTATCTATCTATCTATGTTGGCTGTGTTTCCTCTGAACAAGAAAATGGACCTGGAAAGTGAAAAATTAGGTGTGGACTGGAATTTTGTCGAAAACCATATTGCCTTTCATTACTGAATTGTTTTCTAGATAGTCTAGCTGACTGATCTAAGGTGAACCCATCACAATATGTGAATGAAATCAAGCAACAAACCACCTACCTGTGCAAGAGAGCTGACCAAATGAAAAGACTCAGAAGCTACAGAGAAGAGAATCTGTTTTTTTAAAGTAGCATTACAAAAGAACTTCCCATAGAGTGGATTAATGTGCTTCTAATGTACTCCTTTTCTGTGAGTGGTCTGAGTGTCATTGAGTTGTTGATAGCAATTTGAACAACTAGATGATTTTGTTTGCATAATGTGGTGTTGTACAGCCCCTAAGATACTGTGAGCATTCAGGGCGAGTGTTTGGAAAAATGGCAGTACTTTTCTCGCCATATTGAGCCTGAATCAAGCAAGCATCTGGGGAACACCAAGTTCTGCTTCAATTCATTTTAAAGAAATACATCAATGTAGACTTGAAATTGTATCCAAGACACTGGAGAGCATTCGGGATGGTAAGGATTCAAGGCATTGGCAGATGATATTGAGACCTGATTAGTTCATTATGTTGGAAGCCTTTATTCCCAGATGGTTTACAGACAAGGGCCTTGTGGATATATACTAAATTTGCTTTTTGGTATTTTACGGTTTATAATCGATTCTAAAATTATTTTCAGGAGGACATGTCATTGAATTTTCGCCAGTCAATTTGATTTGATTTTAAATGTCCATTACAGAGTAATACAATTCATCACTCTTAAACACACTATGCACTGATCTGATTTTTGAATACTCCTGTCTGATCCTAACACCTTTAAATAGAATTTAAACTGAACTGCTCTAATGTATTACACAAGCTCAGATAAAAGAACGTCTGCTACTATACCAGAACACATATCCAGAGACGATACAGCTAGAATACATCAAACTTACCTGCTGCAGATCTTGCATGATGACCCTGGCCTTCATATCCGACATTCCTGAGACTCCTAAACTGGCTCATGTAATACTTGCCGTGTCGCTTGTCGTGTGAACGGGACTTTACATGCACTTGCGGTCTTAACAGTGGCCACTGTGTGCGTGTGTCCGATAAGTCTACGAGCCATAATGTGTCTTCGCCATTTTAAGCCCCATTCACACTACAAACGACACGCAGCGACAAAGCAACGCGACCCCATTCATTCATTCATTCAATCGAGGGCTAGCGACTTTCAGCGACAAGAGCGATAGCGGCTTATGGCGACTGGATGGGGCGTGTCCAGCGATGTGACAAAGTTCAAAACCTTCAACTTTATGCAAATGAAGAACGACTTTCGGGAGCGACAGCCAATAGGAAGAAAGACGGTAGAGCTCGCCGTAGATATACATACGCAATAGAGTAGGCTCTGCTTTTCATTCATTTTTGTTTGTATGTACGGATTGAATTTAGATTTATATTATATTTAGTCTTTTGAATCCAAAATGTTTCTATTTAGAGGCACAAAACCTGATTCGCTGTCAAGGCAACCAGTAGTGAGACCGCCCACTAGCAACCTCATCTTCAGTAATGATGGGAAGTTCGGATCATTTTACCGACTCGGACCTTTGAGTCTCGTTCAGCAAAATGAACAAATCTTTTTTCGAGTCATTTCGTTCATTCTGTTTATTTTAGCAAAATATAATTCAAATGTTACGTGTTACTTCCCTAACACATCTACTGCTTACACAAACGTTGATCACACTACAAACAAGAAAACAATGCTAAAAGAAACAGAAAAGATTAATTAATTGTTTACCTGGGTCTTTTGTCTATGCTTAGCTCACCTCACCTCTTATCTGACAATTTTTCGAGTTTGAGTCGTTCATCACGTGACAGCACCATAAGCTTAACCTATGCAGACCGAGTTGGAAAGAAAATAGATTAGTTCATCTCTCGAGTTTGGGTTCTTGTCGTTCGTTCATCATGTGACAGCCCCATAAGCTTAACCTATGCAGTCTGAGCCAGAAAGAGAATTGATTAGTTAATATATCTCCAGTTTTCAGATTTGAATCGTTTGTTCATCACGTGACAGCCCCATATTACCTATGCAGTCTGAGCCGGAAAGAGAATTGATTAGTTCATCTCTCGAGTTTCAGTCAGTCAGTTACCTAGAATCATGGCCATATTGACGATACTCAGCATGGATTGCATGGTTAATGTACTACTGAATACAACATTCTGCTAATTTATGCTGTCTAAACCATGGGAAAAACGGGTGGAAGCTGCTGCATTATATAGAGAAGGACTTAATAAGCAGGAAAGGGCTTATTAACTGAAGTTAATATGTGGTATTAGCTTTGATATTAGCTTAATATATTTCACCTACCTGACAGGAAATTATAAGAACAAACACAAATTTTGTCAAGATTCTTACCCTGGAAATTCAGGTTCAGTTTCGCCAACCACAAACACCTTTTGTTCCTCATACAGTTTTTTGCACTCTTTTTGATTTGTTATACTGTAACTTTTGACTATAGTACTCCAAATGTTTTTCCTGGTCAGACCAATTAGTACAGCCCAAAAAATGACAATAATTTACCATTTTCAGCAGCAATAGTCCGTAAAATATTAATACGGTTGCATTGTTTGCTAGATTTGTTTACATTGTTGTCGACTTTGAAATCACTCTGTTGTCTTGTGATATCAGGATGAATGTGTTCCTCAAAATGTTGTGATGCAAGTGTTGAGGTCTGTATTTCATATTTTTGTCTAAGGAGTATTAATGGGCCGAATATTCATGTCATGTTACTGACAGTTTATGATAACAAGGACATTTCTCTTTTTGCATGCAAGTTGATACAAAAATGGAAACATCTTAATGACTGATTGATTGATTTATTTCTTACAAAAATGTAGCTATTTGCTACACAATATATTAACTGATGGCTGGAATGGTGTGGATTACTTGTGGATTACTGTGATGTTTTTTATCAGATTTTTGGACTCTCATTCTGATGAAAACCATTCACTGCAGAGGATACATTGCTGAGCAAGTGATGTAATGCAGAATTTCTCCAAAACTGTTCTGGTGTAGAAACAAATGCACCTGAGCATGAGTGAACTTTTGGGTAAGCTATTCCTTTAATAATAACAGGCAAATTTTACGCTTTCGTCAGATGAAGTCAAGCAAGATGTTTTCTTGCAGTATTGATTAATTGAATTTAACTTCAAAAAACATGCAGACCATTCACTTTAGTTAAATTCCGTGAAAATCAATTTTTCACACACTCATCAAGCATGATATTCTCAAGAGGAAAATTTGCAATATCATTTTAACACAGCAAGAATAACGCACCCCCTCCCTCACATAAATGCGTAGGTGGAAAAAATGAAACAGAATCTCATTACTAAAACAACTTGATGACACAATCCTGTCAATATTTGACCGGTTGTTAAATTTGTCCTCCCTTTAAAGTTAGCTCTGACAAATTCCCCCATTTTCTTCCAATATATGCACAATGAAGATGAACCAAGGAGGTGTTTTATCTTTGTATGAGACACACCTTCCTCCCTCAATCCAATCTTCAAATCGCCACTTCATCAGTACTGTGACCCTCCACAATCCAGATAACAAGCCCTCCATCAAGCCCTAGATTTGGTGGCCTCATGCAAAAGTAAACTTTAGTGTATTAATATTGCTATCAGTTCCAAAGGCCCCACAATATGCAAAATTATTAACCTGACACTGACTGAAAAGAGGCAATGACAATGTGTGTGTGTTTTTTTTTTAATGTCTTGAATTGTTTTTCATATTTTCATGCTCTCGTTATTTAAAACAAACCATATTTACCCTGTAAGTGAACCCATATTAAATCAAGTCTGGGTTGTATTGTGATTGAACTTTGCATACTTTTGTTCATAGCTTGAGAGGAAGATGACATCTCACGCAACCTGGCCATGTTGGCATCTGTCTCACTTGGCTATAGCTTCTATAAAATGTCAAATAAATTTGTGTCAAAATTCCATTGGATGCCTTTTTTACATCAGCAACAAAAGATATGCTAAGTGTTTTGTCCTCAATTTTAGAGGCTGCTAAACAAATTTATTTTATGCACATGGTTAGTTGAATCTTATTTTTTTGCATTTAGCACTATTTTCCCTGCTGTGCACAAAACCTGTGGTTCATATTTTGGTTGCGACTTACCATTTTACGTGGCTTTTGAGTATGTTATGGTGTTATGACAAACATCTCACGATCTCAATTTCTAGCCCCCAACTATCAGATTTTATCTCTTACATGACAAATGAACTTTTCTTGACATTCTCTCCAAACCACAAAGGACCGAAAACAAGGGTGTTGTTTCCCAGTAAAATGTGCATAATGATGGTAATTACTCGAAAGATCGCCCTCGTCGCCGACAATGATTTTCCCACATACTCTGTTCATAAGGGAGTAACGTATTCACATCAGGCCACTGTGTACAAAACACAAAGGCCTGTGAATGAACGATCACATGGCCAGGAAAAAAATAATGCTGCCATCCTCTGGTTGAAATATTAACAGCAAGAGTTCCAGCTGTACCAAATACTTTTATTATGTAAAGTATTTTTTATTATTCCACTTGAGTGGTTTATTATTCCACTCTCAGTGATTGATTTTTCATTTGTTGAGAAAAGTTCAGTTGACAAACAACAAAAAAATCTGCTCTTTCTCTAGAATAATGACCCTACACATGACCATATACACACACTTGTGTATATAGGGACTATCATTTGTACACTCTGCTGTAATTTTCTCAGCATGCACACTCATTTCCTGTGCTGTAATTACAAATGCACTCCCACTACAGAGCACATTTCCCATCAGGCATCAGCCTCACTGTTTAATAGGTCTGAATATGCAATAATACTCCAGAAATAACTGCAGTTATTTGTGTAGATAGAAAAAATATTTGAAGGTGTATTCGTATGAGGTTCTAAATGTAAGGCTCAACCAGATTTGAAACTTTTATTAAAAAGAATAAGAATTCAGGCAGCAGGCCTTCATTTAACACTGTGGTGATTGAATGGACATTTAATAACTCTGTGATTGCATTCAGTTTCATCATTTAAGACTGTTCCCTTCATTCAGAAGTGAGGGATATCTATCAGCAGCTGTTTGTAGGCAGACGGGCTGTCAGTATACCATTTTTTGCCTGTTTGCGTGGGGTTAGGATTCTTTCTGTGCCATGAGATGTTTGGATTTCTGGAGGAGGATGTGGATTCAAAGTGTTTGAACATGCTGAAATAAGTTTAATGTTGTCCTCGTTCTCATCATTTTTGCTCCACATATATTATATCTGCTATATTGTGTGAATATTAGTTGTATTTTATTTGTACATTTGCTGTATTAATTGAGGCATTAATTAATTAATTCTTTCATTATTTACTCACCCTCATGTTGTTCCAAACCTTTATGGCTTTTTTTCTTTTGTGAAACATAAGGAAGATATTTTGAGGAAAAGTGTTTTGTGTTTGTTTGTCTGTGCAGTGGAAGTCAGTGGTAGTCAAAACTGTTTGGATACCAACATTCTTTCAAATATCTTCTTTTATGTTATAAGAACACCAAGAAATGCAAGCTAAACAAACAAACAAACAAACAAGCAAACAAATAAGTAAATACATTTATTTTAAAAAAAAATACTACTAACATTCTTCAAAATATCTTATTTTAAAGTAAAAGTAAGCAAAGAAATGCTAGCAAAAAAAATGTAAATAATATATATAAACACTACTACTACTAATAATAAATGAGAGAAGGAAAGAACTTTGTTTTGTGGAACATAAAAAGATATTTTAAGAAAAGTGTGTTTTGTTTTTGTTTTTGTACAAAGACAGTTAATGGTCACCAGAACTGTTTGGTTACCGAAAATATTGTGTGATATTGAGTTTTATGTAACTATACCATTTTCAAAATATCTTCTTTTATGTTAAAGAAATGCAAAAATAAATAAATAAAAATAAAATAATAATAATAATAATAATAATACATAAAATATATATAAATAAATAAATAAATAGATATGTAAATAATAATAATAATAATAATAATAATAAATAAATACGTAAATAATAATAAAAATAATAAATAAATACATTAAAAATAAAATCTTAAATGACTAAAAAACACCCAAATAAATACTACTACTACAAATAAAATAAATAAAAAACATAATAATAATAAATAAAAAGAAAATAAGTAAATAAATAAATAAAAAGAAATAATAACTACTAATAAAATAAATAAATAAATAAATACTTATATATATATAATATATTTTATTATAATGAAAAATAATAATAAATAAATACATGAAAAATATTATCTTAAATGACTAAATAAAAACAAACAAATAAATATTACTACTACTGCTACCCAACCCTACTACTACTAATATAATAATAATAATAATATCAAACTAATAAATGAGTACATAAAAAATAATGTTTATATATAAAGAAATACAATCAATCAATAACTACTACTACTACTACTACTACTACTACTAATGATAATAATAAATGAAGGAAGGAAGGAAGGAAGGAAGGAAATAACTTTGTTCTGTGGAACATGGTCACCTAATCTGTTTGGTTACCAACAATATTCAAAATATCTTATTTTATGGTCTGCAAATATCATTTATTCATTAATTTATTTGTATGATTATTGATTGTTTCTTTGCTGGCTTTTAACGTTTATTTATTTATTAAATGATGCTCACAAATATTATTTTTCTAAATTTTTACAATTTTTATAATGAGGTTCTAAGAAACAACATAATGCATCCAAAAATAGAGTTATTATTTATTATAAAACTATTCTGTTCTATTATGGTGTAGCCTGTTTTATTGTATGTATTGTTACTCTCGAAATATATAGTCCACAAACAATTTACTCAAACATTTGTTTTTGTGTTTCTTCAACTGTCCACTGAATTACAGGAATGCGCTAGTCTATATGGACGGACATAAAGCGGAATAGAGGCACGTATAGCGCATCCGTGATGATGAAATCGGTGCGTGTTCAGTTGAGCGCTGCTCTCTCAGCGGTGAGGAAGGAGTTT
Organism: Cirrhinus molitorella; assembly: GCA_033026305.1. NCBI lineage: Eukaryota > Metazoa > Chordata > Actinopteri > Cypriniformes > Cyprinidae > Cirrhinus > Cirrhinus molitorella. Next base: position 21,127,431 of record CM065132.1, on the reverse strand, counting down.
GGTGTATTCCAGCGCGCATACGCCCCCTACGCTCCTCTCCTCTCCTCCTCCTCTTCTTCTCTTCTCTCTTCTCCTCTCATCCATCCACCCGAGAGAGCTGCCTCTTCCCCCTCCGTCCGCTGCTCCGCTCATTCATCCTCTCGGACAGTCTCCATCCTTTGACGGAGAACAGAAGCAGCAGGGCGGTGGCAGTCGCAAGCCCTCAATGGTCGGCATTTGGACGGAAATCCGCGCGTCAAACCTGGAGAGACAGGTAGGGCTCTTTGTTGCGATGTCATCCCGTGTATGCTCACTATCCGTGAAGTGTGCACTGTAAACAGCCTGAATGTGTCCTCTCAGCGCTTGCAGTTTATATGCCCTTGTGATGAGCCCTTAAATCTTGCGTTATTCTGGCATTTGACATTTTGCGCGGCAGGCCGGTCTGTTAACGCGGCTTTGCTACCGCTTTTGGTCATGTGGTCATTTTTTAAAATGAAACACTGGGTTTAGCGAAGAGGATGCCGTTGTTATACTGAACAATACGAGTAAATGAGATGCGCGTTCCTGTCAGTGCAGGTAGACTAACCTATTTCACTTATATAGGAGGACAGTGCTGATATATAACCCTAATATGTTTCATAAATTGCATATATAAAGCGAAATACCCAGCTTTCAGGGGTTGTTTCTTCCCCGTTGGCCATGGTATTGTATCACGTGTAGAATAACATTTATCTTCGCTGTCTCAATAGGCTACCGGGGGCTTCACTATAATTTAAATGTTGCTTATTGGTGACTCAGATGTAAGTGAGGTGTCAAGGCTGTTTAATGAAAAGAGGGTGTGGCACCGGGGCAGTCGCGCGCGCTTCGTGTGGCTCCAGAAGCCAATTAACTGAAAGCTGTTGAGACTTATGGAGAGCGGGCGCGTACATACGCTCCAGTGCGCACCATGTTAGTTTGCTATAATAGAGCTGAAGGAGCACGCTGGGAGAAAAATGAACATTTGCCAACGCGATTCAGAAAACAACTGGACTTGTTATGTATTTGTTGGCGTATTTGTGTGGCTTGTTTATACTACAGCACCCATGTGGCTCATGCCAGATTTTTCTGCTGTGTTTTGCTTGAAGAGGCTCAGATGAGTATACAAAGGTCTTCCGCAATTGGATTACAAAGTGTAGTTGTTTTTCAAAGCTGGAAATGTTGGAGAGTTTTAAAATGAATGGTGTTGTCCAGAACTGGAAAAGTAATGGAAACGTATTTTTTAATCTTCATGGAACCTTTCCATTTTACAGGTTCATTATTGGAATTGATGGTTTCACAAAGAAACTTTATCATCCATGAAAACTTTCCATTTTACATATGGTTCTTTAGATTGTTTTTGAGATTATTGAAATGTTCTTCACACAAAGAAAATATTTTCTTTTATGAACTGATCATCAAAAATGGGGAACCAAAAATTGTTCTTCTATGGAACCTTTATTGTCTGTTAGGAGTGTGAACCTTTCTATTGCACAAAACACTAAAGGATTGTTTTTTGAAATTTGTTTCATGAAGAACCTTTAACATCATGGAATCTTTCCACTGTACAAAAGGTTCTTTATAGTTGAAAAGGTTATTTTGATTTGATTAAATGTTCTTCCAATGGTTCTCTTAAGAACTGATCACCAAAAATAGGAAACCAAAGCTTGTTGCTTTTATGGCATTCTGCAGAAAGCCCTTTTGAACAATTTTTTTAGGAGTGTGAACCTTTCCATTGCACAAAACACTAAATGTTCTATGTTGGCATTGATTCAGTGGTGTAATGTGGGAGGCATGACAATGGAGTTGGAGGATCCACATGCAGGCTTTATTTAAAACATAGTCAGACAGGCAGGGTCGAACACCAGCAAACAATATTATCCAAAGCAAAGGCAAGAGAGTAATCCAATAACAGACAATAGTCAGGGCAGGCAGTGAACAATCAAGAAACAAGGAAACAGTCCAGGGTCAAAAAACAGGGCAAAATTAGGAAACTAGGGAACAAGGAAAACACAAGAAGAAACATGGAAACTAGGATAGATAGAAACTGACCCTACATCCCAATGTGCATACTATCCACCCTATCTGTCCTAAATAGTATTGAAAATTACGACTATCACATAGAATTTAGGATGGATAGTATGCACACTGGGACGCAGGCAAACAATACTCTCTCTGTGTGTGTAGCTTAAATAATCCTCCTAAAGGGAAATGGGTGCAGTCCGGTGGTTCCTAGGCAGAGGGTATCTGGGAAATGGAGTCCACAATGAATGGCAAAGGTATGGAATGGAGTGGGCACTCCAGCTGGAGATCGTGACACATTAAATCTGTCCACTGCACAAAAGGTATTCTTTATAATTGAAAAGGTTCAAAATGTTCTTCAGACTATGTCAAAAATGGTTCTTTTAAGATCTGATCACTGAAAGGTTCTTTGCATCACTGCTAAAACCTAAAACCTTTATTTTAAGGAGTGTGAACCTTTCCATTGCACAAAACACGAAAGGTTCTTTGTTGGAATTGATGGTTCCATTAAGAACTTTAAACAACCATGGAATCTTTCCACTGCACAAAATGTTCTTTATAGTTGAAAAGGTTATTTAGATTGTAAATGTTCTTCCAATTGTTCTTTTAAGAACTGATCACCGAAAAAGGGAAACCAAAACATGTTGCTTCTATGGCATTCTACATTTTTTTAGGAGTGTGAACCTTTCCATTGCACAAAACACTAAATGTTCTTTGTTGACACTGATGGTTCCATGAAGTACCTTTAACATCCATGGAATCTTGCAACTGCACAGAAAGTTCTTTATAGCTAAAATTTTAAATTTGTCTTTACAACTTGGCATTGTTTAGCATTCATGGATGCATAAAAAGTTCTTTATCCACCATATTCTTAAATGCAGAAGTAAGTCGACACTTCTGGTTCATTAGCTGCCATAGCGAAATAACAAGAAGAATAACAATGTGCAGTAAACAGTAAAAATGTTTACAAACCAGTGTGTTCATAATTAAGATAATACATTAAATAAGATGGTAAGACACACCGATTTGCAAAATCAAGCAGCAAAACGAGCTGTTTTGTACAGCTGGATGTGGATGTGGATGAGACCGGAAGCCAGACCCATAAAATGTATTACTGGCTGGCCCGCTCTTAGGTGACAATAAGGTGGATAGTTGAAAAGGTTCTTTGGATTGTTAAAATGTTCTTCAGACTAAATAAAGAACTGATCACTGAAAGATTCTACAGCATCACTGCAATTTGCTTGTCTGCAACATCTCTAAACCATTTCCTGTCAGATGTTAAAAAGACATTCAGATGTATTAGAGACGTATATAATTTAGCTTGTGAATCGGCTCTCATTTAAAGATGCCTATTAGATGTTGTACACAATAATTAGATGTTTTCCAGATGTTCAGAGCTCTTGGACATGTGCTGCATACTGGGAAGTCATTGACATTTCTATAATCACCATGGACGTTCTCTAGTTATATTTAGCTGTAATACATTTAATGGGCTATATATTGCTTTTGGGAAAAGTCAGACCTGCTTGGTGATTTCGTATTTAACATTTCTTATCCAGCAATCACGAACAACTGGAAAGGTCATGGAAAAGTCAAAAAAAGCCGCTGTATTAATCAAAGTGGATGACCGAAAACCACAGCAGACACATTTAAGTAAACTATAAAAAATCTGGACACAAATTTAGTTGAACAATAGCCCATCTTTCCTATAAGTAGTGAGTGGATCTGTTGCCAAACCACAAAAGTGCATTGTCCTGGATGGCCATATCATTTATCACGTGAATTTTGGCATTGTTCCTGTCTAGATTAGAGTTATTAATAGATGAAAAATATCTTTGTTTTGACCATTTTTGAACAATTTTAATCAGGCTTCTTACTGCCTTTGATTTTAACTACATTTTAGCATATTCTAAAGAAAACGTGAGTGCTATTGACATGCTTCTCAAAGGCTTCTAAAGCTTTGTTACTGTATGGGGTTGCTGGAGTATTCTAAAGTCTTTAATGTAAGTCAGCGGGATTTTATTATCTGCATGGTGAAAATAGTAAGTCAACCCTTCTGCGTACAATTACACCGGTTTTATTAGAGGGTTCAGCGTGTCACATGATCAACTGCTATATTCCAATCTGCTTTGACGCTCTGGCACTGAACCAGAGAGAGACTCGCTCATCGCTTGCCGTAGCTATATCACAGATGTTCAGTGTTTTCACCCACATAATGTTTATGTCATGTTTCAGACATTTAAAAACACATAAGTTCTAGCAGAAACACATTCATTGTTTGTGAAATGTCTATGGAAATCTTTCTACCTTTCTCATACAGTGCTAATCTGGGTTTGGTTTGTCATGTGACAAGCTTGAAGTGTAGCCAAAGAAATGGTAAGGTGATACATTCCAAAATAACAGTCTAATTAACTCCGTGGCTCACCTTGAATGTTTTAAACTTATGTGTGAGAGGGTTAAATAGGTAATAGCACACCTCCTCGACAAGCCGCGTGATTTGAGGCATCATTTTTTTAGCAGAAACTCTGGATGAGTAATGCGCCAAAGTGTAATACTTCGGTTTAAAGGTTTGCTGAATTATTTCCTTTTAAAAGAATCTTAGGAAAGAGCGATAGTAAAAGCAGGCGCCACTAATTAGCCCGAAAACCAACTGTTTAATTCATGCCAAGGCTGTAGTGATACAAAGTGGCAAAAATTCTGCAAGCTATTCCTGTAGCACGTTGTTTGGACTAATTGAGCACAGCTTGCTATTAATGGCAAACTGCAACCGTCCCGTCCTACACACACCTCCAACATGCTCTTAGCGTTCCTATATAACGTCCCATGAGTTCCCATGATGACAGTATGCTGACATGCATATCACTGTGCTGCATTTGGCAGTTCTGTATGAATGCGAGTACAACCCCAGGAGCACAATTGAGGGTGAATGTGTTGCACAGGTAAACTGGAGGTAGCCGGCCAAACGTGTGCTTCTCAATAAACCAAAAGGAGTCTGAAACTGAAGGTACAGTACAATGACTGCTTTGTTGCCTTGGCGGACAGACAGTCAATGGCTCTGTCTCACATGCCAGCTTAAGCCACTGCAGTCCACCTCTGAGCCCACATTTTGGTAATGTAATACTGAATGAACTGTCAGGTGTAACAGTCCAATGTGGAGTTCACATCATGGGTGCTTATGAGAACTATTGAGGATCAGAAAATGGTAAATGGGACACTCTACTGTCTCTTGAACTTCACAGATGGTCCATCGCATGACCTCAAGTTTCTGACAGGGCCTATGACTTAAAGGGATAGTTCATCCAAAATAAAAATTCTCTCAAATGTACACTATATGACTTAATTTCTTCAGCTAAACACAAATTTTGTAAGACGCTTCCACAGTTTCACAATGTGCCACATCAAGCTTCACAACTGCATGAACTGCATGCTAATGCTTGCGTCAATTGTGACCTCTTGAACCTATGTGTGACTGTTGGTTTAAAGCAATGGTTTATGGTTTGAACGTATGATTTATTTGTGTTTTTTCACACACAGCTACCATTTCATTTCAGAAGACAGAGATTCATCAAATGGGGTCGTATGGATTACCGTTGTGTTCGTTGTGTGTGGTTTTTGGAGCGGCAAGTTTAGGTTTTATCCACCTGCATTATATGGACCCACAGAGATAGATTATTTTTCTAAAAATCATTTGTGTTCATCTGAAGAAATTAATGAAATACATCTGCGACAGCATGAGTAAATGATGAGAAAAGTTACATTTTTGGGTTGAGAAATCCTTTTAACAGACACTTTTTATGGCAAAATGTTGTAGAATATGTAATATCTGATGATCCACAACAAATTCAAGTGAGCTTTAGATTTTCACCAAATTAATATCTGCAGTAGTGACTGTAGAGCTTAGAAACCAAATAATAAAAATCACAACAAATATTCAAAATAACTACTTACAATTAAAAAAGATACAGATATATTTTTATATTTTTAATATAATATTTTATAATAAAACAGTCAGTGTGTTGCCAAACTGCACCAGTGTTATTTTATTTTCACTGAGATACTTCATTTTCATTTATATTTTAAAGTTAGTTTTTATTTTTTATATTTTCCATTTAATTTTAATTTTAGTCAGAGTTTTCAAAATGTTTTTTGTCAGTTTTTTTGTAACTAAATGAAAATGAAAATGGTGAATGTGTGTGTATGTATAAATTGTATTCAGACACCTTTAACATTTTTCACATCACAAGTTTATTCGCTATAGTCTAGAAAATGGTAAAAAAAAATATGACAAGAACTGTGTCAGAACAAATTCATCTTGATGATGTCAGATAACTTTGATAGAAAGGTATGCAACAAAACATGGTCAGGTCAAAGTGTCAAAGTATAATTTTTGGTCCCAAACATATAACAGTTTTACTGGTAGTCCACTGTATAAATAATTTTTTGGGCATAATATGTCACAGTTTACTTTATTTGCTATCCTCACTTACATAAATGAACTATATATATATATATATATATATATATATATATATATAGTGCAGTTAATCTTGATTTTATTTCGAATATTGAAAATGTGTTAATGGTTTAATTTAAAATAACCCTGAACTGCACATTGTGGGATCCATCTGTGCTGCCCTCAAAAATGGACCAGACAGAGGCTTCTGAATAGGCACTATGACATAACGTCTTCATCTTTATTATAAGCCTCTTTTTGTGGCTTTTTTTCCCCTCTCTGGGCCATAACCCAGTAAGATCCATCCTCTCTGCTCTGTGTGCTCTTATGGCCTCCAGGGCCGACAGACTGAAAAAATGACCCCCTCTTTTTTTCTCCACCCCCATCGCAGGGCTCAGAGAGTGCAGATCACTCTTCATTCATGTTTAACAGCGTCCCGTTTGCTGTGTGTGTCCGAGAGGCGAGCGTCTGTGCTTTAGAGTCAGGGTTGGGCAGGTTTTGATGCTCACAGAAGGAGGGCTGCCTCCCACGGGAGCTTATTTGCCTGTATATGAGTCAGTTGTATGTATGAAGTTCTGCCCTGATCGTACAGAAGAATGTAAATTATTCAGAAGGCAGTTAAGCTTTGTGGTCTTGTGGGTGACAGCATGACTCGGTCTGATTGCTGTGAGTCAGCGCAATTTTCTCTTGCCGCTTCATCAGACCCCCTTTCACATTCATTGGATTCACTGACATCTTTTAAAAGGACACGAGGCGGAAAATGAAGGGGTAGGTGGTGATGCCTTCCAGGAGGCACTGATACCTTGGAGCTAAAAGCAGTTTTACACAGTATCCAATCTGGCTTTGCCTTTGTTTATTTCCTAAGAGACCCTTTTATGCTTTCCATCATGATGTTTTAGCAATGAAATATAGAGTCAAAGACCTCTCAAAAAAGGGTCATTACTGTTGTTGTATCGCTTTGTTCCTCTTTTCAACTGTAATTAGAGGTTCTCGGTAAGACGATCACTGTTATTATTGCTCATACTTTGTTCTAAGCCATAAGTGTAACTCATCCTGTTTGTGCTACATGCCTCAAGTCGTGTGATTTTGTAACTGTATTTTGTATTTTAACCTTTGTTGCAAATTGCCTTCCTTAGGAACTTGAGCTATATTTAGATAAAAAAAGAGGGTAATACTTTACAATAATTTCAACATTTACTGGCACATTATTAAAATCACAAGTTGTGTTTGTTGACATTAGTGTACTGTGTATTAACATGAACAACAATTAACAACTATTTTTATTAACTAGCATTAACAAAGATTAATAAATAGTGTAATAAATGTATTGTTCATTGTTTGTTCATGTTAGTTAATACAATATTAATGTTAACAAATGATACCTTATTGCAAAATGTTACCAATAAAAGAAAATAAATGTTGCTGTAAAATAATTTGAATTACTAAAATGTGTTACATAATTCAAAGTACTAATATTACTCAAGACTAAAGTACAAAATTCTAATAAAATAAAATGGTAATAAATTAAAGCTAAATTGAAACTAAATAATAAAAATAACAAAAATCCTCCCAAAATTCTAAATAACAACTTACAATTAAACAATTTATATATTATAAAATAATTATTTATATAATATTTTTAAATATAAATACAGTAAAGAAAGGTTGCCTTAAAATAATTTGATGTACTAATATTACTCAAAACTAAAATACAAAATGATAATAAAATAAAATGTTAATAAATTAAAACAAAATAATAAAAATAACAAAAAATCAAAATAACTTACAATTAAAAAAATGATACTTTTTAAATAATTATTTGTAAAATATTTTAAAGAAAAGGAAATGTTGCCTTAAAATAATTCTATTAAATTCTAATAAAATAAAATGGTAATAAATTAAAGCTAAATTGAAACAAAATCATAAAAAATCTAATCACAAATAAAATGTATATATTTAAAAATAATTATTTATGTAATATTTTAAAATATAAAAAAAGAAAACAGGAAATGTTGACTTAAAATAATTTGAAGTACCAAAATTAGTAAAATAACTTGAATAATCAGATGTTACTCAAAACTAAAGTACAAAATTCTAATAAAGTAAAATGGTAATAAATTAAAGCTAAATTGAAACAAAATCATAAAAATAACAAAACATTCTAAATAACTACTTACAAACAAAATGTATATATTTTAAAATAATTATTTATATAATATTTAGAAATATAAAAAAGAAAAAAAATGTTGCCTTTAAATAATTAAAAAGTACTAAAATGAGTACTAATATTTTTAAAACTAAAATAAAAATGGTAATAAATTAAGATGGTAATAAATTAAAGCTAAACAGAAATTAATTTGTTTTAATTCATTTAAATATATAATAAATTATATATATAATTATATATTAATATATATAAAACTGAAATAAGACTAAAATGAAGTAAAATTAAAAAATACTGAAATTTAAATAAAAATAAATATTTGAAAAAAAAAAAAAAAAAAGACAAAAGCACAGAAAAATTACTACAACTTTTAAAATGAAAAATTAATATAAAAATAAAAGCTACATCAAAATATATATACTATAATATACAAATAATAATAAAATAACACTGATTGATGGGCTCTTTTGACTTCAGTCAGTAAGCAAGCACCAATTCTCACAGAACACATTAGCACCCGCATATAGATGGCTTGTAAGCTGACATTTTGTTCAGGAAAAAAAAATAGGAGCTTTATTAAATGTAAACATTTTGGCGCAACATTGTTGTGGTTAAAGAATCTAATTCAACAAGACAAACTGTGTGTCACTGTCAGCGTGGACAGGTGTGTTAGTTTGAAACCCAAAACCTCATTTGCATAACCCTAATGAGTCTGTCTGCCTATACGCTCATTACAAAGTCCATTTGATCTCCCAGTCTGGCAATACATCTCAGCCATTGCTGAGACTGTTGAATCGGTGAGGTAAGTGGGAAGGGTGTATTGATAAGTGAATGAGGCTGGCCAAAAGAAAGACTCAATCATTGGAGAATTGAGTTGGCTACTTTGACTGCCATTTTAAGAAATTAGTTTAATCAGTAAATGAGCATTTCGTTGCTCCAGGCTTTCTGCCATTGCGCCTAGCAGGGACTGACAAGGGCTAATCTATGAGCTTTCATTGTACAAATCATACAGTCGGTCTAAGATGCAGACATCCTTCTAGATGCAGCTTATTTACTTCAAACCCTTCCTGCTTTGAAAATCATAGGCTTATATGTAAAATTTCAGAGTTAGATGTATTAAGCGCTTTGAAATTCATCCCCGCGTGTCTATTTCAAGTTCCTCTCCATTAGAATTAGCCATCTTTTCTGCAGTTGTTTAGGTCTTTATGTTTACGTGGCTTAGATGATTCCCTTGATGAGTCACAAACTCATCAAGTCACTAGCAATGCTAATATATGAGGCTCGTTTTAGATTATTGCGAGAATTAAAAAAATGACCCAGCTGATTAACCTTTAATGTCAGTCATCAAGAGGATACCCACTGGCTCAACTCGCATTTCATTTTTTATTCGGCGGCCACTTCCTCCATTGACAGTTCGTGTTTTGTGTCACCATAGCAACAGAACTTCACAAAGAGCACTCTTTTTTTGTTGTTGAAGATCTCTTTACCTCGACGTTGCATAGCTTTTTGCTGTCATTTTCCTGTCTTTAGAGATGGGTTTATAAAACAGGCCTCAATCAGCGTGTCAGACTGAGAGTTTGTCATTGTGTCACGGTGGATGTTTTAAAGGAGCTTTGTGACAGTGACAGTTGTGGAGGTAGGAAACACATTTTGGTTGCTGAAGCACGATTTGAATTGCCTACATCGGAATGAAGACAAAGTGCAAAATTATTCAACCTGTAGCAGAGGTACTCAACTGGTAAACATTTAAGGGGATAATTCACCCCAAAATTAAAATCCTGTCATTAATTACTAATCCTCATGTTGTTTCAAACATGTAAGAAATTTGTTCATCTTCAGAACACAAATTAAGATATTTTTGATGAAATCTGAGAGCTTTCTGACCCTGCATAAACAGCAATGTGTCAGTTGTGTCGCTGTCTATGCAGGGTCAGAAAGCACTCGGATTTCATCAAAAATATCTTAATTTGTGTTCTGAAAATGAACAAACGTCCATTTTTGGGTGAATTATCCATTTAACCCACAATACTTATAAATGTCCGAAATTTTGTGAGGTATTTTATAATTCGGTTGTAGTTTACCAAGTACAGATTTGCTTTTATTGCTTGTGTTTGAGCTCTGAGGAACGTAATGTTTTTTACTCCATGGTGGTTTGGCAGCATTGATCAATGTAGCCAATCACAAACCTGACTATTGAACTCATTACTGCAATATTCAGCCATACTTCACAACTTATTGAGTCTGGAGTCAAGGATACTTACTGAAAATCAGAGCCAGTCTGCAGATATTGGGCAGTTGGAGTACATGGTACAGTTTTTTTTAGCTTAAGGGGAGACACTCAAGGCATTTTTTTTTTCACGCACCTGTCAAGTTTGAGATGTCAGGCTTTTTGGTTTTTCATTAAGATTTTTTTCAGACTAGTGGAAAGAAAACATCCAAAAAACACTGTTAAGTGTTTTTATAGCACTTTATCTGTTTGTGTCAGTAGAATTAAATTACAATACATATTTTTAAAGGCAGTTTTCTCAGAATGATTTTTTTTTCTTCTACACTGAGCCATAAAACCCCACTTCAGTAGCACTTACACACACCAGTCTTTACATTTTTATTCCTGTCTATATCCTAAAGGTTTTTACAGAGGGATTTGTTCATATATAGTTTGCTTGATTATATATTTTATTCCCCCAAAATTTGTGAAAATATATTGTTTTCTATCTGTTCTAGGTATTTTCTGAATTATGGAGTGACAAAAATTAGATACCCAAAATTCCCTCTGTAAAAACTTTTGACTCTAATATGTAAAAAAAATAAATAAAAATGAAACACTTTATTCAGTGTTTAGATTTTTGTACTTAGAAATGTATGCAAATCAGCATATATTTCATTTTCACTTAATTTGCATATATAAACCTAACATTTTAGAAATCTTTTTTTGTAGTTAACTGTTAGTTAATTTTTTTAACCTATTTACCTGCAATGTCTTGCCTTAAAGGGATTTTTTGCTGTATATTGGAAATAGTTTCAAACAAAGCTGAACTCTTTTTCGTCTCTCAGACACACAACAGTGTTTCATTACTGAATCAATCAGCCGTTTGAATGAATCAGCTGAACGAATGACTCAATGACCTACTGGTGATTTGAGGTTTATACTGTATTTGAATTATATTTTCCATTTTTTATTTTCCTAAAATCATATCAGTATTCATTTCTTTTTTATTTATTTTGTTTTTTTTTAAACATCAACACATTAATACATTTGTAACGGTAGGTTAACTTCATTCATATCCTGCATTAAACAGTCTGTGTAAAGGCATTTAGATGCATTCACACAGACTGTTTAATGCAGGATATGAATGCAGTTAACCTACCGTTACAAATGTATTACAACTGTTTGGCTGGTAACCAAACAGTTGACTTTAGCCTTTGACCTCCATAGTATGGAAAAACATATATATATTATGGAAGTCAATGGTTACCTTGAACTATTTGGAATGGAAGCCAATTCTACCGTCAACTGTTTGGTTACCAGTATTTTTCAACCAGCGTTCTTTGAAACAACTTGAGGGTGAGTAAATAATGACAAAATTTCATATTTGGGTCCCTTTAAGACTAGAAGCCAGATTTACTAATAGCTTACACCAGCGCAAACCATCTTTTGGCATATTGAATATACATGCATACATATATGTTTTCCTTTCAGACGCCAAATTTATGGAGGGAGAGAATCAAAATGAAGCACGCAACGCGATTTACTAACTTTTGCACTGGTATTTGTGTCATCATTTAACACCCAACAAACACGTCTTAAATCAGGTGCTAATTTGCGCTGTTCTTGGTAGATTTGCGCTGGTCATTATGAAAATGATCTGGCTGCGTCTGTGTTCTTTAATGTGCGCATTGTCAATAAATCACATGCAGAATTTCCCCTCCTATCTGCGCTTTTATAGAATTGTACTCTAATGCTAATTTGCCCTGTTTAGTAAATCCGGCCCTATGAGTCTATCAAGTCTAGGAAATCAAATACATACATGGTATTTTGAGCCAATTTTAGAATGCATTGTTTTTATTTTTCATGCATCTTCTAGCAACAAAGTGCATATTGTTGCCTTTTTTTTTAAGTGGTAGTAGTGTTTGATCCTCAGTTTTTTAGTGAATATATTTCCATTATCAAAGTCGGCAACTGTATTATGCCTAGTTTTAAAATATATTACGTTTAAGTTCAAGTTTTAGTCAAAATTCTGTCTGAATTTTCATAAGACCGCAGTCTAAACTGAAGTGATTGACAGCTTTGTTGATTATGAAGTGAGCTCTATTTTAACAATTTGGATAAAAGCTTTATAGTGCAAAGTGTCAGGATTAAAATTACACTGCATAATATTCATTCTTTTAGGTGCATATTATAATAAATATACATTCACATGGCAATACCAATTTCCTCCCAAGAGTGCCTAATATGGCTAAATTATATGACAGATTTCTCACCTTCTAATTATTTGTGTCCTTATCTGTTTGTGAGTGCCATAAAGAGCCACATTTCATTAGGAATTTATGGCGTGTCCTTGAAAGAGAATCTATGTCTAATTCAATATGCAGCTATCTGCATGCCCTTGAACTGCTCAGTGATGCGAGATGGCACGTTCTTAAAGGATGATGTCTGCATCTGTGGATTCTCACTTTTCTCTGCGGAATTCTCCAATAGGAAACATCCACATTCCTTCTGGCATTAATGTATTTATCTACGGTACGGATAAAGGCAGATGTTGTAACACAACAAAGGCTGTTTCACAGGATTTTTCAGGGATGGCCTTTTCCTCAACTTACTGTGATGCTCCTGTGGCTGGAAATGTTTGTTCGCACTTTCACTGGACTGCGTTTTTATCGCAACCGAGCAATAAAAGGCCTCTCTGGTTGAGGTTTTACACACTCACTGAGAAGCGTACATGCTTGGCAGCCTTTCAATTTAACTCCTGTTGCTTCATAGGATGCCTTTCAGAGACTCAGGCAACATCCTCCAAGTCGATTTGAATGGGTTTTAGCTTTAAAACCGTCGACAGAAAAGTCTCATTCTTGGGACAAGGACGTTTCCGTGCTGGACTGAATCCTGCTTCGTTGCATCAGCCAAATTTCACTCAGGACAGATTGATGGATTGGAGGTAAACAGCATTAATATGAATGCTCCAATTAATTTGAGAGGGGCCGTGTATGACGTGCATGCTAACTAGGGGCCCCGAAGAAAACCTGCTTTCCTTTCTTCGCTGCGCTCCTCCTCTCTGCCTGTACGCCGCTCTCACAGACTGATTGCACTGGTGACGTCAACACTTCCTTCTGTATGCCACCATTTGAGGACTCATTGGCTTAGGGCTACAAATGAATCTCGGGTTGATATGTTTTTTTTGCACATGAGCGCCTGTGTTATTGTGTTTGTTTATTTGAAGGTTGTTCTATGTATTAAACTATTATGGCAGTGCTGCTTGAACAGATTCGTTCCAAGATGGTAAGTAGATCTTCCAAAACTGAGCTGTCAGTTTTTTCATAAACTCACTCAGTTGATATAAGACTCAGCTGACGTTTGGTTGTTTTTTCTTTTTTACAGTGGAGCGCTTTCATGCGTTGAACAAGGGGGGTTTTGTGCCTTCTGAAAGGGCACCACAGCTCTCTCAAAAAGAAGTCCTGCCATCACCGTAGCTCTGTTTCAAAATGTAGTGAGCTGAATCCGTAGGGTACATTTTAAAGCATTATATACGCTTCTGATGGGAAGGCTGTTCCAAAATGTAGTCTCTTGGACAAAATTAAAGGCAGCATCATATTTGTCTTTAATGGAGATTATGCGACAAGCTAAATTAAAACTAGAGAATTAGAAAATAGTACAATTTGAGAAAGGTATAATTTGATTATAAATATAATTCATTCAATGCTGAAAATAATCAGTAATAATTAGGGCTGCCCCACAATAGTCGACTAAATGTTAGTCAAAGAAAAGAGGCTTGTGTGTACACTCACAATAACAACAAAACATTGCATCTTTGTAAAATAATGAAAGCAAACAGGATGCGCTTTCTGCTGCCTTGGTCGCTGAACAGAAGCTTTGTGTATACTTGTCTTACAGACATGAAAATAAATATAGAAAGAGAGAGTGAAACGTCTACTTTCAAACTAAACAATTCGAATGGAAAACAAATATTCTCAGATTATGTCATCCGTATGAAACTTGCATACAGGTGCATTCACTGGAGATGACGAGTCGCCGACTTCATCTTCAAGTGAAAAACAGAAAGCACTAGTTTATCAATACATTTTTATTAAGTTAATGCAGCTTCCTTACTGTGTTTCCCTGACACTTTCATAATCAATATTTTTGATGATGTGCTGTAACCGTTATATGTGTGCTTGGTAATTAGTAATTAGTCTATATAGGCAATCAAAGGCTCATTATTACGATTTAAATGGTTTATTAATAAACCTGTGATTAGTCGACTAATGCTTAAAATGAACGACTACTAGTCTACTACTTGCGACAGTTGTGGTCTACCATTCACATTCATGTAATTCGCCAGAGCTGCACAGGTTTTTGCTGGGATCCTCTTTTACTTCTCTATAATGACATCACAGAGCTGCTGAATGGTAGACACATGGTGCTTCCCCACCTTCTGCTTGTAGATGCCCAACAGGTGTTCAAGAGGGTTCAGGTCTGGAGACATACTTGGCCACTCCATCACCTTGACCGTCAGCATCCTCAGCAAGGCAGTTGTCATCTTGGCGGTGTGTTTGGGGTCATGATCATGTTGCAAACCTGCAGTTTGGACCAGTTTCTGAAGGGTTCAGAATGTAGAGTACATAACAGAATCCATGTTTCCCTCAATGAACTGCAGCTCCACAGTACCAGCTGCACTCATGCAGCCCCAGACCATCATGCTACCACCACCATGCTTGACTGTAGGCAAGACACAATTTTCTTGGTACTCCACACCAGAGCATCGCCACACATGCTGAACACCATCTGAGCCAAACAAGTCTATCTTAGTCTCATCAGACCATAGGACATTGTTCTAGTAATTCATGCTTTTAGACAGTTTGTCTTCAGCAAACTGTTTTCAGGCTTTCTTGTGAGCCAGCTTCAGAAGAGGCTTCCTTCTAGGATGGCGCCCATACAAACCGACATGTTGCAGTGTGCGACGTATGGTCTGAGCACTGACAAGCTGACCTTCTACTTCTGCAACCTCTAAAGCATTGTTGGCAGCACTTATGCATCTGTTTTTGAAGCCAGGTTCTGCACCTGACGCACAGAACGAGCACTCAACTTCGTTGATCGACCCTTGCGAGGCCTATTCCGAATGGAACCCATCTTGGGAAACCTCTGTATGACCCTAGCCACTGGAGTGTAACTCTGTTTCAGAGTTACTGAACCTCATATAGCCTTGGCTATCTTTGTGGAGAGCAACAATTTTAATTCTCAAATCAAATTTAATTCTCAGAGAGTTCTTTGAGAGTTCTGTGTTGAACATCCAGTGGTCAGTATGAGAGTATGTCAGGCAGACAAAACATGAAAGGGATGAAAAGGACATGTGGCTTTGAATGGCTAAACGACATATGCTGTTATCGGCTATTTTGACACTAATGGCTGTATGTTGAGTTATTTCAGAGGACAGTAAATCTATACTGCTATACAAGCTGCACAATGACTACTCTAAAAATATCCAAGTTTTATAGTATTGTATAGTATTGTATAGTATTGTCCCTTGAGAAGATGTACTAAAATGGCTGCTGAAATGTGAGGGGTGTACTCACTTTTGTGAGATACTGTACATTCCGTGACACAGACATCTTTCAAGAGCAAAGTTCAATGTGAACCCCACATTGAACTCCCAGAGAATAGAGATGCAGTTGTCAGTAAAATGACAGGAACACAAACAAAGATGTGTGTTGTACTGAAAAAAAAAACGTAACCACTGATACGATGCAGCCTCATCCTTAGGAAGTGAAAATAAAACAAATTAACTTTCACAGCATCTACTTGACATGATGTTTACCACATGAACAAGCTACAGTGTTTGAGGACGGGTCAAGTTGATCGTGGCTGGCCATTGTAGAACATAGACATTATGCAAATATGTTACCTGAAGTGATTTGAATTACTGACGTCTCATTTCAGCTGTTCATAGTTGACTCTTTCTTTTGGGAGACAAGAAATTCATTCATCATGTACTTTTGGCTTTACAACTTTGCAGATTGTTTACATTCATATACAGCTACATTACACAATGCATGAAAGGCAATATTCAAAATGGCATAATAAGGGCACTTTAAAAAAAGAGCATTGCAGAAATACCAGAAGAAATATCTTTTGTGGAGGGGGTCTATGAGTCAAAAAGTTTGAGAAGCACTGTTTTAAAGTATTTTATCATCCCTCTTGTTTCTCCAATACTAAAATGAATGAATCAATATGACACACAGAGTTCCTGCATTTGTAGAGCGTTCAAAATCCATCCCTAATGAGGTTCCATTGTTGTTAGGATGCAACTTGGGATACTGTGTATGTAGGCAGTAGGCAGCTTGCCAAGTTATGGACCATGGCTCCTGTCTTCATGCATGAGAAAATATGAAGAGGCTTTCCCTCATTGCTTTTTCCTCATGCACATTTTGTCATTTCCCTGTAATCGTTTTGTGTGAACTGTTGACATGTTTGTCTTGAGTTACTAGAGCCTCTGCCCTGTGCCTTTCTTCTGCTAGCATGCGTTCTGCCATAAATGATGGATTCCTTTAGCAGATTGCACTACAGATGAGTGATTGTGCTCGGAGCTACGGAGAACTGGTGGCCAAGTGTAGATCCATTTTCCAACAGCAAGGCTGCGGGGAGCGAACGAAGGGGAAGATACTTGATGACAAATGGCGTAGTACAGCCGTCATTTTGCAGGAAATTATTCCCCATCATTTTGCTGGCTTTGGGGGCATTTATCTAAGCAGGCCGGCGTCCTGAACTACACTCCAAATGGCTGCTATAAAAAGGTTTTATTATTTGACTTTCAGTGTTATGTACAAGAACGGTATCTTAAAAGGAAGATTTGATAATTTTAGCTTTAATTACACTTTGCAAGTTAGAACAGAAAGAGATAGACGGGCTAATTGTGAAATGGCAAGTGACAGGATAAAAATAATACAGGCACGGTGATAGCATGTGGCTGAAGATGACGTATAAGCCGAAGACACAGGTTTGAATCCAGCTTACGATTCTGTTAATACACAACTGGAACTTAGATGTCGATTTGGCCTTATAGAAATTGGAGGAGAAAGATAATTGCCCGTGTAGAGAAATTTTAGCTTGCCATTTTGCAATCATTTTGTGAACATCTTGACATTTTAAATGTTTTGGAATGAAGCAGACATTTGTATTCCCTGTTGACACTGGCAAGAGTGCAAAAAAAAGCCTGCCTGCCCCAATTTCAACCTTATGATAACATGTCAGCTTATTAAAGAGATGTAGCAGCTGTGCTTACTTAACAGTATGTCAATAAAACTACATTTTTACATTTTATCAAAAAAACTGAGAGGTGTTTAATGTAGAGCATTGCTATACAGCTGCGAGGATGTAATGAGACATACTGTATATATATATATATATATATATATATATATATATACACACACACACACACACACATAATATATCAAATGGATCATATACAAATGAAAGTGTATCATTATATTTAGTGGTTCTTGACATAGAGTTAAAAAAAAAGTTTTAAGAGATTGCTAGTAGTGGTTACTTACTGGTTCAGATCAATATAGCCTGCTGCCAAGAATATTGCTATGATATTTCTATATCTAGATGAAAAATCAGAGCAAGCATTCAGCATAATATATTTTGGACATAAACTACAGTACACGCTTTGAGATTGTCCTTGAGCGTAATTACACAGCTATCAATAGCAATTGCTTTACTATGCTGTCCACCTTTTTGCTTTACCCTTCAGAAAGCTACCCATTTCTGCAGAATCCAAAACTATTATTTATGAAATATTTTTTAAAATCCAAACATCCCCTAGTCTTTGTGTGTTTAATAAATATTTTAGATGTTGCTTTCAGCTAACAATAGTTTGCATTTTCATATTAACTCTGTAAAGCCTGGCATATAAAAGAATAGTCAGAAAAATCTATTTTTTTTTAAAAGCAAGTTTGCTAACCTTTAGAAGAAATATATATATATTTTTTAATGCAAATTCATGGCTATATAGTATGAGATACAAGAATACTAAGCTCACACTTGAGAGGAAAAACACCTTAGTTTTATTCAAAAGCCCAAACTGAGCCAAAATGTTGTGCAGTTGCTAATATCCATATGGACAAAATATTCTGATAGTTTGTAATGTAAATCAATGAGATCACTGAAACAGTAAATCAGAGTACCACATAAAATGCTATTAATATGTCTTAGTAAGATGATATTTGTTTACATGTTTAGTATTATGATCAAAGCTCTTTAGCTTTTGGTGTAAGGGGAAAACATATAATACAATGCAATACAATGATGCTTGAGAAATGTATCCTGATGTATCATATTTGATGCTCACATTTTAACATGATTTTTCTAAAACTGATATATGGATAATCAAGTAAAGCTAAGTTGCTTCAGTCAAGTTAATATTCATCTTGAAAAATTACTAACAATATATAAATGGGAGAGTCAAGTTATTCGGTCACCCTTTATTTGAAGGTTCAATTTTCGCTATTAAAAAACTATTAACTATGACTTTTGCCTCAGTTAACTGCTAATTTGCTATAATTAGGATTATGGATGTAGAATATGGTCATGCAGAATTTGTGTATTTATACAGACAAACATTTCTCACATTATCACAGTTTATTCGCTGTAGTTTAGAAAATGGTAATAAAATATGACAACTGTGTCAATACAAATTCATCCTGAAAATGTCAGATAACTTTAATAGAAAGATATGTAAAAAAAAATGGTCAGGTCAAAGTGTCAAATCAATGTTTTCCCCCAATTTTTTTTATTAATTTTACTAGTAGTCCAAGTTTTGGCTATGTCAGAGTGTACTTTATTTTGCTATCCTCACTTCATATATGAACTAGTGTCCTGTACCCACTAGTAAAAAAATATACAAAATTATATCTGGTTCCTAAATAATTTTTGGTTTGACTGTAAGTACTAATAAATAGCCAATATGTTAATAATAGGTGTACTAATAAGCAACATGTTAACAATTACCGGTTATTCTTAAGTTTACTGTATAAAAATCAGTAAAGAATTCACAGCAAAAAGACATGTGAACCACAACCTGAAGGTAGACATTTTTACAATTATTCTACTTGCTGTACATGTATCATTTGGACAGATGTATGTACTAGATTGTGTATAACAGACCTTCTCTGTGTTAAATATGATAAAGTAGGCTTTATAGGGTTAAAATCCACTCCACAAATTTCTTCATATTTTCCCTTCCAAATCCTCACAGAATATGCAACAAAGGTCTGACAAATATGTATACTATTCAACATATTCCTTCTGATGTGTTTGTTATGCTTCAGCACATAAAGGTTGCTGTTCTGATAACACCATGAGACTGATAGAAGTGTTCGGCTTGTCACTGGTTACATCAGGTTCACTTCTCCATATGTCCATATGGCCTGGGGCAGTGCCAGCTCTCTACTGCGCTCCCAATGTGCATCATGGCAGAGCTGGGAAATTTAGCAAATGAGACGACACTCTTGTTCCATAATTTTGGCCCTCAATAATCTCATGATCACTGCAGAGATATTTTGCAGCATTTGTTAGTTTTCACTACATCTGAGCAAACACACATAAACACACACACTCTAATTAACTGCAAGTCATCTTCAGTATCACTGAGCCTTTCGGATTAGCCCTGATCAAACTTGACCTCTGACTTAAACAAAGACATGGTTACGTGTACAAACAACATTCAAGCTGCTGATCAGCTTGAATTCCGAGAGGAACACGATAAGGCTGCTTGATCTCTGTTAGGGCATTTTAATTATCCATCATCGTCTGTGTCAAATGCAGTTTTGATCATGGTGAGCGCTTTAGTCGGAGGAAACACTTCACATGAAAGCTACTACACAAAGGTCAAAGTGTGCATCTAATCACTGCTGTTCATTAAGAGCATCCGTTAATTATTTAACTTTTAATTTTAGAGTTAATGTTTTCAAAACACCAC
This sequence comes from Cirrhinus molitorella, assembly GCA_033026305.1. Classification (NCBI taxonomy): domain Eukaryota; kingdom Metazoa; phylum Chordata; class Actinopteri; order Cypriniformes; family Cyprinidae; genus Cirrhinus; species Cirrhinus molitorella. The sequence continues at coordinate 21,106,604 of CM065132.1, read as the reverse complement.
TTATTTTAAATGGTTGGTTCATCCCCAAAAATGAAAAATATCATCATTATGTTATTACAAAGCTACTTCTTACTGTGGAACACAAAAGATGCTGTTTATCAGAATGTTAATGCTGCTCTTTTACACTCCATGAAAATAAAAAGGTTGGGTGCCAAGCATCATTAAAGCAATCTCTATGTCTTCTGCACTATATTTCAAGTCTTCAAAGCATTTATATCTCATATTGTATGATATATGAGCAAAATCACACGAGTAGAAGTGTGATATGGTCCACGTTCCAAAACGATTTGCTCTGGAACAAATAATAGATTAATGAGACCAAAGACTTCCCATTAGATTTAACCTAAAATGAATTATATCTAATATTTAACCCCTATAGAGACATCAGAGGGTTCATGAGCATTGAATGGCCACTGCTTTCTTTATTAAAGGGGGCATAACACACAATCTCATGTTAATGTTATAGAGTAGTACTGCATCCTTCATATATCCAAAAAGTCTTATCATATTTACAAAGGAAAGATACAGCTTTACGATTCTCTCAGAAAACAGCCAAGCTCCTGGAGGCACGCCGTGGGCAGTGCTAAAGATTGACGAGCACTCGTGCGGCGTTTGCCAATAAAAACAAATACATTTGATACCGTTTCACTTACCATCTGCAGTTCTGAATCATGACCGGGATCTTTTATAGCTTGGACCGCTTCATCTTTCAGTATCAAATGATGTGTAAATCCGGCGTCGAACTGGGCCTCGTTTATAAAACATTTGTCAACAAACACACTTGCAAAACTCTGTTTCTGCCCCGGAAAAACAAACTGCATCCACTGTTCACGTAACACTGGGTTCTTCAGGAAGCTGAGCAAGGTTATTGTTGCCTTACAACCAAAACCAAAGTGAGTCCCGCACAGCAGTGCAACTAAACAAAGCGTGTTGATGGGTGTGGGTGCTCTCTTCTAGGAGAAATGCCCATAAAAGGAATTCCACCCTTCAGGACATCATAAAGAGTAATGACTGAAAAAAACTTTACGAAACTTGTGAGAAACCCAGAAGTGTGTATTTGGCACAGAAATACTCTGTTCCAAATAGTTTTTAGAAACGTTGGCCATGTTTATTATGAGAATCCAACTCTTTAACAGTGTAAATAACTTAACATGAAACAGCATTGGACCCCCCACCATCAAAAAACTGCATACTTGAAGACATTTAAATGTACATTTCTTGCCTGAAAAACCCTTAAAACTATCCGTGGCACAAAAACACTATTATTTATAAAATTATAGTGGATTTGGGTGTCAGCCACATTGTAAAAAATGACAGTGAATTTAACAGTAAAAGACTAAAAATGGTACAGAAAAACCTGTTAAATGGTTAACAGTAAGTTCCCATATTATATACGGTAGACATTACACATATTTTTACGGTAGTATACCGTTTTTGGAAGTGGAAAAAGAATGTAATATTTACAGTGAATAATTGTAAATTGACATTTCCAGAATTCCCATGCGTTATAATTAAAATTTGATGCTTTTTTTTTTTTTTTTTTTTTTTATAATAACATATTCTAAATATGTTATTATTTAAAAGCTGGTTGTGATGGGCTTTGGTTCATCATGTGACTTTCTCATCACCACCTGCATTTGGTGGTTATCAGTATATTACAAAGGTACAAAAGGTCACTACTTCAGTAAGTTGGTATTAACATTATATCAGTTAATGAAATTACAGTATTTAACTGTAAATTTAATTTAAACCTGTAAAACCTATAATGTTGCTACCATATTTTTTACGATAAAATTCCAGTAACCACAGCTGCCGTTTTCTACCGTAAATTTATGGAATTTTTTTTACAGTGCATGAAACTCTCTGTGAGAAATAGCGCAAGTGTACTGGTGTGATACAAACAGTGAAATGGTTGGAGTTCTGATATTATTTGAATATCACACTCCTCTCAGCCAATCAGATTCAAATACCAGAAAGAACTGTTGTATAAAGAACATGGAGCTCACACTCTAGAAAGGAAAATCATCAGTTATATTCATAGGTCCAAACTGGGCAAAATTTTGATGCAGTTGCTAATATTTACAGTAAATGGCCAAAAATGTAATGGCTTGTAATGTAATCAATGAGATATTTATAACAGTATAACATTTGCATAAAATGCATATAAATATCAACTGTGACTTTATATCTCCCAATAATATCCTAGTTTTATGATTAAAGCTGCAGATCTCAAATCTTATTTGGGTTCAACTGTAAAATAAATATATGTATATTATAGAGGTCTAATGGTTCACAAAAATTACAGTTTTGTATGTACCTCGGTTTTGAAGCTACGATTTGGTGTGTTTTTCGATAGAGCAAAGGAAAAACAAACATATATTTGCTGAACAGTACTTTACCACTGCAACTAGCTGCAAAACACTTTTTTCAGTTCATGGTTTTGAAGTGCTTCTGCTTTTGGATGCAAAATATTTTTTGCAAAATGTTATATTTTAGTAAGAATTATTGCACTTCCATTCTATTGTGCCTTGTCTGTTTGACACATAGCCGTGTGAGTTAGTTTGAAGTGCTTTGAATATAAAGCACATGTTTAGTAAAAGAAGTAAAGTCATACGTGTTTGGGACGACTTTGTTTTTGGGTGAGCTATCTCTTTAATTCCATATTGGGAATAAATGAAGCTCAGCAGTCTACTTTGTAACATGCCCCATCTTAGTGTTTTACTGTATATTCTACGACTGGCTTTGACATTTGGTGATTTTGTGAGAAAAGTGTAAAATAGACTGAAGTCGTTTCTAACAAAGGTGTGATTTAGACACTTACGATCATAAAATTCAAAAGATGAGAGAAATTATGTAAGCATCTTAAGTGTAAACAAATCTCCACTGTCGTTAGTTTCAAAGTGATTCAGTGATGATTCATGAAGTATTGGCTAAATAATTTACTGTACAATCTTGCCATGCTTGTCAAAAACCTTGTTTTCTTAAGTTTACACAAATTTAAAATGCCATTGATCTTAACAACATCCCTAATCGTGCAAATTTTAACACTCTGACATGAACAAGCATGTGAACGAACTCCTTGAAGAGAAACATCTAGGCAAGAGAGAGAGAGAAAAAGACAGAAGCAGAACCGCCCCATGTCTGATTCCTTATTATCTCTCCCGGCCTGCTGATTAGGTGTGTATTGACCAGAACAGTCATTCATGTATAACGATCAGAGGGTGAAACAGATGACATTAGAGAAACGAATCTCATGCATGTTATTTCATTAACTGAGAGGCCCGATCTCTGACAAAGCAATACATTTTATCTCGCCTTGTAATCCTTCAGTCATTATTCTTCAATGAAAAGCCCTCTCTTTGACATTGTATTTGCTTACCCATGTTTACAAGATCATGAATGAATGATTCGCCATGAACCTACAGTACAGTGACTTGGGATTGGTATGATTTTATTCACATTTACTGTGTTTAAAGTGATAGTTCACCCCAAAATGAAAAAATTGCCATTAATTACTCACCCTCATGTTATTCCAAACTTGTAAGACCTTCGTTCATCTTCAGAACACAAATTAAGATATTTTTGATGAAATCCAAGAGCTTTCTTACCCTGCATAGACAGTAATACAACTACCACGTTCAAGGTCCAGAAAGGTAGTAAGAACATTGATAAAATAGCCCATGTGACATCAGTGATTCAACCGTAATCTTCTGAAAGCTACGAGAATACTTTTTTGTGCAAAGAAAACGAAAACAACGACCTTGCTACTTTACTGGGCCTTGAACGTGGTAGTTGTTTTCATCAAAAAATATCTCAATTTGTGTTCTGAAGATGAATGAAGGTCTTACAGGTTTGAAACGGCATAAAGATGACTAATTAATGACAGAATTCTCATTTTTTGTGAACTATCCCTTTAGAATGAGCATTTTAAGGAAGAACTGGTGGCTTGATTTGCTAAAATTTGCCAGATTAGTGATAGGGAAGGTTATGCATAATTCATTTTCAGATGCTGAGGAACACATACTTAGAAAAAAGCATGATTGCCATTTCTTTATTGAACCTTACTTATGATCTTGCTGGCTTAATGTCAGACCTTTGCATTATTTGCAAAATCAAAAATGGCCTTTTCTTTAGCAATGACACCAAAAGGAAATCCCATATTTGAATAAATCAATGAATTTATGAATGAATGAAATATTTATATGAGGCATTTTATCTCAGAATAATAATAGTCCAATCAGATGTAGGTTAGTGGCATCAAATCATGGAAAAGTATAGTTATCTGTAAAATAATCTGTATTTATGGTTGTATATTGTGAATTCTGGTTACAAATTCAACACACATTTCCACTCATTTAATTAGTGTATAACTGGTCACATGTGGACACTACTGCACAATTATTTTAATGAATGTTTAATGAATGAACACACCGGACTAATGTGCTAATGGCAATTTTATAAGAACTTAAATTCTTAAATGCACATTAAAACACCACAAACTGTGATTGTTTTCCTTTCATCTCAGTCAGACAGTCTATTCCTGTCTATGTGGGCGGTACTTGGCCCAAAAAAAGGTGCACCTGAAACAGACGTTAGTCAAAAGTCCGGCTTTCCAAAGCTTGCTTCAGGCCTTGGCCTGGGGTTAAAGAATAGTTCACTTCAGATTGAAAAGTTTCACATCATTTACTCATCCTCATGTTGTTTCAAACGTTTATGCCTTTATTTCTTCAGTGTAGCTTTTGAAGAAACCATATAATGAGAGTCTAAAACAACACTGGACCTCATGTACTTTTATTGTATCAGTAAAGAATTTACTGTTTTGTGTGAACTATCTCTTTAAGACTATCTTATTAACCATTATTAAGTATTTCTTTTGATGTTAGGGATAGGTTATAGACAGTTAAGGTTAAGGTTAATTAACTTCCAGGAGATGTTGAAGAACACATACTTGTGGAAAAAAAGCACATTTGCCTTTTCTCTGTTGAACTTTTCTTATAATCTTACTAACTGAGTGTCAAACCTTTGCTTTAAAGCACATCTTTAGCTCAGAATAATAGCGGTTCAGTCAGTATAATATGCTAACCTTATCATCAAAAAGGCTGCATATCACAATTATGTTAGAACAGAGGTATTTAAAGATCTCAGACGGTGCTTTATAGTGAGTCGATTTTTCCAAGAACTGTCCCAGGTGTATGAACTCAAAAGAGACCTATTACAGTCGAGATGTGTCGGCGTTTGCGTAGCATTTGAGCCGAGGAGGATCAGTAGCTCTCTGAATGTTAGGAACAAGGGACGGTGGGCCAGATGTTCTGCAGTTCATCTTGTGCTCTTTTCAAGAGCCGCAGTTTCCTGAATATTTCTCTCTGGGAATTTTAGCACTCACATACATCCACACAGTGTCATCTTCTGAAGTGCTTGGTTATTGGTCTTTTTAATCTCCTCAGATATGTTTCTTGTAGTGCAAATTGGCATGCGTGTGGTTCGAAACTCGACAGCATTAAATCCCAATATAAGCATCTGGATGTAGAATGTTAATCTCGGCTTTTCAACACTACGGCTGCTAATGCCACATTATCCGTCATCTGTTTACAAGGAGGATGTAATTATACAAAGGAATTAAAGTCTCACTTATTAGGTAGCAATAATTTGGTTGGCATTTTTAAGCAAGTGTTCTCTCTTTGTCTCTCTGAAGCGCACCTCTGTCTCCCCTCCACCTGTCTTGTATTTCTTCAGAAGCTTCCCATATGTTTGAAGGAGAATACATTATCTTTGGCTTTTTAATGAGTGCATAATCAGAACCAGTGTCATTTTATTTGTTCGTATAAGTAAAGTGGGGCAAGTGTAACAAATATGCCTGCCACCTTTTGGTAAAAATAATATATACACACACCAAAATATTACACACTAAACCTTTTTGGACATTTTTAAAATCTGAGAAATGAAATAAAATGTGATTTAATGTGTCAAACAGAACTTTGACTGTTTTATTCATACTACACTGTAAAAGAAGAGATGTTTTAAAGTGGTAAGTCAAAGACTATTGGAGTACATATTGCAATGCTATTTCAGTTTTTCTCATCCAGAATGTTAAAGTTTAATTTAATGTGATACTTAACATTTCCTTGGAATTGTTTGTGAAATTTACGAGCAACTTCTGAGTGAAATTTGTTTAATGCAGATTTTTTTTTTATTATTCAGTGGAACTTGTGAAATGCCAATTGTGGAGATTATGTATAAAATAAAAAAATATTACTTCAGTGAGATCACCAAGTCCTACCCAAGATTTGAAAAAAGCTATTAGTATTCCTAGTTTGAAATGATGATGTCACACTAGTATGTCTAGTATTTCTGCAACAAAAGACTGTATAGATACTTTTAAAACAGCCTCACATTTCATTACATTAGCTCTGGGTGAACTGCGCTATTATAATTATATAATTATAATTATATAAATATATTGTGTCTCCATTTCATTTAGTTGCATTTTGTGTTTGTGTGTTTTTGTCTGTCATTTATTTCTAGTGGCTGTCTTCAGGCTATTGTGCTATGGACACATTAAAGTGTTTACTGTTTTTTTGAGCTCCAGCAGGGTTGACTGAGACTTTAGCAGAGACAGGCTTGTTTCCTAAGCCATTAGCTTATGAGCCTTCAGTGTATTTCTAAGGTTTAACCTCTATGTGGAGACTTCTGGTAGTGTAAACACATACACATACAGTTCTTTGCAAAAGTATTTATACCCCTTCATTTTTTTCATGTTTTGTTACTGCTGTTTACACGTTTCTTGTTTCCTGCCTTATGTTAAACTGCTTTATGTTAGTTTTTCCACATTAATCTAAACTTCATACACCATAATGGCATTAAAAAAATAAAAAAATAATAAAAAAATTATATATATATATATATTCCATTGCATAAGTATTCATCTGGGACAGTTGAAATTGAACTCAGGAGCATTCATATCGCTTGTAGATGTTACTACACTTTGAGTGAAGTTAACCTGTGGCAAATTCAATTGAATGGGTATGATTTGAAATAGCACCCATGTCTTAATAAAAACAGCTGAAATGAATATCAGAGCAAAAACAAGCCTGTAGAGCCTGTCTGCCAAAAACTGCCTGTAGAGCCCAGAAACAGGATTGCATCATGCCACACATCTGGGGAAGAAAGAAATCTGCTGCATTGAAAGTTCACAGAAGCATGTAGTCTCCTTTAACCTTAATGGAAGAAGTTTGAAACAACTAGGACTCTTTCTAGAGATGTAAAAAAAAAAAGCACCTAAAGGACCCTCAGACTGTGAGAAACAAGATTCTGTGGTCTCATGAATCTCAATTCCAAGCATCATATTTGAAGGAAACCAGGCAAGCTCAATGCACAAAAATATTGAGACAGCCTTAATGAAAACCCAGTCTAGAACATTCCGAACCTCAGTGTGGGCAGAAGGTTCACCTTCCTACAGGACAATGACCCTAAGCACACAGCGAGAGTGGCTTATAGACAACTCTGTGAATGTCCTTGACTTTTCCAGCCAGAGCCTGGGCTTGAACCCAATAAAACATTTCTGGAGAAACCTGAAAATGTGCGTATTCCCCCTCCAGGCTGACAGAGCACGAGGTGAAGAGGTGAGGAGAAGAATGGCAAATAATTGCCAGATGCAGATGTGCGAAGCTTGTTGCATCATACCCAAAAGACTTGAGGCTGTACGGTGCTTCAGGTGCTAAGTACTGAAGCACCTTTATGCAGTGTACTTTTTAATTCTGTTTTTGCTTTGTCATTATGTCAGATGGAGTATAGATTGATGTGGAAAAAAAGTTATTTAAAGCAGTTTAACATAAGGCACTAACATAAAATGTTCTAAAAAATGAATGGAAGGCACTGTACTGTTTTTATTTATTTATTTATTTATTTTATTATGTGTATAATATAAATGTTATAATTTTAGGTCAAACATTAAAACATTTTTTGTACCAACATTGATTTGTGGTAACATTAATGGCTATCCATTGATGGAGGCACATAAATTAATTTCTAGACTATAAACTGACCTTCTTAGCCCAGTAAAAGGCCTCATCAATATATTGATCTGAACACACATTAACTGAAAGAGAAGAAGCTGGAAAAGCAACTGGCTGTTACTATTCTGGTGCTTCATATCTTTCTGTAGCTGTCTTTTATTTCAGCTCATCTAATTTTTAGTAGATTTTAGAGGTGTTACTATGAAAGCCTGTTTCTGCCACAGAACAAAAAAGTAAATGTCAAGGTAATTGTGACTTTTTGTCTCATAGTTCAGACTTTTCCCCTCATAATTCAGTTTATATCTCATATTTCTGACTTTATGTATCAGTATATATCTCACAATTTGTTTATATCTCAGTTTATATCTCACAGTTTGAAATTATTTAAATTCAGATTTTTTTAAAATAAATAAATAAATAATAATAATAATAAAAAGGTAACAGCAACTTATTATCTCACAATTTTGAAATAATTCTGAATTGTGAGATAAAACATTGCAATTATTATTTTTTAACTTTAATTATTTTTTTGCTCTTTTTAACACTGATTTTTTTCATTTCATCATATTACTTTTAATGACCCATTTGAAATAGCTTGAAGGGTGCGGTTTTGCATTTTGTGTTAACCCATGTTTCCCGTTGAAACAGGAAGTGTAAGTGGGACATATCAAAAGGCTTGTCCCAATATTGTTAAAATAGCCAATAGGCTTTATTTACATCATAACTATGACTCATGATTTGATAATTTACTAGCTAGCAGCAGCTGGAAGCATACATGTTCTAGAGAGCATTTAATTGGACAAAATGCTGTGTAGTGCAGGATGAGTCATCAATATTTTTTTCCATTTTCCAGGTGTGAAAGGCAGTGTTGCCAAGTCTGCGGTTTTCCCGTGGGTTGTTTGTACACGGGTTGAAGCGACCCCAGTAATGTGATATTTAGCCCCTGGAATGCGAATTTTACCAGGGGAACCTCAGTAAAAATGTGTATTTTTACTAGGGGACTCCCCTCTAAACACAATTGGGATAGTTTTGACTAGCAATTAGACGGCTTTTGCTGTGAAAACCCTTGTGAATTTTAAATGTGTAATATGCTAAAATGTTTAGGAGTTTGTTTGCATATAGATTACTTTGAAGCTAACAGAGATTTTAGGGTCTTTAACATTTTTTAGATTTTTTTTTCATCTTCAGATTTCTTTATACAATATCTTATTTTTGATAACCATCTATAAAACTGCATATCAATAAACTCACGTGTGCTTTGCTCACGAGGGCAGTTTGTTTAGATCTGACATGTGATATTTCCTTTCTTGTCCTCTGTACTAAGAATAAAAGCATTAAGAATGCACAAACCCTCAAGGCTGAAACAGTTCAGCTAAAACAATTAAATCATTAAGTCCTCCATTACGGCAAAATGCAGAGCTTCAGTTAAAAACGGTTAATTGGTAAAAGAGATAAGTCAGCAACCAGAGTTAAATGTATAGATTAGCCATTTAATGGACTGGCTGTTTGTCTTCTGACTGAATCACGGGTACATTTGTGGATAGTACTTAAAGAGCGAACGATGAAAGTGAGCATGGCCAAATGGGGAGGTTTGTTTGTTTGAACTGCGATGCTTATATTGAGTGATATTTGGAGAATTTCTATGGGGGAGATGTTTGGGGCTTTTAGTAGCACAGCGTGGTGCAAGTGAATGAGATGGAAATGAAGGCGATTAGCATATTCACAGTGGTATCAAACTGTCAAGCTGCGACACCTAAACACCATTAAACAGAGAAGTTTATTTGCTAAAAAAGGATCGCATGTTTAGTCAGGTTTTAAGCGTTTTGCTTTTTTTTTTTGATTCCATCTGTCTTCTATCTGTCTTAATTTAACAGAGATCATAAAGATTTCTATTCTGGAGAAAGAAGAATAGCTTAGTTAATAAATAAAATGCTTTCTTGTACTCATTTGATTAAGCGCTTCATTTTAAGATAGTATAATCTGTTTACTCAAACTGTGTATCACAGCTTGTTAATTTATTAATATGCGATCATCACTAGCTAATTATACTCATGGTGCAGACACGTAATGTTTTAGTTGTTTCGCATGACCATATGCCAGTAAACACATTCCCTGCACTGTAATTCACCAAATGTCCTTAAAGAAACTGTCAAACAGGCTTAGTCCTGGTCATTTGGTGACTAACTATGGAACATTTGCTCTGCAGATCACATGAACATATCGCAGCATGGTTCATTAGATAAACCAACAGATGTGTTTGTTTGTTCTTCATCTATTAAAGGGATAGCTCATCTAAAAATTTAAATTATAAATGGTTTAATAACCTCTTGTTGTTCTAAGTCTGTATGGTTTAATTAATGGATTGCAAAAGATTCTTTAAGCATTACTTTTTAGTGGAAACTGATTTTTATAGAGCGGTATGTTGCCAGCAGTCAAATATACAGTGTTTATATGTTCATTAGACCTGTTAAAGAAATTAATATGGTTTAATCTGTCTAATGTGTTTGTTCTAATGTTTCTGTATTACTTTAGGACTGCAAGTGATTGCTATGTCAGAGAAAAGTTCAGCCACAAAGAACACAGCAGACGGAGGTTATATGGTAAGCCTAAGATCTATAATTTATTAAATATTATGCCTTATAACATGTTTGACTAGCTTTCTGTCATTTGAAATTTATGAAACGTCCTTTCATGCATTGCTTTTGAACACTTCACACTCCTGAAACGATACTCTTTGATCACTTATATTCAGGATCACGATTCAAAGATGTCGGATGAGCACAGAGACACGGATGATTCGTCGGAGAAAACGCCTAGTCGCATGTCCAGATCCCCGCAGAAATCCTCCAAAAGACCAAAGACAGTACCTGTGAAAGTCACACTGCTAGATGGATCTGCCTATGAGACCGGGGTGGAGGTACAGCAGTTGCTTGCGTGTGCTAAAACTAATTTGTGTTGTTCTGTAGAAACACAGTGCCAGACCTCTAGGGCTCTCAACTATTCACATACTGTTCTCCAGTAGCGCTGTTTCCCTTTGTCAGGTCAACCACACCCCTGCCGACTGCTTTAACAGCTAGAAAAGTTTAGTTTTTTCCAGTGGAGCCCAACAGTGTAGCTGAAAACATTATATCCTGAAAAAATATTATTGTAATTAATCTAATTAATCACACATTTTTCCGGAAATGAATTGCGATTAATCCTACCTGACAATAATTTCACAATCATTATTCAAATTAATGTAGATACAACATAAAGAATGTATATATAATATTTGTTTAATGCCATCTTTTTTTATGACTGAAGGCAAGTATCACTGATTCCAACTGAAGTCTCTATTTCCCCCCCTAATATTTAACCATTGAATATAACCATTCAACATTACAGCATATTTGAGAGCTATTACTTTAACATTTATTAGACTTCTAATTTAAGTGAACCTGAAACAATCTTAAAATAAATATCATATAGGTTGTGGCCTTCAACAAGAAAATATAGCCTAATATTATCAAACACTAAATTATATAAAACTTAAAAGCTTAAAACTACAGAAGTTATTAATTGCCTCCTTTTAATTTTGTTGTTTGATTAACAGACATCACAGCAGTTGGTTATTAGGATATTTTGGCTGCTGTTACTTTAAAAGCTGCCGCTGCTGACACTGCTTTAAATATGACTAAATAATATATACTTACATGCACAGTTTTAAGGCAGCTTTAATCACCTTTTTTGTAACATACATAACATATTCGCAGTTTCATTTGGGTTTGAATATGATACAGCGCTTTAATATAGGCCTAACACAGCGCGCGCCGGCACATTTGTGCGTGTACGTGCTACGATCACAGTATAACGGCTGACAGAACAAATAAATTTGTTTTTACCTGACAACATCTCATCTGACTGCAGTTTACTGATGTTCTACTGAAGCTCCTTGATATTTGGTATTATGGCTGGGTTTTGACACAAATGTCAAGATTTGTTTCAATCCTGATTCAAGCTTGCAATTTTATTTGATTCAATTCGATATTGATTATTTTGGATTCATTTTTTTAAAATATAAACATTTAAATGGCAGCTGTTTATTTAAACATAAATTAAACATTGAAGAACAGTAAAAAATATAATGAATATGTTATATGGTGAGTTAATTTTTTTCTAGCTGAAAGTCACCGAATATGTTTGTTTCTGAGCTAAACGTGACGTTCTGTGGCATATTCCACAGTTAAAACACTGATTGAGAGATTACATGTGACAGGATACAGATTTTGCTAAGTTGTACTCTTTCTTTTAAAATACTTCCAGGTGTTTATGTTTATTTTGTGCCGTAACTAGTATTGTTCTACTGAAGCTCCTTGTCTCCGGTACCGTTTCCGCGCTCGTTTGACTCACATCTGGTGCTGAAGTAAAGTTGGAACGCGCATCTGAAGTCTCCCGTTTGATGTGCTCATAAGACGCTCTACACATCTAAATAAACACAATTCTTTAGAAGTTGTGAGTGCCTAGCCCCGCCCATACGTTAATTGCGTTAAATATTTTTAATAAATTTGACACCACAAATTTATATATTTGGTATTATGGCTGGGTTTTGACACAAATGTCACGATTCGTTTCAATCCTGATTCAAGCTTGCAATTTGATTTGATTCAATTCGATATTATTTTGGATATAAAAATTCAATAAATGTAAAAAAATCAACCTGATCTCATGAAGCAAACATACCTGTAAGAACTTTTCACAAGACACAAAATACATACCGCCATGTATGTTTCGTGACATATTCGATGTGAAATGTCCACTAAAAGATTGTTGTTGTTTTTTCCCCCCTAGAACAGATGAACGTACATATGGTGCGTTTTATGTAATGGTTTTTACGTGTTACCATCTGCACTACACTTAAACCTACACAAAAGTATGAACAAACGTGAATGTGATGTAAAAACGGAAACGCAAGCATGCCATTTTGGCTTGTTTTTCTATCTCTCATCTTTCAGCTCTTTCATCATGAGTCATGTTTTTCATGGGATTCGTACCCAAGGATTCTGCATCCTAAATCTAGTTTTGTGCATATGAAACATATGGAATTGTAATCATAACTGTGTATGAAAAAGATTACTCGTTTACTCGTCGATAAGCGCTTGTAGTGTTCATTTCTTTTGGAAACTGCAGTCATATGTACTTGTTGGTAAGTATTTCACGTCTTGTGAAAAAGTTTCCCCAGGTACGTTTTCGTCATGAGATTGGGTAGTGAAATATACACAAGAGTCCGTTGGTACTACATCACCATAATATTAAAGGTTAAAATTAACTGATTTGTATACAAATGCAAATGTTTTATAATAATAAAGTTAATTACATTATTACTCCAATTCATTTTTTTTTAAATATAAACATTTAAATGGCAGCTGTTTATTTAAACATAAATGAAACATTGAAGAACAGTAAAAAATATAGTGAATATGTTATATGGTGAGTTTTTTTCTAGCTGAAAGTCACCGAATATGTTTGTTTCTGAGCTAGACTAGATGTTCTGTGGCATATTCCACAGTTAAAACACTGATTGAGAGATTACATGTGACAGGATACGGATTTCGCTAAGTTGTACTCTTTCTTTTAAAATACTTCCAGGTGTTTATTTATGTTTATTTTGTGCTGTAACGGGTATTAAGCGGAGGAGATGATCAGTTCACGTGCGTTTTGTGCTCCCGCTTTTTTTTAACTGAGGTGCTACAGCATTTTTTCACTCCACATTAAACAGTGGCAAAACGGCATTTATTGTTTGAATAATGTAATAAAATGTACAGAATTTGAAATCTGAGACTTTATTTCATATCAAAACTAACAAAGCACAAAGCTTATTGCGATTTATTAGATGGGAGATGTGCTACAATGCTCTATTCATTAACTGAAAACAGGCTAGACTAATCAATTCTTGGGATTTAGGAATTTATATAATTTCATAAAAATGAGAATCAATTCAAATCAAGAAATCAATATTTTTTGCCCAGCTCCCTTTTTTTGCCCTATTTCCCTGATAGCACACATCCTGTCTGCAATACATCTATAGGACGTTTCCTATTTCAAATAAATGTTTAGAAAATTTATATTGTATGTACAACTGACATCTTAAAGACGTCTATCAGATGTTTGTATACAGCAATTTAACAGAAAAAAAAACAAAAAAAAAAACAGATAGCTTGCAGACTTACCTGTGATAAATGGGTTGCTATTGTGTTTATTTTCAATCACAAGAAACAATACTTTTAATGTACATTCGAAATAAATTGCTAGTTTTCAGCAAGGATGCATTAAATTGATCAAAATATGAATGATTAAAATGATTTAGGTACAAAGGTACAAAGCTGTCACTGGGTCGGTAACCTAAGGTACAAATACTAAAAGGCACATCATATGATGCTAACTGCTTAACTGTTTTCGACACTTCTGATTTCTGATTTCTGAAGGATCATGAAGACTAACATCACAGGAATAAATTATATTTTAAAATATATTCAAATGAAAAACAGTTAATTTGCATTGTAATAATATTTCACAATATTGCTGTTTTTAATGTATATTTGATCAAATAAATGCAGCCATTAAAAATCTTACTGATCCCAAACTAAGGTAGTATAATTAAAAATAATATAATTATTGTGACTTTTTTCAGATTTTAGTCTTAATTATGTACGCTATGTTCTTAAAAGTGTGATTCTTTTCAGTTACAAGCATAATTTAGAAGTAATCCACATGACACATGATAAAAAATATAAACTGATAAATTGATACAAAAATCTAATTTAACATATTTAACAATTAGTATCATTTTGCATCAAAATAACAATATATACATGTTTATATTTGCTAAAATATTTCAAACTATAAAATTGCACACAAACAATTTTTTAATCAGTGTTTTGAACTGATTTACTCAAACATCCCAACTCTGCACTTTTGCTACCGAGATTTAAATTAGATGCACTATTAAAATATCTCAGTTTTAGCACTCTCATATTCAACAGAGAATGTGTGAAAGTTTAATTAAAGGTGTTAGGTATTTTTATATCTCTAATAACAAAGTACATCACAAATAATTAATACATTTTATAGGGGTAGACACACATAAAACCAAAAACTAAATAAGACTATACTAAACTATCACATTTGACACGTACCAACCAGCAGCTGTATTTACAATAAGAATACACATAGATAGTGTCGGAATGTGTCAAACAAAAAATCACAATGCTGTTCTTGTGATCCCTGAACCTCACATTCCAGTCCCTCATTGGAATTTCACAGCCCAGCTCTGCAGCTCCATGTTGCCTACCGCAGTGCTTCTGGGAATTACAGCACATGAGATATGAATGCTAGTGCGGGCTGATGGGGTGGGGGTGTTCACTGATAGGTGAAAAGCCCTCCCACACTACTAGCTCTCTTGGGAGTGCCACATACTGCTCTGAGATCAGTGCCATGTCTGGCTGTGTGCCCCAGGGGTCTGCCGGCTGATGGATTTCCAGGGTGTTTTCAGACATGCCTCTTCTCTGGGGTGTTATTCGTGGCTCTCTGGTAGCTTCTCCTATCCGTTTGCCATTACTGATGCTGCAACACCTACTGAGAGAGACAGACTGTCCAATCTAAAGGTCAAAGGCCGCCTATACTTCCAGGCTTCTACGCTTGGTTGAAGGGGAGGGGG
Source organism: Cirrhinus molitorella (assembly GCA_033026305.1). NCBI lineage: Eukaryota > Metazoa > Chordata > Actinopteri > Cypriniformes > Cyprinidae > Cirrhinus > Cirrhinus molitorella. Next base: position 21,090,899 of record CM065132.1, on the reverse strand, counting down.
ATAGGAAATCTATAATAGTGACATGTTAGTGGTCCAATGGAGTAAATAATACTACAGACATTCAGAGGAGGGGATACCAGACTTGTGTGTTTGTCACCCTTGGCTAAAGTTCACACAGATTTTGAAAATTTGTTATTGTTTACTCACCCTCAGCTTTGCTCCGGTTTTGTTTCAAACCTGTATGACTTTATTTCCTCCACAAAACACAGAAGGAGGTACAATGTCCAAGCTGCTATTTTCTATACAAGGAAAAAAAAATGGATACATACTAGCATACTTGTGAACAATCTTATGTCTCAAAATATGGCATATAGTTTCATGGAAATATAGTTTTTATTAATATTTTTGAGATTTTATTTTAATTTTAGTTAAAGTTTTAGTACATGTGTTGTGTATTTTTGTTGCTTTTATTTATTTATTTATTTATTTATTTATTTATTCATTTGATTTAAAATATGTATTTTTTGAGCAGCAAATCAGAATATTAGAATGATTTCTGAAGGATTATCTGACTGGAGTAATGATGCTAAAAATTTAACTTTGAAACCACAGGAATAAATTACATTTTAATTTAAATTGAAGTTCTTATAATAGTAAAAGTATTTCAGAATTGTACTGTTTTTGCTGTACTTTGGATCAAATAAATGCAGGCTTGGTGAGCAAAAGAGTCTTCTTTAAAAATATTAAAATATATTGTATTATATTAATTAATTATATTAATTAATTTGTTTATTTATTTATTTTCAGTTAACAATTATTTTATTTCCAGTAACAAAATTTTTTTTTAATGGTTGTAGTTTTAGTTAATTATAACAATATAATAATATATTATAGGAAAATCACAATTGCTTTTGGCTGATAAAAGTATTAGCCATAAAAACATCTAAAACCAAATCAATACAAAGTTGTGTATTTATTTATTTACTTTTTTTGTTAGTAATATTTCTTTCCATTTCAGTTTTAGTTATTTTACTACATCAAGTTAAACTTAATGAAAATAAGAAATGCTAACTGGAATAAAATTTCAAAAATTTCATTTTTTATTTTTTTCAGTTAACAATTATTTAATTTCCAGCAAACAAAAATGATTTGAATGGTGTTAGTTTAAGTTAACTATAATAATACAATAATATAAGATAATTACTCATTGCTTTTGGCTGGGTAATATTATTATCCATTATAAAACACCTTAAACCAAATCAACTCAAAGTTAGGCTTAAAAAACTATTTTACTACTGTGATTTTTCACCTAGTTTCAAATGTCTGCTTTTCTAGTGTTTTTAGGCTATTTGCTTCTTTTAAATTTTGTTTATTAGTACTTAATTATAAAACACAATCATTGTGAATTATTAATGAATAACCTAAAGCATTTTTTCTTAATTAAAAACTACTTGAATGTGCCATTTTTACAGGTAAAGGAATAGTTCAAAAACAACATTTTTCATCCTGTATGACTTTCATTATTCAGTGGAACATAAAAGAAGATATTTGAGAAATGTGAAAGTGTTTTTATTTTGGTCTGTACAATGGAGGTTAATGGTCACCAAAACTGTTTGGTTAACAGCAATCTTCAAAACGTCTTTTATGTTCCACAGAAGAAAGAAACACATACAGCTTTGGAACAATATGAGGATGAGTAAATGATGACAGAATTAAAGGGACCCCAAAATAAAAATTCTGTCACTAATTACTAGGGCTACCCTCTAATAGTAATAGGGCTACCATTAGTCTATGAAAAAAGGCTTGGTCAACTAAGTTGCAGAAAAAAAAAACACAAAGGAAGTGGCGGACAGATTGTTAATGGCTTGTTACATCGGACAGGACATCCAAACTCTCGCCTATCATTCATTGGCCTCAAATATGGCTTTTCATCTGAAATATGTAAGTAGGAGCTACTACACATGGATGCTCAATTTAATGTTAACCTAAAAAAAAGTGAGCTAATTAAGTGTCTGTGCGGAGTGTGAAAGCTGAACAGTAGTGCGCTCACTGCATGACAGATGGAGGCACCGGTGCTGTCACTTGCTCTTAAAATACTCCATCATTTTCGGTCGCACAGATAAAAGTAATATATCTTTCAAATCTGTAAAGACTCTACATTTATTTGTGTGCAGAATAACAATGAAACATTGCGCTTCTGTAAAATAAGGAAAGCAAACAGAATGCGCTTTCTGTTGTTTCTGTCTCTGTAAACTTGAGCACAAAACTTTGTGCATACTTGCCTTACAGACATGAAAAATATATCTATAGAGAGTGAAATGTCTACTTTTAAATGAACCAATTTAAATGGAAAACAAATACTCTCAGATCATGTAATCTGTATGAAACATGCATACAGGCGCATTACTATTACGGAGATGACAAGTCAGTGTCATCTTTTTAAGCTGAAAACAAAGAAAGCATTAGTTTATTAATAAATTATTAAAACATTAATGCCGTCTACTTGATGTTTTTCCTTAAAACATTCATAATTATTATAGCTGCCGGTGCACTGTGGCAAGCTTGTTTTGCATGCGCTTGAGTGCTTATTAGACTATGTAGGCAATTAAAGGCTCATTATTATGATTTATATAATTTATTAATTAACATGCTACTAATAGTCAGCTAATGCTTAAAATGAATGACTAGTCGACCAGAAAAATCTTTAGTCGAGGGCAGCCCTACTAATTACTTACCCTCACATCGTTCCAAACCCCTAAGACCATCGTTCATCTTCAGAACACAAATTAAGATATTTTTGAGGAAATTCAACAGCTTTCTAACCCTGCATAGACAGCAACACAACTGACACAGTCAAGGCCCAGAAAGGTAGTAAGGACATTGTTAAAATAGTCCATTTGACATCAATGGTTCAACAGGTTATAAAGCTATGAGAATACGTGCACAAAAAACTAAAATAATGACTTTATTCAACAATTTCTGCTGTTCTGTGTCAGTTATTGACACACGAGAGTTCCATGCCCAGTACCAAGGTCAGAAAGCTCTTGGATTTCATCAAAAATATCTTAATTTGTGTTCCGAAGATGAACAAAGGTCTTTAACATTTTGTGACAAACTGTTCCTTTACTATATTAGTATAATATAGCTGTGATATTAAGTTTATTTACTACAATCTTTTTTTATCATTTTGAAAATTGGCTGTCTTGTTACCATTTACTTTTATTGTATAGAAAAAAAAAACTGCCTGAGCATATAGCTAAATATCTCCTTTTCTGTTCCACAGATATGAGTTAAGTCTGGGTGAACCGTCCCTTTAACTATGTCTTCGCTGAAACAATAGTTTCTTGAGTTGATCAAAGAGATTCACAATCTCTCTGTGAAGATTGCATTACTTCTTCTAAGTTACATCATCAATATTAAAAATCTTTCCACTCAGAAAAACACAGAAGAACACTTCTCATTATAAGCTTTGCTGATGGAAGCAAGCTGTGAACATACAGTGGTGCCTAAAATCACAAATAGCAGCAAGTAAAGTACTATTGTTTGTCAAATCTAGAAGTTCATTTCTACACCCAGGGATCTATTAAAATGAAGTCCTTGAAGTGTATTATGTTGGGCTTAAAACTATGAAATTTCCTTTACATACCAATATAATGTTCTGGTGTAATTGAGGGCCTCCCTCGCTAACTTAGGAAGCCTTTTTATGGTAGCACACCCACTCTCTCTTTCTCTCTCCCTCTTTAAAAAAAACCTTGTGCTTCAGCCATGAGAGCCCAGGGAAGCGACACACACACACACACACACACACACACACATGCACAGACTCACACACAAAAAAACCTCACCACTTCTGTTGCCATGGAAACAGCTGCGCTGTATCCCTGTCGCCGCGGGAAACGGGCTCCCTGGGCGGCGAGTGCTCAGTGTTTCTGTAGAAAGGCAAAGCCAGAGCTGGTGTCTCAAGCGTGTTGCATATGCCACTCTATTGTGCAGAATGACAGGGTGTGGTCAGAAAGACACACAGATGCTAATCCTCGACTGAAGATTATACAAATATGAAAGGTTTTGAAGAAACAGCACATAAGTGTTCATTTCCTAAGTGTTCATTGAAGCATTTAATGTAAGAAAGGGCAAATTATTTCAGAATTGTTGTTTCCTGTCTATAAGATTGTAATCTAAACAAATGTATATTTTATTTACATACATTTTCTCCCAGTTCTTCTTTACAATAACAATGTAATCAATATTATATTGATATTAAAACCAATGAATCTTATTAAGTTAGTGTTTAAGCACTGTTTTTACATTTATTGCAAAATAATAAGGCAAGGCTGTAACAATTTATACAATATATTTTATTTGTGAACTTACTTTCAGCTATTCTTTTTAATAGTTAACTTTTAACTATTTTTGAAATTTTCAAAAAAATAAAATCACATATAATAATAAAACAAATGTGGAACACGCATGAACACATGAGGTGGGATTTACAGCATGAACCAATCACAGTTGATCATAACCAATCATGTCCAATCATATCGCAATGTAGGCGTCTTCTCAAGTGACTTTCCCCCATTCATTTACAATTACCCTCCACCAAACTCACCACATGCTTTAGGGGTCAGTTAAAACTCAATGGGCTCAGGAGTTGCTGTTGAACAAAGTTTCTTTAGGAAAATGAGTAATTTATAAATTTTAATGTTATATTTTGTAATATTGCCAGCGTTTTATTTGTACTGATTTTGTTTCTCATCCAATATTTTGAGAAGGCACTGCGTCCCTTGCCTCCTTGCACAAAACGCCCCTGATATATACAGTATCAAATCTCAGTCTTGATTTCTTGTATCGCAATAAAATGGAAACTATATTATTGTCCAGCTCTAATGTGCTAAACACGACTGTAAGGCATAAAGATATTATTCTAAACATCAACATAATGACTTTCTTGTAAAGCTGCTTTAGAACAATGTGTACGGGTGAAAATTTGACTTGACTTTGAGTTGATTAACATGCTAATGTTCACCTTATCACTGACCCAGCAAATGGATGGAAACTAAACGGATAATTTTACTACATATTAGCATAAATCCTGCTTGTTCACAGCATATTTGGGGACTTTCAGCCTCTTGAATATCACAAATATTGCATTTAATCAGCATCTGACTGGTTAATATGAGCCTGGCCAGCTATTATGATGTTGACTTGCATCTTATAATCATAAAAACACCTTTGCATTACATGATGGAAACCCACGTATTGTCATATTGCCAAGAGAAGGATACTGTGTCCCAGTGAAGAGACTCCGGACTTTGATTAAAAACAAAAGGGGGGCATTTTCTGCAATGACAAACACTAAATCAATCTCTTTTCTCTTGTGCTCTTCTTTGTACTTGTTCTTCTATACAGAAGCTCTGTAAAGGCCAGGTGTTACTGGATATGGTGTGTGAACATCTCAACCTCTTGGAGAAGGACTACTTCGGCCTAACCTTCAGTGACACGGAGAGCCAAAAGGTCAGAGTTCACTTCTTCTGTCCTCCTATCGTACTATCTCTTATGAAAAAAAAAAGCTGGTTGGCTAGTTTTAACTGGTCATTTAGCCTGGTCTTAGCTGGTCATAGAGCTGGTTTTAGAGGGGTTTTGGCCACTTCCTTGGGAGACCAGCTGGAACAACCAGCTAAAACAAGCTTGACCAGCCTAGCCAGGCTGAGAGACCAGCTAAAACCAGCTACTTCCATCTTAAACCAGCTATTACCAGCCAACCAGCTTAGGCTGGCTTTAGCTGTCTTTTTTTTCAGCAGGGATGGGATTTCTTTTATATAACCACTATAATTGATCAGAAACATAAGCTAAATAATGCTAGCAATGTAATAAAAGGAAAAACATTGTGCTATAAACATCCTAGCACAATGATAAAACATTATAGAGATATGCTAGCAATATCTTAAATCATGCTAGAAACATTTCAAAACATATCAAAATGCTATAGCATATTAAAAATGTCTTAAAACATGTAAACAACATAAAATGTTACAGACATGTTAGTAACGTTATGTTAGCAATGAGTAAAACATGATAACAACATGATAAACATGTTAGAAAAATGTTAAAACATGCTAGATACATGTAAGCAACATGATAAAACAAGCTAGTAATGTGCTGAAATGTGAGCAACATGTTACAGAAACATGCTAGCAATATGTTAAATCATGTTAGAAACAAAATTGTGAGGCATATTAGCATGTGTTAAAATGTTAATAACATAAAATATGTTAAAAACATGCTGGTAACATGTTAGCAATATGTAAAACCAAGGTAGCAACATGTTAAAATGTGCCAATATTATGCTAAATCATTTTAGCAGCATGTTAAAACATTATAGAAACATGATAGCAATATGTTAAATCATGTTAGAAACATTTTAAAACAAAAATAAGTAAAAATAGTAAAACATACCCTGTTGAAAAAAAACTGCATTAGGTAGGTTTTGATGCTGGGATGCTGGTTTAAGCTGGTCCATAGCTTTTCCAGGTAAAGGGACCAGCTTAAACCAGCTAAAACCAGTATCCCAGCATCAAAACCTACCTTATGCTGTTTTTTAAAAAAAAAAAAAAACATTAAAACCTCCCTAACCAGCATATGCTGTTTTTTTTCAACAGGGTATTAACAATGTCTTAAAACATGTTAACAAAATAAAATATGTTATAAACATGTTAGTAACATTGTTAGAGGTGAGTAAAATCATGCTAGCAACATGTTAAAACATTATAGAAACATACTAGCAAAATGGTGAAGCATATTAGCATGTGTTAAAGCATGTTAACAACATAAAATATGTTAGAAATATGCTGGTTACATGTCACATGTTAGCAGTGTGTAAAAACATGGTAGCAATATGATAAAACATGTCAGCAAAATGTTAAAACATGATAGATACATGCTAGCAACATGTTAAAACATTGTAGCAACATGCTAAAATATGCTAGAAACATGCTAGCAACATGTTAAAACATGTTAGCAATGTGCTAAAACATGATAACAACATGCTACAAACTATGGAAAAGTTTATTTTAAAATGTTTGTATGTAGTTTTAATTCATTATCACAGTTGTACACACACTGCCCTGTTGAAAAAAAAACACCATATACTGGTTAGGTAGGTTTTGATACTAGTTGGTTTAAGATGGTCCTTAGCTGGTCATGTGCTGGTCCTGCTAAAACTGTAAAAATATAAAAAAAAAAAAAAAAAACAAGCTAAAACTGGTTAGTCCATATCTGACCCAGTGTTGGGTTAAAACAACACATCTTTTTTTAGAGTGTAGTCATTTACATGTAGAGCTAATGAATCAAGTCTCAAACATTCAAAGAAAATTTACTTCCATGTGACAAAATAAGGATAATTGCTATATATTATTTTAGCAGTTTCTCACTTGATTAACTTTAAATGCAAATATCCAAAGCAATCTTGTTTTTTCTTCATTTGTAAATAGAAAACAGGGGATTTACCCAGAATGCATGATCCCATTTTAACAAGAGCATTCATATATTCCCACTACCTCGACCTCTCTATATAAAAATACACATAAATGGGTTGAGATAATGGGGCTCTGAGTCCTTGTGGCTGGGACTGTTGGAAGTAGGGTTTGATTGATGGAAATGCTCTGAGGAACTCCCCAGTCCTAGTTTAGCCACAAGGACCCTGCCTGCACCACCATGGCTGTCCCAGTCTAGTTCCACTTAGCTCTTTTTCCCAGCTCAGGCTCTTGTGCCTGCTGCTATGATCAGCGGGATTGTTCCCGGGCCAACGAATCTGATCACACTGTAGTTTGAAAGGTGAATGATTTCAGTTTGAAAACCACATGTGCCAAGCATGGGAAGCGAGACCTGCGGAGAGCTCAAGGTTTGTTAGAAACACTTGTAAAGACAGAAACAGAAATGGACCATTTTTCAAACGTAATGGTGAAGATTTACGTTAAAGTATGAAGACATTTGAAGCTCAGGTGGGCAGATAAAAATAACAAGGTTTTCAGTGGAAATATCTTTGGTTTGACTTGTCTGTTCTGCAAAGGAAAGTAATTTCTAAGGCAGTTTCACTCCCGGCCCTATATTTTACATGTATCAGTGGTCATTTATGCATGCCAGTACTGTGAGATGTGAATAAGGGCAGTGCTTTTCATCTCCTCTGGACCGAGGTGAGCTGGCATTAAACGTTTTCGTGTGTCACCAGGCTTTGGGTGACCTTACTGGAGTGCGGTGTGCCGGAGATGACATTTATCTACTCTTTTAGTGCTCCTGTGGCTGCAGAATATTAATGCACTGACCATTTTACAGAATATGTATGAGGTGATTGCTCCTGCCGCGGAGGAGACGGTGCTGAAACTGCAGCATTTGCTTATCAATGTGTCCTGGCTGATAGAGGAATTTTTGTTCTCTCTTTCAGAACTGGCTGGATCCTTCAAAAGAAATCAAGAAACAAATCCGCGGTAAGTGTAGAAAATAAGACACTTCGGATTTGTAACCTTGGTTGTTTGAATCTGATGAAGGTCAGTTTGTGTCTCATTGTTTTTAGTGGGTCCCTGGCATTTCTCCTTTGCTGTCAAATTTTATCCTCCCGATCCGTCTCAGCTGATTGAAGACATCACACGGTGAGTGCGTTGTTCAAACATGTTAAGGCTGAAATGTGTAATTTCTGTGCCACTACCAGGACCAGACTTAAGTGCAAACATAAAGACTGTCTACAAATAAGTTTGTCAAACACTCCCACTGTCTGGGATTGGTCAGCTAAACAAAGAGTTCAACTCCAAATAAATGCTATTGGTTGAGCCAGTGTTGCCATGCCGGGCTGGTCGTGATGTTTTGATATCGGCACAATTTGAGAAAATGGGCCAATAACTTATGGCTATCATTCATATATTACAGAGATAGTTCACTCAAAAAGTACAATATTGTCATTATTTACTCACCCTTGACTTGTTCTCAACCGGTGTGGATTTTCCTTTCAGCTGTTAAACACAAGAGAAAATATTCTGAAGAATGTTTTATAGTATGGAAAAAAAAGTCAATAGCTAAAGTCAGCTGTTTGGTTACCAACATTCTTCATTATATCTTTTGTTTTCAGCAGAAAAAGATTGGTGACACATGTGTTAAAACATGTTAACAACATAATACAATATGTTAGCAGCATTGTTAGTTATGTTACATGTTAGCAAAACATGATAGCAACACGTTAAAATGTAAGCAAAATATCAAAACATACTAAATACATGTTAGAAACATGTTAAGACATGCCAACATTGTGCTACAAAATGCTAGCAACATGTTAAAACATTACAGAAACATGTTAGCAATGTGTTAAATCATGCTATAAACATTTCACAAAATAGCAAAACGGTAAAGCATATAAGCAATGTGTTACAAATATTAGCAGTGTTGTCAACAACACGATAAAACAAAGCAAAATGTTAAAACTAGGGTGACCATACGTCCTCTTTTCCCTGGACATGTCCTCATTTTGGACTTGCTTCCTACAGTCGTCATTTATTGTGTGGGTTTTTGTATTAAAGTCTCCTGCTCCCGCAAACATTCTAATGTTGAATATAATTTTCACACATCACAGAGTATTTAAATTGCTTTGGATGCAGCTCGTTTTGAATGTAGGTTGCCAAGTCCGCATTTTTTCCACAGAATTGGGCTGATTTTAAACTTTTGCGGCGAGTTGATTTTCTCCCGTGGGTTAAAAGTTTGAAATATTGCATAAACTCCATTTGAAATTCTTGTATTGAAACATTTTGCATTCTACCTGTGATAACTGTGGTAGATATTAGTTTTGTGAAGGATGGCCTCTTTGGTAGGAAGCATTTTAGCTGTGTTTATGATCAATCTGCATAACTGTGACTGTAAAACGTGTAGTTTTGGTATGGAAATGACATATTTTGATACCAAAACTAGGACCCCATTAACCCCAAAAACCTACCTAACCACCATATGTTGTATTTCAACAGGGTTCTGTAATGTTTTAACATATTTCTAACATGTTGCTTTAATGTTTTGTTAACATTTAACATTACTAACATGCTTCTAACATATTTTATATTGTTAACACATTTCAACAAATTGCTAATATGCTTTACCATTTGGCTATGTTTTGACAATACATTAAATTAAATTATAATAATAAATGATGATAATAATAATAATGCTAATATTTAGTATTTAGTGAAAATATAATTTTAATTTTAATTTTATAGAATAATATATAACCTGTCCTTAGTGGAATTTAAAAATATGTAATTAATATTTAATTTCCATGGTTAATTATTTATACGCAGTACATATTAGACTTCCAAGACACATACACATTAAGCCCCTGTGTTATACACAAAATAAAGGACAACTTTTAACTCAAACTACATGCAGAGCCACGTTAGGCATATCATGTATTTGTTTCTTGTATCTATATATATCCGTAACTTGATATATGCCATGTGTTCTATATATACATGGACTGTTAATCTAAAGGTCTAAACAGTGCATCGCTGTAGTTTATTTTTGGTCATGTGGCCTGAAAACAAATTCTAACAGCACCATGCCCATGTTGATTGATCAAAATTTTGTTGTGTTTTGTTTTATAGTATTATAGAAATTAACACAAATGACCTTTAAATTGGCTAAGTTTGGCTGTGATTTGATTGTTGCGTGTGTTTTTCGTGGACAGGTATTACCTGTGTCTACAGCTGAGGGAGGACATACTGTCAGGTCGTTTGCCCTGCTCATTCGTCACTCATGCTCTGCTGGGCTCGTACGCTGTTCAGGCTGAGCTGGGAGACTATGACCCAGAGGAACACGGGCCAGACTACATCAGCGAGTTCCGCTTTGCCCCTAATCAGACCCGTGAGCTGGAGGAGAGGGTGATGGAGCTACACCGCACCTACAGGTGAGAGGAGCTGACCTGCATAGGGAGCAATTACTACCAGAGCTGTCAATTAATTAAGAATTTTAGGTGTGTTAATTACATGATATGCTGATTAAATAACTGAATCCTAATTTATCTGAGCAAGTCCGCCAAATGAAGATAACCTAACTTCATTATATTATAATGGCAAAAGATAAAAGCTTTGAATAGACTTTAGAATAAAATCTTTATAAGTTAATGTATTGTGTTATATCCTGACCCAGTTCAGTCAATTTTGCAGTTAGAGGCATAGTTCAGGCAAAAATTAAAATGCTATCATTAATTACTCACCCTCACGTCGTTTTAAACCCGCCAGACCTTCGTTCATTTTTAGAACACAAACTTCGTCAGCAAAACCACATGTATGCGTCATGGTACTCTTGTGAATGTGCACCGAAGACTGACACGAAAGAGAAGATTTTTGAATAAAGTCATTATTTTTGTTTTCTTTGTGTTCTTGTAGCTTCATAACATTACAGTTGAACCACTGATGTCACATGGACTATTTTAACTATGTCCTTACTACCTTTCTGGGCCTTGAATGTGTCAGTTGCATTGCTGTCTATGCAGGGTCAGAAAGCTCTTGGATTTCATTAAAATGATCAAAATTATCTTAATTTGTGTTCTGAAGATGAATGTAGGTCTTACAGGTTTGTAACGACGTGAGGGTGAGTAATTAATGACAAAATTAGCATTTTTGTGTGAACCATCCTTTTAAGTTTGTTCGTCTGTCCAAGTCTGGGCTCACAAAATATAAAATTTAAGTTGCTCTGATGGTAAGAAAAAATTCTTAATGCATAATTTATGTATGAATCATGGGGCATGATTAATTGCCCTCATTTTATTTCTTAATAATAATACATACACTAAATAATAAATTATACTAAATTAACACATTCAGTTGATAGCTCTAGTAATTACAGATACTGACAACAGGCAGCACAAAAATCAAACAGCTCAAATATTCTGCAACTACAAACAAAATTATTCTCAAAATGATAACTTGTTACTAGGGGCATGAGTCCTGCAGAGGCTGAAATCAACTTCCTGGAGAACGCGAAGAAACTCTCCATGTATGGCGTTGATCTCCATCATGCTAAGGTATGATACTGTTATTTATTTATTTATTTTAAGTTGCACTGCTAGCATAGAAGTGTCTATGTTGTACATAAAACATTATGAACTGTATGGTTGGTGCACAGGGTTTCATACGTTCTTTACTTGGTCTTAAAAAGGACTTACAGGGTACAATGGTAAAAATCCATTCATCCCCAAAAAAACTAAACAGTCTGAATTATCAAGCCATTTTCATTTTCTGAGCAGTATGATGTCATATTGCCCCGTCCACGACTGCTGATGGACTGTCCCATATTAGCATATTTCCACCCTCAGCCAGTAGTATGCTGTTTGCCATTTTCTCTGTGCTCGAGGTGCTCTAGGAACAACAATGTCTCATAAGCACTGCAGGTGTTTTGTATTTGGCTGTTAAAATGAACATAAGATTCTTAATTTTCTCTCAACATCAAAGCCACTAAGGACGCAGTGGATTAGTTTTGTTTTTTATTATAACACGCAACCAAATACAGAAAAAAAGGGGGCGGGGTGAGCAGAGCTCATTATCATTTAAAGAGACATGCATCAAAACCGGTCCCTGGGAACAGAGCCGTTTTTGTTTTTAACCAAACGTAGCCGTTTTTTTCAACCAAACAGTATGTTGCAGACATTTCATGAATAGAATCACACAAACTTGTGGAAAAATGGGCATCTGATGTTTCCTTTAAAGTCTTATTTTCATAAAACCTGCAGAAACCCTGATAATGTTATAATTTTTGTACATGAACACATATATGAATATGTATAAACAAAAACAACATGAAACAATGTTTTCCAGCCTAGCACTTGCAAGACAGCAGGCCAGAAATTGCATTTATATTAGTTCTATTACCAAGTAACATATGAATTCGCACCAAAATACCTTGAATTTTGATTGGATATACACCCTTGGCAAATGGGAAGATACTGATGTCAAAAAGTCATTTTTCCTGTCTTTTGAAAATAGAATATTTACTTTGCCACCCCAACTTTGCATGATTATATGGTTATTTGTATTTTATTATTTGGATTTAACAAGTTTTTTCCCTGCGGTGCACAACCCCATTAGAACAGACCTGTGATCCAATTGTGCAATTTTACAAGCTCAGTCCCCTTAGGATAAAATCCTAGAATCTGAAATTGACAGTCTGAAACTGAAATGTGACTGAAAACCTGAGTGTGTCTGTGTGTCTATGTGTTTTAAAGGACTCTGAAGGCATTGACATCATGCTGGGGGTGTGTGCCAGTGGCCTTTTGATCTATAGAGACCGGCTGCGTATCAACCGATTCGCCTGGCCCAAGATCCTTAAAATATCCTACAAGAGAAGCAACTTCTACATCAAAATCCGACCTGGAGAGGTAGAGAAAAAGGTCTTTTGAGATTTTCCAGGTTTTTCCTTGTTAGATTTCGCTTGTAGATGCATGTTGAAGCGTTAGCTAGATGAGGATGCCGTATTGAGACTAATGCTGTGGGCGAGAAAATGGGCGGATAATCTACATGATGTGGTTTTATTAGAAAAGAATGAGATGTTTTTTTTTTTCTTGAGTATTTGAAATCACTATTTAGGCTTTTAAATTATCCAGAGCTCTGAAGACTGATGTGGGTGTTCTTCGCACAAAGAAATGAAATATTTTTAAGAGCATTTCTAATTACGCCACTTAAAAAAATGCCTTTAATTGTGTCTCAACAAACACTAGTTATATTGTTTGAGGTTCTGCTTTTTAGTGGTTGTTAGCTTGCTGAGTGGAGAAAGGATGAGGGTTTTAAAACATTAGGCTGAGCTGTGAAAAATTTTTGCCTAGTGGGCACAGAGACAGAGAGAGAAGCAGAAAATGAGTAGAGATGGGGTGAGGAGAGAATTCAATCCGGAGAGAGGGAAGAAAGAAAGCAAAATAAGTTGCAGAGGTCTTTATTAAGTGTTAGGGATTCTGCGGTCTCAATTTATGGTGTTATTTTCTTTGATTTTCCTCTCACAATGGGATTCTCAGCCTTTGTTTAGTACAAAAGCATAGCATCTCTTTGACTCTGGCCATTATGTGTGAGGGTCAGATATGAATGTTAAACAATATCTCAGTGCCTTTATTCAAGATGCTTCACTGTTCTGCATTTTATCAACACAACAGGCTCCATTCTGTGGACTTTGAGCTTTTAGATATTAATATTTACTCTCATTCTTATGCAGTTTCTCTGCAGCGTTCTTTAGGAATTCTGGTTACGTTCTGTTTGGATAAATAAAGGCATGCAGAATTGTGCCCTGTCGGTTGATTTGAGCTGTAGCAGCACACAGATTTTACACCTCGTCAAATCTCCTGTCAAGTAACACGTTACCACTCTGCTTTCCCTTCACACCCTCCACCTCCTCCCCCATCACATGCCCACACTCCCCTGCACCCCCAGTATGAGCAGTTTGAGAGCACCATTGGCTTCAAGCTGCCCAACCACCGTGCCTCTAAGCGCTTGTGGAAGGTCTGCATTGAACATCACACATTTTTCAGGTAGGCACTCACTGTCCCACTGCCACAACACTGGGCACAGTCTTTTTGAATTGTGAGAATGCAAGTGTTTTGGTATTGGTTTCTTACATTGTGCCTTCATTAACAGAGTTGGAGTCTCAAAATGTCGCCCTTAACCTACTGTATGCCTCATTAATTGGTGCTATGGTTTAAATCTAAAAACTTCTGTTCTTGATCTGGAGCTGGGGCTTGGCTTATTTTTCACTTTTTCGTTTTCTTGTTTAAAGGATAATTTCACTCCAGATTTAAAAGTTCTGATAATTTACTCACCCCCATCTCATCCAAGATGTTCATGTCTTTCTTTCCTCAATCAAAAAGAAATTAAGGTTTTTGATGAAAACATTCCAGGATTTTTCTCCATATAGTGAACTTCAATGGAGATCCAAACTGAATTTATTTGGTGAAACGATCTGTCATTTTTGTAACAAATGCGTGAAGTTGTATACATGCGTCAAAGAGCTAGTGCAAGATGAGCATTTGTGGTTAAAAAGTATCTTTTTTTATTATTTAGAAAATGGCAGATTGTTTTTGCTAGATATGACACTTCCTCAACTGTTATTGTGTAGACCCCTTTAAAGCTGTACTGAAACTGCAATTTGGACCTTCAACCCGTTGATCCCCATTGAAGTCCACTATATGGAGAAAAATCCTGGAATGTTTTCCTCAAATCATTAATTTCTTTCGACTAAAGAAAGAAAGACATGAACATCTTGAATGACATGGGGGTGAGTAAATAATCAGGAAATTTTAATTCTGGAGTGAACTAATCCTTTAAGTGTTTGGCTTGGAGTTTCTGGTTTTGATTCCAACTCTGTTATAGAGTCATGCAGGTATGATGTCAGAACCTGGAAGACTGATTTGCTGCTGATTCCTTCGAGATTGTCCCATGGGGTTTTAGAATGAAGTTATGTTTATTTTTAAAAACACCAAAGTATTGTCAAGTTATGTTTTTAAAAAATAAAAATAAAAATCATTATAAAACCAGAACCAGAGTCAAATTAGTCTTCCGAGTCCTGACATCATACCTGCACCACACTATTGATGTCATTAAAAAGTGCTGACAGACTTCACTTACTCTCATTTGATTATATTTGGTCACATGTTTTCTTCTTGCATCGTTTCTGTTTTTTTTTTCTACTATAGGTTGGTCTCTCCGGAGCCTCCTCCCAAAGGTTTTCTTGTGATTGGCTCAAAGTTCCGCTACAGTGGGCGGACCCAAGCTCAGACTCGCCAAGCCAGTGCTTTGATTGACAGGCCAGCTCCTCAATTTGAACGGTCGATTAGTAGGAGGTACCTGCTTTCCCGCAGCATAGATGGAGGTAAGTATTTCTTTGATACATCACAAAATACATTAATCGGCCAAATTGTACTTGAATTAGTACCTCCCTACTAGTTTTATTCTACAAATCTGCCATGTAAAATGTTTTACCCTTCAAAATCTAAATAACATTCTCTTTTTTCCACTTTTATGCTTGTCAAGTGAATCTATGTTTATTACAGTCTGACACCATTAGTGAAAATGCTTCTAGAATTGCATTGTTTTAATATTTAATATAGACTTCTCATTACAAATGATAAACAACAGTTGGAGTAAAGTGTTTAACTGAAAAATAAACATTAATTGCAGAACGTCTCAAGATTTGATTTGTCTTCCTTTTGCTTTAATAACAGCAGCACTCAAACTGCCTGCACTCCACATATTTGATAATGAGCCAAAGAACATCTAGTGCTTCAATGGAAAGAAGAAAATATAAATAGGACAAGAAAACTTAGTTTATTTTGAGTTTTAAGATTGCTCTAAATTCTAGATTTGTAGTCTGTGTCATTTCAGTAGGATCGTGATCATGAGTTTCGTGTGAGGGAAACTCAAGTTGCTCACACAAATTTGCTGTTCTTCATGCACTGCTACACTTTAGACAGTTGGTCTTTTTTTGCCTATGAAATTTTGTTAATGTTGACCACATGTTGTACGTTTATTGACACACTTTGTCATCTACTTAAGACTTTATTTTAGATTTGAGGGGGACAATGAAGGAATACACTACAACTACCCTGATTTGGTTTCTTACCCTACTTGCTTTGTTTTTCTACTGTTTCAGAGTCTGCTTTAGGGGACACTATGGACCGACTCTCCCAGCACACCTCCAGCGAGCCTGTGCCTAGTCTTCCCAGAGATGAGCTGGACCAGGACTACCTGGAACCAAGTCTGGATCAGGACTTGGACCATTATCATGATCAATCTGAAGATCAGCGACTTGAAAGTGATTCCACTCCATCTAAGACTGTGGAGCTCAAGGTTCTGTGCACACAACAGTGTTTTGTATCCACTTCTTCATTTAGTTTTCTAAGTATTCTATGGAAAAGAAATAGGTTTAAGTTCAGACTGTTCTTCAGAGCAGATTCAAACACCTAGCTACAAGAATTCCAATCACATTATTTAACTAACACTCCCCTTGCCCTCCCTTCCGATTAAAACCACTCCAAAACCTTTTCCTAACTTTGCCTTTCTTCTCTGCACCTGACTTATCTTAAATATATTTCTATTCCTGCCTATTTTGTTGACATTCTTCTTAATCTAACTCTACAAATCTGCCTCTACACACATCTTCCTGTCCCTGTTTACTAATTTCCTCAGTTTAATTCAGATTCTGCACTGTTCTCCCTGCTTCTAACCCTTCACTGCTGTCTTCTAACTATCGCTTCTTTCTTCATCTTTTCGCGGACAGAGGGAGGAGTCAGGCTCTCCTGTAGACTCTAAGACGGAGGTATTTTTAGTGTGATTTATCTATTTGTGTGTCTAATTGTCTGTCTGTCATTGTCTCAAATTGCACTCTAAATCTGCATACATACTGCTAGCATGGCTTTAGAGTGCCTCAAAAAATAGCAACGTGATTGCTATGTTGTTAGCCACGAGGCAGATCATGTAATTTTCCAGCCTTCATGGCTTTTCTTAAGATCCAGATGAGACCATTGTTCAGAGCTGGATCATATAATGGTTATTTGCTAAGTATTTAAAAGAGAACGGCGATGGATAATGTACTTTGATTGGCTTTGTTTTTTTTGTCCCGCTTAAAGTCAATATGAAATCACTGCTGATACTGTATTTTCTTAATACACATTCCTGGTCTTATTGTGTGTGATTCATCAGTGCATAGTATATAAAAAAAGCTTTAATCGTATGTCAACTTCACCAATCTCTGAAATTACTTTTCCTTTTTGTTAGCCCAAAAAAAAGGCTATTTAGGCTTTGTTTTGGGCTACTGGTGTACAAAATAGAGCCTTTCTAAAATCTAACCAGTAGTTAAAACAATAATTTTATGCATTTAATGTTATGATATAATTAAGTTAAGATTAATTTTAGGTTACAGCAATCATAATAATCATTAACATATAATGCTTATGCTTACAAATAATGCTTAAAAAGATCATTTCTGGAACAAATTTGCATCCTTTGTATCCAGTGAATAATCACACACTGTTTTTCTCATTAAAAATCCTGTTTCATTCACAAATATACAGCACAAGACAGAAGTAAAATAGGTGTGATTGCCATTTCATATTTTTTTTAGGAATATATTGGGTCTTGTTCACTAATTGTATTTATATACATTTGATAAGATTTAAAAACTTAATGTAAAGGGATAGTTCAACCAAAAATAAAAATTCTGTCATTAATTATTTACCCTCATGCCATTCCAAACACACAAAACCTTTGTTCATCTTCGGAACACAAATTTAAATATTTTTGATGAAATCCGAGAGCTTTCTGACCCTGCACAGACAGCAACACAACTGACACATTCTTAAGGCTATGCAAATACTTTTTGTGTGCAAAAAATCCCAAAAATAATGACTTTATTCAACAATTTATTTTCTTTTGTGTCAATTTTTGAATGTGGTAGTTCTGTTGCCGTCTATGCAGGGTCAGAAAGCTCTCAGATTTCATTAAAAATACGAAGGTTACGTGTTTGGAGCGACATGAGGGTGAGCAGGGGTGTCACTGGGAATTCTGGGCACATTCAATGGGGGGAATTTTCGTTTTTGGGTGAACAGGTCTTAAGCTGAACATACGGTGAAGAAAACAAATTATTTGATCCCCTGCTGATTTTGTACTGACAAAGAAATGATCAGTCTATAATTTTAATGGTAGGTATATTTGAGAAGTGAGAGACAGAATAACAACAAAAAAATATATATATATATAGAAAAACACATTTCAAAAGGTTTATAAATTGATTTGCATTTTAAAATAAGTATTTCAAGTATCGCAAACCATGACTTAGCAAAACCCTTGTTGGCAATCACAGAGGTCAGACATTTCTTATAGTTGGCCAGCAGATTTGTACACATCTCAGGTGGGATTTTGTCCCAATCCTCTTTGCAGAACCTCTCCAAGTCATTAAGGATTCAAGGCTGATGTTTGGCAACTTTAACTTTTGGCTCCCTCCACAGATTTTCTATAGGATTAAGGTCTGGATACTGGCTAGGCCACTCCAGGACCTTAATGCGCTTCTTCTTAAGCCACTCCTTTGTTGTCTTGGCTGTGTGTTTTGGGTCATTGTCATGCTGGAATGCCCATCCACGACCCATTTTCAATGCCCCGCCTGAAGGAGGAGGTTCTCACCCAAGATTTGACAGTACATGGTCCCGTCCATCGTCCATTTGATGTGGTGCAGTTGTTCTGTTCCCTTAGCAGAAAACACCCCCAAAGCATAACGTTTCCACATCCATGTTTGACATGGGGATGGTGTTCTTTGGGTCATAGGCGGCATGCATTCTCCTCCAAACACGGCAGGTTGAGTTGATGCCAAAGAGCTTGATGTTGGTCCCATATAACCACAAGACTCTCCTCTCCTCTCCTCTCCTCCAAGAGTTCTCCTCTGAATCATTCAGATGTTCATTGACTAACCTCAGATGGGCCTGCACATGTGCTTTTGTCTGAGCAGGGGGACCTTGTGGGCGCTGCAGGATTTCAGTCCTTCACGGCGTAGTGTGTTAGCAATTGTTTTTCTAATGACTATGGTCCCAGCTGTCTCGAGATCATTGACAGGATCCTCCCGTGTAGTTCTGGGCTGATTATTTACCATTCTCATGATCATTGAAACTCCAGGAGGTGAGATTTTGCATGGAGCCCCAGACCGAGGGAGATTGACAGTTATTTTGTGTTTGTTCCATTTGCAAATAATCACACCAACTGTTGTCACCTTCTCACTAATTTGCTTGGTTATGGTCTTGTAGCCCATTCCAGCCTTGTGTAGGTCTACAGTCCTTGTCCCTGACATCCTTGGACAGCTCTTTGGTCTTGGCCATGGTGGAGAGTTTGGAATCTGATTGATTGCTTCTCCCTTTAAGAGAATGCTCCTAATCTCAGCTTGTTAACTGTAA
This sequence comes from Cirrhinus molitorella, assembly GCA_033026305.1. Classification (NCBI taxonomy): domain Eukaryota; kingdom Metazoa; phylum Chordata; class Actinopteri; order Cypriniformes; family Cyprinidae; genus Cirrhinus; species Cirrhinus molitorella. The sequence continues at coordinate 21,071,020 of CM065132.1, read as the reverse complement.
AATGCAAATCAATTTAACTTTTTTGAAATGCGTTTTTCTGGATTTTTTTCGTTATTCTGTCTCTTACTGTTCAAATGAACCTACCATTAAAATTATAGACTGATCATTTCTTTGTCAGTGGGCAAACGTACAAAATCAGCAGGGGATCAAATAATTTTCCTCACTGTATTTATGCATGTACACACCTGTTGTGAATTTAGCTGAAATTTTGTGCTTTTTGTGTGTGATCATGAATGTGCAAAATTATTAGTAAATGAGACCCATTTTTTTCCATCTGTTTTCATAAATCGAAGGATCACTGCACACACTTCTTTCTTAAGTAGGGAGGAGCTCAGGGACGTTCTTCAGAAACAGAGCTGACGTTTTGCCATGCTGTCAGATTAGTCTTGTCTTAGCACCATGTTGACTTAGACTACTTGCAGAACAGTCCATGTATTGATTTGTGCTGGAAAGGGTTTGAAGAGATTAAGGATGTCATTGGTGTATCGTTTATCCATGCTCACAGATAATTTCCGGTACATGCCAGTCTGCACCTCATAAGACATGTATGATGAAAAGAAAGCTCAGGAGATTTGTGTCACTGAATTCGATACAGTATGCCATGTTGCTCACTGTTTACGTGACTAGGACAACTCTTAACGTGTGTATCTGAGGCAGTGACACAACCTCTTTCACTCTCTGTACTTCCATGGCTGACATCAACGTCTGTATGAGAGTTCCTCTCTCTGTTTGGCTGCCTGCTTTAAGAATTCAACCATGCTCTGCCTCTCTGTCTCCACTACCTCACTTTGCCTCTGCCTCCGTTCCCTGGCTTGCACCACCATCCCCCTTCCCCCACCACCCCTTTATCCCAGTCGGACCAGGATTTGGCCCCACGTCCTAAACAGGAGGTACTATTTCTCATCGATCAACTGCCTGAGCTGTCACTCTCTGTAACTACACATGTTGTAGTTTCTCTTTCTTTCTGTAATTGTTTTCTAGTGGAAGTAACAAAACACTGAGCCAAGATGGCAGTCCAGCTGACATCTGTTATCAACACCAGCATGTTTTCATGTTTTATGTGCTGCTTTGTTGTCTTGAATGTTGAAGATTCATAAAGAAGCGGGCTCACAATATTTACTGTACACAGCATGTTAAAGTGCGACTAAAATTATGTTTTGCCTAAAATGTTATCTTGAAAATAGGAATGTACGGTCTAAAGTAATGGAACAGATCATTTTGCTCATATTGGTTTATTGGAGTTTTCTATTACTTCAACATGCTTATTCATTAACATGTGCCTGATGTTTGCATTTACATACTTATTATGTACTTACCCCAGTTAGATAAACATTTGTAAACAGCTGTGCTGGTCTCCCTCAGTTAAGTAATTGCTGAAGGTAAGTGGTTCTACCGATTGACCTGTTTGTTTTATAGCAGTTCCTGGATAAACCAGAGGATGTGTTGCAGAAACATCAAGCCAGCATCAATGAGCTGAAAAGAGCGCTGAGAGAGCCCAACAGCAAACTGGTCCACAGAGAGAAACGTCTCTCTGGAGCGTCATCTGGTAGCACTCCGGAGAAAAAATCTGTGAGTAATTGGTACCTGCAAGGGATCGTATTGTGTGGTGACTTTTTAAAAAGAAAAACACTATATAATTAGTGTTATTTTGGTGTGATACTGCTTTAAGATTCCTGTTGAGGATTATTCAGATTTATGTCAGCACCGGTCTTGGATTTAGTGTGCCAAATGCTCGATTCGTTATTCATGCGCTCTTTTTTATGTGACTAATCTCTCTTTAAGTGGATGCTGTTGAACCATTTCATGTCATGCCTCTGGTCAAGTGCTAGCAGCAATTTTGAACTTTAATAGAATCTGGCTGGAGTGGTTTATTTGAACGCAGCATGAATGCAGTTTCTTTAATTAGTGTTATAAAGACAATGATATTACTGGATAATAAAAGCAAATGGCATTTTAAGTACTTATGTACATAAATGTCTCCCTTTTGTTTAACTTCGAAACATCCATCTAACATTTTACATAAAATTCAACTTGATAACATGATTTGTTTTTTCCTCAGATCAATAATTTATCTTGCGTCATTTTCTCAGATTCATATTGCAGTAGAGGGTGTTGTTGGCACTGACAGGCCATTGAAACTGTTCACTCTATTGATATATAGGCCTCAGAGGATTCCCTATTGATTGAGAAGCAAGATGGTTGTCAAAGAGACCTGCCCCTCAGTAAAAAAGACGAAAAGAGCAGGAGTCCTAGAGTAGCTTCATTAGCCACTGGATTCAGCAGAGAGACAGAAGACAAACTGAGAGAGAAAACCATCACCACACACAGTGACATAAGGGAAAAACAAAGTGTAGCAAAAAGGACCTCAACAGAAACCATCCTATCGCCAGAGAAGCCCTTGAGAAATCGTGCTAAAAGCCCTGCTTTAAGGTACAACCATTTCCAGGGTGCCGGTTCTTTGGATGAGAAAGCATATGATAATAGCCACCCTCAGGACAGATCTTTGTCACAGAATGTCATTCACGCAAATGGATGCGATGAATATGCAACAGAGAGACTCTGGGGCGATAAAAGGTACATGGGGGTAACCAATAGAGAAGACAACACCACAAATCAAGACTTGGCAAGGTATGTGGAGAGAAGCTTCGGAGAGGCTTCTCCCAATGCGGCTGTAGACAAATATATGAGAGATCGATATAATGAAAACCGGTGGGAGAGACAATCCAGTGAAACAGAATCAGAAAACACCAGAGCTACCTTACAAAAGCAAACATCTAAATCAGATTCTAAGGGAAAAGGCGCAATAATCCAGAGACATGATTCTACGGCAAGCGACACATCACAGTCTGAGGTGAAACGAATCGTTCCACTGAAGCCTGAGAGGTCAAAGAAGTTGAAAGGCAATAAAGGAGCCAAGCTGCAAGGACAACAGAGTGAGAAAAGCATTTCGGGATCATTTGACGAAAGTGACGGGCCCAAGTCTAAAGAAGAGCAAGTTGGCTTTGAGAATGCTGTGGACAGCTTGTTGGAGCTCAGATATTCTGCAGCTTTAGACAGCACTGGAACATTTGCCAAGCAAGACTGGGCGAGCAATTGTCACTATAGGGAAGTCAAAGAATATAGCTGTCAGTCTCTTCAAGACAGGCCGCAATTAAGGGATCTCAAGAACAATGCAGATCACAGACTTAGTATCGAACAAGATCAGTTTCTTTTTGAAGATCCATTGTTTATGTTTGACTTTCCCACCAATTCAACATTTCCGGCCTTTGACCAGATTCCCCCTTTATACCCACCTGTAAAATCCCAGAGGGCAAGAGATACACGTACCAAACCTATCACCAAAAGCGATTCTGGCAACAGTCTTCACAAGAGCTCCACAATGGAATCTTCCAAGAGAAAATCAGTGGTAACAACTGCTTGATAATCTGCTTGTCACTCACAGGAACTAAAGCATCGCATGAAACGGCACATCCCCATATCTATAGTTTTGCATAATGCACATGCCAGTAAACATAAGCAACCTGTTTCTGAGGAGAGTTGAGTAGAATAGTCAGTTTTTTGTGTAATCGTAGCATTGGCTGATGAGGTACTATAACCGCTGTCTGATTGGATGAGGACGTGCCACTTCCTTTTCCTCTCCTTCCTCTGCACAGCTCAACATCTGCTTGCGCATTTGAGAAACACTTAGGATCTCCACATAATCTCCATTGCTTAAGCTTCAGGCTTCCGTTCCACTAACTTTCCACCTGATGCGCGGTCTTTCCTTTCAACATTCTTTCTCTGGTTCCCTCTTACCAGGCATGTAGGGAATGGTTGTTGCAAGGAATCAAAGGCCTGTGCACCATACTGTTATGCTAAAATGCCATTTTTGCAAACAAAAGGGCTTCTGCAAGACTTTCAAAAATGGCCATAGTATTGTTCATAAGAAGGGCTCTGAAAGTTGATTTAACAAGGAACGGTTTTAGCGGTCATTTAGAAGATAATATGCCCAGCTTCATTATTAAGGAGTTTGAACTTATTCTTTGACTTGGCTGGGTAAAAAGAAGGTCAGTAATTTATTTCGCAACAAACTGCAGGGAACCTTGAGGGCTTACTCTTTTTTATGCAAAAGCCCTCTGAGCTGCAATTTCAATAGACAACTTTCACTCAACATTGAAACTGAAAGAAATGAGAAAAAAAACAACCTTTCTACTAACAGTAGAAAGATTTTGGACTAGAAGAGCCTGAGGAATAACCTTGCAAAATGATGCCTAATATAGATATAATGTTCTGATTGATTAAAAGGCTCTTTACTGGCACTTAGTGCAAAATTGCACCCAGCTGCCATTATCTATTTTAACTTCCAATTGTTGTGGTGCAATATGCTGTACGCTCTAGTTCACACTGTTCAAGACTTTTTGTCCACGTTTGTATCTGTGTCAGTCAGTGTATTCGGTCAGTTATATAAATGTCTGGTTTTTGGTTCAGAGCCTAGTCTGGGCTCCTTCCCTGTTATCTCAAATTTCAGTGCACTAACTTTGCATTGCTCTTCCTATTATTTCATCTCATATTCCAGGAGCCCCTTCCCACTCCAGCAATTCATGCGGAGCCTCAGGAGGAAGCCCAGGTGCCTCATTTTTCCACTCATCTTAGCTATTGCTACCTCCTTGCTAACCCAAAAAGCTTTGACTCTCACATTTTTGTACACATAAGCACTATGCCTTCTGTCTTCTGCTATCATCATCACAGCATGAATTAACTGCATGATCCAAACCATCCTACACAACAATCCTACACAGAAATGCCATTGAATGCATCCACCACATGCATTGATTCCTTGGCACTGTTTAGGAGACTTGCCACACTTAGCATGAATTTAACATGAAGATATAAGAATGTCTATAAACACTGAAATTGCTGTGGAGGAATAATATATGAACTACAAACATACAGACTTGCAGTACTCTACCCTAGGGTGATATTCAGTATATTATTGTCTCAGTTTTTCCTCAGAGACATGTAACACTTCTGACATTTCAGTTAGTCTTTTAAGTTAAACTAACCCCTGCATCCCTACTAGACTCTTTTAACCATCAGTCACCACAATGTTGTCTCATTCTTGTCTTGTGAAGAAGATATAACATCCATTATACTGCCTTGTTTTACCTGTTTGTCAGTCAACATTTGCTCTTGTAGCATAGCTGGTTCCCTGCACCAAGACCTATTTTTCTGCTTCTTCAGAGAGAGCCCTGGGAGAGACGCTTAGGATCGGTGTCAGAAGATGATCCGGACCCAGACACTCTGTACCTGAAGGAGACCCACCTGGGCATTGAGCGCAAATGCTCGAGTATCACTGTTAGCTCAACGTCCAGCCTGGAGGCTGAGGTGGACTTCACTGTGCTCATGGACTTCCAAACGGGTATCGAGGAATTTTCTAGAGGCATGACTGAGCTGGGGGAGAAAGACTTCTCGCCTGAGTTTGGCTTCTCTGACCGTCCCACCCATCCAGCCTTTATACTGGGAGCAGATCCGATCTACCTTCCAGAGGAGAGACCTATGGAAGTACCAAGGCCCGTAGAGAAACCAAAGCCTGTTGTAGAACAGAAGCCACCGGAGGAACGTAAACCGGAGGTAGACAAGTGTCCTATCTCTTTCGGCAAAGTGGCTGGCTCGCCCAATCACTGGTCAGAGTAAATGTGTAAATGTGCTGATGGATGCAGTCACATCCCATTTTTTCTCACGTTCTACAGGGCATCAGAGCAAAGCATGAAATTACATTGGAATTTGAGTTCATGATTGATGCTAATTCCATTCCATTTGATGCTGCCCTCCATAGTTCAGTCAGTCCGTTCAGGTTTGGTTTCTTTGATTTCAGAATTTTGTTATGTTTTTCATTGCTTCTTATTCTTTTCCTTTGAACCATGACTCACCGTATGCTGCCAAGTTCATTTGATTGGCACTGTGTTTCTTAGATCTCATGATCATTCCCAGGTTTCAACCTAATCTGTTTCATTTCTTTCCCAAGCCTTTTGTACCTAAGAAAGCTCCTCGGTCAGTAAAAGCTGCCCAAGCCCTAAGGAAAGACTCTACAGAGCAAGCCAACACCCAGTCGATGAGACGGGAGAGCTCTGAGTCACCTCCAATCCATCCTCTCAGCAGAGAGAGTAGCGAAATCATTGCCTCTCAAGCTCTAAGGAAGACCGAGGTCAAGATCGAGACACAGCCCAACGGCTCAGAGGTCACCACGACCATAATGGAGATTGCAGACCCGGTAAAGACCTTTTAGCTCATCATGTGTACTTTACTGGTGATCTGTCACTGTACGATAGGTTAGAGGAACATGCTCTGAAGACTGTAATTATGTCAATTATCATCAATTACATAAGTGAGTGTAATTACGTTCTTTTATTACTTACACTGTGGTGGATCTCATCTGGATTGTAACTTTTTTATTTGCTGCATTAGGACCATGGTATCAGCAGTATGCGGGAGGCCGCGTACTCTATGACAGAGAGAATCTCTCCTGTAAGTATTTTAATCTGGTGAACTTGAGTTTCCAAACCTCCTTCTGTCTTTGTTATTTTGTCTGCTGCTTTTATTTCCTTTACTTTAGTTTGCAGATTTTGCTTTAGATGACCTGTGAGGTATAACATCACCTTATAGCTCGCTTGCTTTAACAAAAGTTTATTTCTTTATATTTCTGAACAGGTGAACCTGGGATCATTAGCTAGAGATGGTTCTCCTCTAATGGTTACTGAGAACGTAACATCAGCCACTACAACTCATGTTACAAAGGTATCTTCTGGTAGCCTCTTTTTAGGAATGGTCTTCTTTGAGGATTGAAACGTACATATCAAACCAAACCAAAAATTATTAAGACACCAGAACAGCTAGTGGGTGCAGGACACTATAGTTCATTTATGTAAGTGTGTATAGCAAAATATTGTGAACTGTGACATAGTACACTCAAAAATTCCTCACACTGTGGACTACCAGTAAAACGAATAACAATTTTCGGACCAAACACTTGTCACTTCTTGACACTTTGACCTGACCATGATTTGTTAAATACCATTGTATTTGTTTACATTTACATTTGTTCTAAGTTTAACTCTGAGTTCTTGCCATATTTTATTACCATTTTCTAAACTGTAGCAAATATTAGTAATTTGAGAAATGTTGAAGGTGTCTTAATACATTTTGGTGTGATTGTATGTGTTTCTGTTTTGTAGACGGTGAAGGGAGGCTACTCAGAGACAAGAATTGAAAAGAGGATTATCATTACTGGTGATGATGATGTTGATCAAGATCAGGTAGGTCTAAAAAGAACTAAGGCTGGGTGTTTTTAGTGAGCTTTATGGTTTATATCAGCTCTAGAAGGGTTAACTAAAAATTAATATCTTGTCACCATTTATCATTCACAGATCATTCCAAACCCGTAATAATTTAATTCATAATTTGGAACACAAATGAAGATTTCTTTTTAATAAACCTTGAGGTATTTCTGTCCAGCAATTGAAAGTCTGTTGTTAACAGTACAGATTGTTTCACTAGATAAGACCCTTTTTCCTCGGCTGGGATCATTTAGAGCCCCTTGAAACTGCATTTAAACTACATTTTGGAAGTTCAAACTCAGGGGCACCATAAAAGTCCTCTATTATTTTCCCTTTTAAAAAACATAATTTCTTTACGAATGAAGAAAGAAAAGTAATTTATTTTAAAATTTTGTTCTGGAACTGAACTTCTCCTGTAAGGTTTTTGAGGAAAACATTTCAGGATTTTTGTCCATATAGTGGACTTTAATAGTGGTCAATGGGTTGAAGGTTCCAAATTGCAGTTTCAATGCAGCTTCAAAGGTAATTTTTCATTTTCTAAAAAAACAAACAAACAAACAAACAAAAAAAAGACTATAACTTTGACTATGACTATGTTCGTCTTGCACTAGCTTGACCTCATGCATTATGTAATCACACACAAGTGATGTAGACAGAAGTACTGACCCAGTGTTTACAACAATTTTCAAGTTGGAGGAGAAAATGAGAAAGGTTTTCTGCCCTACCCTGCCTTTTTGAACCGAAATACACAGACGAAGAACTAACTTCACACGACCTTTTCAATGTGAATACACAATGTGTGAAGATGCACATGCTTCGCAGAGCATCAAAATAGTAATTTTTTTTTTCAAAATGGGCGATCATTTCACTAGATAAGACCCTAATTCCTCGGCTGGGTTAGAGTATGGCATTTTAAAGCTGCATTGAAAACCTTCAACCTGTTTCCTCACATTGGTCATCTAAAAGGAGAAAAATCCTAGAATGTTTTTCTTAAAAATCTTAATTTCTTTTCGACTGAAGAAAGAAAGATATCTGTACATCTGTACATCCTTTATGTACATCTTGTACATAAAGGATTAGTTCACTTTCAGAACAAAAATTTACAGATGTACTCACCCCCTTGTCAACCCGTGGCCAACGGGTTGAAGGTTCCAAATTGCAGCTTCAAAGGTAATTTTTCATTTTCAAAAAAAAAAATGACTATAACTTTTAGCCACAAATGTTCATCTTGCACTAGCTTGACTTCATGCATTATGTAATCACGCACAAGTGATGTAGTGCAGTGTTTACGACGATTTTGAAGTTTTTCATTTACATTTTTGATTTTGAGAAAATGAGAAAAAGGCAGGTCCTACCCTGCCTTTTTGAACCGAAAGATGTTCCAACCAAGATGTTCACGTCTTTCTTTCTTCAGTCGTAAAGAAATTATGTTTTTTGATTAAAACATTTCAGGATTTCTCTCCATATAATGGATAAGTATGGTGCCCCCAAGTTTGAACTTCCATATTGGAATTTAAATGCAGCTTCAAAGGGCTCTAAATGACACCAGTCAATGAAGAAAGGTCTTATCTAGCAAAAGGAACTGTCATTTTCAAAACAAATTGACAATTTATATACTTTTTAACCTTAAATGCTCGTCTTGTGTCATCTCTGCGATGCGCATGCGTAGTCTGTGTGATCCGGGTCAAAACAGTTAGGGTATGTCGAAAAACTCCCATTTTGTTTTCTTCCCCAACCTCAAAATCGCCCTATATCACTCCAGAAATACGAATCTAGTGTTTACACTGTATTGTATTGTACTGACCTGGATCAAACAGACTACACATGTGCATCGCAGAAACGAGACAAGATGAGCATTTAAGGTAAAAAGTATATAAATTGTCAATTTGTTTAGAAAATAACGGATCGGTTCGATAGATAAGACACCATTTCATCGGCTGGGATCATTTAGAGCCCTTTGAAGCTGCATTTAAACTGCATTTTGGAAGTTCAAACTTGGGGGCAACAATAGAAGTCCATTATATAAAAAGAAAACCTGAAATGTTTTGATCAAAAAACATAATTTCTTTACGACTGAAGAAAGAAAGAATATCTTGTATGACAAGGGGCTGAGTACATTGTCTGAAAATTTTTGTTCTGAAAGTGAATTAATCCTTTAAGTTTAGATATGGGGTAAAATATTAATGAGGCATTAATATGTGCTTTATAGTAATAAACAGCTAATATGCTATTAATATGCACGGTAATAAGCAACTAGTTAATAGTGAGAATTACAGAGTAACTGATGACAGAATTCCCATTTTTAAAGTGACCATAAAATAAAAAATTAGACCATTCTTTTTTTTTTTTTTTAATGAAATGTTGTAGTGCAGGGGTGCCCAGCCCTGTTCCTGGAGATCTACCTTCCTGCACAGTTCTGCTCCAACCCTGATCAAACCCAACTGAACCAACTGTTGGGTTATGTCCTCATAATCTTTAATCAAAAACATCAACTTCATCTCTCCTCGCAACGGAATCTCTTAAAAATCTCTAAAGATGCCGTGAAAGCTGAGCAGTAATTCCTCCCATTAGATTAAAGCAACTAGCAAACAACGAATAAACTAATTCATCAACATTATCATGTATTTTTCTTGTTATAGAAGCCATTTGACAACATGTCAAAATAGGAAAGAAAAGCTATTTCTATTTCATGCTGCCTTCAAAGTGGAAATTAATTAGTCAGAAAGCATATTACTAATTCATTAGCTGCATGTTTCTCTCATTTAACTTGAGAAATAAATGGCTTGTTCACAGGCGCTTGCCATGGCAATAAAAGAAGCCAAGCAACAGCACCCTGACATGTTGGTAACCAAGGCTGTAGTTGTCAGGGAAACAGAATCTTCCACTCAAGATCCACACGAGGAATCGAAGGTATTTGTCACCGCTAGCCCCTGCATGCACAATTAATCCATCTATTTCGAAAATGCATATTATGGTTTCACTTCAGTGTTTATCTGTCATATTGAGCCTGCTGGTGTATAGCAGTTTGACAAGGGTGTAATGACATGTCAAAACCAGTTCAGTCAGCGCCATGTGTTAACTCTAGGTGGACGCCGCTGACAAACACACTCTTGCCTTTTACAGCAAACCACGCAATTGCAAGCCTTATAGTTTTCATCTCACACCAGCAATCACTGGATCTTCTAAATGCACTTTAATAAATGTGTTACATGATCTGTTTATTTGTTTCTCTCTCCATTAGTCCTGATCTCCTCAGTTCTCAGGACTTCAACGGGAAGCAACTGTTCCTCAATGACTGCCAGTGGGTCGCCAACATCTTCAGACCTCTTATTCTAAGCTTCTAGCTTCCACTTACATACACCACACTAACATTTACACACGCACACAAACACGTGCTGCCTCCCAGATGTCGGAACCTATTCCTTCACATGTAATTTCTATTTTGTGTCTACATTCGCTGTGGTAATATGGACATTCTGGTTCAGGAGGCACGTAGTCTCCTTGGCTGAGGACCGCTGGGGAAGGACAGACTCAGCATCACATCGATCAGACGATTTAGCCGCCATTGTAGTCTCTTGCTTTTTCTTCACGAATGTGAAAACTAACCAAGCGTACTATCGACAGCCCGATGCTAACATCAAGCATGAGGCATGGGGCTTTTTGATGAACATTGCTGAAGATTTAGCTTAGTGGAGTGACAGTAGTGTCTATTGAGTAGTTTTTTCTAGGGTTCATTGAGATATAACACAGAAGATCTTTTTGCAAATACTGAACTGTAGGGAAAAGCCTAGCTAGCGTACATACAGTAAGTCGTGCTTCTCTGATCAACAAACGTTACGTTGCGGTTCAGTTCTGAACCTCATCTGCATGTGGCAAAGCAGGGTTTAAAACATTTTCATATACAACCAACTAACTAAAACATCTGGTTCAGTGTCCTTACAAACCAGAAAGGAAAATGAGACACACTGTATTAATGTATGATTGCCAAACCTTTTGACGGCCCTTTAAAAAGTACTTCTTTTCATATTAGACAGAGATAATGGACATTTCCCCTATTTTTGTTTTTTAATTACTGCCATATTTGTTTTACAGATGTCTAGATTTTTGTTTGTTTGTTTTATTTCAGGAACCCTTACATATGCTAAGTAGATAATACAACCGCCAATTTTGTTCAAACTTTTCAAGGTACCAATAGTAATCAAACTTTAGATTTTAGATTCAAAATAGCCCCGAGTACGACGTGGTTTTGAAATGCACGATACAAAAACGAAGATTTTTGCTTGTTGAATGCTCTATTTCATCTCTTGCACATATTGTTAAACTGTGAAAAAGTCCAAAGAAACCAAAACTAATTTGAGTTCAGTACATGCTGACACACTTACATAATTAATCAATGTGTTATGTGCATGTGCATTTAGACTTTAAGCATTTGAAGGAAATTCAATTTATTAGGATTGCAAAAAACTAGTTAGAATTATTTTCCAACAAGCCGATATTTAACAAATTCCCTACTGCTCTATATGTTTGAGACTTCTGTGATTTTTACGTTTTTTTTTAACTGTTTCTTCCCACACAATGCTGTGCCAATGAACTAATGATTTTTAGACACTGTTGAAACAGTTCTGATTTGTTAGATATGAGACCTTTTTATGTGTAAATGTCATCAGCCTGTGGTTTTCAGTGAAGCGTGACCCTTGAGCCATGATTCTCCTTACAGACGTTCCTCCGTGAAAGCAGTAGAAATCCTGGATGAGACAGGACGTACATGTGTTCTAGTACTGAATGGATGAATGAGCTTCAAATTGTGTGTATTGCCAAATGAAAAAACTTTATATTAGGGTGAAAGAAGGCCAGGATAGCTCTTAATAACCTTTGCTAACACGGTAAAGGCTTGTTGTTGTGTAACTAATGCATTTGTTCAGGACTGTGCACTATGTGAAAATAACACTTTACACAACTTGCAGCTATCAGAAGGGAAATTTGTATACAACATCATACTTCCAGATTGTACAGTTACTGATTTTTGAGGACACAGGAGCTGTTCTTGAATATAAAGAAAAGAAGTGCCATGAAAAGGTTGATAGTTGGATTCCTAATCAACCACAGCATTCTTTCGCCAGCCCATTTGCTAAGCCTATGTCAGAGTTTTGTCTCTGTTTACGCTGTACATGTTGCATTTAAGATTTGAACTTTGAGGAAAACAAGTTAAGCTTAGAAAAGTACTTTTAGCATCGATTCCACAGAGATTCCACCTGCAGACACTTCTGTTTACAATGCTATCCTCTACTTTCTACTGCTTGGTTTTGTGTGTTTGCTGTACAGTGTTCGAAATAAATAAGATCCATCCATGTGGTCAAGTTTGCTATTTGCTGCATTTGAGTTCATAAAACTAGATATATTACTGTAAATTCTGTATTATCCAACAACCGTTTAGGCAAATACTTTACATTTTTTTTCATGTAATGTTGCATTAGCTCTGTTGCACTGCCCTCTCGTGGTCTCCAGAAGAACATACTTCTAATCGGGGGTCTCCATAATGTCTCTCTATTTACATACACAACACTCATTACGAGAGCGTACAATTGTTCCCACAAATATTAAACCGAGCAGAGTTGTCAGTAGCATCAGTTATCAGCAGTTAAACTTGCCAAAAGTATGTTTTTAAGGTGTAAGGAACATTGAACAGCTACATTCGCTACTGTATTCTAAACTTTTCCACTTACATGATTGATGCAGATTCAACGACACTTTTTCTGAGGGTAGGGTTGTCCAGTTTCACATCAACCTTTTTTTTTTTAATATTTTAAACTCAAAATGCTGGTAGAGTGGTTGGTTTTGCTGTTCCCCTTCCGGCCCCTTTGTTGATTTTTCCCGCTTCCGATTCGCGCCCTTGAACAGAGACTTAAGTGCGTGCAGAGAATCTACTCAAACAAGAAGTTACGTTTTCTAAGGTAGGATCCTTTTACCTTACTATAAATTAAACCTTTTAAACTTACATAACGAAATAACATCAAGCTAAAGGTTAAGTACACTTAAGCTGGAAGCATTAGCAAGCAAACAAATGCCTTGAGAGCTAGTCATCTTTTCTGGCATTATCCTAACTTGCTGTTAACAGCAATTAAATAATTGGTGCTTCAAGAACATTCAGTATAAAATATAGTGTAAAGGTGCACCCTGACCCATAATTGTCTTGGACATTTTTATGGACACCTTTCAGAATGTGAAAATGTGAATAAAAGGGCAAGTGATGACTAATATTCAAGGTTGGTATGAATGTCCGTAACACTAGACTTTAGTTTTAAATGTTACGGCTATAATTTTGGGCAAGTCAAAGTTTTCTGTGCTAACTGACAGTCATATATTACACCTGTAAAACTAATATTTAACTTGGAATTCCTATAAAAGGCTTATGGAATTAGAACAAGCTTGTCGGTTTAGGCAATAAAATATAAAAGACTGTGCTGTTTATAGCAAAGTCGTGATGAAAGGGAGCAGCAGACCATGTACAGCTGAGTGAAACAGATTATGGAAAAGTAAAAAACTAGACTATATAATTGAAAAAGTCTGGCATATTGTACATCACTAAAGATAACCTTTTTACCAGAGAATTGACATTTTGATTAACAGCTGCAAAGCCAAAATAATAATATAGATTTACATTGTATAAACAATTAGGATTTTAAGAAAAGATCATGTTCAATAAAGATATTTTGTAAATTTCCTACAGTAGATATATCCAAATTAGTAATATGCATTGCTAAGGCAATTTTCTCAATATTTTATTCTCCATAACAGATTCCAGATTTTCAAATAGTTGTATCTTGGCCAAATATTTTCCCATCCTAACAAACCATAAATCAATGGGAAGCTTATTTTAGAAAATTGATCCTTCTGACTGGTTTTGTGGTCCAGGATCACACACACACACACACACACACACACACACACACACACACACACTCTCTCTCTCTTTTTCACTTTTTAAAACATGTTTCAGCCAGATGCTACCTGTTTTTGTAGTTAAGCCAGTGCTATCTTGACATTTTTCAATATTTTAATTATTAATTTAGGCATGTTAAGCTCATCTTAAAAAAAGTCATGAGGAGGGCCTTCTCACCTTTTCCTCCACTCGTGAATTTGCATCCCTGAAGGTAAAAAAATTAGCATTCTAAGACAGTAGAATTTATGATGACTAACTCACACATATCTTAAGAACATTACTTGTGTTCCTTCATTTATTAAAAGCAGACAGTCCATTCAAATACTGTATTTCAAGCCACTACAGAGCCAGTTCATGCTAAACAGCTTGAAAATGGAACGTAAGCATTATGTCCTAGGTATTTCAATGATCACAGCTATTACCTATATAATATAAAGCACCTTAACGGAAAGTGAAAAGCTGGTCTTTTACAATCAAAATTACACATCATCAAATAATGGAATTGTAAATGAACAAACGAAACCAGAAAAGAAATCAAGACAACTATTTAAGGCTGTTCTGGTCCTGAGGATATTTTACATACTGTTTCTCATTAAAGAGGCACACACACACACACTAGCAAAACAAAGATCTCAGTGCATGACTGAAGGAACAACCAGCTCGAGACAGCCAGAGAGCTCTTTTACTGTATAAGTAAGGCCAGCAGCATTAGCTTCGTCTTTCAAACAGACAGGGGGGGCTTGTCAACACCGGGGGACTGTAAACTCTGTCTGATTTGAGGACAGCTGATTAAATGGGTTGATGGTCTTACAATGAAAGTGTCTGTGAGGTATGGCAGTAGGGATTCTCTTCAAAGGAGTTCATTAAGTATTCCCAAGCTTCCTATGGAAAAGGCATTTGTGTGGTTCTCCACTGCCAACCGTTTAATGAGTGAACATGGATTCATCTTATCCAAACAGATGTCCTTGTATGAGAATCCTTAGGAGTGAACTGTATGTCATTTTACGCCCTTGAATATCCAGTTCCTGGTCAGAAACCATGTGGGTAACATCCGTTGATATGTTTATCCCAAAAAAGCGATAGCTCCTACTCCATAGTCTTGACAGCTTTGGTGTCAGTGATCAAAACCAGTTTAGCAAACGTCCTCTTTTAAAAAGCGAGAGGAAATGTTTCCTTCTGAAGAGTCTCGTTTGTAAAACATACTGAAAAAGACAAGTGGATCCACTTGCAGATGTCTGTACTGTTCTCTCCGCTGTAGAGTTCAGTTCAACTGTCATAAGAAAGTCCTGACCGTATAGAAAAGCGCTAGTGTGACGAGTGCTGGTAGTGCTTTTCTCTCTGGAGCAAATCCAATCGCATGTGCAACTGCAAAATATAAATAGAAAAGATATTAAGATAGCCAACAAATGTTAATTATTTTGCCAAAATAAGAAGGATCATACAAAATGCATGTTATTTTTTTATTTAGTACTGACCTGAATAAGATATTTCACATAAAAGACGTTTACATATAGTCCACAAGAGAAAATAGTTGAATTTATAAAAATTACCCTGTTCAAAAGTGACTTGAATGATCCACAGCTTTTTTTTTTGTATGTTTAGTGATAGTTGTTCATGAGTCTTTGTTTGTCCTGAACAGTTAAACTGCCTGCTGTTCTTCAGAAAAATCCTTCAGATCCCACAAATTCTTTGATTTTTCAGCATTTTTTGTGTATTTGAACCTTTTCCAACAATTACTGTATTATCTTTTCACACTGAGGACAACTGAGGGACTCAAATGCAAATATTACAGAAAGTTCAAATGCTCACTGATGCTTCAGAGGGAAACACAGTGTATTAAGAGCCGGTGGGTGAAAACTTTTAGATTTTGAAGGTAAAGGAAAATGTAACTTATTTTGTCTTCTAGGAAACATGTAAGTATCTTCTGTAGCTTCTGAAGGGCAGAAGGGATATTTAGGCGAAATAAGAAAAACGTAAATCTTCATTCTGTTCAAAAGCTTACACCCCTCACCCTTAATGCATCATTTTTCTTTCTGGAGCATCAGTGAGCATATAAACCTTCTGTAATAGTTGCATATTAGTCCCTCAGTTGTCCTCAGCATGAAAAGATTGATCTCAAATTCATATTGTCATTGTTGGAAAGGGTTCAAATGCACAACAATGCTGAAAAATCAAATAATTCGTGAGAACAGAAGCATTTTTCTGAAGAACAGTGGGCAGTTTAACTGTTCAGGGACTCAAGGATCAGCAACTAAAAAAAAAAAAAAAAAACAGCTGTGGAATTCAGGTAACAACACAGTATTAAGAATCAAGTGTGTGTAAACTTTTTTACTTATGGAAATGTCTTTTATGTGAAATATCTTATTCAGGTCAGTACTAAATAAAAACATTTTGTATTATCCCATTTTGTGTTTTGTATTAAAACAACATTTTGCAGATTCTGCAAGGTGTATGTAAACTTTTGACCTCAACTGTAATTACCCAAAAATGTATGACTGACAAGATTGACTTAAAAATATCAACCGTAAATTCAGCATACAGAGGGATAATAGTTACAAGAGCTATAAGCAGACCTGCTATCCTGGGGATAGTAATCTGTTTGCTGCTGCTCCCCTCTCCACCTTCGCTGACGGGTTTAATCTGGATGATGTAATCCTCGTCCACAGGCAGGGAGAGCTCAAGAGATGTGCTGTTCGTCTCCACCACACTGGGCCGACTCTGTCTGCTTTGCTTATACATGACCTTCAAAACAACACAGCTGCTTTCAAACTCAATTTATAATGTTACAATGGACCATTGAGGTCACTGTAATTTGATCAGCATTCAGCAATGTTGTGGTATAAACAGGCAGTGATGTTCATACCTTATAGCCCATAACTTCAGACTCATTGTCCAGAGACTTGACATGATCCCACTTGAGGATGAGTTTGGAGTCTGTAGTATTCCAGGTGACCTTCACTGGAGACTGACTTGGAGCTGGAGAAAATACATTCAAAGAGCTGAACATCACACTTCGGTGCAGTTTAAAACTGCTGTACTTTTAAGAGCTGAGGCTACATTTATAAAATGTTTAATAAAATCATCCAACATTTTATGTAAGATAATTTAATGTAAGATTAAAAAAATATTAAAATGCAAACAAAAACATGGTTATAGTTGTATACAATAACACAATAGCTACGGTCCATGTCACACTTACGGGGTCTCTTAGTGGTGACATTTACCACAGCACTATCAGGTCCAACACCGGCACTATTATAGGCCTTGAGTTTGATGTAATATGTACTGCTAGGGTCCAGTCCACGAATGACAGCAGATGTCCTGTTTCCCACAGTCCTCATCACGCTGGCTGTGTCTGGTCTGTCCTTTGTACTCCAGTACCTCAGCTGAAATTCAGTCATCACAAAGTGTTGTTCATTGATGAAAATGTATTGGAGCTGTTGTGCTCATGTGGGGAGTGTGGGTCAGTATGTGATATATTTAAGTCAGATACTGGTATTCAGTTTCTAATAAAGCAAAAATTCAAAATATAGCTGCAAGCAACAGAGGTAAAATGAAGAAATAAGGAGCTGCCTTTAATTATTCAGTAAAGACCAGGGTTTCTCTTCCTACAGACTTATGCTGACTTCATGTTTCACATTTCATATTTCCCACTTATGACGTCATGATTATGAGCTTGTCGTATTCAAGTGCTTTAATGTCGGAAAGAATAAAACATAGCATCCCATTGTTTGCCAATCATATAAACGTTCACCGCGCTATATATGCATTTTACTGACAATTCTGGAATTTCGGTTAAATACATGTTTATTTCACTGCTTGTAAAATAAGCAATATGCTTTGAATGATTGTTCATATCTAGCCTATAAATACAGTACTTTAGCCACAAGACAAAGGGATGTAGTTGTTGTGAGAACAGCACTGACAGCAGCAATGGTTTTCCCCTCCACAATGTTTAAAGTTTATTACCCGCCCAACTCGGAAACACTGATATCAAAATTATTTCAGAATCCTCTAAAGCGTGGCGAAGAATAGCCTCTTGTCCATCCTTGCACAAACTTCAACAAATTCAATAACTTGCCTTACAAAAAAATGGTTAATGGTTTAGAGAATGCTCTTAAGATGATCTGAGCCAATTTTGGTGATAATTGGACAAACCATCTAGGAAGAGTTTGAAAACGTAGAGTTTTCGGAAAATTAAAGATTGCGAAAAATCTTGATTGTAGAAATTAAATTTTTGGTATGCATTCAAATTTTTCTTTTAGAAAACCATGTGCCAAATTTCATAACTTCTCAAATACATAAAATTTCATACATTTCAAAATTAATTTCAAGATTCCATAAGATTAATAAGATTCATAACAATGCACTTAAGCCATTGAAAAATACAGCATTTTTTACAACAAAGTTCCAAATGGTCCACACTAATCTAACAAGATCACTCCTATGGTTTTTGGTCAAACTGGTCAGAAATTCTAAACAAAAAAAGTCATATTTGTATTTCTTTTGACCAGTAAGTGGTACTGTGCAGGAACTACTCATGTGCCCTCAGGTCATGCTTAGTATAACACGTACCAAGTTTGGTCTGAATTTACTAAAGCGAAGATATAGCCTCATATATATATATATATATATATATATATATATGCACAAACGTCATCAAATTTGCATGTTACGAAAACAGTCTGGTATATCAAAAAGCTTTTGATAACATTTAGCCAGCATTGTCTAAAGATGATCTGAGCCTTTATTGGACAAACCATCAGAGAAGAGTTTGAAAATGTAGACCAGGGGTGCCCAACCCTGTTCCTGGAGAGCTACCATCCTACAAAGTTCAGCTCCAACCCTGATCCAACACACCTGAACCAGCTAATTAATCTCTTAAGTAGCACTTGATAATTGCAGACAGCTGTGTTGGAGCAGGACTGGAGCTAAAGCCTGCAGGTAGGTAGATCTCCAGGAACATTGGCCTATTGGTGGCACTAAAGTTTAAGATAAAGACTGCAAATTTGCTATGGTTAATATTGAGACTGTCCTCTATCTGTGTGCCAAATTTAATAACTTCCCCGCAAGCAGTTCTATGGGCTGCCATAGACTCCCAGTGTGGAAGAAGAAGAATAAGAAGAAAATGGATACGATAGGTGCCTAAGCACTTTTGGTGCTTGGCCTCTAAATATATCAGCTTTTGACCCAACATAATACTTAATTTTTACAGCATTTCTTATTGGTAGTTACTGCATTAAGAACATTAACAAAAGTGGATATGAAAATTGTTATAACACAGGGAATGTACTTAACACGACTTTGATGTAGAACAAACCCAGTCAGATTCATTAGCTTGCTTTAGTTGTGTTGTCCTCACCTCATAGCCCATGATGCGTGTCCTACTGGTGCTCCATGGTAAAGGCTTCCAGCTGACCTCCACTTCTGAGGCTGACAGGCTCTTGGCACGGACGCGACTGGGGGCACGACTTGGCTCTATGGTCAGAATAATCATTACTGTAATGTCTCGGCATCTGTAGGCTCATTATTAGTGCACTGATGCACTAGCAAATGGTTAGCACTTTCAGTCTGCCCTGATCAAACACAAAGCACACTGCAGCTACAAAATGTTCTGAGCATTTCATATACCTAAAGGTAATTTCTGCTCCACTGGCACTATCTTCGATTGTACAAACAAACAAAGTCATTGATTGAGCCAGTACACCTTAGGGTAGTGGTAGACCTCAGGGTAGCACCAAAAAATACATTTCTGACAGGAATGAAAAGAAGGCTGTGCGGGATAGAAGTACATTATGTTCAGTGGAGTCTACTATTTAACAACATACTGTACCGATTGGTTCATCCTTCCAGAAGACTTTCAATAGACAGAAACTCCATAAACTAATACTTGTGAACTAGGACCTTTATATAATGCGTGCCCAAGTCTATCCCTCACAGCCTCTTTTTCATGTCAATTTCAATATGGCGTCTACCCTGATTAAGGTCTGTAGTGCTATGGTAGACCACTCAAACCAAGAGTAACATTTTGGTTGCACCACAGAGACATAGTATTTTTTGAATTTGTGAATGGCTTATAGTTGTCTCTGCGTATTAAACTAAGGTTGATAAGCTGGCTTTACCTTCTTCTGCTGAGTATATAGTGGTCACAGGTCCAAAAGGACCTTCTCCTTTGTTGTTGTAAACTCCCACTTTCACATGAAATGGAGAGAATGGAGGGATGCTCTCGTTTTTGAAGATGTATCGGGATGCATCAGGAGACGTCACGGCCGCCTGCATCCAGCTTTGACCACCAAGAGGGCGAAAAGCAACCACGTAGCCAAACCCTGGACCGCACTGTAGCTCTTCTGGGACTGGCTGGAAAGCCCCACAAGACAAAACATGAAAAATGATGAGAGAATGAGCAAGTGAAAGACTGATGTATCATTACATCCCAGCAGTGATACACAAGAGGCTTTGTCTCAGTAGACTATGGAAAATCCCTTTCACGGCCCTTGAACATATTTTTTGCTTTTGAAACGTAATTGCTAAAATCCATAAACATTTTGTCTGCCTCACTGAAGAATATCTACCCTTTTTTTTTTAAACAAGGGTTGTTTAAATCACAGACCAAAACAATTTGACAGCATGATGGGCCTGTTTTTGATACAGGCCAGTGGATGTACCACCACTGACAGCTACCTTTGTGTACTTAAATGTGCAAGAACTTGCTTTGTTACCTCCCAAGTGATGACAAGCTCTGAGCGACTGCCACCTCCTCCACTGACTCTGGCTGGGGTCGTTCTTGGCACTGCAGGATTAAAAGAAGACATTTTTTTTTTTAGCCAGGTTTACAAGATGAGAAACACCAGAAGTGCAGAGAGGGCATTTTTCTTCTCCATCTGTTTAGCATGATGCTACAAAGACAGCTTCCTGGCTGCTTCTTGGTTCTGAGCGAGAAGGTTTAATGTACAGTATAGCTGGAAGAGAACTTTACGTCAGTCTTATCGAATCTTGGAGAAGTGCCTTGTTTTATATTAACAATCCTGCTGACCTTCCCAAAACTTATGAAGTACCTAATGTACTCAAAGTTCTTTTTCTTTTTTGCTTTTATAAAGAAATCAGAAATACCTTTGCTGTGGTATATATATACTATTATTGAACATTTAGGTGAATATGTATTGATGTGCTGCACACTCATTAACAAAATAAACATGCAACAACGTTAAAGTAAACATACAACTATATACGTACATGTGTCCTTAGTCCTGATTTTTTGTGAGGGTTTGCTAGGTTCCCCAGTGCCTATGGAGTTAGTGGCCAGCACTCTGAACTCATATTCAACCCATGGACTCAGCTCAACTACACGGGCTGTCAGCTGCTTACCTCCCAGAGACTCTGGCACTGAGAATAAAGAGATAATGTGAAGATATTTCAAGGAACCTGAAACAAATTAATTCATTGGAAAAAAAAAAATTAAAGACATCCAAGAGACTGGTGACACAAAGTCTGGTCCACTTTGCACATTTTTTCTCGTCAAGAACACATGGACAGAAAATGACAGAGTGACCTGCATCGTTTTAATGTGCTATCTACTCTTGTGAAAAAGAACTACACTTAAGAATGTACAGTTGAGGTCAAAAGTGTACATACATCTTGCAGAATCTGCAAAATAATAATTATTTTACCAAAATAAGAGGGATCATACAAAATGCATGTTGTTTTTTTTAGTACTGACCTGAAGATATTTCACATAAAAATGTTTACATATAGTTGAAAATAATAGTTGAATTCATAAAAATGACCCTGTTCAAAAGTTTACATTGTAATTACCTGAATGATCCACAGCTGTTTTTTATTTTTTTTTTATGATAGTTGTTCATGAGTCCCTTGTTTGTCCTGAACAGTTAAACTGCCTGCTGTTCGTCAGAAAATTCCTTCAGGTCCCACAAATTTGTTTTTTTTTTCAGCATTTTTGTGCATTTGAACCCTTTCCAACAATGACTGTATAATTTTGAGGTTCATCTTTTCACACTGAAGACAACTGATGGACTCATGCAACTATTACAGAAGGTTCAAAAGCTCACTGGTGCTTCAGAAGAAAACACAATGTAACTTTTTGAATTTGAAGATCATGGTAAATTGAACTTATTTTGTCTTCTGGGAAACATGTAAGTATATTGTGTAGTAGTGATGAGTCATTCTTGAATGATTCATTCATTTTGTACTAATCTTTTATGTGACTTGGGAAGAAAGAGTTGTCTTGGGGAGTGATTTGTTCAGTCGTACATGCACAACAACCTATAGGTTCTGTTAGTTCACCTGTTCAGGTTTTTCGAGTCGTTTGTATAAAAATAAGAAAAATGTACACATCTCCATTCTGTTCAAAAGTTTACACCCCTAGCTCTTATTGCATTGCTTTTCATTCTGGAGCATCAGTGAGCATTTGAACCTTCTGTAATAGTTGCATATAAGACCCTCAGTTGTCCTCAGTGTGAAAAGATGGATCTCAATAAAGATCTCTGAGTAAAACTAATTATTTTACCATAACATGTGGAAATAATGATGTGATGATCTTGTAAACTTGTTAACTCTGAGTATTTGAAATACTTGATTGCAGCAGTTCGAAAAACTTCTGGGGAACTGACAGTGGGCCTTCAGGTTCGTGAGATTAGAGGTCTGAACAAGCGATAGAAACGTGTTTATGAAATACCATAAAAGCAATGCTAAAACACTGAAAAGAATATGTAGGCCTTGTGCCAAACTAATCAAATTAACTTCAGTGGTGGTTAAACAGCTCTCAAGGATCATTATGATAAACTGTGCATTTTAATCCAAACTATTAATTCCTGCACACCTGTTTTGGCCGCCTGCCATCCGAGAGAAAAAGGGCTTCGGATCTGAATGTTGTAAGCAAAGACAGGACTGTGATTATCAGGGCCTGGACTCCAGGACACAAAGGACATTGTCTCTGTCACTTCATCAACTTTGATGTCCAGCGGTGGGTCAGGGGGACCTGTGGGGAAATGATTATAAAACTTCACCAAGATACACTTTTTTCCATATATTTTTGTAGTAGGTTTTTGTCGTTTAAACATTACCTCGTACCACAACATCTGTCGCTATAGACGCACTGTCCACTTTAGTCTGTACAGCACATGTGTATCTTCCTGCATGCCTTAGCTGAATGTTACGAATCATAATGTCACCAGCAGATGCCTGTGAGCAAAAAACAAAATTATGTTTACAGATTCATGTAAGCCATTTTATAGTTTGTTTTTCTGGTGTCTTTACAAAATCAACAAACATGCATATCAGAAAGCAATGCTAAAAGAAAGACACGCACCCCACCAACTTTTTCAAAATATCCCCCATGGCTTCCAAAATTAATTAGTTGTTCGTTGAAAAACCAGGTGAATCTCACATCCAGAGAAGGGTCACGAGACACCTGGCATGGAATAACAACACTCTCTCCCACTGTAACATCCAGCTGGGTGGCTTTAGAAATAATGATGGTTGGCTCTGAAATAACAATGAGAAGGTCAGCAGCTAATTCATTTCTAACTACACATTATTAGTCATCAGTAGCTTAGTGCATAAAACAACAGTTGTTGTATTTAAATACATTATGTTCAGGCACTTGAAAACTGCTAACTGTAAGGTAAACCTTAACCAAAAATGTAAATCACCCCATGATTTTCTCATCCTCAAGCCATCTTAGATGTATATGACTTCCTGACTTTCTTTCAGACGAATACTAACTGTTGCACGTGCATTCATGAAAGAGTGGCGTTTCAGTAGATGGCGCTGAAGTGACAAACGTGGAGTAAAACATACCACCGGTCACGAATTAGAAGTGCAAAATGAGGATTTGTAAAGAAAAATGTCAGAGGAGCTTGATATGCAAATAGGAGACTGTGTGGTTTTCTTTTGCTTGAAACAAAACTTGGTTCTTGAGAAACTAGCAAATTCTTAGAACTTACACTACGTCATCCACTGGAACGCCATTCTCTTGTGAATGTGCGGACGTCAATTAGCGGAAGCTAAAGATTACGTTTTTTAAAGTTGTAAATGCATCAATTTCCTTTAGAGGACCTTTATTAACCCTATAAAGTCGTGTGGAGCATTTTGATGATGGATGGATGCACTTTATTGGATTTCTATTGGACTATTGAATATCAACAGCCATTCACTGGCATTATAAAGCTTGGAAGAGCCAGGACATTATATATATATATATATATATATTTATATAACTCTGATTATATTTGTCTAAAGGAAGAAAGTCATATACACCTAGGATGGCTTGAGGGTGAGTAAATCATGGGGTAATATTCATTTTTGAGTTTTTACTATCCCATTAAGATGAGACCTGGTACAGCCTGGTACATTGTTTTGATAATATGTGACCCTGGACCACAAAATCAGTCATAAGGGTATTTTTTTTTTTTTAATTGATATAAAATAAAAAAATAAATAAGCTTTCTATTGATGTATGGTTTGTTAGGATAGGACAATATACAAAATCTAAATATTGAGAAAATGGCCTTTAAAGTTGTCCAAATGAAGTTCTTAGCAATGTGTATTAATCAAAAATTAAGTTTTGATATACTTATGGTAGGACATTTGCAAAATATGTTCATGAAACATGATCTTTTCTTAATGTCCTAATGATTTTTGGCATAAAAGAAAAATGATAATTTTGACCCACACAATGCATTGTTGGCTATTGCTATTAATATACCTGTGGTATTTTAGACTGGTTTTGTGGTCCAGGGTCACATATATTCATTAAAATCCAGGACAATACGAGGATGTTTATTATCTTTCTGACTGAATTTCTGCACTGTAAAAAATGCAACTTAATATTTTCCAGTTTACAAAACACTTAAGTGTCTTAAATAAAAAAAAAATAAATAAATAAATAAAAATGGTATTTTCTTGAAACTACATAAAAATCCTTTTTTAGACCAACAAAACTAGTCAAACACAGTTGTCTGAACAAAGAATTTCATTCTGTTGAAATGTTAAGGCTTCCCAGCATGCACTGATGCATGAATAAATGATGCAGTTACTGTTATAGGAATATTGTTTTGCTGTTTGCTGACTTAATTTAAACTTTTTGTTGTTGTTTTGTCATTATTGTTAGTTATTTGTTGTACTGTGATGTAAAGAGCAACATTTGTTGATTGCCACCATTCTTGAGGTTTGTGTGTCTAGTTTTAAGGCCTAGAGTATGTTCCACACTTACATTTATTTGCTGGATATCTTAGTAAGATGTGTAACAAGCAAAGACAAAATTGTCAAAATTTTAGACTAAGTTACCCATTAAGGTTCTATAACAATTCACTTTTGTCATCTGTAAATAAACAAAATGCATACATAAAAAATAGTAATTGTTGTTTCAGTTGCTGTGACAAGAATTTTTCTATTAGCAAAGTAAAGTACATTGGCTAAACAAAGTCTTTTTACTGAGACAAACTAAAAAAACTATTAAGAGAACTCAAAAGTCTTACTGCATCAATTTGCCCTATTTTCTTGCTTTCTCTTTTTTTTTTTTTTTATGTTTTCTCAACTATTTTTTACAGTGTGAGATTTAAGATCAACTGCATAATACTGGCTCTGTAGCTTTGTCGGTTGATGGTGTTGCCTTGGAGTTACAAAGTAAACTACAAAAAATCTTGAAGTCATCTTTGATGCCAACCTGTCATTCGAGTCTTCTGTGTAGAACACTGTTAAGACGTCCTTCTTTCATCTTAGAAATAGTGCTTGTTTACGGCCCATTCTATCCTTTCTGCTGCTGAAAGGCTGATTAACTCTTTTGTTTTCTCGCATTACTGCAGTGGACTCTTTGCTAGTGTTTGTAAATCCCCCATAACAAACTACAATATCTGCAAATTTGGCAGCTAGAATCCTAAATCCAAAATGACCCCTATGTCTCCCCGTCAGGTACCGTATAGATTTAAAAATCCTTATGCTAACGTATTAAGCTTTGCATTATCTGACTCCACAGTATTTGGCTGAACTTCAAACACCTCATGCACCAAGGCGCAACTTGCGATCCTCACAGAGTGGTCTTTTAGCTGATGGGTGCAGGGTGATAGGCCTTCTTTCTCCTGTGCTCTGAATTCTTTGGCTGACATTAGGGAAGCACATTTGTTAGGTATTTTTAAATCTTGTCTTAAAACATTTTATTTCAGAATTTTTCTATATTGTTATTTAATAATTCTACGTTATTATCACCACTACTACATTTCAGCTGAGGCAAGAGTGCATTGAGCGGCACACTTCTATCACCACTAGATGTCACTATGCTATTAGATTTTCATCTGAAAGAAGT
Source organism: Cirrhinus molitorella (assembly GCA_033026305.1). Taxonomy (NCBI): domain Eukaryota; kingdom Metazoa; phylum Chordata; class Actinopteri; order Cypriniformes; family Cyprinidae; genus Cirrhinus; species Cirrhinus molitorella. The sequence continues at coordinate 21,044,448 of CM065132.1, read as the reverse complement.
CTTGTTAAATCACCAATAATAAAATATCTTGTTTTCAGTGAGTCAGTAAGTACATCAAAACGTCTATCTATAAATCTAAATTGTAAAATATGAAGTAATTGTCCTTTATTGTCTAGTATTTGTCATTTTCTTCATTGTTTTGGGAAAACATATCAAAATACACAAGAAAACATTTGGTATATTATCACATCTGTTTGATATTCCCCTGACTTAGGGGATGTTGAAGAAAAGGGTCAAGATGACAAAAACATGCAATAGTGCATATTAATAAAACAGCCAGTTCAGCTTTAATTTACGTGATGAATCATTACTGATTAGTAATCTCTGGATTCCCTTGTGCTGAATTATTCATGCTTTATCACACACCTCTCACAGAGATGTCTCTTTAATACAGCAAACATGTGAATTCTGCTGAAGCAATTTTATTTAAACTGTTTGCAAATTAACATGTCAAATGAACATGTATTCAGGATCCAGGCTTTCAAGTGAAAATGAGAATGGCAGAAGAAACCAGAGAGTTTCTATAGAAACCAATTTTAAAAACAAGAGGGACCACCAAACGGCTGTTCTAATAGAGTGCTGGTATTGTTCACGTCGCCTTGTCAAACGGGTGAAGAATTCACAGAGTTGCAAAAAAGGCTGTTTTAGATGGATTTAAGCCCTAATGAAACACAGCACGGTTATTTCCACACATATCATGCATCTCTAATGCTCTGCAAATAAATCAATTCCCCATTAACCACAAGCATAGTTCATCTAGAGAGTGTGGAGATAAGGAGCTTGGGCTTTATTCTTATACTGGCAAAGACTAGATCGATAGTAGTTATTTTATGTCATATCAAATATTATGCAATACAGTATATCATGTACAGTACACTACCATTTAAACTGAGATCCGTACATTTGTTAACATTTTTAGTAATTTTTAGCATTTATTTGCTCAGTAAAAACAGTAATATTGAGAAATATTAGTTAAATAGCTTTTCTGTTTGAAGATATGTGACCCTGGACCACAAAACCAGTCATAAGTAGCACGGGTATATTAAATAAATAAAAAAAATTAAAAATAAATTGAAGTCAAAATTATTGATTTTTTTTTTTATGCCAAAAATTATTAGGATATTAAGTAAAGATCATGTTCCATGAATATATTTAGCAAATTTCCTACTCTAAATATATCAAAACATATATTTTTTATTAGTAATATGCATTGCTAAAAACTTCATTTGGACAACTTTAAATTGATTTTTCTCAATATTTGGATTTTGTTGCACCCTCAGATTCCAGATTTTCACAGTTGCATCTTGGCCAAATAGTGTCTCATCCTAACAAACCATACATCAATGGAAAGCTTGTTTATTCAGCTTTCAGATGGTGTATAAATCTAATTTGTGAAAAATTTACACTTATGACTGGTTTTGTGGTCTAGGGTTTGTTTTTCAGTACTTTGGTGAATAAAAAATTCAAAAGAAAAACATTTATTTGAAATAGAAATGTTCTGTAACATTACAAATCTCTTTACTATCAATTTTGATTCATTTAATGCATTATCGGCTGAATAAAAGTAAAAAGTTTCTTTAAAAAAAAATCTTACTGACCCCAAACATTTAAACATTTTATGAATATATTTAATATAAATGTATTTTTTATAAAAGAAAACATGCTGTCATCATCATGTTACATGCATGCATAAATACTAAAATGTCCCAGCATACCTTTCACCACTAGGGTGCCTGCACTGCTTGCAACTCCAAACTGGTTTCTCGCCACACAAGTGTAAAGACCTCCATCTAGTTTGGTGATGTTGGATATCCGTAGACTGCCATTATCCAGCACGGAGACTCTAGACAACAAAATAACATGATGAAAGCCTTGCAACACCATTCATCCTTATAAACAAGCTTTAAAACCAGTTATTATATTACACTGAAGATCAATGAACTTTAGTCTGGGAATAAAGATCAATAGGCAATATAGGACATCATCAAGCAATTATAAAGCACATAATCATATTTCAGATTCACATATTTCAAATGACATCATACTTTAACACAATATGCAGTTAAAACCGATGTTTTTATGTGTATTTCACAATTGCATCTCAGATTATTGAGCATTTCATGCCTTTATATTCACGCGAAGTGAAACATTTAAAATCCAAACACATTTTGCAGTAAATGATTTCATTAATGAAACCCGTCTCTGAACTCTTCCTTGCTATTAACCAGCCCTGATATATTCACTTTCAACAGATGATAAAAGCTCTCTTTTAAAGTTTTCTTTAGTGGTTTCTTATGCAACTTTCACTAGCAAAACTTTCCACATCACGAAACGACAACATTCTGGCCATGGTTTCTGCCGAACAGTTAAACAGTCTTTATTTAATCACCTTCTTGTCATTCCAAGCCCATATTACTTCCTTTTTGCTGTGAAACACAAAAGCTGATTTTTTTTTTGGAAAATTTCCTGGCCACTTTTCTTTGTATTGTAAAAGAAAATAGGAATTGGAACTGGAACTGTCAAACTCCAAGATGACAAAAAGCACCATAAAAGAATTATAAAATTGAGAGTTTGTGGGAGAAGCAGACAGATAATACCAAGGTTGCCAGCTTTAAGATTTTGAAGACACAGGGTGAATTAGGTGAGGCTACAATTCAAGGTTAATACTTTACAAGTTATACTTTTTATAAACTTTACAAACAATTTCCAATTACACATGCTGTTTTTAATAATAAACATTGTTTAAAATCAATAAATCACTATTTATTAAGATTCTTACATAAATTTGGTGTTTAATAAATAAAAATGATATTTTAGTGTCAATTACTGCGCTGGAATCAACATTCAGCTTCTGAGCTTAATGCATTATTTCCTGTGACTGTAAATGCAGTGCAATGTCATATTAACAAGTCTGTCTGAACACCATTTCATGTTTATATATATATATATATATAAAATGAAGAAGAATTTATTTGGTGTTAGGTGCTATATAAGACTGTGGATTAAGTAAATACAGCATATTGTGTCCAAAATAATATTTTCATGTAGTTCTATAAGTGCAGATAAGAGAAAATTAGCTGTATGCTGCTTTTATTAATTGTAGTGCAGGGGCCAAAGCAATGAGAAATGTTGAAGAGCAAAGCGCAGGATGTGCTTCATTTACACCATGACCTTTCAGTATGCAGTGGTCTTCATCACAGCTCTGCTGCGGAAAAATCTGCTTCCACCACCAAGGCAAACAGACATTTTTATAGGCGATTTTTTTTTTTTTATGTCGATGTTTGCAAGAGTTTAGTAAGTGGAATTTTTAGAAATGAAGGCATGTTGACATGAGAGCTTTCAGCAGGCATCATGTCTTCATGTCTTGTGGAATTATCGTTGATGGTTTTCCTCTAGCTGAGGCCAAAATTACACTTCCATCGAGCGAATGATAGTAGGGAGAAAAAAGAAAAACAGTCAAAGAGAAAATCTAGCTGAAATCTTTACTCTAAAAAAGTTTATTTATTTATTTTTTATTTTTAAACCCAAATGCTGGGTAGTTTTTCTGTAACTAAGCTGCTGGTTCATTTTTAATGGATTATTAAATATTGGGGGTTTACGCAATGCAACATACAAAGATGAGATGTCAGTTGATTTGCATGATGGAAAGGATTCTATTCATTTTAATACTAAAACTTAAAAATTTGATGTTAAAATATGTTTTTTTAATCTCAGTACTGTTTGTTTTTGGGCAGGTTATGGAGTCAGTCACAGTATATCTTTCAACTATGAGTGAAATGCGAGGTGGTGGTCTCAGGTTCGTAGTTTCCCTGGCGAACAGCAGTCGATCATCGGCTCAGATTTTGCAGACACACTGGCATGAGAATTAGCGCTATTTGGGTGAAAAGTGATTACAGAGAACGGTTGAATACACTTAAATTAAAATGCTACTATTAAGTGTTCCATTTTTAATTAAAAAAATGATTGATAAATGAGTTTAAATGTACTGTATGTTAAGTTGTAAACTATGCTAAATTCATCCAAATAAATTTTTGTCCATGGGTGTTCTTGCTTAATAACAAATGTTCATCTTTTGATTATTGTTGTTGCCTCTATAATTCTGTTTGTAATTTCTCATTTCCAGCCCATTTTAAACCAGAAATATAGTGATTTTTAAACAATATTTGACTTAAATAAAACAATCCAACATGTTGGGTAAAAACAGCTGAGTCAAAATAATCCTGCATGTGTTCTGTCCAATATTTACCCTGAGCTAGGTTGCCAAATAACCGAAGTTGGGTTGTTTTTAACCCAGCATTTTGGGTTAAAAACAATGTGTACACTAATGCTGTTTTATTATGTGTCGTGGCTTTTGTGGCTTTTTGTTTAAGTCTGTTAGCATACATGTGCCAGATTATTTCAAAAAGTTGGCTAAAATATCTTAATTTTTAATTTTTTTATTTTTTGCCAAATTGTTGTCCAATCAAATGCTCACTAGAATGAACATTTCCAGAGATGACCCTTTTCACAGACTGTAATGACGTATTTCCAAAGCTAACAACATTGTAAACCTGAAAATTTGAAAAAATCTAAATGTGCATTTATTACGCTATACTACATTAATTTGCAAGTACAGGAGCTTGCTACTGCCAAATACATATGCTGATATGCTGCTGTGAGTATTTAAGACATACTGCTGCTGCACAAAGAGCATATATGATAGCCTTTAGCAGGTCTATACAGGTGGAGCTGGGGAAGTGGAGGGTTTCAGAGGAGCTGTGAAAGCATGCTGCAAAATGTTCTGGTGAATTTTACCGGCTATTTAAATGTAAACCACCAAGCCCAGTGGCTGCGTATGCAACATGAACTAATCAACTTGTGCCAAGTAGATTAACACTGTGGATAGGGCTGCAACGATTCCTCGATTCAATTTGAGTACTCAATTAAAAAAAATCCTCAACTGCAATTTGCCAGTGTTGAGTAACTAGCAAAATACCAGAAGTAGCAAATTTTTCTCAATATGCTAACTGTTCATCACGATTTCAAAATAAAAGCTCAAACCCTTACTCTGAGTTTACACGTTTTAATGTCCACATATTCAAGGAATTACAGTCGCTGTAGCATTTCTGTTGTAAAGAAGTGGCCGAATATTAAAGATTAAGTGGACATTTGAATTAAATGTTGTTTAGTCATTATTACACAAGGATTAGATTGCACAGGTAACAATCGTCAGGCTGTTGGTGCCCTCTGCAGTCATTTGTTTTAATGCGTAATGTACATTAGTTCTATTGTTTATAATACATCAGTCATTGAAACTTAATTTTAACTAATTACTATTGCCTCATTGCTGTTATATAAAGTATGTATTTTAAGTATTTTAACTGCTGTTTTGTTCACCTAGGTGTTACCAAGTATATATATATTATAATTATCGGATTACTAAAATAATTGCCAGAATAATCGACCGATTATTCGATTACCAAACTAATCGTTAGTGACAGCCCTACCTGTAAATATCATCAGTTTGTGTTAAGAAACCATCAGCCTGTGTTTCATGACAAAACTTGCCATTGTTTCTAATACAATAGCTGAGGGAAGGACACAAATTTGATATCTTTCTCTCTTTTGACCAATTTAACCAATCTCTCGATCCTCTTTTCCCCCCTTTGGAAAGTCACAGAAATGCTAGCACTGATTTTTCCTTTTGCTACTGGAGCAAATGGAAACGCAAAATTGATATTTGTTGTATTTTCCATTCACCACTATAGAAGTTTACCCATAAGGCTACTTTCATTTCTGAAAACCCTAGAAATGTGAAAAGGGTCAATACCGCCAAATACGTCCTTGCAAGGTTGTGACATAAAATGAAGGCTATCTGTTTTTCCTTTAAAACACAATACCCAAAATTTAACAGAAATACTTCACACAGGAAGGAAAACTGAGCTGGTCAAGCATCTACATTAAGCTTCAGTATGTTCTATCAATATTATCAAGAGCTAACATGAAATAAACAATTGATTTACTTTTTATGCAATATGAATGAACAAACTAACAACATTTAAAAATAAACATTAAAAATGCTGTAAAAATCGTTGATTGTCACTATACTGAAAGCATTAGCAAATCAAAGCTTATTGTAACACATTACCAGCAACATCACTGGGTCTTTCACACGTTATTTAAAACCTGGAGGTGTGTAATTATGCATGAATAAATTTGTGCAACTTTTACTTATTTACGCACAAACAAGGAAAAGCTGGAAGCTGTAAAAGGCTACAATCATATTTGCATAGTACAGTCAGCAGATTTCCAACAAGCACTGCATTACAAAAGCAAAATTGGACATAAAGGAATAAAAGCAATTTTTTCCCGTCCCACATGATCATTATAGAAGAAGCCTAAAAAGCTGTTCTTTGGTTTTCTTCTTCTTCTCTCTCTCTCTTTCTCTCTCACAAACACACTCCCAGAAGCGCAGCAGTGTTTAATGAGAGACCCTGTCCCTCTCCTACCTCCAGCTCTAGATTGTGGGTGGATGTTAGCACAAGGCTGATGGACAGTGATGGCTACTAATGATTTTCTTACAGCGGCTCCAGACTCGAGAGTTCAGTGGTACTCTCTCCATGGAGACACAGTGCCATACTGCTTAATTCCTCCATGGATTCATCTAAAGTGTATGCTAATGAAATCTGTGATGCACTGCCTTACAAGCCTTATAAAAACCTATTCAAACACGAGTCCTTGATCTGGAGACATTAACAGTGTCTGAGAGGAGGTTCAGAGCTGTTTTCAGGTTCTGGCCAATCAATGGCGTCACATGACATGGACACCATTCAACAAAAAGACCCGATTTTGAATGAACACGCTTAGATGCTTGCTGAATTTAGCTCCAGATCAGTCAAGCTAGAATTCTACTATGCAAATAAAAATCATAGTCAATGTGAATTTGAATGTGACTGGGTTTCTTTGATGTTAATTTTCCTTCTTATTCTGTACTCAGTCATACTTAATTCTCTGATGAATGGTGTCCATGTCAAGGGAAGTGACCTTTAAGCTATTTTAACCATTCAGGGTGTGATGTTACATCCAATAATGAAACTGGAGGCTTTCTCAGAACTCTGTGTTATGGTCTACTTAATATACTACCATTCAAAGTAGGGCTTTATAATTTCCGTGATGCCGAAAACCTGGACGGAATTGTGGAATCCAGTCATAAAAATGGAATTTACTGTATAACATGGAAAGTCATGGAATTTTCCCAAATTTGGATGAATATCATATACAAACAGAAACTTAAAGGACTTCACAGCAACCTGTCAAAATAAAAGTTTGGTTTAACTTTAAGAAACTGTGACAGAAATATATTACTCAATGTAATGTTAGTACTACTACTATTAATAAAATAATTATTAAAACATTATTTGTGAAGGAATGCTTAGCAGAAAAATGTAAATGCTAAACAAATGACAATACATTAATAAATAAAGTAATAATAAATTAATTCTTTACACATGCTTTTGATTATTAAAATGTAATGACACTATTAAAATGGAATCCAGAATATTAATGGAATTAATGGAACACACAGAATTTGGTACAAAAAAGAAAAAAATAATAATTTGAGAAAAAAAAAATCAAACCTATTTCATATTTTGTATATTTTGTACCAAATTCCATTAATTCCATTATCTATAATGTTCAGAATTCCATTTTAATAGTTTCATTACATTTTAATAATCAAAAGCACGACTAAAAATAATAATTATTATTTATTATTACTTTATTTATTAATTTATTTTCAAAATAGTGTTTTGCATTTACATTTTTCTGGCAAACATTCCTTTAAAAAAATAAAAATGTGTTCAACGTTTAATACATTGCTGTTAAATTGTGTAAAAAGTTTCATGATTTTAATTAATTAGACATGCTTTTTAAAATTTTATTTTATTTTTTTATTTATTATTTAACCGTTAAAAAATGAAAACGGAAAAAAAACAATACAGAAAAATGAAAACTGAAAAAACAGAATTTAGAAAAAATAAAATGGAATGTGACAAAACAAAACAATCTTTGCTAAATAACAGTAATAATTTCTTTAAAAGTATATATAAATCTTGACCTCAAACTTTTGAATCCTAATGTTGGTTTTATTTGAAACAGACTTTTTTTAATAATTGACATTGATAAGTTCCATTTCTTTTAAAAGAAAAACATCTTGACCCACCAATTTCTACAAGAATATTTAAAAAATGAAATAATCTAAGAATTATAAGACAATTTGACAATGTTTTCAACATGTAGTCCTAAATGTAAAATTGTGTAATATTATTTAATAATGTATGTTCTTCTTATGATCTTTGTAGAGAGAGAGATTCTATTATTTTGTTTTAATACATTTATTGTAGGTTAATAAATGGACATATCTTTCGATTTCCTTGATTACAGATTGCCACTGATTTATATTATGAGCCTAAATGAGCTAATAGACAGAAACTTTTTACATTGCTACAAAATACAAATAGTTTATCAGACTATACAGATTCAGTAATCAGTGGTTGGTTGATTGTTCAAGTGCTGCAGATGCTATTCTGTGACCTGAAAGAGGTTTTTTCTAGATCAAGTAAATGCAAATGCAGCGGCTGTTGTTGTTGAGACGTTTTGATGTGAATAATCAAGCCTTTGATCAGTAACAACCCTCTGTCTGACCTGAATCATATTGCTCTGTCTGTATCACTTTAATAAACAGGTTCTTGGCAGACAAAGGGAAATGGGGTTGGTAAAAATACCTGTGGCTCTCTCGCAAGGCTTCTTTGCCCTTCCTCCAGGAGATCATCCCGCGCGGGGACATGCGGGGCCTGCACTCAATCAAAACATCTCCACCCTGCCGAGCCAGTGTCTGTGCCTTTAGCACACTATTGGAGAAATCGGGTGCCACTGCTGATGTGAAGAGAAAAACAAGCATTTTACAAAACTGACACAAAGGTAGATTGACTGATCCCTAAAAGTATTTGAGAAGTCCTTAAAAACACGGAAATATCATTGTGTCAGCTGTTTCAAAGAAAACAAGGACATTTTTCTATGCAACAGACATACCATACATCAAACCATTTAATATATGAAATTTTAATAATTTTCTTCATTACATTAGCTTTTATGCTCCATATAATATCACATTTTAATTAAAAAATGAAACATGTTGCTCATAGAAGAGGTTTATATTAATTGCATTTTTAATATACAATACCCAAAGTTTAGTTTTTGTTTTTCAGAAAAGTTTCTTATGCTCACCATTGCTGCATTTATTTGATCAAAAATGCAATTGTAACTAATATGTGACCCTGGACCACAAAACCAGTCTTAAGTAGCACGGGTATATTTGTAGCAATAGCCAAGAATACATTATATGAGTCAAAATAATTGATTTTTCTTTTATGCCAAAAATCATTAGTATATTAAGTAAAGATCATGTTCCTAGAGTAAATACAACTTGGTTTTTGATTAGTAATATGCATGGCTGAGAACTTCGTTTGGACAACTTTAAAGGTGGTTTTCTCAATATTTAGATTTTTTATTTATTTAATTTTTTTGCACCCTACAGATTTTTAAATAGTTGTATCTCAGCCAAACATTGCCCTATATTTAAAGCTTATCTATTCAGCTTTTAGATGAGGTTTTGTGGTCCAGGGTCACATATTGTGAGATATATACACTACCAGTCAAAAGTTTGGACACACCCTCTAATTTAATGTTTTTTTAAAGAAGTTTCTTATGCTCATCAAGGCTGCATTTATTTGATCAAAAATACAGAAAAAAATTTAATATTGCAAAATGTTATTATAATATAAAATAATGTTTTTTATTTGAATATACTTTACAATATAATTTATTCCTGTGATGCAAAGCTGAATTTTCATCAGCTGTTATTCCAGTCTTAAGTGTCACGTGATCCTTCAGAAATTATTCTAATATGCTGATTTATTATTAGAATTATCAATGTTGGAAACAGTTAACAAGTGAAAAAGAACAGCATTTATTCAAAATATAAATCTTTTCTAACAATGTAAATCAATGCTATTACTTTTTATTAATTTAACACATCCTTGGTGAATAAAAGTAATAATAATAAAAAAAAAAAAAAAAAAAAAGAATAAAAATGTACTGACCCCAAACTTTTGAACTGTAGTGTATAAATGCTGTTTTTTTTAACCTTTTATTGATCAAAAAATCTTAAAAAAGTATCACAGTTTCCAAAAAAAGTTAGGCAGTGCAGTTGTTTCCAGCACTGATAATAAATCATATTAGAATGATTTTTGAAGGATCATGTGACACTGAAGACTGGAGAAATGTAACTTTAATTACAGATATAAATTAAATTTTAATGTATGTTAATATAGAAAAACATTGATTTACATTGTAATATAATTCACAATATATTTTTTTTCTGTATTTTTGATCAAGTGAAAACAGCCTTGATAAGCATGAGAAACTTCTTTAAAAAACATTAAATGAGAGGGTGTGTCCAAACTTTTGACTGGTAGTGTGTGTGTGTTTATGTATATATATACTTAAAATAACGGTTTTCTATTTGGATATATTTAATGTCATTTATTCCTGTGACAAAATCTGAATTTTCAACATCATTACATCAGTCTTTAATGTCACACGATCCTTCAGAAATCATTCTGTTATGTTCAAGAATCATATTTTTTTATTAGGAATGTTGAAAATAATCTACTTTCAGAATTCTTTCATTCATAGAAAATGTAAATCTTTTCTGTCACTTTTAAGGGATTTAATGCATCCTTACTTAAAAGTAAAAACAAAAACTGACAAAATTCTGAAAGGTAGTGTATAATATATGATAATATTTCCATATAAAGTAAAATGTTATGCTATTAGTGTCATGTCACAGGTCCATTTTCTTCCACACCACCTGTCAACTTGCTCCATCTCCATCCGCTTCCCTCTTTGCTAAAACTCATCGTCGTCTCACTTTCCAGAGGCATGCGAGGAGGATGTTTTTAATGCGATATCCTCACTTAAGTGCACACTCAAGAGCTCGCGCTATCCCCCGCACACCGCTAAGTCAAACCGAGTCAAGCCAGCCAGCACAAATCTAAAGGCTCTAAAGTGCGAAGACTGTCTACCTCACATCTCCCCCAGGCAGCAATTTCAGCATACTAGACTTTCCTGCCTGTTTGGCATCCATCTGCACTCAGCGCTGACAGCATCAAAGCACCCATTGTGCTGACAAATGACAGGACTAGGGAACAGAGCACTTCTCTCATCTGCCGCATGATAAAATGGCCTCGAACGTCAACTCCTTTAATCTTCAGCGCAGAGATGGGTTTGATCATTGATCCTGTCAAAAGTTATTCTGCTCCTCATAATAGTGGGTCAACTGTTTTTAAATGCAGCGTAAAAGGGCATAGTAAGACTAATGAGTGGTAGCGTTTGCTGACAATGTGGCTGGAATGAGCTTATGAGGAAAACAAAACCCCTAATACTGCTACACAGCACTGCTGCACCAAAACACACCAACTTCATAGACAAATTTGTAAACTTAAACTGCATTTGGCCAACTGCAAACTGGCAGAGTGGCTATATCTTTAGTAAATATGAATTTAGTGATTCCTTACCAATGACTTTGAGTTCAGCGTTGGCAAACACTCGGCCGTGACGGTTCTCAGCGATACACTGGTACATCCCAGTATCTGACAAGGTCAGACTGCTGATGGATAATGCCCCGTTTACCACCTGGATTCTGTCCTGGAAGCATAACAACAATCCCACTATTCAACTTCAAGCTAAAAGTGCAAACTTCAACAATAAATTCAACAATCTTGAGTTACATATAAAAAAGATGTTAGACATGTTCTACACATTTTGTAAAATCGCTGACATTTGTAATATGATGTTTTTTTTTTTGTTTTCTGTCCTTGCAAGCAAGGTTATATTTATACATACAAACTGCAGAAAACTTACATGAAACAGCATAAAATCAAAATCAAACTGTTTTGATCAAGGAAAAGGAGGAAGCTACTAGCACTTTCTGTAAATAGGGTATAAAATCTGACCTTTCAACAAATATTCAGTGAAACAAAGATGTGTATAACCTTCATAATACATCAATAAGCAACAGTCAAATGAATCTGTCTATCTATCTATCTACCTATCTATACATACATACATATAGTCATGGCCAAAAATGTTGGCACCCTTGCAGTTCTGTCAGAAAATGGTTCAAATTGCAAATGTTTTGGTATTCACATGCTTATTGTTTTTGTTTGCACTGGAACAACACAAAAAAACAGAGAAGAAAAGTCAAACTTGATATAAATGGACTGGATAAAATGTTTGCACCTTGTCAAAATTGTAAGACATAATTGCTTTTCAGGTATGTTATGCTCCTGTAGTTTGTATTTAGACACACCTGTGACAAGTAACAGGTGTGGGCAATATAGTAATCACACTTGCAACCAGTTAAAATTGAGAAAAGCTGACTTAACCTTTAGTGTTGTGTGTCATACTGAGCATGGAGAAAAGAAAGAAGTGTAAAGAGTTGTCTTTGGATTTGAGAGAAGAAATTGTGGAAAAACATGGGAAATCTCAAGGCTACAAGTCTATCTCCAGAGATCTTAATGTTCCTGTGTCCACTGTGCGCAATATCATCGAGGTTTACAGCCCATGGCACTGTAGCTAACTTCCCCTGGACGTGGACGGAAGAGCAAAATTATTGAAAAATTACAACAAAGGATTGTTTGTTTGGTGGATAAAGAACCCAGATTAACTTCCAAACAAATTCAAGCTGATCTGCAGACACAGGGTACAACAGTGTCAACTCGCACTATCCGTCAGCATCTGAATGAAAAGGGACAAAATGTTACAAAACTACAATCCTTCTGGGAGAATGTACTGTGGACAGATGAGACAAAAGGAGAAGTTTTTGGTAAAGGACATCATGGCACTGTTTACAGAAAAAGAAATGAGGCCTTCAAAGAAAAGAACATAGTCCTTACAGTCAAACATGGTGGAGGTTCAAAGATGTTTTGGGGTTGCTTAGCTGCTTCTGGCACTGGATGCCTTGACTGTGTGAACGGTATCATGAAATCTGATGATTACCAAAGAATTTTGGGGCGCAACGTAGTGGCCAGTGTCAGAAAACTGTGTCTCCACCAGAGGTCATGGATCTTCCAGCAGTACAATGACCTGAAATACACTTCAGAAAGCACTCAGAAATGGTTACAAACAAAGTGTTGGAGAGTTCTGAAATGGCCAGAGTTCAGATCTGAATCCCACAGAACACCTGTGGAGAGATCTCAAAACAGCAGTTGGGAGAAGGCATCCTTCAAATCTGAATGACCTGGAGCAGTTTGCAAAAGAAGAGTGGTCCAAATTTTCAGTACAGAGGTGTAAGAAACTCATTCATGGTTAAAGGAAGCAACTGATTTCTGTTATTTTTTCCAAAGGGGGTGCTACCAAATATTAAGTTAAGAGTGACAATAATTTTGTCCAGTGCATTTTTTGAGTTCTGTGTGGAATTGTATCAGATTTGACTTTTCTTCTCTGTTTTTTCATGTTGTCCCAATGCAAAAAAAAAAAAAAAAGTGAGTACCACAACATTTGCAACTGCATATATATATATATTGGTAACGGTTTCAAATATGGTTGCAAATTTATGTCAAACAACAGTGTTTTTGGTGATTATAATTAGGTAATTACTAATCTGAACTGATGAACTGAACAATCAAATCTGACAAAAATTGTATCATAAATTTCACTTCTTTAAATGTAGTTTAGAGTCTGTTCAAGATTAAATCAAATCAACAAACACTAATACTAAAATATACACTAAAAAACAACTAATTTAACTACAACAACTAATTTATGAACAGTATTATTCAACTAGACCTTTATTTATTTATCAGAAAATGCAAAGACTGTATAAATGATATATAAAATGCACTGCATAGACTTTTGGCAGATAATGTTAGATAACAAATTTATCTTAGATAAAATCGCCACAACAACAAAACACAGGATTTGTGACTCTAAAAAATGAAAGAAGTGGGGCCCCACCAAAGTATACCGTATTCATGGAAAGTGGCTGCTATAAAATAATAAAATGACAGATGTGAAGGGAGCAGAACGGAGGATGAATCTAATCCCACAGTAGCAGTGGATTGCTGCTGATGGGCGGTCTATAATTTTTTTATCCTGGCCAAACACTTACTCGTAAAGCCCCTGTTATGCTGCCATTGCGCTCACTTGAGTGTGAAAAATTTGAATGGTGCATTCAGGTTGAATGAACTGAGATTTAAAGGGCTCAGATATCTGCACTCGCTCTCTGCATGTGGGCACTTCAGAGTCTGATGGCATTAGCTTTATGCCACTTGAATTTTATTGTTCCAGTGCAGCTGAAAAATGGTGTAACTCTCTGGCCACGGGATCCGCCCGGATATGGAGCATCATAACAACTGATATCACAAACAGACCGCTTCATATGTGTGGCGTGTTGACTGGAGTAAACTAGAGAAGATCAGTACAGCCTCTAGCAGCAAAGACAAATGGTGGCATAAATCAGCTTTATGGGGGTAATTAATTAGGGGTGACATTCCACTGAAATCAGCACTTTCCCCCTCGACGGGAGAGCGCCGTTTGAGTGGGCTGTGCTGCACCAGACTGATTAAGTTGCCCACCTGAATAGACATCGCAAAGATTGCCCCAACATTATGGGTATTGGCTTGGCATGTGTGATATTGTTGCTGAGATAAACATTTACACAAGCAGAGGATAATTTGGTGTAGTACCAGTAAGAAAAAAAAAAAAACAGGAGAACGGCAAACTTTTAAATGTATAACTAAAATACATCAAATAAATACAGTACAATACAATATAGTTTTAGTGCACTTATTTGATTGGATAAGAATGGCATTGCTGATAATAGCATTGAACATTTCACTGTTTGTGTCCTTTGCTGCATACACTTTCAGATCTATTGTTGCCAATATTGTGAGTGCACTATTTTGTTGGTGGAGCAAAAAAAAAAAAAAAAACTAAATACTTTATTTTGTCTGAAATGTCTGTTCAGCCTGTGGCCTCATGCCCACAGGCAAATCACAGCTGTGTTGAAGTTGAGTACAACTAAAGTGCCTTTAAGGCAAGTTATTTCACTCAGCGGCAGTCTTGGTAACACCCAGGGTAGCTGTTTTCTATGCAGGCAGTAAACATACAGGTGCAACTTACTTTAATTTGTAAAAAGTCTCCAAAACTGTTTTAAGATATTTAGAATATATTTCAAATGAACCATAAACTCATGGTAACATAAATGTTATTTCTTTAGCTTAAGCTGCATCAAAAACTGCATCAAAACAAAACTGCAACAAAACTATAAACAAAACTGCAACAAACCAACTAAAGCAAAATAAAACTGCAACAAACCAACTAAAATAAAATAAAACTGCAACTAAACACCTGAAACAAAACAAAACTGAAATGAAATAAAACAAAACAAAAGAAAACAAAAAAACAGACCAAAACTGCAACAAAACAGCAACAAAGCAACTGAAACTAAAACAAATGAACAAATTACACAAAAACCAAAAACTGCAACAAAACAAAACTGGAATGAAAAAAACTGCAATAAAACACAAAACTGTAACTGAAACAAAACTGCATCAAAATAAAACTGTAAACAAAACGAAACAAAACTGCAATAAAACAAAACCACAATAAAACACAAAACAAAACAAAACTGCAACAAACCAACTGAAAAAAGTAAACGGCAAACAAAACTGGAATGAAAAAATGCAAAAAAAAACAAAAAAAAAAAACAAGACTGTAACTGCAACAAAACTTCATCAAAACAAAACAAAACAAAACCACAACAAAACAAAGCTGTAAACAAAACTAAACAAAACTGTAATAAAGCAAAACCGCAACAAAATAAAAACTACAATAAAACAACTAAAACTAAAATAAAACTGAAAACTAAACAAAAACAACAAAACAGAACTGCAACAAAAACTGCAACAAAACAAAACAAACAACAAAATAAAACAAACAAAAAACTGAAACAAAACAAAAAACTGAAACAACAAAATAAAACAAACAAACAAAAAACAGGCTGGTCAATATTAAACAAAAATCACAGTATCTTGCAAACTAAAACTTAAATACTACATACAGCTAACTGAAATTAAAAACTAATTTCTCAAAAACTAATAAAACAATGCAAAGAAACATGCTAGGTAAATTAGTGAGTGATAACTATTGAGAAATAACCCAAACAAATCAAATGATCAAATTGAAATGAACTATCCATACAAAGCAATTTACAATGAATCAGATTTCTCAATGCTACTTGAGAGAGAGATGAACATCTAGAAGGGCATGTGTAATTACTGCCTCAGCTCACTTCTGTCTTGCTGTATCACTGCTGAAAAAATAGCTTATTACCAAACAGAAATACTGAAAACTAGAATTCAATTACTAGCTCTACTGTTTAGGGTTACTCTCCATGACCATATGGTGCTTCTGTGATGTGCTCTGAACACTGCATTCAGGTGATGGTGGATAGTATACGGAAATTACTTTTTCTGTTCATTGTAATCATCAAATAACAAACGGCTCTCTTCTTCTATCCCTCTGACTACATGGATGACCTTTGTTCTGGAGATTGATCAAATGCTGAGGTAGCCGATGGTGACATTTACAAAATGGTAACACCTCAGCTCATTAAGAGTGCAGCCTCACATGCTGAGATCGTGTTCACTATCTCTCAGAGTGATGAAACAAGCTCTGTTGTAGATGACACTAATACAGCACAGAGCTACTCCCTTCTTACAAAAACTGAGACAAACCTAAATCAGAGCTCTGGAAAACCACACGCAGAATCCTAAAAAGAAACAACATGATACTGAGAAAAGCAACAGAAAGTCATTCTCTCTTTTTCTTTTATTTTTATTCTTTTGTTTTTAGAACTGTTGTACATGTGATGTTACCTTAATGTCCCTCAACAGTTTTTATGGCTGTATATCAGCATGCTGTGATTACCTACAACATAAGTTCCAAGCTGACAGTTTAACAGCTAACCCCAAGTCTCCGTTACCAATTAAAAAACGGCATTTTAGAACTAGTAATGAGGGAATTGAGTTACTTCATTGAAAGCTTATTGTATTACTGTAATAAAAGCAGTGTATTATGTGTAATAGAGTATTTATGAGAGATAGAGGGACTGAGCTAGTGTGATTGCCTGCACCTGATACAGAATTCATTCTTCAGCTTAATCTCATATTTAAAATAAAACATTAGCTTGAATGTCTGTTGACAAAAGCAATATCTTTGTCAAATTATCCTTTCATTTAATAAAAGTGATTTCCGATGACAGCGCTGCTCAGTGCATGTGTTGGCTGTGTTTTACAAGCTGTTGTTGAAAGTAAACATAACTTCCCAGTTTACAACCCTGTTTCAGTCTCTCTCAATATAAAAGTCTTTACTGCTGACTCACTCACCTTTTGTCACCATCTAATGGTGGAATAATGAAATGAAAATCACCATCACAAACACACATGAACGTTTCCTAATACTATATAGGCTACTATTACTAAATACAACTATTATTTATATGAAATAGTAATTATTGAATAATATTAGTCAATAAACAACAACAACGTCCATCATAAAACCTAGGCAAATCAGTCAAAAGTACAAAGGCAGCAAAGTTACATCAAATATAATGTGATGAGATTTTGATTAATGAATAGATGAATGTGACCAAAAACGGCGGGTTCATGAGCGCTAAGTGGCCACTGATGCCCTGGAGCTCACATGTCCAAAAAAGCTGAAGCAAAATTTCAAACAGACGTTATTTTTATTAACAAACCACATATTTGAAGTCTAAACAAGTACATTTTCACCTAAAAAATGTTAAACTACATTCCGTGACACACACACACACACAAAATTATAGTGGGCTTGGATGTGAGAAATATTGCAAGTGGAGTAACACAAACGGTGAAACGGTTTGAGCTCTGTTATCACTAGAATATCACACTCCTCTCAGCCAATCAGATTTGAGGACCAGAAAGAACTGTCGTATAAAGTAAAATATTAAATATGAAAATGAGAAATTTTCCATTGGCACTAAACTGAATAATAATAAAAAAAAAAATACAAAATCTAAAAGTAAAAGCTAACTAAATGTTGTCAGTTTTACCTAAAGTAAAAATTATTCTTTCATATTATAGCTAATTTAGCTTTTGTTTATGGTGAAATTAAGTTTTAAGAAGTTCTAATGTATAATATTGTCTTACATTATATAACATTTTGACTTTTGTCTAAAGAAAACATACTGATTAATTATACACTAAACAAGGGGAAACACAGATTGTCCAATTTATTCAATTACTTATGATTTAAACAACAATATTGCATTTATCTTCTTGATTTCTTTCAAGAACTCCAAACTTACTTTTAATGTTGACCTAATTATAACTGTTCCCAGCATGCTTTGCATTGGACTTAATCGGAAGAAGAAAAACTGAAATTAAGTAAAAAAAAATGTGTGTATTATTGAGAAAGACAAAGGCTTGTGTTAAATGTTCAAATATTTTGAGATTTAGATTTTAATTTCCTTCCACACTTTCTAAATCTGCTAACTTGCACTAAAGAGAAGGTGAACCACATCACCCACCTCAAAGGACTCAAGCAGCTCTCCGTTCTTCAGCCACCTGTACGATGGTTTAGGCTTGGCACTCGCCTTACACTCCCACAGCAGAGATTCATCAATGGCTTTCTGCACATCCTGAGGCTTCTCCACCAGATGAGGGGGTGCTGAGATCCATCAATAAACACACAACACACAGCGAGATATCAACACCTCACAAAGCGCTGCTGATAAAAAACTTTCAACAGCTCCCTGAATCCCAGACACACTTAGAGCAGGTTATTGATTAGTCCCTGTTAGGAATCAGTAAACCAACCAAGCAGTTTATGAGCCAATTAATGAACAAATCCAGTTATTAATCAATCAACATGGCATTAGTATGAGGAAAAAAGCATAATACTGTATGAATAATTTACAAGGACATTTAGTAAACCGCATTCCCACTGAGCTGGGGAGATTACGGCACACAGCTCTCGCTAAATTTTATGGATCTTTAGCCTGTCTTTGGTATATTGGTTTAATATTTATATTGCTTTGAGGACCAACACATGCACAAATTACAACCAAAAAAGGTGCTAGAAAAAGTGTACCTTTAACCTTGGTTACATATTTATACTTAAAGCTAAGACGCTTTTTAAAAAACGTCTTGAAAACATATTAAAATGAGATTGATTCTCGTGGCTTCGCTGAAGGTCAGTGTGACTTGCATAGGCTTAACTTTTCTTCTAAGATAAGAGAGAAAGAAGAATAAATCACTGCGTTTTGCAAACGTGGACAAAGTAGCATGCTTTATAGGTATCAGTCACACTGCTGGAGCTCATAATTTTGACTTGGGCCATTATGTTATAAACAACAGTGACCCATATTGATTATTTCATAGCTCCAACAGCAGTGATAGATGGACAGTGCAGTCTATGGGAGATTATGGATTTTTACCTGCCATATAATTGCAATGACAAATAATTACAACATACAGGGATACTCATGAAAATCTGACATCCTGGTTATAAAACATTATGGGGATATAAATTAAACATACAGTATTGATCAATGATAAACTGAAATATATAAGCATTCATAAAAGCTTAATGGTGCATATTGATTGTGTATTTGTCTGATTATAGTTATGTGTAGACTCCTTTTTTAATGTTATTATAATTACCTCTTTCACATTTTATCCTGTATCACAAACAAGCTTACATACAAACTAAATAAATACTCATCCATTCATCCATCCATCATATATTTGTCCATTCATCCACCCACCCATTTATCTATTTATTATACACTTATCCATTTATCCATTCATCTATCTATCCATCCATCCATCCATTTTTGTTTTAAAATAAAAAAGGTATTTGTGGCTTTTTTTTTTCAAACAATTTAGACTTTGAATTTGTCTCAGAATGCCAAAAGTGTATACTCCTATCTCGCAATTCTGAGTTTATAACTCACAATGCTTGCAATTCTCCCAAAAAAGGCAAATAAACTCAGAATTGTGAAAAAAGAAGTCTGAATTTTGAGTTAAAAAAAAATATTATAATTACCTCTTCACATTTTATCCTGTATCACAAACAAGCTTCCATACAAACTAAATAAATTAAAACTTAAAAATTACATAGATGTAAAATGACAAAACATAACTAAAAATTAGGTAAACATAAAATTACTAAAACTTTAAACTGTAAATCTAAAAAATAAAGTGTCTCCTTTTATGTTTCATGCAAAAGAAATGCAGTTTTTTGTGATTTTTTTAAATTTGTCTAAACTGTTTATAATTTACTTCATCTCTGTCCTACCATAGAAGGAGAGTCTCCCCTTCACTGTGTTTTTGCCTCTGGAGTTCTCAGCTGTACATTCATATGGCCCTGCATCTTCCTGTTGAAAATAAGGAATCTCCAGCACACCACTGGATTTGCCAACATCCACTTTTCTGGGAAAAGGAACTCCGTCTGGTCTTCTCCAGGTGATAGCAGGTGCTGGACTAAAAGCAAATGGTAAAGTTTTTTTTTTTTTTTTTTTTTTACAATGTTTCCTTTCACTTTACAGTATACACTGGAAAAAAAACTTGTCTATATCAGTAAGCTGCTGCTAGCATGTGATATTTTGTAAGAAGGCTTTTATAGAAAATATCAACTGTAATATTTACTTTCCCAAAGCGAAGCACTCCAGTTTGACTGTCAACCCTTTGGCAACAGCCAAAACTTCTGGAAACTGGACTTCAATTTTAGGCTCATATTCTCCCATAATCCCTGAAACACATAAAAACAGTGATTATTTCATATTAAAATTAGTTTAAAACCACAAATGAGTCATTTTTGTGAGCTGAATACATATGGTAGGACCATCACCATCACTGCGGAGTATGAGTGGCGTGGGAGGTCCCTGCACTCTGCTTTGGGTCACAGTGTTAGTCACGACACAGGTGTAGTTTCCCACGTCTGAGGGCTCCACTTTGGCAATGTACAGGTTGCCTGTTTTCTGTGACACAAAGCGCCGCGTGTCTTGCTTCACAAATGAGGGATATTCGTTGAAGATCCATGAAAAGGTCAACTCTGTAGGAAAGACAAGAGGCGTGACTTGCTGTACTGCACCACATGCTTTGAAGTTTTCACGAACTTTTAGAGAATTTAATACTAATCCTTTTTAGAAACCCAGTGATGTGAGTAAATAGAATCACACAACCTTGAACATGGCTTTCATTGTACACAGTATCTATCTATCTATGCACCATATACTCATCCATCCATCCATCCATCATATATTTGTCCATCTATTCATAATGTATGTATTTATTCATCCATCCATCCATTCATCCATCTCTTCATTATATATTTACCCATTTATCCATCCATCTATTCTTTCCATCTCTTATCATATATTTATCCATCCATCCATTCATATGTTCATCAATTTATCCATCCATCCATACATCCGTCCATCCATCTATCATATATTTATCCATCCTTCCATTCATCTGTTCATCAATTTATCCATCATCCATCTATCCATCCATCCATCCATCCATCCATTCATCCATCTATTCATAATGTATTTATTTATTAATCCATTATCCATCTGTCCATCCATCCATCATATATTTATCCATTCATGATCTATCTATCTATCTATCTATCTATCTGTCTGTCTGTCTATCCATCTATCTATTCATTACGCATTTATCCATCCATCCATCCATCCATCTATTCATAATGTATTTATTTATTAATCCATTATCCATCTGTCCATCCATCCATCATATATTTATCCATTCATGATCTATCTATCTATCTATCTATCTATCTATCTATCTATCTATCTATCTATCTATCTATCTGTCTGTCTGTCTATCCATCTATCTATTCATTACGCATTTATCCATCCATCCATCCATCCATCCATCCATCCATCCATCTATCCATCCATCTATTCATAATGTATTTATTTATTAATCCATTATCCATCAGTTCCTCATTTATTTATCCATTTATCCATCCATCTATCGATTCATCCATCTGTTCATTCATTTATCCACCCATCCATTTATTAATCATATATTTATCCATCCATCCATCCATCCATCCATCCATTCATTCATTCATTCATTCATTCATTCATTCATTCATTCATCCATCATCCATTCATCATATATCCATTCATATATTTATCCATCCATCCATTTATTAATCATATATTTATCCATCCATCAATCTATTCATCAATCAATCAATCAATCAATCAATCAATCAATCAATCAATCAATTCATCAATTCATTGTTTATCCATCAATCAATCAATCAATCAATCAATTCATCAATCTATTCATCGTTTATTCATCAATCAATCAATTCATCATTTAACCATCCATCCATCCATCCACCCACCCACCCATCTATCCATCCATCCATCCATCAATCCGATTACAACTGCAATAATATTTTAATGGGGCAACATTTAAAACTATTTAAAGTACTTTACAGGTTTTACAGTCATTTAAGCATCTTTAAAACAACAAAAAGACTGGCAAAATTAAACTTGAGTCCTAATCTGATCTTTGCCCAAGAATCCAGGTTATGTCCTGTTTTTCTCCTGATGGATCCACAAAAACAAGTGATTTTAGCCTTTGGTAAGTTTTAAAAGGTTTGGCTCCATTAAAGCAATAAGGTCTGATGTGTTCAGCCCAACACTAAACACAGTAATCAAGACAGCAGGGGACAGACGAGCACAACACTAATGTAGCACAGCTGTGCTAACTACTACTCATCTCAGGCAAAGCTTTTTGATGAGAATTGACAGAGTAGACAAGAATAAACCACTTTGATACTCAAACATCCAATCTATGTTATGTGTTTTTAATATGTTAGAAACATGATCGTACATCTGACAACATCAAACATGTTTTCTTATAGGGAAACGTCACTGTTTATAAATGTCTCAATTTTCAGTAAACAAACACTGTTCATCTTTTTTGACTGTGGTCTTTTTTAAAAAATGGTCTGTTTTTACCAAAGTTCAAAATGTTCTGTTCTTAAAAATGTCAACAGTCTAAGTGATGACATAAAAATCAGTCTGTTCAGGGTTTCTTAAGTGTAGCCACTTATAGAGTTAACAGCAAAGAGCAAATACAAAGTTTGCCTTCCATAACATTTAACGTGTGCTCTGTAACATTTAATGTGTGCCACTTAGGGGCACTAAATCAACAGTGGAAAAGGAAGGTAATATGTGTTTATGCTGTTATATGGGCAGTGAGGTTGAAAAGCCTTTATGCTGTGAGCTAATTACAGTGGACCGTAATTGCTGGATGGGGGTGGTAATAGGACAAAACAGTAGAAGTCTCTCTGAACAGACTTTACTAACAGGTAACATCTGCATGTATGACAACTTTGAATGAGACTCACATGAGGCATAATATAAAGTTTATGAATGAGAATATTATTAAACATCAATTTTTCAATCATTTTTGCCTTTTCTATGTCCAAACAAAGCTAGAGCTTTCCCTATCCATTCTTTTTTCCCTCTGCGTCCACACAAAACCACAAAATTGACTAAATGATTTAGTATACATGACAGATCAGTATGTGGCGCTATATTTCTGCCACAGAGATACACTAGAAATGGAAAAGAAGACTTATGACTATGCGCAAAAACTGTGCAAGCCGTATACAAACGAACATGGAACAATACATTTATTAATCTGTGTTAATGTTAATAAAAAGACAATCGTTCAATGTTCATTTCAGTGTTCAGTGTGTTCATTTTTTTATTGATGTTACGTGACATAGCGTAAAAATATACAGATTTGCTGTACACATGAAAATGCAAGGGTGTCGTTTTCAGATTTATCCATTTTCAAAAAATACCGGTTTCACTCTCCTAAAATGCGGGATCCGTCTAGACAAAATGCCTATATGATACAAAATGTATTCGTATACAGCTAAACATGTCTCCATTGTGGACAGGGCCAAATTATAGTTCAAAATGTCCTGTAGGGTTGCAAGAAAGGCCATCCTGGCAGACAGACTGACATATTGGAAGACGTTTTGTCTCATTTTCTATCATTAAGTAGAATTATAAGGGGTAATGCACAGTCAGTCAATTATTATCACAAAATAAACCTTGCATTAGGCCTTATATAATCCTGAAGGGTTTTATTTAGCAGTAATGACTGACTGGATGTTCATTATCCTGCTATTACACGGCTGCTTACTAAATAAATAAATAAATGAACATAAAATATTAATTTGTTTTCAAATTATTTATTGTGTGAAAAGAAATAGATGACTGAATTATACAAGATCAATGAAAATTGTATAACAGTAGCAAACTGTAAAGTATATGGAAATTAGTTGACTCTTGCAGTTTAGCGGTCATTCAAGAAAGCGTAAAGTTTAGACTGAAAAATCTCACAACTTACTAATCAAAAACAACAGCAATGCAATACATTTTGTCATTACAATAGCCATGTCTACCAATGACCACTGAAAAAGCCAAATCAGTCTGCCAGCAAATAGACAATCAAATGCCTTACCTCCCATATGTGCTGGAGGGCCACAGAGAAGAACCACACCTTGCCCCTCTCTGACACTAACTGGACTTCTTCTCTGGGTTTTAAACTCCTCCAGATCTGTCAGAAAAATGTCAGAAAGAAAGACAAAAATAAGCAGTCTTGGTATATATACATACACAGGTGAAGCTAAAAAAATTGAATATTGTGAAAGTTCATTTTTTTATTTAAACTTATTTTAAAAACTGAAACTATATTGTAGATTCATTACATGTAAAGAACAATATTTAAAAAGTTTTTTTGGTTTAATTTTTAATAATTAAAGCTTACAGCTCATGAAAGTCAAAAATATTAGAATATTTCCTAAGATCGATCAAAAAACGGATTTGCAAAACAGAAAAGTTCAAGTTCTTTAAAGTATGTTAATTTATGCACTCAATACTTGGTCGGCAGCACATATTACAACAAATGACTTGCTCCTAGCACAAATTACAGCATCAGTGAAGTGTGGCATGGAAGTGATCAGCCTATGATACTGCTGAGGCACTATTGAGCCTTCAGATCGTCTTTTGGATCGACTGTTTCTCATCTTTCTCTTGAAAATATCCCATAGATTCTCAATGGGGTTCAGGTCAGGCATGTTGGCTGGCCAATAAAGCACAGTACATGGTCAGCAAACCACCTGCAAGTGGTTGTTGCACTGTGGGCAGGTGCTAAAGTCCTGCTGGAAAAGGAAATCAGCATCTCCATAAAGCTTGTCAGCAGATGGAAGCATAAAGTGCTCCTGCATTGACTTTGCACTTGATAAAACACAATGGACCAACACCAGCAGACGTCATGACAACATTCAGAAACTTCACACTGGGCTTCAAGCAGCTTGGATTATGTGCCTCTCCAGTCTTCCTTCAGACTCTGGGACTATGATTTCAACATGAAAAGCAAAATTTACTTTTTTTCTGAAAAGAGGACTTTGAACCACCGAGTAACAGTCCAGTTCTTTTTCTCCTTAGCCCAGGTAAGATGCTTCTGAAGTTATTTCTGTTTCAGAAGTGGCTTGGTAGTCCTTTTCCTGAAGACATCTGAGTGTGGTGACTCTTAAAGCTCTGACTCTGGCTTCATTCTACTTCTTGTGAAGCTCTCCCAAGTGTGTGAATCGGCATTTTTTGACAGTATTCTCAAGCTTGCGGTCATCCCTGTTGCTTGTGCACCTTTGCCTACCCAATTTCTTCCTTCCAGTCAACTTTGCATTTAATATGCTTTGATACATCACTCTGTAAACAGCCACCCCATGCAGTAACAACCTTCTGTGACTTACTCTCTTTGTGGAGGGTGTCAATGATTGTCTCCTGGACCATTGCCAAGTCAGCAGTCTTCTCCATTAGTGTGGTTTCAAAGAACTGTAGGGATGGTCATTTAATGAAACTCAAATGTAAATATTCTAATATTTTGAGGTACTGGATTTTTTTGACTTTCATGAGCTGTACACTTTAATCATCAAAATTTGTTTGATAGAGCACACAATAACAATTCCATTTAAAAGTATTGCTCACTCGGAAAATAAAATTCTGACATTAATTACTCACCCTCATGCCGCTCCAAACCCGTAAGACCTTTGTTAATTTTTAGAACACAAATTATTTTTCTGCCTTTGTATAGACAGCAACACAACTGACACGTTAAAGTCGCTGATGTGACATGGACTATTCTAATGATGTCTTTACTACCTTTCTGGGCCTTAAACGTTTCAGTTGTGTTGCTGTCTATGCAGGATATGAAAGCTCTTGGATTTCTTCAAAAAATATCTTAATTTGTGTTTTAATGATGAACAAAGGTCTTGATAGTTGAACTATCTCTTTAATGACATTGTATACTGTTTTAAACTAATAGAAAATAATATAGTTTGGAGTCTAGATCCAACAAAAATACTTTACACATAAATTATATCATGTCTTTATGACTTTATGTCTTTTTTCTGTAGAACACAAAAGGAGATGTTTAGCAGAATGTTCACACTGCCCTTTTTCATTCAATAAATGGAAATGTTGCTCAGGAGTTGTCGAGTTTCAAAAATGACAAAAAGCTCTATAAAATAGACCACTGAACTGAAGAACTACGTTATGTACTGGTAATTTTGTTCTGCAGCTCTTAAATCTCATTCATGTTTGCACACATTCAAATGCCAGTGATGTCAAATGTCATCAGTTCTTGTGTGTCTCATAACTGATCACGATGAACCAAATTTGAATACCCAAATGGGTAACACTTTATAATAACTACACACTATGAACCATTAGTTAAGCATCAGTAAAGAGTCAATTCATCATTTAGATATCATTATACCCACTTTAGTAGTAAGAAGTTTATAAATGCAGCTATAAATGTTTTGTTCCACATTTATAAGCATATCTATAATGTTTTTAATAACTGTATTTTCATAATGTATGAATGATCAATTAATCTTTTCTAAATTAACTATTATATTATTAACAGACCAGTTATTAGTTGTCGTCAGAAGTTCGTAAGATCATTTAGAAAATGTAACTAAACTATTAATATACTTTGAATGCACATTTTTGTACATATTATTTAGACATACAATAATAGTTACTCAGTGTGTTAATAAATGCTTTATTAACAAATATTCTTACTGTAATTAATAATTAATTCAGGTTGGTATTTATCTATTTTTGTGAGCTCATCTAAAGTGAAGACTATTTATGCCTCGTAAAACTTTTACAAAACAAATTTAAAGGCTCAACTATCTTCTAAACAGAAAAACAAAACAAACAACAGAGTGATACAGAACATAGAAGTATTTATTTCCATATGCAAAAAACAAAACTGTATAACTACACTTGTTATAAAATGAAAAATAAATGTCATTACTCTGTGTTGTTTGTTTCCTTTTTCAATTTTAGAAGATACCTGAGCCTTTAAATCTCCTTTGTAAAAGCTTTACAAGGTATAACTAGTCTTCACTTTAGACGAGCTCACAAAAAATTAACTTACAATTACTAAATGTGTTATAACTACCTGAATTAATCACGATTTACAGTAGGAATATGTTAATAAAGCATTTATTAACACGCTATTACTATATTTTTAAATAATATGTATGAATGTACATTTTAAATAGTTCATTAATCATTTACTTACACTTTCTAAATGATCTTGTGAACCACTGATGACAACTAAATTAATAAAGTATGAAAATACAATTATTAACATATTAGATATGTTTAAAAATCAAGAACAAAGTATTTATAGCTGCATTTATAGACTGCTTACTACTGTCTATTAATGTAGAGATAATTTCTAAATGATGAATTGAGTATTTACTAATGCTTAACTAATGGTTCATAGTGTGTAGTTAATATAAAGTGTTACCCACAAAATGGGATATTGTGAAGATTTTCAGTCTGTTTGTCAATGTAAAATTATGGTTTTGGAAAACTTGGATTGACTTGACATGGCATATATTACTTTTAGGATGCTGTTTTGTTTTTGTTTTATTTTGCTTTTTTGGAGCCTGGAAGTTCATGGTCACATCATGTCTAAATTATGTTTTTGTGTTCAACAGAATAAAGCGCATCATACAGGTTTAGGTTTTTTGAGTGCAAATGACAGGGAATTTTTCATTGTTGTGTAAATTAAAGGATTAGTTCACTTCCAGGATTAAAATTTCCTGATCATTTACTCACCCCCATGTCATCCAAGATGTTCAAGTATTTCTTTCTTCAGTTAAAAAGAAAATAAGGTTTTTGAGGAAAACGTTCTAGGATTTTGCTCCATATAGTGGATTTCAATGGGGATCAGCAGGTTAAAGGTCCAAATTGCAGTTTCAATGCAGCTTTAATGGGCTCTACATGATCCCAGCCAAGGAATAAGGGTCGTATCTAGTGAAATGAAATCTGTGCTTTTTAAGTACCGACCCAGTGTTTACAAAGTGAACGTGCAAAGAAAGTCAAATGCCCTTTCCAAAAAAGTAAAAAAAACTATGTCAGACAATTTTGAAGTTGGAGGAGAAAATGAGTTTTCACACTACCCTACCTTGTGAACCAGAGTACACAGACAAAGAACTAACCGCATGTGAACTTTCTAATGTGATTAGCATGAAATCGTAGATGCGCATCACAGAGCTAGTGCAAGACAAGCATTTGTGGTTAAAAAGTAGATACTTTTTTTTTTTTTTAAGAAAATGGCCAATTGTTTCGCTAGATAAGACCCTTATTCCTCAGATGGTATCGTGTAGAGCCCTTTGAAACTGCACTGAAACTGCAATTTGGACCTTCAACCCATTGATCCCCATTGAAGTCCACTCTGGAGAAAAATCCTGGAATGTTTCTTCAAAAACCTTAATTTCTTTTCAACTGAAGGAAGAAAGACAAACATCTTGGATGACATTGGGGTGAGTGAATTTTCAGGAAATTTTTCAGTTCAAAATAAAGAACAAAAAAATTATGAAAAGTAAACCAACAAATAAAAAAAACTGCATACTTTAATTTGTGGATGTCTTATCCTTTATTTTGTGAAGGGAACAAACAGAGAATTGAAGCTGATAGAGGTTGCGTTTGCCTCACCTGCACTGAATTCAGTGAGGGGGTTGTGTCTAGAGAACGGCAAATTCAAACAGAATATGCATGAACAACACATCCACTCAAAACACGACAATCCCCACACGCCTCCACGACACAAACTATTTCGACACCATCCACAAAGTAGGGGTTTGATCAGGCTTTAAAGCGTGTCTCTGAAAGAAAGGGGTACTTTTTGTGCTTCGTACGTAAGTTCCACTGAACTACCCACATCAGGGAAAGTTTTCTTCCAGAATGTTCAGTAGACAATTTTTTCAGTTGACATAATATCTCATTACAGAGTCCTTACAAGACATTTCTATGAGGCCAAAATAAACAAACCGACAACTCTCTGCTATACATATGCAATAAAATCATCTGCTGTTCGGAACTGTACATATAAAGCATTCATCAAGAGAAAGACACACTCCACTGCCTCTAATTGGCTTCGCGGTTATCAACTATACGTTGTGTTCTATTCATTGCTCTCGGCAAAGTAAACACCGTAAGCCCTTGTGAAGCTGCTGAGATTGAATACAGTATTGTATTGAAAGTAATGAATTTGTGACCTGTAAAAGACAGGGTGAAGGAAAATGCTTTTTACCTCTATTATATTACGTTAACAATGAATTTGAGAAAACCATGATACCACAATATTCCTTCAACATTTCAAATTAAAAACATATTTAAGTGTAATTACATCTAAAGATTAGCTTTGCATCCTTCTGGAAATACATTAAATCAATAGACATTGGTCAATGCGGCTGACTAGATATTTCTCTTGCGGGACAGGAAATTATTTTTGAAGAATAACAAAGAAACAATCTAATAAATGGACATGTGAGCAGTCACAAGTAAGATTTGTTAACCTTGAGGTTATATCTCTTTTAAAACCCTACAAAATGATCTGAGAAGTTTGAACTCATAAGAAAAACAAATTCTACTTATGCTGCAATAAAATAAGCAAATTTGGCAACATAGTTCTTGGCCACTGGAGGCCATTTTTTGGTTTATACATTCATAGACATTTATAAGAGCCATAATCTTCAGATTAAACCAGCGCTGCCCTAGGCGTACTGAAAAATATGCGGCAGCAGAAGTATTTCTTTTGATTATTATTCAGGCCTCTCATTCAATGCACTACTCAAAAAAGCCAATCTTTACTATAAATAGACTACGACTAAATCAGTTTCAAAGTAGAGAATGTGATTTCACAGGAACTTAAAAACTTTAAACGGCAATGTCTCAGAAGTGTCTTTAAGGATCCAGTGAGTCGACAGGTGAAACATTTTAGGTACAGTCAAACCAACATTTATTCAGACACCTTCAACATTTCTCACATCAGTTTATTCACTATAGTTTAGAAAACGGTAACCAAATAAGACAAGAACTCAGAGTTAAACTGTGTCAGAACAAATTCATCTTGATAATAACAAATGAATTACAGTCAAACAAAAATGTATTCAGACACCTTCAAAATGTCTCACATTGTCACAGTTTATTCGCAATAGTTTAGAAAATGGTAATCAAATATAACAAAAACAGAAGAGTTAAATTGTGTCAGAACAAATTAATCTTGATAATATCAGATAACTTTGATAGAAAGATATGTAACAAAATATGGTCAGGTCAAATCTAATTTTTGGGTTCCAAATTTGTACCACTTTTTGGGTATAATATGTCACAGTTTACTTTATTTTGCTATCATCACTTACACAAATGTACTATAATGTCCTGTACCCACTAAAAAATATCAAAAATAATATCTGGTGTCTGAATAATTTTTGGTTTGACTGTATGTCACCTAAGTTGACACCATTTCAGAATTAAATTCAGCTTTGTTCTTGGAGTCACTCTGAAGGTTAGGCTTGCAAACAACATTTTGAAACAACCAGAATTTATATCTGCACCCCGAAGAAGCTTTAGTCCTTCACATATTGCCCTCTGCTGTCTCCAGACACCAAAAATATATAGGGTTGAGTCCATGAGCTATAGTGGACCACACAGGAGATTCTCTCTGTGGAAATGCACTGCAGCTTTAGTGATTTAACACTTAATGCTTTGATGTTAGAATTATTAATGGTCTAGTTCTAGTCTAGTTTAATGTCTATTCCTCAAGTAAACATCTACCTTTAACATTCAGAACCATTAGGAGACATGGATTGCTGTGGCTCAAATGCAATAGCATTTCCTTTCCACCAACTCATAATGATTTAAAAATGGTCCACAAAAGCACTTTTTTTTTTACTGTACCATTAAATCTCCCTCTCTTGCCTTAACTTTTTTTTTTTAATCTGTTCTCAGGTTGTGCACGAATCATCATGAGAAAATGAATTATTAGACTACTAGTGTGCCATAATAAGATATTCAGATGCACACATACTGTATGTGTCTCAAATTATTAAGCACATTCACCAGGGAATCATCGGCTTGTGAAGCATTTTAACAACCAAAGCTTGCTAGCAACCATAGATACAGATTAGATACAGATGTCAAACCAAATGAAGCAGAAAACACAAAAGATCAACATGATTAGGCGAAAGAAGAATAAATGGCTATGCCGCACAAGTGTCTAAGAGTGCTTAAAATATCTAATTAAGCTGATAGAACATTCTAGACTAGCACGGATACTGGAGAATGTGCAAAGCAATCCAGAAAAAGGAAACCAATATATATATAAATATATATATATATATATATATATATATAGTTTTTTTTTTTTATGCACATATATTATAATAATTTTAGCTCTTCCTTTTTGATATCACTTTCGCTCAACTATGAATTTAACCATGGCAGCAACATCTGTCTGGTTTTTGTTGTATATAATGGCAGGCTTAGCTGAGATTTTGGAGGAGGGTAATTCTAAACACTCATACAACTTCCAGTTGCCCAGGATTTTTCCTTCTTTTTGAAAATGGCAGATTGCCATTCTGGCCCAGTTTAACCCTTGGCAATTGCCCCAATAAAAAGTGCACTCTTTGGCAAAGTCTGCTACTACTATTATGGACTGAAGGAATTACAAACAGAAAGTGTACTACCTTTGTTCTTCTGTGAACAAAATGTATTC
The DNA here is from genome assembly GCA_033026305.1 of Cirrhinus molitorella. Taxonomy (NCBI): domain Eukaryota; kingdom Metazoa; phylum Chordata; class Actinopteri; order Cypriniformes; family Cyprinidae; genus Cirrhinus; species Cirrhinus molitorella. The sequence continues at coordinate 21,012,157 of CM065132.1, read as the reverse complement.
TGTATCTCATTCAAATATTGTGTTTTTGGTGGAATTTAAAAACATTTTCTGACATGCTGGGTACATTTTGTTCATGAAAGGTGTTTTCTGTCATACACAAAATGAAAAGCACATTCACTCCTGTGCACAAATTTAGTTAGCTTCAGTTAGTTTTGGGTCTAGAATTTTGTGTACAAAATGCAGAACTGACTTTACATTACCATTAACAAAAGCAACTGACTTTTGTCTTTCTGTTTTTGAAATGTATTAAAGGAATAGTTCACCCAGAATTGAAAATTCATTAATTACTCATCCTCATGTTGTTCCAAACTTGCAAGACCTTCCTTAATTAATTTTGGAACATAAATTAGGATATTTTTGATGAAATGCAATTACGCAATCAGATTATTTTTTTCAAGTAACTAGTAAAGTATCGCATTACTTTTTAATTTACAAGAAAATATATTTTCCAGTTACTTTTTTCACATTAATTGAACGCTTTCCTGTTCCCATGTTGAGAATTAATGTAGACATGCATTATCTCACTCACAAAAAACAGATTCAGTACTGACACAATTATATGTGTACTCAATAAATAAAAACAGTGAAATGCAACTCAGAATATGATGCAAACCTGCTTAAGTTTTGCGTCATATAAGCATTAAGTGCTATCAAAGGATACAAATATCCTTTGATATAATAATAATTAAAGCAAAAATTACTCAAGATAAACTAACATGTTCTTTTTTTTTGTTACTGAAGAGTGGCGAAACATTTTAGGTACAGTCAAACCTACATTTATTCAGACACCTTTAACATTTCTCACATCAATTTATTCACTATAGTTGAGAAAATGGTCATCAAATAAGACAAGAACTCAGAGTTAAACTGTGTCAGAACAAATTCATCAAAAAGTACTTTTTTGCACAAAGAAAACAAAAATAACGACTTTATTCAACAATTTCTTCTCTTCCGAAGAAGAGAGGATGAACAAAGTTCCATACCATGAAAATCTGAAACATTGTTCATAACACTGTTCATTGTTCACACTGAATTTCTGGCAACCACTTCTGCCTTTTGTATAGTATATTTTGTTTGAAAACGAGTTCATGTGTGGTTAAAGGTGACATATCATGAAAATCTGACTTTTCCATGCTTAAGTGCTATAATCAGGTGCACAGTTCCACCAACCCAGAAAACGTGAAAAAGGACAACGCAGTAACCTTTTTCTGCAAGCATGTGAAAAAATTAGCACGTCAGAATTCACTCCCCCAGTGACGTAGTAAGGGGATCTTATTATAATATTACTGCCCCTTAATCTACACATTTCTACCCACTCATTTACAAGTTTTCACAAGTGACAACGGTGTACCAGTTCTAACACCATGGTGAAAATTCAAGCAAAGCATGCTAACTGTTCTTTTGTTGGCTGCACAGACAAGCGTGGAACACTATTTAGAGTCCCAGCCTCAGAGGAGACAAGAGAGCAGTGGATTTATACATTTATTTGCTGTATATTATGCTGCTGACACACATAACTAATATAAACATGTAATTTCTTTCCCAGCTTTTTACCCTCACAGACATAACTGACTGTTATTGTAACTCCTGTGTGTTTTTAACATCGACTTGTGTGTATTTGTCAATTTAAGCACAATAAGACTTGAAAGAGAACTTAGTTTAGTACTTACATGCCGCACAACAGCACTTTCTGTCTGCGTGCTTCAGGTGTGTGCACTCAGAAAACCCTATATCAGAACTAATATGGTTTAAAAACGCATGATTTCAGTAGGATAGACATGATAATCAAAACCAAACAGATGTTTTTAGCACAATATCTGAGGTACAAACTGTAATGGCACAGCCCTACACTGGAAAAGAGGGTGGGGAGCGGCAACTCATTTGCAAGTAAAGAGACATGCATGAAAAGAGTTTTTTCTGCTTCCACACAAAATGGGCATTTTTTACAATGATATAGTAAATGATCTGTTGGGTATTTTGAGTTGAAACTTCACAGACACATTCTGGGGACACCTGAAACTTATATTACATCTTGTAAGAAGGGGCATAATAGTTCTCCTTTAAATACTTATTAGTTTCATTATAGCTCAGAAATTCAATCTCTTATATCGACATCATGTTATGCTTCGAGTGAGACACGTAGAGGAAGGTCTCAGATCAACCTCCCCTGATGCATTACAGGCGCTGGACAATAGGAGAGCGATCAATTTGGAAGCCACAGCAGGTTAGGTCCAGGTAATTGAGAGAAAACATTGATAACACATAAAGCTTGAGGACCTGCATGCGTTTCACCTTCACACCACAAAAGCCAGAGCTGTTGTAAAGATCACACTGGGTCTGCCAGCAGGAAACAGGTTCCTGAACTCAGACTCACATCCATCACAGGGCATCATTTCTGCAGATCAACCAGCTAGCCATCAAATAGATAAGCACCAAGCTCACCTTGCCACCAGAGATCCAGCAGACATCACACAGAGAAAACAGGTAAATGAGGACTATGAAACAGCAATTTCCACAGCCCTGCTAAGATCTCAAGAGTTTACATGTGTGAGACGTAGATCATAATGTCTCACAATAACCAGAGAGCCTGGATGTATTAAAATTCAAATACAATCTAACAGAATCTTGCTCTGTTTACTGCTAGTAATGAATCTTATCATATAATGTCTAATTAATTTATACTTTAATCTGGAATTACACTATGGTTCTCTAAGATGCTTTTTTAATGTTTTTGAAAGAAGTCTATGGTCATATATTTTGAAGGTGAAACAGATTAGATTAGATTATTTTCATCTGATCACAAAATGTTGAAGCTATTTAGAAAGTTGTAGAAGTTCAGAAAAATATAGCTTTCATAAATTGTTATTTTATCTCAGAAGACCAAGGGAAATGTCCTTCCTGATGATATGGTCTTTTTACCACAAGACCAAAATGCAGAGCAAATGCTTTGTAATTCTAGAAATACAAACCCTCAGTTAATGGTTAATCTGAGTCATCATTACCGAGTCATTTTTATGCGATATGGATCATCTGCTCTCTGCAGTGCTGTCTGCATTATTAACTCAGACTACATTCAGAGCCAGTGCACTACTGTAGCCACTTTGAAGTACAAGCTGACAAAGGTGTTATGAAAATCCACTAAAACCACCTCAAATGGTGTGAAAAAGACTAACCAAGCATTGTTTGTCTCAGGTTTGAGTCTATAGACCCTCATACTTTCAAGTGCTTGAGTTTTTGAGAAGAGAAATGACTTAAACAGACTCACAAGCAATGTGAAGACTAGCTTCTCTGCTGAGAATGGTCCCGAAAGAGTTGGAGGCCAGACATTGGTAAATGCCAGCATCCTCTTCCTTATTGAGCTGGCTGATTCGAAGGTTTCCTCCTGAGATGCTGTATCGAGAGCCAGGTTGAGGGGAAATGAAGCTGTCGTTCATTTTCCACCTATAAACACAGGGGAAAGTTAGCAGAGAGTGAATGGAGAGTTGGAGCACTAAGATATTTTTCCCCTCAAAGTAAAACAGTGTATGGAAGCCTGTTTCCGACACTGAATAAAAAAATGATGAAATGAAAATTGCGTCTTTTTATCTTGCAATTCTGACTTTTTTTTTCAGAATTGCATGATACAAAACTTCTCAGAATTGAGAGATATAAACTTGCACTTGCAAGATATAGCATTTCTGACTTTTTCTTAAATTGCATGATACAAACTTGCAATTCTCACAATAGAGGGATAAAAAGTCACAAATAGGCCTACCTTTTTTATTCTTTATTCAGTGGTGGAAAAGGTTTTCCATAGTAATGAGATATATTTGTTTGTTATTTGTAATATACTTTATATTGGGTTTTTCCAAATATAGAACACAAAATAAGATCCAAACCTTTAAAAAAGGTTAGTGAAAGGAAATGCTTACTGTCCATCAAAAGCAGTGTTGTTAAACTAAAACTAAAACTAGTCCTAGTTTTGGTATTAAAATATGTAATTTACATATCAAAACTGCATATTTTACAGTCACTGTTATGCAGATTGATCATAAACACAACTAAAAAAGCTTCCTACCACAGTGGCCATCCTTCACAAAACTAATATCTACCACAGTTTTATCACAGAATGCAAAATGTTTCAATACAAGCATTTCAGTCAAATGGAGTTTATGCAATATTTCAAACTTTTAACCAACGGGAGAAAATCAACCTGCCACAACAGTTTAAAATCAGCCCAATTCCGTGGGAAAAATGCGGACTTGGCAACCCAACACAAGCTGCATGCAAAGCGATTAAAATACTCTGCAAAAAAACCTCACAATTGCAAGTTATAAAGTCAGAGTTGTAAAACAAAGTCACAATTCAAAAGTCAGAACTGTGAGATATAAACTCATATCAAACAAGTTTATATATCGAAATTGTGTCCTTTTTTCTTATAATTGTGTTTATATCAGAATTGTATGGAAAAAAAGGCAGAAATGCAAGATACAAACAAGATACAAACTCATGTATTTGCACAAAAAAATGGAATTGTTTTTATCTTGCAATTGTGAGTTTATATCACGCAATTCTGAGAAAGAAAGTCAGAATTGTGAGTTCATATCTCGCAATTCTGACTTCATAACTCGCAATTGCAAGAGTATATGTCACAATTCTGAGAAAAATGTCAGAATTATAAGTTTGTATCACGCAATTCTCTTAAAGAAGTCAGAACTGTGAGATAAAAAGTCGCAATTTTTTTTTCTTCTTTATTCAGTGGCGGAAACAGGCTTCCGTACAAACATGAACAAAATACAAAATAAAAATTATTTTGATCTATTTAAAAATAATACCAAAGTGCTGAGCATGGACACAACACAAAAACACTAGCAAAAGCTGTTAAGCAGAAAGACAGGACTTTTACAACAGATCGATGGCCCAGACCAGTCACCCCTGGTAATCAGAAACCACAAAACCCCAGAGACGTGCATAAGTTCAGATCCCCTGCTACAAAAGCCTTGTCTTTACGTCATCACACAATTAATCAATACAATCAGGTAACGTAATCACTGCTTTACCTCATTAATAAATCGTAATCGGTGAAAAAAACAGACCTCTCTGTCAATGTGGCATACAAATGAGAACAAATGAGTCTGCTGTGTGAATCCCACAGCAAATAAAAGTCATTTTAATTGACGGACAGGAGAAAACAGAGAAGGGCACTATAGTGGCCATCTGGTTTTAATATGGACAAAGAGATGATCCATGTCAATTACCTGTCTGATTATATGTACAATGGAAATCAATGTAACACACACAAAAAAACTGAAGATACCATGATGTCACGTTTCTCTCCCACACACTAAAGGCCATGACTATGACCTTTCCATATTGATAGAAATCTGTTCCGTGCTGCACAAGTTAATGCATGGGACTTGGGAGAAATATATTTGCATGAACAGCCCACTGTTTGCTCAGCCTGTCAATCAAATTCAATGACACTCTTTAAGTAATAAAAAATAAATAAACTGGTTCACTGGAACGGAATTCTTTCAGGGATAATATACATACAGTATTATTCTGAATACATTGAGTATGTTTTTCAGTCTCCTGAGGAGGACAAACAGTACAGTTTAAAACATTCCACTCTTTTCACTTTCATTTGAATGCTGAGAAAAAAATATTCCGTTTTATATATTTATCAGCAGATTATAAGAGAATTATAAAATCCAAGGGCAGACAGTTCGAAAGTGTCTAGCTTTTTAACTTCTGCACTTACATTTCATTTTTTATTAATTGTAGACAAAATGTCATAGCTTTAAATTATTTGAAAAAAACAAACAAACTAGGCATTTGAAAGGTTTTCTGCTCAGATTAAAATATTTCAACTTGAATAAATGTGTGTGATGAGGTCAGAAAATAATGTAAGTTTTACACAGATTTTTATATACACCACGGTTCAAAGGTTTGAGGGCCAGTAAAGACAGATTTTTAAAAGAAGTCTGAAGGCTGTGTTAATTTGATTGACAAAACAGCAAAAACAGTAATATTGTGTGAAATAACTACCATTAATAACTGCTTTCTACTGAATATGTAGTAAAATGTCATTTATTCCTGCAATGTTTTCCTCAAAAACCTTAATTTCTTTTCGACTAAAGAAAGAAAGACATGAACATCTTCAATGACAATGACATAGGGGTGAGTAAATTATCAGGACATTTTTATTCTGGAAGTGAACTAATAATTTCTCTTTGTTACTTTTTATGATTCTTGAATAGAAAGAATAAAATACAAGCTGTAAATTGACTCTGACACCTTGTTTACTATCCAAAATGCTGTTTGTTACAAATATACCACAGTTGAAATAAGCTTAAAATCTATTCAACTCACAGAGACCAGGAATCAAGACATTTTTAACATAAATTCGTATCTAACTTGATCATAATTTAATAAACACATTCTAAGTTACTAATTAGGCTATAACGCTTTCACTTTCAAGGTTATTCAAACAATGAATAGAGCGAACGTGAGCAATGAACATTTACAGTATCAAAGAATAGCATGACTGACTTCAGTCTAGTGCGAGTTTAACCCCAAAAAAACTCCCCTTACAATCATGAATGAATCTCTTACTTACAGTACATCATACATAGAACAGCACTTTGTGATTTATGATGATTCGCTAGAGAGCAAGAGAGAACGCCTCTGATTGGTTGTTTCATTCATAAACTCAACAGAGTCATGTGTGATTGGTTATAATGCTCAATGCTGTAAAAACGTCTAAAAAGAATCATAATGCAACACTGAGCAGATCTAAATTTAATGGTGCAGTCAACACTTTTCATTCCATTTTCTTTTTATTCGTAACAGCCGTAATTGGATTTAGTTTAATTGACTGTGCAGCTGCATTTTGTCCTAAACCCCGGTTAAAGGATTAGTTTACTTCCAGAATAAAACATTTCTGATACTTTACTTACCCTCATGTCATACAAGATGCTCATGTCTTTCTTTCTTCAGTCGAAAAGAAATGGTTTTTCACTGACTACATCAGTGTTCATTTTGACAGCAAATTTTGATTTAGTCATAGTCTTTTGACTAAAACACTAATTAGTTTTAGTCATATTTTAGTCATCTGAATTGTTTTAGTATTAGTCGAGCTTTAATCAACTATTTTTTAGTCTACTAAATTGACAGTACATTTAGTCAGCTAAAATCTAATGGGTTTCGTTACAGTATAATGCATTTATAAGCATTTCTCAAAAATTTCACACAGATTTAACTGCTGTGACATGCAACATGCCTTTAGTTTGAAATTAAATGAAACCATTACTCATAAAGAAACAAGAACATGGTCTTCTTTTCAGTGAAATGCCAATGGTTATATAGGCTAATTATGCATTCTTTATAACAACTTGCTTACCACATTTTTCATTCTTTCAAGCATACATATTTATATATATAGGGCTACTAAAGTGATTCAAGAGCAGTAAGTGATTTTCTGTCTTCCTTTTGTTGTTTGATTAACATCAATGCCACATACAATAGCAACTGAATTAGGCTGCTGTCCCTTTAAAACTGAATGCATGGATGCTATGTACTGATACACGTCCAACATTCTCCCAGCTCTTTACGATTATATAAGACGTAACCAAGTGTGTTTACGTGAATACTCGTCAAAATGGACAATTCAACATCATTTTGTGCGTATTTCTCCATTGATGAGACGCGAAAGAGTACTCGTGTGCTGTGTGAAAAGTGCTGCTTCGGTGTCTCTGCTCATAAAACCTGGACAAATTGAGATCTCTTTTGCGATGTCAAGTTTATCCATATGTCTGCTCTTGTCTTTTTCCCAGATATTGAAATTTTTTAATGTTTTATGAGATGTGCAGCAAATGTATGCTAGCTTATGTCCTGCCGGATAGATCAATTGTCTATGATACAGTTGAAATGTATGCATCTAAGCTCCTAACCACGCAGCACATTCGTTCTGAATTAATCTCTTCCCAAATCATCCCTCCCTAAAATTTTCATCTTGTTTTTTTATTCTTTATTATTATCTTTTGACCAGCTCGTTTTCGTCTGTGAAAAAATGTTGTTGACGAAAATTATTCATCAACTAAATTAACAGTGGACTACATAATGCGTGACATTGAGCTAGTGCAAAAGTATGTTCCTCTTTTTTTAGAAAATGACCAATCGGTTCACTATACAAGACCCTATTTTCTCAGCTGTGCTCGTGTAGAGTCCCGTCAGGACATTTTTATTCTAGAATTGAACTAATCCTTTATTTTCTGACCCGTGGCTAGCCTATATGTTACTTTTATGGTTATTGAGGAGAAACAATACAATAGAAGGCATAAATTGACTCTAGCACCTTGTTTAACACCCAAAATGTTGTTTGATACATATATACTGCAGTTAAAATAAGATTAAAATCAATTAAATTCACAGAGACCAGGAATCAAGCACAAAAACAAGAGAGAGTCAAAGAAAGTGCAAAGCCACAGAAGAGAAGTGGCTGAAGAAAACAGCCTTTCAAAGAGAAATTAAATCCAATTAGACTCAGCGTGGGTCTCCTGCAAAAATAAATAAATAAAACAGAAAGGCCAAACCAGCTGAGACTAGTTCAGATTGGTTTTGACTCAAGATGAGTCAAATCAAGGACTGCAGCGACAATATAAAGGGCTCTCGGTAATGGCGGCAATGGAGAGCTTCACTCTTTGATAAATTAATGTGTCCTTGGCGGCTTGAAAAAGAGTTCCCTTCATGTTAGAAATACCCAACATGTGCTGAGAGCTCAGGAAAACTTCCAAGGTCTTTACACTCGAACTCGAGCCTAGATTGAACAGGTTAATCAAGTATTATAGATTGTCTATTTGTCTCTGCCACTGACAAAAAAATGATCAAATAAAGCTTGTCCTGGCTTTTTGATACCAAAATCCATGGGTACACTGGGATCTCACCTGTAGGACGGGGGCGGATGTCCCTGGGCTTCACAGCTGAAGGTGACCTCCCGGCTGGGCTCATTAAGATGGAGAGGGAATACAATACTTCCCGGCTGTTTGGTGAATACTGGCCTCAGAGGACCGCTGCCTTCTAAAGGTGAGGAGGAAAAGAACAAAAATACACTGTTAGTCAATGCTAAGTTTAGCTGAGCGTGCTTTTTAGAGCAAAGCTGTTGTGAAAGGTATCCATCTGTTCGTTGGATGAAAGCCTAGCTGTCATTCAATAGCTGTCAAGTGGGCAGCGTAAATTTGGCGCAACCAAAAAATCTTAAGAACACTTGAGATTATTGTTGGCAGGATGTTAGCTACGGTATACATTTAAGATACTAATATCACACACCCCAAAAAACAACACATATGTTAAAATACAAAACTTTTGAGCTTAAATATTGTTTTGAGACTGCATTTCTTTCTACCATGTTATGCTATGTTTGCGATTCATAAATCTAGTCAGAGGAAAAACAAGAGTTTATTCAATTTTCAAGAAACACATGGTGACCCACTAAGCTCGCTAATGTGATTTTCTCATACCAAAGACACTAACTTGCAGGAAAGTAGCTTAATTGCGTGTGTCGTGTAAACACTTAAAAGCCTAGAAATTTTGTGGCTTATTATTCTCCGTAATTACATGTTGATGGTTAACACAAACCACTTATCATGTCTTATTAAGCACAAATGGCCTTCAGCAAGATGAGACATCCACCCAACAATGAGCAGGACAGAGAGATTTTATGCGAGAGTGAATGCAATTTGCATAATCTAAAACTCATTGTGTGCCGATTAACACAACATAGAGCCTAATGTTACCACATTGTGTCCAAAACACCAAAAAACATCTGCATGTTTTGTTTCAAGAAACGGCGATGAACAGAATTTTGAGGTTTTCAAATGACACTGCACTGAAACTACTCTGCATCTGCCATTTGACTTTCATGACCTTTTAAACATGTTATGCAGAGAAATTAGTTTTTCTTTTCATGCTACTAAAATAACCAATGTGTTATCTTATAGTTTGTAAACATATAGTTGGCCCAATTTTTTATATTGAGATGTATACATCATCTGAAAGCTCAATAAATAAGTCTTCCATTGATGTATGGTTTGTTAGGATAGGACAATATTTGGCCAGTATACAACTATTTGAATATCTGGAATCTGAGGATGCAAAAAAATCTAAATGTTGAGAAAATCACCTTTAAAGTTGTGCAAATTAAGTTCTAGCAATGCATATTACTAATATATATATATATAAGTTTTGATCCGTTTACAGTAGGAAATGTACAAAATATCTTAATGGAACATAATCTTTAATGAATATCCTAATGATTTTTGCAATAAAATCAAAATGAATAATTTTGACCCATACAATGTATTTCTGAATATTGCTGCAAATATACCTCAGTGATTATGACTGGTTTTGTGGTCCAGGGTCAAATATGAGTAATTTTATTTCATGGTAACAATATCATGATTTATAGTAGTGAACATTTGAAGTGGTTTGTCCAAAAACCAAAGCAACTTTTTGGATCCACTTCAATTGTTGAAGTTGTAGTTATTTTTGCTTTAAATAAGGTCTTTATGATATCTAATTTTTTTTGATAACATAAACATTTCATTATTCTTGTCACCAGTGTTAACATCACAAAAAACTAACACTGGCCTAAAAAAAAAAAACACTAGAGACAAGTAAAAGCCTTTCTCACCCGTTTGCTTTTACTTAAGACCTAAATTACTGTGTTAAGCAGGACACTTGCAAAGATGGCCATTTTGACATACAGATGAGGTCAAAAGTTTATATTCCCCTTTCAGAATCTGCAAAATGTTTTATTTTTTTCTGCAAAATTACTTTGTCAAAATAAGAGGGACCATGCAAAATGCATATTAATGTTTATTTAGTACTGACCTAAATAAGATATTTCACATAAAGATGTTTACATATAGTCCAGAGAAAATAATAGTTCTATAACAAAATACAATTACTGCGTTCTTGCCTGAATGATCCACAGCTGTTTTTTTTTTTTTTTCTGTTTAGTAATAGTTGTTCATGAGTCCCTTGTTTGTCCTGAACCGTTAAACTGCCCACTGTTCTTCAGAAAAATCCTACAGGTCACACAAATTCTTTGGTTTTCCAACATTTTTGTGTATTTGAACCCTTTCCAACAATGACTGTATGTTTTTGAGATCCATCTTTTCACACTGAGGACAACTGAGGGGCTCATATGCAACTATTACAGAACGTTCAAACGCCCAATGATGCTCCAGAAGGAAAAACAATGTATTAAGAGTCGGGGGTGAAAACTTTTGAACAAAATGGAGATGTGTAAATTTTTCTTATTTTTCTGACTTTTTTACTGGAGGACTTGTGTCCAAAAGTGATGGTTCAAAGGTAAAATGCCTCATTGCTGGATTTATTTCTAACAAACACAGCTTTTCAAACTGGAGTGGTGTGGATTACTTGTGATGCTTTTATCAGCCGTTTGGACTCTCATTCTGATGGCACCTATTCCTTGCAGAGGATTCATTAGTGAGCAAGTGATGTGATGCTACATTTTTCCAAATCTGTTCCAGTGAAGAAACAAACTCATGTTGAATGGCCTGATTTTTCAGCAAATTTTTATTTTTGCAAGAACTTTTCCTTTAATGGAAAAATTCATTTCTGACCCTAATGTGTTCCGGCGTACTACATAAATCTCTTTCCAAAGCAGTCCAAAGCAGCAGTCATGCACTCACAGCTCGCCAAGTACTTTTTTTAACCTACATTTAGTGGACTCATTTGAGAGGAAACCATCCTCTTGAGAAATTAGTTCATGTTAAGCACATACTGCTGGTTGTTTATTTACCTTGTGCAGATATTTAAGGTCCAGAGGGGTGCAAACTGAATTAATGCATCTGAAAATTCGGAACTAACAGTTTTTTTCCACGCCAGAAACGCTAAATTGGTCTACCTAGTGTTCAATTAGCATCTCACTAACGCAGGAGAGGTGGAGTTCATTGTGATTCTGGGTGATAATAGAGCACACAAGAGCTCTCAGTGGAGGTGTTTGAAATCTATTGAATGGGGAATACACTGCACCAGGGCTAATTTCAATCTCACTGTCAACAAGGGCTTTAACTCTTAAATGCAACAGGAAACATGAGAAGATGAAAAGACGTGAGTGAGAGCAAATGATAAAGTGATACTTCACAACCATAATATTGACTCAGATTTCCCATTAGCTACCACAGTGCTTTCCACTGTTTAGCTGATCCATATTTCCAACAGCCCAGCCCCCTCTCTTATAATTTTATTTTGCAAAAAACTGTGCAGCTACACAACATCTGCAGCACTAACTACAGTTACTAACATGGTGATATTTATAACTTAGACATTCATAAACTCAATTGAATAGGATTCTGTATACTGTAGGTGTAATTTACATGTTTCACAATGGCTAATAGAGAGGTTTATCACAGGTTTATCTCCAGTCATGTGTTATGCAATTAATCAAATTTAAAAATGTGAGCTTATAATTAAAGAGCAAAATATGTAGGTAAGGAAGTTAACAAATGAAATGCATTCGTTTGAAATGCTCGCTCAAATCACTTTGTCGTAAGAACTTAGTTCAACAAAAATAGCAACTTGTATGTAATTTTTTGACCATACTAAAGCATAAAAATATCATATGTTACATGTTAAGTTCACATACTTGTTTCTCTGAAAAACAAAGCTATTGGCAGAATATGCTATTTTGTTTTGGTTTGTGTGACTCCAGCCACTGCCAATTTACCCAATGGTATTTCAGCACACGGTTGCCAGTTGGTGGAAAACCAACATAGGCTCATTGGAATGTATATGTGCCTCTATATACATTTCTGCAAAACTGAAAAAAAACATACCTATATGTACAAATCACTGCAGTTTCCAGTTGAAATCCAGTTGAAAGAGGCAGTAAAACTTTTATTCCTTTTTATGCAAAGTTTGATTTACACACAAAGTTTTGATTAATAAAGCCTAATTTTCACACAATTACTTGCAGGATATTATATTATTGCTTCAAAACAATCCTGCGTGAATTGAAAACTGATAATTCTGAACGTTGTTGTCACATATACAGCTTCATATGCGTTTTCTAATTCAGACGGTTTGCTTGGTAGCTCACGCAATACAGTGTTGCACTTAAATGTATTTTTCCAATATAATACAGCATTAACCTTTAGCAACACTACCTGGATATTTGAATTCTGAACATCCACAACACATCAAGCAGTGTAATAAAAACGCAGTAACATGTACCTGTACCAATGTAATAAAAACGTGCCACGATCACGTAGCAGAAGTAGTTCGTTAAAATGCTGCATTGAAAGGAGGATAATATCAGCTGCAAGTTTCACGCTGTCACATTGCAAGCTTTAACATCACAATTGACAAACATGGAATACTCGGAGTCAGACACGCAAATGATTATATTTTGACGTCACTAAAGGAAAATAACCTGATTTATTAATAATGTCAAGTAAACACAACTTACTTACGTTGTCAAGTTACTGATGTGCATGTAAACGGGGAAACCTGGATATTTTAAAAAGCTGGTATTTGTGAGTTATCAGCGTACTGGTGTGCATGTAAACATGCTCATTGAAACTGTTGCAAAATGTGCAGTAAGGAACGTAATTACAGTATTGTAGAAATGTATATAGAAGCATGTATTTCCAATGAGCCTGGGTGGATAAATCAGCTCATGTCCTTTCATTGTAAACTGAGCTCATTCATGTTGCATGTCCTCAATCTAGCAACCCGTGTGAGCATTGAGTCTTAGGAGGAGGGAGCAGGAGAAACAACTCTCTCCACTATTTTCATTTTGGGCTGCAGTATCCATTTTGACTGTTAGCTGTAAATATTACATACTGCACCTTTAAGAATATTGTGTATTCTCAAAAACATTTTGTTCCTCATGACGTTCCAAACCTGTAAGACTTTCATTCATCTGATTTAATTTTTGATTAAATCAAAGACCTTTCTGTTAAATAAAGTTATTATTTTCTTTGTGCACAAAAAGTATTCTCATAGTTTTATAACATTGCAAAACTACAGCCCGACTGATATGGGTTTTTTTAAGCCAATGCCGATACAGATATCAGGGAGTAAAAAAAAAGATACAGATATATCAGCCGATATTTTTTTTTGTTTAGGCTATTTTATAGTACAGTACCAATACTTCCCATTTGTGTGTCCAAACTTGTGACTGGTACTGTATATAAGCTAGAATACAGTATAAACAGAATATATATATATATATGTATATATATAGAAACATAGCCCGCTCCATTATTTCCCATCTGCTCCTCCACTCCAGATGCTGCGAGTTCATACTCGGGAGCATGTCAGAGGAGGTGAACAGAGTGTTATAATAATAATTATTATTGATTACTAAGTTCTGGGACTCTGTGTGGCTGATATACATTTAGTCATTTAGCAAATGCTTTTATCCAAAGAGGCTTACAATTGGGAATAAATAAAGCGAGGCAAACAGACAAAGGCAGTGCTCCTAATACCAAGCATTTCAAACAAATACAAGCTAGAAAGGGAAGGAATAAAGAGAAAGTTTTTTTTTTTTATGATGCAACCAAATAGTGTTGAGCTTGTCAGGGAATCAGCTTTCTATATAGGGGTGGGAATATCGTTCCACCATCCAGGAACAGTGAATGAAAATGTTCTGGAAAGTGATTTTGCACCTCTCTGTGATGTTACCACAAGGCGTCGCTCACTAGCAGATCTCAAACTTCTGGAGGGAATGTAGATTCATAATAGTGAGTGGAAATAGAGGCTACAATAAGGCTGTGGTTGTTCTATATGCAAGCATCAATGCCTTGAACTTGATGCAAACTACAATCAGTAGCCAGTGCAAGGGAATAAGGAGGGCTGTAACATGGGCTCTTTTGGGCTCGGTAAAGACCAGTCGTGCCGCTGCATTCTGAATCATTTTAGCGGTTTTACTGTGCATGAAGGAAAACCAACCAGAAAAGCACTGCAGTAGTCTAGACTGGAAATGACAAGGGCCTGGACAAGAAGTTGTGTAGCCTGCTCTTTTAGAAAGGGCCTGATCTTTCTGATGTTGTGATGGTGATATAAACACTCCCACAATCAGCTCCGGATACCACATACACGTGCAATGATGCGCAGATCAGCTCTAATGTCTGTTGTTAAAAATATAGCCATCCATTCATCATGTCATTATGCAAAACTAAGAATCAGTGTCATGTGATGATCAAATATAGATGCGGGTGGGTGGCGCAAGGCATAATTTGAAGCAGCAGACTCAGGTGAAGTTAGAGCTCATTTGTGCATCTCTATACTACAGTGACATGGGTTGCCAATAACAAATAATGGAGGTAATGGAGGTCTATAATGGAGGTCTATACCAGGGGTTGGCAAGTAAGTTTGGCATTGGGCCCAAAACAATTTTTGCCACTAGATGGCGGGCCAGAACATAGTCAAAGGATAATTTAAGAAATTAATTGATTAAAAAATGCAACTAGAATTGCCTGTGACAGAATTTTACAGTGTCTTTTGTATCTGGTAATGAGCTGTTTCTCTGTGTTAAATTCTGTAGTAGGACAGTCATTAACAAAAATCCACTTGAATAAATCCATTAACATCTTAACGAACAATGTTTTATTTCCTCTTTCCATATTGTGAATAATAAATGTGTATCGTTTTAATTTGCTTGTTACACAGTGGAGCCTAACTTATTGTAATAATTATTTGACATAGCCTACTTTTAATTATTTCTTGGCATCCTCACATACTCAACTGCATTTTTTAAAATTGTTTACTCATGTCTGTCCACCACATCCAGTCATATGTGAATAAATACAAATATTCACTAAAAACACCTAGTAAAGACAGTGATGATGCGGTCAGGACCGTGGCGCCGACTTGCTTTGAAATATGCTTGATGATTGTGCTAATGTCTCCTGCTCCCCAGATCCTGCCTGTTCATATAAGCGAGAGTATGTCAGGGGAAGCGAGTGGAAAAAGTACAAATTATTGTTGATTACTGATTTGAATTCATTTATAATAACGAAAACAAGACCTTACAAGATTTTTTTTTTAAATTACAGATTTAAAAAAAAAAAAAAAAAAGGTAACCCCTGTAAACTTTTCTATCAAAGGATCCAGTAAACGAATGAGTTCAAATAGTACGTTCAAAACGGCTGTAACAAAGGGAAAACACGACCGATTTCATTAGACATTGCAGAGTTCACGTCTTTTTTTTGGATGGTGGGATTGAAGCGTATACCCACTTCTCCAGGCACCAGTACACCACTGGTTACATCATGTGCAGACTGACAAATACCTGCTATTTCAGAACCAGCCGCTATCAAAATAATCTGGCTGCGGGCATGGGCCAGATATTATTGCTGGCGACCACTGGTCTATATGTTCTAAAAAAAAAAGTTCATATCGACGGGACAATGGCGGCATGTTCTCATTCTCATGCTCATATCGGCAGATAATATCTGTAAACCGATATATCGGTCGGGCTCTAGTCCTTACTACCTTTTTGGGCCTTGAATGTGTCAGTTGTGTTGCTGTCTATGCAGGGTCAGAAAGCTCTCATATTTCATCAAAAATATCTTAATTTGTGTTCTGAAAACGAACAAAGGTCTTACGAGTTTGGAACGACACAAGGGTGAGTAATTAATGACAGATTTGACCGTTCATGTTTAGTAATTTAGTAACAAAAAATGACAAACAGACCACTGATCTCAGACAAACTATTTTTTTATTAAATAATTTGCCAATGAATCAATTAATATCAAGGCTCTAAGCAACATTATGACGTCACAACCACCCCACTACTTTTTAAAGTGATGCCGATGGGATTACTAGATATATTGTACTCCACATGTACCCGCCAAAAACGTCTTATGCAATCTTATGATGCACATGGACATGAAAGTCAGTCCGCTGAGATGTTATCAAAGGCTAAAACACACATTAATTATCAAGTGACTCAGCCATGTTAAACAAAGAGCGCTCTCATAATCAAGGCTCTGAAACACGTCAAATGGGGGCGTCAGTATTGACACTGCACTAAAGCATCTGTCTGTATCTGATCAAGCTGTTCAAAATCAACATGAACAATTTTCCACAGAACAGCTAAATGAGATATCCACACCAAAATCTGTTACCAGGCGTATGTAAATAAAGACAGGGACGAGAAGATTTCAAAACTTCAGGTTGAGCTCGGAGCTGATGCAAACCTGAGAAACGCAGCCGAGGGTGAATTTCTATCATGCGAGGAATTAATGCCGCAATTAAGAGTTATATTTGCCAGAGGACAAGAGGACGGAACTGTCTGTTTCAGAAACACCATGTAATTACAAGCTTTGGTGATGCTGCAAATATTACAAGATGTTATTAAAATATTGATGGGGAGTAATCTGAAACCGCGTTGCCGCCTGCGGCTTTGACGTTGCATTGTGGGGATTCTGCTGAGGGCTTTACTGTTGCTGTGATTTCTGTCAACAGACCACAGCTGTCCAAAGAGACACACAGCCGCTGAGAAATTATCTATCCCTGTTCGGCGCAGAATACTAACAAGAGGTTTACAACACAAAAGCCCACCTTGTGGGAAAGGGAGGTCATTATGAAGGAAGTTGGAGAAAGCAGGTCTCTCTCTCTCTTTCTCTCTCTACCTTAGGGGAGAATTTATATGGCAGCGCAGCCCCCCGGAGCAGCGCCGGGGCTGGAGGGAAAAGCCAAGGAGCAATTTGGAGGCCCAAATAAAAACTAATCTCAAATTCAATACCATCTGACAAGCCGATGAATTCGGCCAGCTTACCTCAGCATGAATATCCAGTCACAGACAGGGCGCGCAGGGCGAGGGAGGGAGGGCAGGAGGGAAGAGGTTTAGGCGTTCGTGTGCCCTCCAATCCGTTTAATTCTGATTCAAGGGTTTTATACATCAGATGAAAAAGCCAATCTTGGTAAGTTAAAATACACACCTGCACACACCCACGCAAACAAATACACACATGCACACACACAACGAGCCCTGAAAAGCTGAGTGTGTAGAACCATGAATTTATGGAATTAAGTGCAGCATGTTCAGGTATCTGTAACGAACTTGCAGAAAGTAATGCGATAATGAAATATATCACAATGGATCAATATATTTAAAAGTGTATTCATGAATTTGGCTGATTTTTTTTTTTTCAAACTTGTATCAAATGTATCAATTATGTGTCAAAAACTGTAGTGCACTTGCAGTTGTAGAGTACTTTAAATCTTAAAAAAAATAAATTCATTATTGTAGATAATAAATTAACTACAGTAAATAAAAGGCTTCTTGAGTGTACATGAAGAGACTTCACCAACATGACTGTATCTTAATACACTTATGTACAATTGAAGAGCTCAGATGCAAAACCCTCTAAAAGCCACCCCGGACAAAAATGAGATAATGATACTGAGTGAATGCTCTCGACACATATTATACGTCCATCAAATATTTTTACTTCAAACCTGCTCAAATCCCAGCCTCAGCCCAATCAGAAGTGGAAACCTATACATCGGAGCTTGATGAAAATGTTCAGATTCAAAAAGTTTTCACCCCCCAGCTCTTAATGTATCATCATTGTTGGAAAGGGTTCAAATATGCTGAAACCTGAAGGATTTGTCTGAAGAACAACGGGCAGTTTAACTGTTCAGGACAAACAAGAGACTCATGAACAACTATAACTAAAACAAACAAACAAATAAAAACAGCTGTAGATCATTCAGGTATAACACACAATCAAGCATAAGTAAACTTAACAGAGTCATTTTTGTAAATTCAACTATCACTTTCTCTTGCAAACTGTATGTAAACATCTTTTATGCGAAATATAATATTCAGGTTAGTACTAAATAAAAAATAACATGCATTTTGTATGATCCCTCTTATTTTGGTAAAATAATTTACATTTTGCAGATTTTGCAAGGTGTATGTAAACTTTTGACTGTACAACAATATATTATGTCATCTTGAGCGGTGGTGCTCATTTGTTTACAGGTTTAAGTCGAGATTTCCCTTCACTCACATCAGTATCTTTTTGACACTCTTTAATAAATCTGTTCCCAAACTCCCAGATAAAAAATTAATAAGAAGGAATAAGCTTCCCAAAATGTAGTAAAACTCATCCACCATCTAATTCACTTTGACAGCTGGTGAGAAACAAAACATATGCATGTTTTGCATTTAAACTGAATTAATCAGCACTACGGATATGTTAGTGCTTTTCTCTGATTGTGCTGTTCGTGTTTTGTGTCTCTACTCATCAATCAAAGCACATTTAATCAAGCACAATTATATCCTTGTGTCCATTATGTTCTACTGCAGTTACAATTACCTGGCGCCATATGCTTGAAAGATAGAAATTAGCAAACTGTTTAACTGGTATAATTGTTCACAGGTTTTTTGTCAAGTTTTAAAGAGACAAAGCAAATGAATGCAGTTAGTGACCATTAGCATGTCTATATTTCTAGAGGTATTTTTTTTTCTTACTTTCAAGAATGTATCAAGTGCTGGCAATTAAATCACACGGGTATCCAATAATCATTTCTGGTGGGCTTGCTGTTATTATTACCATTACACAATACTGTAAGATTACGAATGATCAAAAATTAGCTATTAACTGTCACTTTTGTGAACACACAACGAAGACTGACTTGGAAGAAAATAACTTTTTTCACTTTGCACACAAAAAGTATTCTCGTAGCTTCATAACATTAGGGTTGAACCACTAATGTCACATGGACTATTTTTACAATGTCCTTACTATCATTCTGAGCCTTAAACGTGCTGTCTATGCAGGGTAAAATCTAAAATCTAAAATCTCTGATTTCACCAAAAATATCTTACTTTGTGTTCCAAAGATTAATGAAGTCTTACATTTTTGGAACGACATGACAGTGAGTAATTAATGACAGAATTCTCATTTTTGGGTGAACTATCCGTTTAATGCAAAGAAAATCAGTATTCAAAACAGCATACTTTACTGCTTGTGTTTTCTTTACTCTACAGTAGCCATATACTACTTATTTTTTAAATAAGGAACACTGGGGCTACTTGTCACAAGGGCTATAGCTCAATAGCTAAAAGGTTTTCAATCAAACATCCAATTACATAAATGTATGTTTTCTCTGGTGGGTTGTATGTTTTTCAAACCTAGTTCAAATCTCCAGTGTTATTATATTTGTGCTACAGCTGTTGTGTAAGCACAATAAAAACACACTTTGCATACATTCAGACAAGAGTCAAATATAAAATGAAGGTCAGTTTAAAAGGTTAGATGTTATATGTGTGTTATATGCAATTTTAATAACAATATCAGTAACAATTTACAATAAGATTGGGGTTCATCAGTTAACTACATTAGTTAACATGAACTAAAAATAAACTAGCATTTATTAATCTTAGTTAATGTTAATTCCAGCATTTACTAATGCTTTATTAAAATCACAAGTTGTGTTTGTTAACATTAGTTAATGCACTGTGAACTATAATGAACAAACAATGAACATCTATATTTTTTATTAACTAACATTAACAAAGATTAATAACAAGTGTAATAAATATATTATTCATTGTCCGTTCATTTTAGTTAATACATTAACCAATGTTAACAAATGACACCTTATAGTGTAACCCTGCTATCTTTATGTTCTATGAAAATTTTTTAATAAACTGTATTCTGCATGACTGATAATTGATTAGTTTTCATTTTGCAGAAAAGCCAATAACGTAGGATCCCATTATGACATCTTAACCCATCTTAACCAGTCTACGTTTTTAATGAACTGAACCTTTTTCCTGAATAATTCTACAACATAACACAACCTGAGAGCAGAGAAAAGGGCCCTTTCAAAAATCGCACACAGCAGGAGTGAAGATCATGTAAAAGAGCAAACAGCCCTTTTTAAATCAAAGACTTAAAAGCGCGAGGATTAAGTCTGACCCTCCTAGTGACTGAAAGACAATGTAACTGCTTCATCAAAAAGAGATCAATAAAGGGGCTTTTGTGCTTCCACTTGGCTAAATGAGAACATAAATTGTGCTCTCCAATAAAATAATGGCTGGTAGATTCATTTGCACATTAACCTTTTCATGTCTCTCAAAGGGCTGGTTAAATTACATATTATCACATCTTTTCTCCAACTTTGACACAAAGCAAGGTGGTCTTTAAATCAAGAAGTCTGACGTCGTGGTATAATGCTCAGAGTATAGCAGGCATAGTTCAGTGACAATAGGTATACGTCAATTGTATATTTTGCCCAAGATGGATGAGTATAAAGCTTTATATGTATGAAGTGTTGCCAAAAAAAGAACATACTGGCACCTTTCATAAATGCAAAAGAACCTATGGCTGCTTCATATTTATTTAATACAATATAATCCACCACCCAATGGCCTGAGTTGGATGGCTTTAACATTTACAAACAAAGTGAAACACTTAATTGGTTCCAAAAGATAGGAGACAGGTCTGAATGAGAGGTCTGCCCTTAATAGTAAATGACAAGGACAAATGTATGCCATAGAAACAGACAGGAAAGTCTATAGAGAAGGTTATTAGGATGCCTACCTGAAAGGCATCCCATGAATAATTGCAGCACCAGCAGTTTCCATGACAACCCCATTTTAAATATTGGAGGTCAGCGAGAGCTCACATTCAATTGAGGGTAAATAGAATGCCGTCTTTGTCCAGACTTGATCCTCTGTGTCCTGAAATCAAAAGACAAGATGAGAAGAGTTAGAACGAGTTTGCCAGACTACAGCAACAACATTTCCTAACTGTATGTCATGTAAATGAGTTTGGAGAAACTTAGAATTACATCACTTGCTCACCAATGGATCTTCTGCAGTGAATGGGTGCCATCAGAATGAGAGTCCAAACAGCTGATAAAAACATTACAATAATCCACGTCTTGTGAAGCAAAAGCTGCATTTTTGTAAAAAACAACACCATCATTAAGGTGGTTTAGCTGCCAAATATAAGTCCATAATACATATCTGTTTAGAACTGTTATTTCTCCCCTGATTCAGACAAGACAAGTTTTTTTTTACTTGAGAATGCAATAATATGGATAGATGAAGCAAGAGTTTGAAGTTAAAAGGTCTTAATGGAATGTTTTTCCTGACAAACATGTATATTTTTTCATGAGATGTTAATTGATGGACTGGACTGGAGTGTAGTGGATTACTTGTAAATTATTGTGATGTTTTTAGCTGTTTGGACTCTCATTATGACGGCATCCACACTGCAAAAAATGCTTTATTATATTATTTTGTTATTTTATTTATTATTTTGCTTTTTATTTTGCTTACCCCATTGGCAAATTATTCTGTTTTAAGCAAAAACTCACTTAATTTTGACTTCTTTTTTTCTGAAAACAAGACAATAATTTTTGCTTGTCTAGAAAAGAATTGAAGATTTTTTAGATATTTTGGCTGGAAACAAGACAAAAAATTCTAAGTAAGAAAAGCATTTTTTGCAGTGCATTCACTGCAGAGGATCCATTGGTGAGCAAGTTATAATGCTAGGTTTTCCAAATCTATTCTGATGAAGAAACAAACTCCATCTTGAATGGCCTGAGTTTGAGTAAATTGTGGGTATGCTATTCCTTTGTGAATGCGATCATGTAAAATAATAAAGCAGGTTGTATTGTTTAGATCAATACCTGTCAAACAGACCTTGGAAAGTCTTAGCAATGTCTTTACCGCAGGTACTGTGATAATCTTTTTAATCTTTAATCATAAAAAATAAAGCTGACAGATAGTGTGGCGTATCTACACTGATAATACTCAAGGATATAATTAGAGCCTTTACTTAAATAAACCTTTTTCTGCCAACATCACACAAGGCTTGTAGGAGGGTGAAGAACTTGGCCCAAGGTACAAATCCCTGTATGCCATTCTCTGGCCTTCACAGCTCTATCATCTGGAGGGGAAACTTCAGGCAACTGGCTCTCACACATCTGGTCTAACACAAGATTACTCAAGCACTCCAGCACACGCACTCAATGAATTCAAAGTACTTCTTTTTTTCTGCACAGACTTTTAAGGTGAAACTAAAATGAAGTTTATAAATCAGATTCTGTCAGTCTGGCAAAATTGCAAGTGTGATATTGAGCAGTTCTGCAAACAAGAAGTTAATAGACTGCTGCAGTGAAGACGTACTGTATTTTTGTAGGCCAACCTGAACATTTCCATCACACTGGTTCTCTTAATAAAAACCCAATCCACCTTATCCTTCAATGTGGAAGTAAGCCTATGGGTGAGACTTATGTTTCTTAGCCACTACAGGGAAATAGCAAGAAGAATAACAACTTGTAGTAAACAGTAAAATTGTTTGCACTACAAACCAATGTGTTCATAATTAAGATAATACATTAAAATAATGTGGTAAGACACACCAATTTGCAATATCAAACAGCAAAACAAGCTGTTCTCCACAGCTAAAAATAGCTGGACTTGGATGAGACCAGAAGCCAGACCCCAATTTATTCCCACTTCTATGGAAAAAAAATAAATAAGATGGATATGATTTTTAGGGTTACTGCGGACAATTTAACTTGTGTGCAAAACTGGAACCTTGCATAAAACATTTGCAAATTAGCACAGTTTCCATCCAACGAGTCATAGAGAACAAAATCATCACTTCCTGATAAACTGGCACTAAATATCACTAAGCCACTGAATATAATAATTTTGCATATAATAAATTACTCACGCGAGTAAACGAAACAGAATAAATATAATCATTGCTTTCTGAGGTGGATGTCTGCTGTTTTGGAAACGCAGTCGTGTAAGACAGTTCTGCGAGGAAATTATACAGAAATACTTTGACTACGGACTATACTCAGCCATTTAAGAATGACCATAACATTTTAGATGCTGTGCAACAAGATCGGTCCGCTGGTTAGTCAAGTTATGCCATCTTATAGCGCAAAGTCACATGACTTTTTGATGCACATGAAGGAATTTGTTTGGTAAATGCGTTTCCATCTCCCATTGTTCGCATTTTTTTCGGACAAGTCAAAGACATCCTCAAGCAAGCGTAAAAACTTTTTTTTTTTATCTAAATCTGGTGTTTCTGTCACTCGTTTCTGATGCAATACTTCAAAATGCGCATAAAAACAGTGTGATAGAAACATAATAAGCCCTGTGACCAACAAAAGTTTGTGATTTTTAAACATTTATCATGATAATCTTCACAAATGAAGTTGACTTAAAAGAGTTCATTGTGATGATATTTAGTGTTTTTTTCAAGACAACTGATAAAATATGACTGATGTATTTCATGTCATAAAATAAAACATAAAATATATTGAGTATAAGTTAACCACTGACATAATTTCAGGCATTTAATGTTGGCTTTGCGCATACGCCACTCGGAAGTGATGAACGCGAATGCGTAAACACGAGGTAAACACAGCACCGATCACAAATTAGTTCAAAATGAGGATTCTGAAATAAACCAAGAGAAGGAAATTTAGCTTCCTTTGCTCCTGTAAACAAATGTTGGTTTGTGCGAGACTCATTGGTGCATGCGTAACTCTGACTTCCTATTCGTCATTCACCTGAAACTGCTTCCATGTACGATCAGTTGGAGCAAGCTAGATTAGGTGATTCTTACATTTTAAATATGGATATTTTTCTTACAAAAATGCATTGATTCGCTACAGGAGGCCTTTATTCACCCATACCCAATTCAAGAACCACTCCTAAACATTAACATGTTGTAAAAATAAAAACAGCTTGGGGTACTCTGTTAATCTTTTCAACAATGTTTTGCAAGCTGTCTCTAATTTCATATGATATTTTAATAGGGTGTGTTAGCCATGGTATAATTTCTAAAAAGATATTCTTGATTAGCTTTAGTACCATATGGCAACATTACTATTTATTTTCCTAAATCACTTCCAAGTGCTAGTGGTAAGGGCTGAAAATGGCCATGTTCAATGGGGCTTTACCTCACAATGGTCATCCAATAAGCAGGTGCTTTACGCAGCACAACAAATTTGAATTTATTACTCATACAAGAATAAAATGCTTGAATGCTCACCAACTGCAGACTTATTAGCAGGGACTGAAATGAAGGGCAGATTAAAACTAGTATCCAGCAAGCAAGTGTCATGATAACCACACATCTTTACATAACCAATTGTCCAAGAAGTATTTTGGGAGAATATTCTTCATCTATCACATCCAGTGTTAGCTGTTAGCATTGCTGTTCATCTCAGACAGTTGCAAATCATGTTACTAAAATCCTATTTAGCTAGAAAACTTCAAATTAAAGAGAAGAAGCCGTCAAATGAGAGAAGCCTATTTTCCACCCATTTCTGCCACTTAAAAAAAAGAAGGTAATTGCAGTTTTTTGTCTTACAATTCTTCCTTTTTTTTATCACAATTCCTACTTTGCATCTCACAATTATTTTCCCAGAAATGCATAATACAAACACACAATTCTGAGAAAAATTTATTAAAGTCAGAACTGTGGGATATAAACTCACAAGTGCAAGAAATGAAGTCAGAATTGTGAGATAAAAACATGTAATTCTGACTTTTTTTCTTGCAAATGCGAGTTTGTATTTCACAATTCTGACTTTTTCTTGCAACTCTGAGATTATATCTCAAAATTCATACTTTTTTTTCTTAATTCTAACTTTTTCTTAGAATTGCATAATACAAACTCACAATTCTGACTTTTTCCCTCAGGATTGTAAGATTTAAACTCGCAATTGTGATTTATGAAGTCAGAATTGCAAAACTTTTTTCTCAGAACTGTGAGAAAAATAAACGCAATTCTGACTTAATTACCCAGATTTAAACATTTGTATCGTGGAATTCTGAGAAAAAAAATTTAGAATTCCGAGACATAAACTTGAAATTGTGAGAAAAAAAAGTCAGAATTATGACATAAAAAGTCACAATTACCTTTTTTATATTTTATTCAGTGATGGAATTGGGATTCCATATGCCATTTCCTAACAGCAGGAGTAAATTGACAAGACCAAACTTTGACCCACGGTAAAAATGAAATAATACTCAGGCATCCACGTGTTATAAATCTGTGCACACAAAAACAAGAAAAAGCATCAACTATCTATTGTGTGTCCAAGTGAAATCAATAAATGACTCTAACATACACCTAGAAAATGACAGCGTAACTATCACAGGCCTTTATAAAAACTTGTCTTTACCATTAGGATTCAGGCCCTTTAAATATTTGCTTTGTCTGTGTGATTGGCAGTTCATCCATTATGGCTTGTGGATGCATTTCAAAGCTCCACACATGACACGCAATATATGTCTCGCTGTAATGCTGTAGACCAAGCGCTCACAGCCAACAATCGGAGCTGAAAATGAGCCCACAGAGAATTTCTTTGTCCTTTAAATTCAGCTTGATGCCATAACTCTGCTTGATGCCATAATAAAAGCCAAAATATGGCATGTTTTATGCTTCAAAAATGGGATCTGTCTGGAATATTTGCAGACATTCACAATTGTACTGCAATCGGACAAAAGAGAGCAAGAATAAGGCACAGAACTCCCATTCGTCCACCAAAAAAAGACGTCTAAGAGATAGACTCCGGAAAGCAAGCAGTGTCTGGCTTTAAAGGAAGTGCCCACGGTGAGCTTGACCTGGGTGGTACCTCTGTCTAGAAATCCATCAATTTTTCAATGAAGTCTGTATTAATAGAATCTCCACTCTGCTCTTCATGGGATTCACACGAAATGTACAGTATGCACGCTCTCTACCTTTTAAACATAAATGAGACAGACACCCACTTTTCCCAGTTCTGCCACGATCTCGGGTAGAAAGTAACACTCTAAATCTTTTATCTGGTTCCCTTGACTTCACTTGATCCACAAACACCATCTTTGAGTTTCTCTGTAAACCCAAGCATGATTTCACCTATAGGCAACCGTTCCCTTTAGAGTGCAAAATGAACTGTGGTGTTGTTAAAACCTCAGCCGACATGAACATTTGAGAGTAGCGGTTGACAACACGGTCGAGAAGCGTGTAAAAATTCTCCAGCTGGTATTGTGCACTCTGACTGAACTCTAATCTACAGGGTGTGAATGAAAAATTAATGTTCAGCATCCAAACGAGCCAAGAAACCACAGTTACAAGATTTATCTAGCTGGATATGACTGAATTTTGAATGAAGCACCACAGAGAGTCTGCTGGTTTGCATTCACACTTCTGTTCATATTATACCACTGTCTCCTGCATAATGGACATCTATTGGTCAAGTATACAAGTAAACTAGACTTACATTATAAGTTTATATGCATCAGCACAAATGTTTGTTTGTTTTTACCAACATAGGAATGAGCTAAAATTATTTTCTGTAGTGTTTCGACAGCAGCTGTGACATAGGACCCTGGAAATTACTTCATTCTCTCTCTTTAATGACAGAGTTGTGTGCTCAGACTAAAACTATTCATGCAGTTTCTGACAAAAACTGTATTATTTTGCTGTGAAATTGGTGGTGCAGAGATTTGAAGCACGCATCCAGCAGGTACACACATCTCACACCTCAGCCTCGACCTGCTGCATATAAACATCAGCTCTCTATGACTCAACAAGCAATGCTGGGAGAAGGGGAATGTGTAATATGTCACAGAAGACAAGTCTTCCTGCTTGTCTCTTCCCCCTTGACTTGCATAAACACAGAGGTGTGTGCAAACAATCTGGCTTCCCTAATGATGCTTTGAGAAATCATCTAGTGTTTTTTTTTATTCTCTGACAAACCAGCAGAGTGCAGCAAAAACTGCCTCTACTTCTAGTGCAAATGATTGCTATGTATGAATGAGTACTCTTTTTTTTCCTGGAATTTATTCTTTCTACAAAATAGCACCTGAATTAAAACATACACTGCCTTATGCTGTATATCAAGTCTCAAGAAAATGAAACCGAACAAATACTTTTATTAAAGATTGTAATTATATGAAGATATATGTGATTACTCAGGTGTAACACCTAAAACCAAATAATGACAAATTATTTTTTTAAAAAGGAAATCAGATGTATTGTCTCATGTGATTGCAAGGCTGGATTTAATATCACTTCGCTTTTCTAATCTTCAGAATAACTATGGGAGAGAGGTACATGGACTGGATGAGGCATTGTGAAAGACTTAAATCAAGTCCATTGTCAAGAAAATTACAACTTTAATATGAGAGAATCTTCTTGTGAAATAAATCTATTTCACAAACATCTAATCAAAATGCAGCCTGAGGTTTATCCATGAGGGAAGTCAGTTTGTCAGTTAGTCCATTCAAACAAACAAACAAATACATACATACATACATACGTAATACATAAATCCTATCAATATTGCTTTAAAAATGGTTGGGAAGGTTTATTACTATTATCATTTTAATTATTCACATCATTAAATGGAGGGTTCCTCTCTACCCAAGTCTCTAGTGGCATCATAAACACAAGTGGAATAGTAATTTGGCAGACAGGATACATTTCTAATGATATTCCACAAATATATTTTAGTGGTAGACTGTGATAGACTGAAATAGATTCCAACCAGTTCTTCCAAGTCCTATATTTTATAATTAATTCACAGATGGACAACTGAGAGAGGTCCATCTGGACAGATGTTGGTGTTGCTGAGGTTCACTGACCAAGAACGACTGTGAAACATGGAGAGTAGAGAATCTAAGAATAGAGAATCTAAGAATGTGGACTAATTATGCAATATTAATGAAATGAAAAGAGGAATGGATACCTTAATTCTTAATCTGAATTATGAGTTTGCAAAAGCAAAAAATAAAGGTTCCTCGAGTCAGTTATGTGGTTCTTGAAAGATTAAACAGCTCTTCAGAACAGTATTTTGGTTGTGGCTTCTTTATATAGTTTTATAAATAATAGAGAATATAAACTACTTTAAGGAACTTGGAATGATTTTCCGACTGTAAAACCCATCTGGTTCTATTTGCAACCTTTATATTTAAGACGAGAGCTAATTAGGGAAATGGGTTGGATTACATAAAAAAAATCGCTAACATAATCACAAAAAACTAAAAACATTTATCTATTTTATAATCTGCTTCCGTAAGCGGTCTACCGAAATCTTATAACTCTTGTATAAAAATGACAAACATTTCGCACAGCCCATAAAACAACAGGCTGCAGTATAGTATATCATCTAAATATTAAGCGCCATGTATTTCTTCTTCTTTTTATATCGCCTCTAACTATTAGTGTTGTTCTGTCTCAAACTCGTTTACCTGTTTGACTTTCCACAGTTTTCAGCCTCTTCGCGTCTGCCACTGTAACAGCAGCATCTCTCCAGCCATTCCACAATGCCAGAGACGAGACGAGCGCTCTTCACAAGTGCAACTGCCACAGAGGAATTCTTTCTCCTATTTTCCGCCTCCGGAAATCCACGATACTCCTTAAGAAACGGTAAAACGCGCTGATGATACC
The DNA here is from genome assembly GCA_033026305.1 of Cirrhinus molitorella. NCBI lineage: Eukaryota > Metazoa > Chordata > Actinopteri > Cypriniformes > Cyprinidae > Cirrhinus > Cirrhinus molitorella. The sequence goes on along the minus strand of CM065132.1, from coordinate 20,982,710 downwards.
CGGCTGGATTACTGTGCGACAAATGAGAAGTAAAGCAAACGCGTTACGCATGGAGTATCCTCAGTTCAGCCTCACAGACAGAGGTGAATGCGCGGATCCACTCCACACTGCGCCACGCGTCAACGTGTGTGGAGCCGCTCGCGTTCACTTCCCCGCTGTGACGCAACACAAACTTCACATCACTTGATCTGCTGTCAGTTCATCAGCACAGTTGAAAGAAAACACCGCATCCAGTGGAAAGAGAGTGGGAGGGATATGAAAAGACTTTTTGAGTCGTAAAAGTGTTAGAAGACTCATCAATAATGGATTAAAAACATGATATCAGGTTTAAAATGTCCTCGGTGTTTGAGGCACAATTCTTATTGAGTAAAGGTTGGGGGAAGTGCCTGCGAAACTGAGTATTATTATTCTCCTTTAAAAGAAAAGACATTTAGAAAACCTATCCATTTTAAAGTATCTCATGAATTAATGAGAAAATAAAATATCCCTCAGGGTTGGGCAAAATCCACAACTGAGGAATTGGCTCCTTTTCAATTCATGAGTGTAAATTTGAATTGAATTGGCCCACATTAGAAAAAAATAAGGATTATTTTGAAGGTTATGCAATAGCACTTAAATAAATATATTATTAATTATGCCTATTTATTTTCTGTTATGTTGAATAATAAGCTCAGGCCTGTCAAAACAGCCATTTACTTAGCTTAGATATATTTTCCAAAAAAAAAAATAATAATAATAAAAAAAAACTCTTAATAGAATTCTATTTGCATTCACCCTTCTAGCTATTCATAAACCACTGACTCCCGTAAATTGCATACTTATAGATATCAACTTATTGAGCCGTATTCATTATTTTATTAGGCCTATGTAATCATTTTATATAAGCAATAAGGCTCAAGGCTATGCTTTATTATGAAAGTGTGTGTTATGTAGGGGAAACTGTCCTGACAGAAATTATAAAAAATAATAATAAAAATTCATTGTAAATTTACCTTTTTCACTTCAAAATACAGTTTTGCATCCTCACTTCAATTTCAGGAATATGCTGATACATGCCATCAGAGATCAAAATCTGTGGCTGTATCAGCCTTTTAGCAGCTGTTCCTCGACTTTACGCCTTTCCATTCTCATTTAGGCCTGCTTAATCAGTGTGTCATGTTTCATTAAAGAGAAGTGAAATGTCACATTTTGTTAAAGATACATTAAACATTCCAAGACGGCTCTGTTGAGATGAACTGGAGGTTTAAGTGAAAGGCCACATAATATGTTCATGATGTTCATGATAAATGAAGCTTTGATATATATATATATATATATAATATATATATATTAATATTCTAAATTAACACTCACTACTGTACTGTATACTGTACATACATGGCAGTTCTATTTTTGTACAATTTTTCATGAGCACTTTATGACACACATATAATGTGCATTATTGTACAAGTCAGTTGATGTATAAGACACATTTTATAAAGACCCCTCTGTCAAGCTCCTGAAGTTTGCGGATGACACCACACTCATCGGTCTCATTCTGAACGGTGATGAGTCTGCTTACAGACAGGAGGTTAAAGAGCTGGCTGTATGGTGCAGTCACAACAACCTGGCACTCAACACGCTCAAAACAGTGGAGATGATCGTGGACTTCAGGAGAAAGCCCCCTGCTCTCCCCCCACTCACCATCATGAACAGCACTGTAAAAACAGTGGAGTCATTCAGGTTCCTCGGCAACACCATTTCTCAGGACCTGAAGTGGGACACTCACATTGACTCCATTGTGAAAAAGGCCCAGCAGAGGCTGTACTTCCTCCATCAGCTGAGGAAGTTCAACCTGCCACAAGATCTGCTGAAACAGTTCTACTCTGCCATCATCGAATCCGTCCTGTGCACTTCAATTACTGTCTGGTTCAGCTAAGCTACCAGTTCTGACCTCAGAAGACTACGCCGGATAGTCCGGTGTGCTGAGCGGATCATTGGTACAACCCTCCCCACTCTTCAAGATCCGTACCTGTCCAGAGTGCACAAAAGGGCTGGTAAAATCACTCTGGACCCCTCACATCCCGCACACTCGCTCTTTGAACTGTTGCCATCTGGCCGACGCTACAGAGCCCTGAGCACTAGAACGACCAGGCACAGGAACAGTTTCTTCCCTCAAGCAATCCATCTCATGAACACTTGAAAAATAACATGGAACAACAACACTATTATACATTCATTCATTTATTTATTTAATACACATACTTGTTTACATTTCTCATTTCTAATTTGCACCTGTACATAGTAAATTGTTTACATTTGTCTGTTTTAGTTTATTTTAAATTGTATATTGAGTATTTGCTTTTTTGCACTTTTTCTGTATATTTGTATATTGCTCTTTTTATTATCTGTCTTGTCTTGTCATTGTCATTCTGTTGCACTGTGGAGCTTCTGTCACTAAAACAAATTCCTAGTATGTGCAAACATACCTGGCAATAAAGCTCATTCTGATTCTGATTCTGAAATAATGTAAAATAAAATAAACGTTTCCAAACATTGAAACATGTATTTATGTTCCCCTCACTCTACAAAAAAATCTGGTAAATGTAGCAGAAAAAGTAAAAAAAAATGATAAGTGGCATTCACTGAAAACATTTATTATAAATGCCCAGCCTAATTTTTAAACATACAGCGCCGTTGCGTAACGGGCGTCCCGAGTTCGATTCCCGGCTCGAGGACCTTTCCCGACCCTACCCCCTTCTCTCTCTCCACTTCGCTTCCTGTCCTTCCTGATCTGTCCTATAATAATAAAAAGCCAAAAATAAATCTTTAAAAAAAAAAAAAACTAGTGGTGTGGTTGTAGGAAAATGCAAAATATAAACTTTTGCCTTTTCTCATTTGTCACCAATCCTAATGTGCGCGATTTGGCTTGACCTTGATTTATTTATAAGTCGTCATCCAGAAAATACAGTACTGTATCCATTTTCATAAAAATGAAAAAGAAGAAGAATAAGGCATATCTTTGCAAGATACAACAACAAATTATTTCCATGTTTTCCTCACAAAATTACAGTGAGCAGGAGGATAACACTGGCATTTGTTCTCCTACTGGAAAATCTACCGAGCATTTTAAGACTTTTTAAATCATACCAATCCAAGGCATTTTTCAAAACATATAAACATTTTCACATTTTTAAAACAAGTAACTTATTTATAATTGTGCCAGTTTCGTAGGGTGTATTTAACTTTTATTTTGTATTTGCTGTGTGGCTTGGACGCGGCATCCGTCAATAGACTATGGGCCTATTTTTTAGCGAAGCGGCGCAGTGATCCTATTCCGTAACATGCGCAACGTTGAAAATCAGGGGTTATTTACCGCACTACAGGCTACAGCGCCATCTATTGGATTTTACTGATATTATGCAATATGAAACAACTGCCTCACAGGCCGGATGAAAACGAGCGTAATTTCCATACCTCTGCAGATTCGTATAATTTTTAAGGGTGCTTTCACACCTGCAGATTGATTGCTTTGTTCCGAAACAGGGATTAAAATTATTACAATGCATTTTTCTACAATGCAAGTTTCTAAACGGGCCAAATTTGTTAATACAAGTCAACTGTCCTCTCATTGGTCAAAAAGTTCCACGGTTTATTTTCCGGGATTCAGTTTATAGCTGTCATCCGTTAGGATGGAAGTGGAATGACACAGCTTCGCGAGCTTATTGTTGTTGTATTGTCTCGGTACGCTTGTTTGGTCCACTTTTGGTGCGCACCCGAGTGCGATTGCTGCATTCTCACTTGCCCAAACGAACCGCACAAAGAGGGTAAACAAACTCTAGTGTGCTTCAACCGAACTAAATAAGGCAGGTGTGCCATAGTTTGGACACCCCTGGTGTAGAGCCTTTTGAAGCTGCTGATCCTCATTGAAATCCACTACATGGAGAAAAATCCTGAAATGCTTTCCTCAAAAACCTAATTTCTTTTCGACTGACGAAAGAAACACCATCATCTTGGATGACATGGGGGTGAGTAAATTATCAGTACATTTTATTCAGAAATTGAACTAATCCTTACATTAACAAAGGGCAAGAAATGTTTGAATTTAGTTTGAACTGTTCTAAATCTTTGAAAATCTTTGGCATCGTCTGCAGAGTTCTGTTTGTGCAGATTTCATGTGGGCCTGTTAATGACTCATGAACCTCGGAGCGGTCTTTGAAAGGGGGAAATATAGCTCATGGTTTTTGAATCATGTAGCATCACTAGAATTATTTACATTTATGTAAGATGCTATAGATTTTGTATTATGCATTCCAAAAGACTGAAAGCTTGAATTTCTATAAAAATAGCAGCATCAGCATTTCTCAATGTTTATCAGTAAATTGAAACAGCAGTTCAAAGATCAAAATATCTCTTCAAAATCTATCACAACATCTTATATTAAAGTAAATAAAACAAACTTCCCTGAGGATGACACAACAGATTTATAAAGTCCACAGATCATGTCTCAACTCAGCACAAGGTTGAAGCACTTTACAGCAATGGACATAATCTTAAACCACTTTAATGCATTAATTATACTGAATGTCTTCTGCAAGGTTGAGCAATGCAATTGAAGGATTTTTCTTTTTTTCTTTTTGAAAGGGTAAATACACAGTTTTTATGTCATTCTAACAAAAAGTGCCCACAATGTGGCTTCAGTTTCTTTTTTATTTAGTCAAACATGGTGGACAGAGCATTCCTTTCAAGAACAAGTATTTTTTTTTATTCGAAAGTGTCAGTTTATTTAACTATGTCAACATTTAGTTCTGTATAATTAGTTAGCATTTTTCGTTCTGTATTAAAAACGCATCAGGAGGTTTGAGAAGGCTGTGAGGATCCCCGTCATTATCTGACACTTGTTGAAGTCTGTATTTTTAAGTTTGTCATAATGTACTGACAGCAGTGTGGGGGAAGCATCATGTTAAAACGAGTGTTTACAGTTAGAGATGACACATTATTAGCTGTATGTATTTGTGTATGTTTTAAACAAAATGGTAAAGGAATATTCTTAATGGATAATATATGCATTACTGAAGACTCAAACACCCACCATACTGTGGAGGGTTTCAACTGTCTGTCATTCATTTTTAAAATCATTGTGGTGCCTTTACACTGTCAACATGTCATTATCCAAACCAAGTCCAAATCTCAAATAGACCGTGGAAACCATCAGCTACGAATAGAATGGA